>JBBDGP010000072.1:300000-1500000 GCA_037952835.1 Lithobates septentrionalis | reverse complement strand
AAGACCTCAGATGCAGTGATCCAAGACCTCTCCTCAGGACCAAACCCTTTCCAATGTACGAGGTACTGAAGAATGCCTTTACGGAGACGGGAATCAAAAACTTGACTAACCTCGTACTTTAGATTATCCTTAGAGACTGGAACCGAGGTAAGGAGAGGACGAAAGGACTTATTGAGGACTAAAGGCTTTTTAGAAATGGGTAAGGGCACGAGAAGACCATCAGACTGGGTAGAGGTCAGTGGATCCCTGAGGTCAGGTTGGTTAAAAGGTGACATGTCACAAGAGTTAAGCTGGATAGCTGAAACACCAACAGAATGCAGAGAGCCCTGAACAAAAGATTGAAAACCCCACCTGGCCGAATGAGGCAGTCTATCCAAAGGATGGATTGAGCCTCTTAAACAGGTTTGAACGGACGTAGTAGCAGGATGGTGAGGCCAGGTTACAGAAGGTCCTGAACAAGAAGCAGGAAGCTCACTGGGCATAGGCTGGACTGGTGCAGAGGCCGACTGAACAGCATTGCCAGGTGCAGCGACCACCAGAATTGCATTGCAGTTTGGCTCATCTGCGCGAATCTCTGTCCGCCGGCAACCCACGATCGCTCCACAGAGGGAGAGAACGGGGATCTGTCAATGAAAACAAACAGATCTCCGTTCTGTCAGGGGAGTAGAGAGAGATCTGCTGTTTCTTGTGATTAGGAACAGCGATCTGTCTCTACTCCCAGGCAGCCCATCCCCCATACAGTTAGAAACACCTCCCAGGGAACACACTTAACCCCTTGATCGCCCCCTAGTGTTAACCCCTTCCCTGCCAGTGACATTTATACAATAATCAGTGGCTATTTTTAGCTCTGATTGCTGTATAAATGTCAATGGTCCCAAAAAAGTGTCAAAATTGTCCGATCTGTCCGCCGCAATGTCACAGTCCCGCTAAAAATCACTGATTGCCGCCATTACTAGTAAAATAAAAAATAATAATAAAAATGCCATAAATATATCCCCTATTTTGTAGACGCTATAACTTTTGCACAAACCAATCAATATACACTTATGCCGCACACACACGGTCGGACTTTTCGTCTACAAAAGTCAGACAGCCTGTCCGACAGACTTCCGGCAGACTTCCGGCAGACTTTCGGCGGACTTGCGGCAGACTTTCTAACGAACGGACTTGCCTACACACGACCACACAAAAGTCTGACGGATTCGTACGTGATGACGTACACCGGACTAAAATAAGGAAGTTCATAGCCAGTAGCCAATAGGTGCCCTAGCGTGGCTTTTTGTCCGTCGGACTAGCACACAGACGAGCGGATTTCGGGGTCCGTCGTAGTTACGAAGTAAAGTTTTAAAGCATGTTTCAAATCTAAAGTACGTCGGATTTGAGGCTAAAAAAGTACGTTGAAAGTCCGGAGAAGCCCACACACGATCGGATTACCAGCCAGCTTTAGTCCGTCAGCGTCCGTTGGACTTTTGTAGACGAAAAGTACGACCGTGTGTACGCGGCATTAGTGATTTTTTTTTTACCAAAAACAAGTAGAAGAATACATATTGACCTAAACTGATCAAAAGATGTGTTTTTTATAATTCTATTTTGGATATGCATTATAGCAGAAAAAATATTATTTTTTTTCCAAAATTGTCGCTCATTTTTTGTTTATAGCGGGAAACAATAAAAACTGCAAAGGTGATCAAATACCACCAAAAGAAAGCTCTATTTGTAGGGAAAAAAACAATGTCAATTTTGTTTGGGTACAGCGTGGCACGACTGCACAATTGTCAGTTAAAGCAAAGTAGTGCCGTATCGCAAAAAATGGCCCGGTCATTAAGGGGGCACATCCTTCGGGTCCTTAAGTGGTTAAAGCTTGTAGAAGGAATTTTATTCACCTCTAACTGTCATATGAGGCTGACCCTCTGTTTGGACAGCGCTGATTGGCCCTGTGCATCCTCCCAAAAAAAGAAAAACTAAAAAAAAAAACCTCTCTGGCAATACACACCAATTGAGCATGTGCAGAGTGCCTCCAAGACTCTGTACTATCAGCAGATGGATTAGGGACAGTAAACGAAGGGGAGGATCAGAGAAGACAGGATCAATCATTTACACAACGCAGAGGGTTAACCCCTTAGGTTGCACAGTGAGTATAACAAGCATGCTTTACTGCATATATAGACTGATTTCACTGTTGTGGGTTTGGTAACACTTGAGGTAGTCATGACCCATTATTGTCACTTTCAGATAGCGGGTTGAGTATAACAATGTGCAGCCGAAACTTAAAGGGAGTACATGTAGGCAGGAAGAGGCTGCAAGAGGCCGGAGGAGGTCAGCAGAGCAAAATAGCAAAAACGCTTTACTGACACGCAGAGAAACAAGCTGCGGGTTTGCCATGAATTCATAGTGCCGCCCCCACGCATCGGCAAATGCCCGCGCCAAACTGTATGATGCATTAGAACCATGCAGTTTAGTCTGGCGCAATTGTACAAAAATGAAATGAATGGGCTGCTCTACATGCAACGCGTGGGAGCGCACGTAAAATGCACATGCACCCCAGCACATGCAGTAATGTGAATCAAAGCCTTAAAATGAATGTGCGTTGCATGAAATGTGCGTTTTACCATGTGCTACTGAGGTGCACAGATAAGAATGGGCCCTCAGGATTTCCTCCCTACATAGATAAGAAAATGGTCGTTAGGGAAAATTAAGTAAAATAAATAAATAATCGCAATAAAAAAAAAAATGAGTACATAGCACAACAAGCAATTAGTAAAATTAGCTATGAACAATGACGGTTTATTTTTCTCTGGCAATTTACAATCACCCCACACGCTCGCCATAATTAAATCTCCATTGTCCTCTCCAGGAAAAAAACAAGCAGTGCTGTTATTACCACGGTGGTGGAATAGGATTTCATTTATCATCTGCAGTCTCTCAAAATGGATTGCTTGTGTGCCATTAAATCACAAATATCTGCACTGAACAACCGGCCATATAAAAAATATATATTCTGCAGAAAGACATTGAATGGCGGAAAAAAGGCCCGCGGTTTACCAGGTGCAGCTAAACCTGAGCGCACGAAAGGCTTAACCACTTCAATACCGGGCACTTTCACCCCCTTCCTGCCCAGGCCAATTTTCAACTTTCAGTGTTGTCACTTTTTAAATGACAATTGCGTGGTCATGCTACACTGTACCCAAACTACATTTTTATCCTTTTGTTCCCACAAATAGAGCTTTCTTTTGGTGGTATTTGATCACCTCTGCGGTTTTTATTTTTTGCTAAATGAATAAAAAAAGACCGAAAATTTTGAAAAAAAATAAAAAGTTTTTCTTTGTTATAAAATTTACCGACATGCAAAGATTTATTTACAGTAAAACAAAAACCATTCAAACACCAGCAGACTGAATATACAGCAAACATGAAGATACAAGTGAATAGAAAAAACCTGTGACAAAATACTCACAAACAAAAGGCTAACCAACTACCTACCGTTACAGTGCCTTGAAAAAGTATTCACACCCCTTGAAATTTTCGACATTTTGTCATGTTACAACCAAAAACATAAATGTATTTTATTGGGATTTTATGTGATAGACCAACACAAAGTGGCACATAATTATGAAGTGGAAGGAAAATGATAAATAGTTTTTATTTTATTTTTACAAATAAATATGTGAAAAGTGTGGGGTACATTTGTATTCATCCCCCCTGAGTCAATACTTTGTAGAACCACCTTTCGCTGCAATTACAGCTGCAAGTCTTTTTGGGGATGTCTCTACCAGCTTTGCACATCTAGAGAGTGACATTTTTGCCCATTCTTCTTTGCAAAATAGCTCAAGCTCTGTCAGATTTGATTGAGAACGTCTGTGAACAACAATTTTCAAGTCTTGCCACAGATTCTCAATTGGATTTAGGTCTGGACTTTGACTGGGCCATTCTAACACATGAATATGCTTTGATCTCTAAACCATTACATTTTAGCCCTGGCTGTATGTTTAGGGTCGTTGTCCTGCTGGAAGGTTAAGCTCCTCCACAGTCTCAAGCCTTTTGCAGACTCTAATGCCCTGCACACACGATAGGATCTTCCAATGGAAAATGTGTGATAGGACCTTGTTGTCGGAAATTCCGACCCTGTGTAGGCTCCATCACACATTTTCCATAGGAATTTCCGACACACAAAGTTTGAGAGCTTGCTATAAAATTTTCCGACAACAAAATCCGTTGTCAGAAATTCCGATCGTGTGTGCACAAATCCGACGCACAAAGTGGCACGCATGCTCAGAATAAATTAAGAGACGAAAGTTATTGGCTACTGCCCTGTTTATAGTCCCGATGTACGTGTTTTACCTCACCGCATTCAGAACGTTTGGATTTTCCGACAACTTTGTGTGACCGTGTACGCAAGACAAGTTTGAGCCAACATCCGTTGGAAAAAATCCATTGATTTTGTTGTCGGCATGTCCGATCAATGTCCGACCGTGTGTACAGGGCATAACAGGTTTTCTTCCAAGATTGAATAGGGAGGTTAGTACAGCGCTGCGCTGAAATCAAAAAAATACCAAATAGCAACTAACACACCTATAGACTCAGGTTTAGGGTTAAAAACAAAAATAAAAGTGTAGCGCTATATATATTAATCAAAAGGTCATACGTGCATACAAACAATGAATAAACCTTATCACACCTTGTATGACCAAAGGTATGGGGTGCATAATAGAGTGACACTGTGTAATTCAAAACAACAGTTAAAATGAAATATAAATATTAATTGCCAATTATAAAAAATAAATTATATCTGGAAAACCATAAAGGTTCGGCAGATAAACCACTTAAGTCCATATGAAGAAAAAAGTCCAAAATATAAATTGCTAATAAATTGTGAAAGAAAAAACCACCACCAAAAGTCTATGGGGGTTGTACGTTAGAAATGATGGAAATATAACTCCCAAGTTCACACGTAGATGAAATTCATCAAATCTGGCAGGTAAGTAGACAATGAAGGAACCACAGGTGGACAGAGAGTCTAGATAGGTGTCAGGGCCATCACCGGAACATCAAGAGGCTTACCGGAACTTAATGACTTGAAAAGACCTACGTCTTACAAGTCAAAAAGGCTTGTTGACCAACCGGTCTGGACAATATAACTCGTCAAGTATCCTCAGCGTGCAATAGGAAGAGGGATATCAACACAGCTTCCACATCCACAAACGATCCGACATAGGCCAAACGAATAATTCATATGCCATGCGAGGAATAAAAACTCACATAGCGTGATAACGTTAAAACACTGGTTTATTAAAACAATAAAAAATAAACTCACATATTAGAAGATCAAAGACAGCTCAAAACGTCAAATAGCGGTAATCGTGAGGGATCCACCCGACATGTTTCAGCTAAGAAGCCGTCATCTGGGGTGTGGAGCCCCCCCACCTCACCGCTTAATAAACACATAATGACCCCCACTGGGAGTGTCATAATACTGGAAATGTAACAATTGATATCACTTAAAAATTTGCTTCTAGCTTGGCTAACCTATTTATGGCCAAGTGGGAGGAGGATGTCGTCTATGCCATGCAGACCCACACCTTTTGTTGTGGGCCCGGTACATAGACGACATCCTCCTCCTATGGACGGGTAGCCATGAGGGTTTAGTTGACTTTGTCGCGACCCTCAATAACAACGATAGGGGTATTGCTTTGTCCTTTGAGGCAAGTACAACTTCAGTCCATTTTTTGGACCTGGTCATTGAGAGAAAGGAACACCAATTTACATTCAGCACCTATTTTAAATCTACCAATAGGAACGGGTACATACCGACCGATAGTTGCCATCATGCATCTTGGATCAGATCAGTCCCTAAAAGCCAGTTCCTACGTTTACGTAGGAACTGTACTGACCTCGACACCTTCAAGGTCCAGGCTGTCACCTTAAAAGGTAGGTTCCTAGAGAAGGGCTATAACACTTCTGATTTGGATAGGGAGATTGAGAATGCTTGTACGACTGACCGCCAATCATTATTGGAGCATAGACCTCGACAGTCAAAGGATGATTTTAAATGGTCCTTTTTGACGTCTCTCATTATTCAGCACAAGCACGTTAAAAGAAATTTTGAACACCACTGGGATGTCCTAAAGACAGATAAGGTTTTGGGCCCTTTGCTGCCCAGAACCCCTAAGGTGGTTTTCAAAGGTGTTCCATCCCTCCGGAACAAGTTGGCACCCAACGTCATTAATCCTCCGAGTAAACCTACCTTTTTTCATGATTAGATTGGTTTTTACCCTTGCAGAAAGTGCCTAGTATGCCAGTTTAATACCTGTGGTAGGAAGGCAAGCCATAGCTTTTTCTCTACTGTAACCGGTCGTACTTATAAGATCAAAAATTTTGCATTTGCCCCACCACAGGAGTGGTTTATCTTCTGACTTGCCCATGTGGCAAACAGTATGTGGGGCGGACCATCAGATCCTTCACGACACGAGTTTCCGAACATATCAATCTTATTAAAGCAGGTAGTACCAAACATACCGTGCCTCGGCACTACAGGGAATTTCATGACCGAATCCCTGTGGGTACCCAGTTTCTCATCATTGATAGGTATGTTTCCCCTTGGCGGGGGGGTCGACCCTTTGGGGCGTCTCCCGTTTGGAGACATATTGTATTTACGAATTGGGGTCCCATTTTCCGCAAGGTATTAACGTGGAGTGGGACATCAATTCTTTTATTAATCAAGCTTAGTAATGACTATGTTCTCTCCTTTCTAGTTAGTCACAGCATTTTTTAGACCCAAGTACTGTTGTTAGTATCATTTAAGATACATATATATACCCCACATCCAATTATTATTTACTGTCTGGTGGATGCCCTTTACGATTATGATGAGGTTTCTTCCAATTTTACAATAATAACTTTTTATTACGTTATAAATAATGCCATATGATGCCCCTTATTGGTAGTGTCATTTTAAGATCTTTTATTCTATATATAATCACCATATATTATTGGGTTGATGCCCCTTTATGACCATAACGAGGTTTTTTCAAAATTGAATGATGATTGGTATTATGTTACACTCAATTATTAGGTTTTTGCGTTTGACCCATCTTTGCTGACACTTCAAGAACTAGAGATAGACCGATCCCGGATTGAGGCTTGGTTTCAGTTCATTGGAGCGCAGCAGCGTCTCGTTCTCCATATGAGAGGAGATGTGGCTGAGATTATGAAAGTGAGGCTTGGACAGTAAGGTGGAGCGCATCGACGCCGCACTGGAAGTGCGGGGGTGACGTCATCGAGCTGCGCGGGAACGAGGCTTGACTAGATGGGTGGAGCGCGACGGCGCTGCTATGCCCCTATAGTAAATGAGGTCTGGCCACACTGATAGTGAGGCTTGGTTTGCGTTCGGATTACTTCCGGACTAGCCAACCAAGCCATTGCTGTATACTGTCACTCTCTGTATTTTCTTTGCAATATGCTGGGGATAAGTTTTATTGACAGTCAACAATTGTCCTTTTGCCCCTGTACATGTGGGAGTACAACAATTAAAGTAAGACCTTTACTAACCGGAAGTGATATCAATTGTTACACTTCCGGTATTATGACACTCCCAGTGGGGGTCATTATGTGTTTATTAAGCGGTGAGGTGGGGGGGGGCTCCACACCCCAGATGACGGCTTCGTAGCTGAAACATGTCAGGTGGATCCCTCACGATTACCGCTATTTGACGTTTTGAGCTGTCTTTGATCTTCTAATATGTGAGTTTATTTTTTATTATTTTAATAAACCAGTTTTAACGTTATCACGCTATGTGAGTTTTTATTCCTCGCATGGCATATGAATTATTCGTTTGGCCTATGTCGAATCGTTTGTGGATGTGGAAGCTGTGTTGATATCCCTCTTCCTATTGCACGCTGAGGATACTTGACGAGTTATATTGTCCAGACCGGTTGGTCAACAAGCCTTTTTGACTTGTAAGACGTAGGTCTTTTCAAGTCATTAAGTTCCGGTAAGCCTCTTGATGTTCCTGATGGCCCTGACACCTATCTAGACCCTCTGTCCACCTGTGGTTCCTTCATTGTCTACTTACCTGCCAGATTTGATGAATTTCATCTACGTGTGAACTTGGGAGTTATATTTCCATCATTTCTAACGTACAACCCCCATAGACTTTTGGTGGTGGCTTTTTCTTTCACAATTTATTATCAATTTATATTTTGGACTTTTTTCTTCATATGGACTTAAGTGGTTGATCTGCCGAACCTTTACGGTTTTCCAGATATAATTTATTTTTTATAATTGGCAATTAATATTTATATTTCATTTTAACTGTTGTTTTCAATTACACAGTGTCACTCTATTATGCACCCCATACCTTTGGTCATACAAGGTGTGATAAGGTTTTATTCATTGTTTGTATGCACGTATGAGCTTTTGATTAATATATATAGCGCTACACTTTTATTTTTGTTTCTTCCAAGATTGCCCTGTATTTGGCTCCATCCATCTTCCCATCAACTCTGACCAGCTTCCCTGTCCCTGCTGAAGAAAAGTATCTCCACAACATGATGCTGCCACCACCATGTTTCACGGTGGGGATGGTGTGTTCAGAGTGATGTGCAGTGTTAGTTTTCTGCCACACATAGCGTTTTGCTTTTAGGTCAAAAAGTTTAATTTTGGTCTCATCTGACCAGAGCACCTTCTTCCACATGTTTGCTGTGTCCCCCACATGGCTTCTCACTAACTGAAAACAGGACTTCTTGTGGCTTTCTTCCAACAATGGCTTTCTTCTTGCCACTCTTCCATAAAGGCCAGATTTGTGGAGTGCACGACTAATAGTTGTCCTATGGACAAATTCTCCCACCTGAGCTGTGGATCGCTGCAGCTCCTCCAAAGTTACCATGGGCCTCTTGGCTGCTTCTCTGATTAATGCTCTCCTTGCCCGGCCTGTCAGTTAAGGAAGACGGCTATGTCTTGGTAGGTTTGCAGTTTTGCCATACTCTTTCCATTTTTGGATGATGGATTGAACAGTGCTCAGTGAGATGTTCAAAGCTTGGGATATTTTTTATAACCTAATCCTGCTTCAAAATTCTCCACAACTTTATCCCTGACCTGTCTGGTGTGTTCCTTGGCCAAGATGCTGTTTATAAACCTATGACTGCTTCATAGAATAGCTGTATTTATACTGAGATTAAATAAGACTCCATTTACTAATTAGGTGACTTCTGAAGTTAATTGGTTCCACTAGATTTTAGTTAGGGGTATCAGAGTAAAGGGGGCTGAATACATATGCACGCCAGATTAGGGCAAACCCTAATCTGCTCTATCCAAAACTAAATTGTTTGGGCTCAAGTTGGGCTTTCAAATTCTAGGTAAGGCCAAAACATTTTCTTTTGGTTTGGATAGAGTAAAGGAGGGTATAACCCCTGTCAATCTAGTTTTTGCTGTCTGTGTCCCATTCGGGAAATATACCTTCAAATCCCGTTGTGCCTCTCTCCTTCTGAACGGGTGTACTCAAAGATTTACCAACACCTTTTGTTATGGTGACAACTCTAAGGGCCCATTTAAATCAATTATGCATAGAGGTGCAATAGACTGGTGCCTTCATGCATCAATGAACATTTCCTTTGTGTGTTGACATGCATTATGGATGTGTGTTGAAGGACATTTTCCAATGCATTTTTGGAGTGGATAGAGTTAATAATTGTGGTGGTACCCCTGTAGGGGCTGCTGGTAGTTGTGGTCTGTCTCTCACCCTGCACAGCCAGGCACACAATCTTCGGACACTCAGTAATCAAGAAGCAATCCTTGTACTTTGTTTTTATGTTTTATTGAGGGGAATTAAACTTGGATGGGGTAAAGGGTAAGTATGGGATGACCACTTGATTGAAGTAATAAAGAGGAAATAAAGAATCAGGACTTTAAAGTATATACACCTCCTCACTTCCAGCTCTAGCACATCACTTGGTTACACTTCCTCACTTCCAGGACCAGCTAGCACTATAGTTTAGTCTTGACACTGGCTTAGCCAGGCTTTAAGCAAATGCCCTTTGCAGGCAGGGACTGCAGGCCCCTATGGTGTAGCAAAAGAAAATGGTGGTAGCCCTAGTACTAGCTGTCTATGTGGCTACTGATCCAAGCACCACCTCTTCAGGCCCTGCCAGCCTTCTTGGCTGAAGCTGCCTCTTTCCACTGCCCGTGTCACCCCAGTCCACTCCACTGGCTCCACACCCATCTCAGACTGCACTCTCCCAGTCCTTTAATGTGTGCCTCTTCAGTCCTCCTGACTGTGTGAACACTCATCAGCCCTCCTGGCTGCCTCTGTGGAACCCCTGGAGATTTGCCCGGCAGTGTTCTCCCGCTGTCCTCTCTTGCTCATCCTGTGCCTCCTTGTCAGGACACCTCTATGGGTTGTAAGAGGGCCCTGTCCACACCCAAGCCCAGGCCCAAGGTCACCCCCCCCCCCCAGACTGGAGAGCTCCCTCAAAGGCCATGACAGCCTAACACTCCATCTCCATCTTCCACCATATACCTACTCCTCCCCAGCTGGGCTGACCCTGAGTATTTGAGGGGGCCTGCCACCTGCCAATCCTAGTTGGGGATTGGACAGGGCCCTCAGAATACTCCAGACAGCTCCACCTCTCCTCTCATTCTTCCTTTCCAGAAGATTCTAGCACATTCTGGAAAGAGAGGGGAGGTCTCAGTGATGCTGCCTGTGAGTCCCCCAGCCCTGCCTGGCTTCCTGCCAACCCGGAATCAAAAGACACACAGGCTTTGCTGAGGGCCAATCCTGCTTACATTTTCCTACACTACAAAAAATAACTGTACACATCCTAGTACCACTAGAGGGTGCTACATAACCATTGACCAGGGCTTGGCCAATGGCCAGATGAGAATAATGATGTGCTCCCCGGTGGATCTGATGATGCATGCGCATCACAGATTCCATGCGTGTGCAGATGTGCAACAGGGCTTCTGCATATGTACATTATTTGGTAGCATTATACATGTGCATTTTCATGCAACAATGTGCATTTCCTTTATCCATTGACACACATTGTGGGTACACTTTGACGTGCATTTGTAATGCCTTTTTGGAGTGGATAGAGTTAATAGTCACTGACCAGTGCTTGGTAAAGTTGTTGTAAACCCCTCAAATGAAAAAAATAACAAAGCATACCCTTCTATAATGTGTTCTTGTCTATATCCAAAGCACTAAGTGCTGGTTCACAATGGTGTGATTTCTGATGCAACTTTAGTCACGCATGACAAGGGAAATCACATTATTTTCAATGGTGCCTGTTCACATCAATGCGATTCTGTGCAGTGCGATTTTGGAAAAGGTTCCAGTGCTACTTTGGTATGATTTCAGTGCGATTTGGCTCAATAGAATATGATAACCGCATCCAAAATTGCAGCAAGTCGCACCATATAATCGCGCTGAAAATGGCATCAAAAGCACATCACAGTATTGTGTACCAAGTCTTATGCCGCGTACACACGAGCGGACATTACGGCGGACTTTGCCCGGCGGACTTTTCGACGTACTTTCCGACGGACTTTGTGAATGAACGGACTTGCCTACACACAATCCACCAAAGTCCGTCGAATTCGTACGTGATGACGTACGACCGGACTAAAACAAGGAAGTTCATAGCCAGTAGCCAATAGCTGCCCTAGCGTGGCTTTTTGTCCGTCGAACTAGCATACAGACGGCGGACTTTTCGACCGGACTCGATTTCAACGGATAAATTTAAAACAAGTTTTAAATCTAATTCCGTCCAACTTTTGAGAAAACAAAGTCCGCTGGAGCCCACACACATCGAATTGTCCGACGAAATCCAGTCCGCCGGGCAAAGTCCGCCGTAATGTCCGCTCGTGTGTACGCGGCATAAGTGTGATTTCTGTCTGCTGTGTTCTTCCTCTGCTATTTGCATGAGTCACTTCTGACAAGTTATGTCAAATCCAAGGGTTCCAGGGGGACAGGGAGGGGAGCTCCAGTACACAGCAGGTAATTGACATCCTCCGCTGTGCATGTTTCCCAATGAGACTGTGTGTGTGTGTGGGGGGGGGGGGGTGTCCATTCCCTCCACTCAGATTACACTCCGTTCCCTGCTCTATGCTGTGCAGTGTGTGGCATTAGATTCCCACCCCCTGCCTTCTGGAGCTAATCAATGTTGTATAAATTCTGTTAATTGAATGGCTGTAGAAAAGAGAGGGCTGCCGATAAGCAGGTACAACTTATGCAGGACAACTTGTTTCATCTCTGTGTATCACTTTACTGGGCATATATAAGAGTTTGCAACCACTTTAATACCTGTTGCCAATGTCTAGACAACAACAATTTATGTGTCCAAGCCCCAATGGTTGGGACGAAACATGTAAGGAAACATGGCAGGAGCAGTGTTAGCTGGGGCCACACATCGTGTTCACACCGTGTAAGCACTAGGTCGGTCTGAGTGGCATCTCATCTACAGCAGACTTGTACTTCTGGATTAGTGAACACAGATGCCTGCACCCACATTCTGAGCACTGGCAGTAAATACTGAAGCCTCCAGCTTTGAGCGCCTCTACACGTTTTTTCGTAGACAACAATGACATTGCGGACCTCAGTGCCTCTGATGATATAGGCATCATGGCAGTTTCCACGCATGCGTAGAGACCTGAAGCCCATCTGCACATGCGCAGGGGTTTTTCCATTCATGTGTGAAGACCCTGAAAGTATGGAGGTTCCATGTTATGGTCAGGGTTCAGGCTTTGAGACCCGTAGCTATAGCAGTAGAAAGGATCCCACCAACTAGCAAGATGGGTATACAAGCAGGTAGACATGTGCAGGATGAAAAAATTTGTTTAGTTTAGTTTCATTTCGATTCGTTATTTAACTAAATTTGTTT
Organism: Lithobates septentrionalis; assembly: GCA_037952835.1. Classification (NCBI taxonomy): domain Eukaryota; kingdom Metazoa; phylum Chordata; class Amphibia; order Anura; family Ranidae; genus Lithobates; species Lithobates septentrionalis. The sequence continues at coordinate 1,487,128 of JBBDGP010000072.1, read as the reverse complement.
AGTTAAATTTGTTGCATTCTGTGACGGGAGTCACTTTTGGGCACAGGGTGACTGAGAAAATATATCTTGGATTACTTAAAATGGGACAGTACTATTTATCCACAATATCTTCCAGGATATATGTAAAGACTATTCTTGGTTTGTTTGATTCAGAACTCAACATGTTAGTTGAGAGAGTTGATCACATTGGCCTCTAGAACTCGGTAGGAGCCGGACAGTCTACTCCAGTGTTTCCAACCTACCAGATTGAAATTTACTGACAAGACACCCAAAATTTACTGGCACTGCCAAGTTTTTATTGGCATTTCCAAAAGTTACAAAATTACAGTTTTAAGTGCAAATTTCAGTATTTCGGCTGCAAACAAGTACAATATGGAATTAGCAATGTGATTTAAGGTAGATATTAGGGCAAAAAACATATATTTCTTATTTTATTTTCGATATAGTAGGTAACTCAGGGACAGGACTCAGGAGGGCATGAAATTAGAATGGGCAGACGCACACACATGAAATTGACTCATAGTGACACTGACAGCAGTGGGCAGCAGCACAGATCACCAACACGACACGTCCCCTCCTGAGTCACAGTGACAGTCTCTCTCGACACCAGGTGGTTCCTGGTCCCAGTCCAAACAGCACTGACAGTCCCTCTCCCCGCTTTCTTTGCTCCCAACCCGCATGCAAGGCTCCAGCTGCTCCGCTCGGCTCCTTTGCACCATGACATCACACGACACATGCTCAGGCACCGCCTCCACCAGGCCCGTCCCCTGCCGGCGCCACTCAAAGACACTGTAGCAGACACTCGGATGGTCTCGGGCCCGCCCCGGACCGGAACTGCACAAGCCAAGTTTCAAATCCATATTTTTTACTGGCAACCTTTTCCTGTCACTGGCATTTACTGGCAGGAGAAACATGCCCATTTTTTACTGGCTGCCAGTAAAAATACTGACGGTTGGCAACACTGGCCTACTCATACTATAGTTTGTTGCCTACTAGGCTGAGGAGGGGGCAGATCACTGTTTGTATTGTTAATCGTAATTAGCTCCTGCCATTGTGAGGAGTTCTGTGTTTAAACTTACGATAATGTATCATCTACTGTGTGAAGCTCGGTGATAACAAGTCTGACCTGTAGTGAAATCCTGATTTATCATAACAATGACCAGGCTGCTTAAAGGGATTAGTTAATGACCTCATGTTAATAAGGTTTCTGGCCACAGGTGTATTTTCAGAGTAATATGAGCAGGAGGTATACACCTCCACTTTTTACTGTATATAAGACTTGTATTCCTTTAAAAAAAAATTCATTCCTGTTTGACCCTCAATACAGAGCCTCGTCTCATACTGGGGGGGGGGGGAGAATTATTCGAATAGGTTTCTTGTTCGGCTGACTGGAGTGTTCGGTAGCTGCCTTTCAATGGCGTCCCTAGGGGGGGGGCAGAGGGGGGCCCTGACCCCCCCCCCAACATTATGCTGTGCCCCACCATGTGCCCCCCCATTAAAAATTTTTTTTTTTATAAAAAGGCAACGTCTAAGAGGGAGAGCGTCCCCAGTCAGCTCCTGCGGGTGATTCCTCCCCCCTCCCTCTGCTCACTGACACTGCATAATGCGAGCGCTCACACAACCACGGCCGCCCGATCTGCTCCTTCCCCTGCATCCTCATTGGCAGGGAGAATAGTGAGTTGCAGGAAGGACTCCACCAGGACTCTCAGTTACTGAAAAAACAGACTGATTTCTCCCATCCTTAGGACAGGAGAACCAGCCTGTAAATTCCAAGAGATGCCAGACCAGCACTGTCAATAGCAGGGGCCGGTGGCAAGACAACCTTTGCAACCCTGATAGTTCTCCCACTGCTTTGGACCCTTAATTGCATTTTATAGTTGCCCCCCTACTTTTGTCCCTGTCCCCCCATGTGCCCCCCCTAAATATGAAAGCTGGAGCCGCCACTGCTGCCTTTGTGTTCAGAAATGGAATGTCCTAAACGGCTTTAACCCCTTTCATACTCGGGGTGTCTTTACACATTCGTTACATTCGTTTTCAGGATTCGTTTAGTTTCGATTTCGAATTCGAAAATTCGCCCGCATTCGAAAAAATTCGACCGCATTTGGAAAAAACTATCAAATTTGAAAAAATTTGACCGCATTCGAAAAAATTTGACCGAATTTGAAAAAGTAAACTATATATAACCATTTTGCGAAATTCGAAATTCGTATAGAATGAAATAGGATTTTAATAGAAAAGATTGGAATAGAATCGAAAATATTAGAAAAGAATAGCATAGAAAAACAATAGCACATGTAGCAATAACTCTCGATGGAGCTGCTGGTTTAAGCGGGCTTGTTACCTTCACTCTCGACACCTTTGTTTCACCGGCACCGGGTCTAGGGTTCCGTTGAGTTTACCTCTGGACGATATAAGCACCAAACACTTGAGTAGGTTTTCCAATGCTTTAATAAAACGAACAAGGGACATAGCAGGAAAGAGCAAGAAGAGAAGCTCAAATACCTTTCTTTTGTATTTCTTCAGAACATTCTTTGTAATTGAACACTTATAATTGAATAGTCCCCCTTTCGTAGGATTTAATCTTTGCCCGCCTGGATAGACATCTCTCACTTGCCTAGCAGCCAGCATGTAGCACGAACAAAAGTCTCTGCCACAGACTTATCTGGAATAATACCCGTACGATCCTCTGCCACAGGATGTATTGGTTTGCGATGAATGTCAGATACAGTACTTGGACCTTTAAGCCAACCCGGCAGTACTATACTGTAAGATTACTTCGGAATGCGTCCTCCAACCGAGTCACCAGGCCCCTCTCCAGACCAGCACTCTGCATGATCCTTCCATGACGGGTCCTCCCCTGGGATCTTCACGGTTGTCCAGCTTCTTCACTCAGGATAGACAGCTCAGGACCATTCCTCCGCTGCTGTGGTAGGCCCCAGACAGGCTTCTGGGCCCACCCACACGCCGCAGCAACGCGGGCCTCCGGAACGGAGGACCACCAGGTGGTATTCCTAGTGCATACCTGTCGGCCAGGAGGGCCAGCAGGTGGCTGAAAACGAACCCTAAAACATGGCGTCTGCGCCATAAATACCCTCTCCCAGAATGCAACTTGGAGGACCTCCTCCACCGAGTTATCTCTGGGACAGAGGAGCACTCATTCACTTCAACATGTTGCTTTTCCAACACCTGCCGATGGTAACAACGACACCCACCGGCACAATGTGGAACTGCATGCAACGTCAGCCAAGCTGGAACAGAGGCAAATCTAACTTCCTATAATAAGTGACCCACTAAATTTACCTATCAGCGGTAGATAAAAATCTACCAGCGCTACACACAGAACAGAAAAAAATATTATATATACAGTATCTCACAAAAGTGAGTACACCCCTCACATTTTTGTAAATATTTTATTCTATCTTTTCATGTGACAACACTGAACAAATGACACTTTGCTACAATGTAAAGTAGTGAGTGTACAGCTTGTATAACAGTGTACATTTGCTGTCCCCTCAAAATAACTCAACACACAGCCATTGATGTCTAAACTGCTGGCAACAAAAGTGAGTACACCCCTAAGTGAAAATGTCCAAATTGGGCCCAATTAGTAATTTTCTTTCCTCTGTGTCATGTGACTCGTTAGTGTTACAAGGTCTCAGGTGTAAATGGGGAGCAGGTGTGTTAACTTTGGTGTTATCGCTCTCACTCTCTCATACTGGTCACTGGAAGTTCAACATGGCACCTCATGGCAAAGAGTTCTCTGAGGATCGGAAAAAAATAATTGTTGCTCTACATAAAGATGGCCTAGGCTATAAGAAGATTGCCAAGACCCTGAAACTGAGCTGCACCATGGACCAAGACCATACATTGGTTTAACAGGACAGTTCCTCATTTAGGATTCTGTTCAAGTATTACTGTATATACTCGAGTATAAGCCGACCCGAATATAAGCCGAGGCAACTAATTTTACCACAAAAAACTGGGAAAACTTATTGACTCGACTATAAGCCTAGGGTGGGAAAAGCAGCAGCTACTGTAAGTGGAAAAGAGGGTCAGCAATGCCCATCTGTAGCCTCACTGTGCCTATTTGCAGCCTCACTGTGCCATCGTCATGCCCCACTGTGCCATCTCCATACCTCACTGTGCCATCTCCATGCCTCACTGTGCCATCTGCATGCCTCACTGTGCCATCTTCATGCCTCACTGTGCCATCTGCATGCCTCACTGTGCCATCTTCATGCCTCACTGTGCCATCTGCATGCCTCACTGTGCCATCTGCATGCCCCACTGTGCCATCTGCATGCCTCACTGTGCCATCTGCATGCCACGTGTACCTGATCTCCTGGTGCTGTGACATGCAGTCTAGTCGGCGGCCGGGCAGTGTAACAAAGCCCCGCCTCCTTCTCGTCCTCGTCTGTGACAGAACACTGATTCAGTTTCCCAGCAGTAAGTCAGTGTTCCGCCTATCGAGGACGAGGAGAAGGCGGGGCGTTGTTACACTGCGCGGCCGACGACTAGACTGCATGTCACAGCGCCGTGAGATCAGGCACATGAGGCTGCAGATGGGCACAGTGACTCGAGTATAGGCCAAGGGGGCTTTTTCGGCACAAAAAAATGTGCTGAAAAACTCGGCTTATACTCGAATATATATGGTACTTTAACTTTTAAACTTCCATTATGTTTCATCTGCAGGGGATTCACTATTTATCTTTCCAGAATAGATTACAGACCCTTCATGTTAGTCCATGTATATAAAACTTTGCTCATAAACATCTGACAAAAATTTGATACATGGCGCCCTTACGGTCCCATGATCAATACAAACATCGGTGCAATTATCAATCCACACCTAACAATCGATAGTTATTCAAACTCTTTATGATAAATAAATTGCACCTCTAAATTGGGCTTTTATATTAAACTGGTAACTTTGAGCTCAGATGTTTGAGATTCTCTGCCGATCCTCACGGGTGCAATGTACCTTCACCGGGATCGATTTCCCTCTTTTGAAATTATGACAATTTTAATTAATCACTGCCTCTATGCAAGGACCTGTTTTACAGGAAGTAATTGGTGAGGGACTTCAGTAATATCTGTCAACAAGACCTGCCAATAGTTTGTCAAAAATTGCCTTGGCTCCGTAGACGTGTTAATAATATTGTTTTCCCGGTGGAAGGTTTATATTCGACGTGTGGCTGCCGAATATGAGCTCTACATATTTCTGTTAAAATACTGGCCATCTGTTATAACATTTTTCTTAGCTTATTATTGATGTGTTGATTGTATTTTGAGGTCGCTTCTCCTTTTTCAGCTCCTTTATCATAAAGGAAAGTTAAGAAATACGTAGGCTGCCCTTGCTTGCCTCCTTCTGAAAGTTCTATTTACCTGGTTGTCAGTGGCATCGATGTTTTATGAGCCATCACGATTGACTGACTCAACAATCATGCAGCAGAAGTCAAACCTTGAAGACTCCATTGGTTGAACATGGTAGCAGTGGTGTAGCGTGGGTTGTCAGCACCCAGGGCAAGGTAAGTAATTTGCGCCCCAAATCTGCAGACTTTTAGCACTCCTCGAGTCCCTTCAAATACAATAGTACTGACCTACCTGATTCCTATACTGACCACTACACTAACCTACTTGATTTCAACACTGATCAACCTGATTCCTTTACTGACCATTACACACTACACTGACCTCTACACTATACTGTCCACTACACTATACTGTCCACTACACTATACTGACCACTACACTATACTGACCACTACACTGACCACTATACTGACCAATATACTACACCGTCCACCATACTACACTACACTGACCACCATACTACACTGACCACTATACTACACTACACTGACCATATACTACACTACACTGACCATATACTACACTACACTGACCATATACTACACTAACTGACCACCATACTACAATACACTGACCACCATACTACACTACACTGACCACCATACTACACTAACTGACCACCATACTACAATAACTGACCACCATACTACACTAACTGACCCCATACTACACTAACTGACCACCATACCACACTAACTGACCACCATACTACACTAACTGACCACCATACTACACTAACTGACCACCATACTACACTAACTGACCCCATACTACACTAACTGACCACCATACTACACTAACTGACCACCATACTACACTACACTGACCACTATACTACACTGTCCACTACACTGACCACCATACTACTCTACACTGACCACCATACTACACTACACTGACCACCATACTACACTAACTGACCACCATACTACACTAACTGACACCATACTACACTAACTGACCACCGTACTACACGAACTGACCACCATACTACACTAACTGACCCCATACTACACTAACTGATCACCATACCACACTAACTGACCACCATACTACACTAACTGACCACCATACCACACTAACTGACCACCATACTACACTAACTGACCACCATACTACACTAACTGACCACCATACTACACTACACTGACCATCATACTACACTAACTGACCACCATACTACACTAACTGACCACCATACTACACTAACTGACCCCATACTACACTAACTGATCACCATACCACACTAACTGACCACCATACTACACTAACTGACCACCATAGTACACTAACTGACTACCATACCACACTAACTGACCACCATACTACACTAACTGACCACCATACTACACTAACTGACCACCATACTACACTAACTGACCATGATGGTAGCAACCATTATTCGCAGAGGTTAGTACTCCACTGACTCCCCAGTCATCCCCCATCCAGCAATGTAAGGAAAGACAGAAAAGCGCCTTTGAGTGTAATGGTTATTGTACAGTAGTAAAAATAATCCAACACTTACATGGAGGTAAGGAAAGATGTACTCATGGGGAACAAAGAATCGTCTACAGCATCTCCTGTGTGAACAGGGAGCCAGCCGCAGGAGCCGCGGTAACCCAGAAAGGAAGCTAGCTAGTCCTGTAGGTAACTGGGTAGGGATGTTGTATTCGGCTCGGAGAGCGGCGCCTCTAGGCGTGTGATGTGTAGGGGAAACCACAACGCGTTTCAGAGCATGCGCACTCCTTTGTCAAGTGATGGATCTCTTGACAAAGGAGCGCGCATGCTCTGTACGAGCTTCACGTGGGGAGTCAAAAGTAAAATTCCAAAAAATTCACAGGATTACCCTCACAGGGGCTTTCAGTATCACGATGACGGAGTTTTTTTCAGCCTCCTGGCTATCGAACCTCTGCACACCTTGGACTGCACAATCTCTTGCCCACATACATACACAGTCAAACAAAACCAAAGAAAATTCCCAGCTGAACTTACCAACCGGCCTGCAACCAACCAAATGATCTTGTCTAACAGTATGCATTAAAAACAGGGATTAGTTAGCACACATTTGCAAATACTTGCGTAAGCTACAGAGCCACTTCACCCCAGTATTATCTGCAATCCTAACTCTAAATTTTGAGAGCCTCCATAGTAGAGCTGGGAATTTTGGTTTTGTTAGACATGTTTTGCCCTTACATGTGCTCCCTGCTTCAAAGGCCAGTTATAGTTGTGGGCAATAGCAATTAGTTTGTACTGTTACACACACTGATATGTGTGATATGTGTGATATGGCACTGCGTCGCTTTAACTGACAATTGCGCGGTCGTGTGACGTTGTACCCAAATAAAATTGACGTCCTTTTTTTCCCACAAATAGAGATTTCTTTTGGTGGTATTTGATTACCTCTGCGTTTTTTGTTTTTTGCGCTATAAACTAAAAAAAAAAAACGACACTTGTGAAAAAAACAATATTTTTTACTTTCTGCTTTAAAACATACCCAATAAAAAATTTTTTAAAAAATCTAATTTTTTCATCAATTTAGGCTAATATGTATTCTGCTACATATTTTTGATAAAAAATCCCAATAAAGGTATATTGATTGGTTTGCGCAAAAGTTATAGTGTCTACAAACTGTGGGATAGATTTATGGACTTTTTATTTTTTTTTATTGTTTTTACTAGTATCAGCGGCGATCAGCAATTTTTAGTGGGGCTGCGACATTGCGACGGGCAAATCTGACACTAAGTGACACTTTGTGGGGACCAGTGACGCCAATACAGTGATCAGTGCTAAGAAACATGCACTGTATAAATGACACTGGCAAGGAAGGGGTTAACATCAGGGGCAATCAAAGGGTTAAATGTGCTCCTAGGAAGTGTTTTCTAATGCCCCGTACACACGGTCGGACATTGATCGGACATTCCGACAACAAAATCCATGGATTTTTTCCGACGGATGTTGGCTCAAACTTGTCTTGCATACACACGGTCACACAAAGTCGTCGGAAAATCCGATCGTTCTAAACGCGGTGACGTAAAACACGTACGTCGGGACTATAAACGGGGCAGTAGCCAATAGCTTTCGTCTCTTAATTTATTCTGAGCATGCGTGGCACTTTGTGCAACGGATTTGTGTACACACGATCGGAATTTCTGACAACGGATTTTGTTGTCGGAAAATTTTATATCCTGCTCTCAAACTTTGTGTGTCGGAAATTCCGATGGAAAATGTGTGATGGAGCCTACACACGGTCGGAATTTCCGACAACAAGGTCCTATCACACATTTTCCGTCGGAAAATCCGACCGTGTGTACGGGGCATTACTGTATGGGGGATGCTGTGACTGGAGGAAAACAGAGATCTGTGCAGAAACACAAGATCTCAATTTTCCTCCCTTACAGAATGGTGCTTTGACTTGTTTACATAGGCAGGCCGCCGTTCTGTCTCTCCTCTGAACGATCGGCAGGTTCCAGCGGGCATCGCAGCTGCCAGACCCGCTGTGTCCAATCCAGCGGCGCACGCGTGCACCCCAGGGCCGACAACATCGATCACGTACAGGTACGTGATTTTGCGCTTAAGGGCCGCCCTGCTGCAGTATATGTACGTGGGGAGGTCCTTAAATGGTTGTAAAGGCTGAAAGTTTTTTTACCTTAACCACTTCAGCCCTGGAAGGATTTACCCCCTTAATGACCAGCCCATTTTCTGCGATATGGCACTGCGTTGATTTAACTGACAATTGCACGGTCGTGCGACCTTGTACCCAAACAAAATTTATGTCCTTTTTTTTCCCTACAAATAGAGCTTTCTTTTGGTGGTATTTAATCACCTCCGCGGTTTTAATTTTTTTCGCTATAAACAAAAAAAGACCGGAATTAAAAAAACAAAGAAAAAAAAAACAATATTTTTTTACTATAATAATATAATAAATATCCAAAAAAAATATAAAAAAAACAAATTTCTTCATCAGTTTAGGCCGATATGTATTCTGCTACATATTTTTGGTAAAAAAAATTGCAATAAGCGTGTATTGATTGGTTTGCGCAAAAGTTATAGCGTCTACAAAATAGGGAATAGATTTATGTCATTTTATTACTATTATTTTATTTTATTACTATTTTTTTACTAGTAATGGCGGTGATCAGAGATTTTTAGTGGGGCTGCGACATTGCGGAACCTTTTATTATTATTACTATACAGGATTTATATAGCGCCAACAGTTTGCGCAGCGCTTTACAACATGAGGGCAGACAGTACACTTACAATACAATTCAATACAGGAGGGATCAGAGAGCCCTGCTCGTTAGAGCTTACAATCTAGAAGGGAGGGTCAAGTGGAAACAAAAGGTAATAACTGTGGGGGATGAGCTGATGAAGAAAATTAAAATACTTTTGACACTTTTTTGGGATGAGTGAAATTTTTACAGTGATCAGTGCTATAAAAATGCACTGATTACTGTGTAAATGACACTGGCAGGGAAGGGGTTGAGCACAGCATGGTGCATCACAGGGGGCACAGGCCACATCAATGGGTACACAGCAGGGCATGGAGCACACAGTAGGCACATCATGGGGTAAACAGCGGGGCACTTTACAGGGCACATCAGGAGGTACACAGCAGGGTATGCGGCACATCACAGGGCATGTGGCCCATAGTAGGGCACACAGCAGAGCCCAGGAAACACAGTAGGGCACATCCCAGGGCACATCATTGGAAACAGGGCACATTAGGTGGTACACAGCAGGGCACATCATAGGGCATGGGGCACATAGTAGGGTACATCAGGGGGTACACAGCAAAGCACGGGGCACATCACAGGGCACATCAGGGAGAACACAGCAGGGCACAGAGCACATCACAGGACATGGGGCACACAGTAGGTAACATCACAGGGCACACAGTAGGGAACATCATGGGGCACAGGGCACATTAGGCGGTACACAGCAGGGCACATCACAGGGCATGGGGCACACAGTAGGGCACATCAAGGAGTACATAGCACATCACAGGGCATGGGGCACACAGTAGAGCACATCACAGGGCACACAGTAGGTCACGTCAGGTGGTACACAGCAGGGCATGAGGCACATAGCAGGGCACAAGACACATCACAGGGCATGTGGCACACAGTAGGGCACATCCGGGGGGTACACAGCAGGGCACATGACAGGGCATGGGGCACATCACAGGCTACGAGGAACGCAGTAGGGCAAATAGCAGGGCACAAACCAAAACACAGGGCACAGCAGAGCACTGGGATTCTCCAGACTAAGCACAGTGTCTCTCAGGGCAGCCATGGGGGGGGCACAGGGGGACATCATGGTGGGGGACGACACCGTGGGGGTGGAGGACACAGAGGGACACCGTGGGGGATGGAAGACACAGGGGGACACTGTGGAGGACACAGGGGGACACAGTGGGGGACACCGTGGGAGAGAAGACACAGGGGGACACCATGGGGGGAGAAGACACAGGGGGATACCGTAAGGGGAGAAGACACAGGGGGACACCATAGGGGGATAAGACACAGGGGGACACAGTGGGGGGAGAAGATACAGGGGGACACTGTGGGGGGAGAAGACACAGGGGGACACTGTGGCGGTAGAAGGCGCAGGGGGACACCGTTGGGGGAAAAGGCACAGGGGGACACCGTGGGGGGGGTGGAGGGCACAAAGGGACACTGTGGGTGGGTGAAGGGCACAGGGGGACACCGTGGGTGGGTGGAGGACACTGTGGGGGGGGGGTGGAGGGCACAGAGGGACACTGTGGGGGGGTGGAGGGCACAGGGGGACACTGTGGGTGGGTGGAGGACACAGGGGGACACTGTGGGTGAAGGGAACACTGTGGGTGGAGGACACAGGGGGACACTGTAGGGGGGTAGAGGCACAGGGGGACACCTTGGGGGGTGGAGGGCACAGGGGGACACTGTGGTTGGGTGGAGGGCACAGGGAGACACTGTGGGTGGGTGAAGGGCACAGGGGGACACTATGGGGGGATGGAGGACACAGAGGGACACTGTGGGGGGGGACACATTGAGACACTGTGGGGGGGGGGGTGGAGGGCACAGGGGGACACTGTGGGTGGGTGGAGGACACAGGGGGACACCGTGGGGGGAGAGGACACAGGGGGACACGGGGGGGTGGAGGACACAGGAGGACACCGTGGGTGGGTGGAGGGCACAGGGGGACGCCGTGGGTGGGTGGAGGACACAGAGGGACACTGTGGGGGGGAGGACAGGTAGAATATCATGGGGCCTCCTGCGGTCCAGTTGGGGCCCGGGCCCCCTACACCTGTACTGACTGCTGCACCGCCCGCTCCCGCCCCCCACGATGGCAGCCATGGTACCCCCAGACACCAGTAAGAAAAAAATGTTTAAGATGAAAAACCTTCTGCCTTTACAACTCCTTTAATTATCAGCATCCAACAACTGCCTCTGCACCCATTGTGGGACTTCCGCATTGCGGTGGCTCCATGTTTGGCGTGCAGTGTGTCATCTCGTTAGCTGGAGGTGCTCGTGCATGCGCAGCGCAGGCACGCACCGTAGCCACGTCACATATGGTGTTAGGGGCGTGGCCCAATGCTTCCGCTCGAGGATTTAGGTTGGGGGCTCTGACCTGGCGAACGCTTTTCTTTCCTTCATTTGGATTGTCCTCTCACATGCTAGAGGTCCTACACAGGGGTAAGCACATCACAGAGATACTCACCATGTCACCCCATTTTAATTTACTTTACTGCACTTGCACATACAACCTGTGATCTCTTATATTTGCACTCCACAACACCATTATTAACCAGCAGGACTTCTTTTGCTCATATGTTTTTTCACTTCTCTGTTTCCTTCCTTTTCCATGGTCTCTCTCTCACTCTTATCTTTTCTATGCCTACCCTTGTCTGTGCTCTCCTTTCATTTCAGTTTACAACATGAATACTATGAAGGTATTTACACTTTTATACTTCTATACCACCATCATGGTGATTACCATTAGATCTTCATTTCTAGCGTTGATGCTACGCTGTATATGGTTAATGAGGCACACCAAGGGACATATTCTTTTCTTTTTTCTCCTTTTCACTTTCTTTTCCCATTTCTACCTCTCCACATTCTTGCACTCTTCACATCTCTTTCATTCTCTTTCTTTTCTGTTTGCAGCCACGCCAACAACGTCATGGACTTCACTTTACAATAGTGATACTACATCATTTATACTCCCAGGTCATTGTCAAGTTTATTGTTAATTGATTTAGATACATATACATCTTTATTGCAGCTGTCACGACATATGTGGCCAATGGGGCATTTCAGGACACACAACATCTTCATCTTCCTTTTTCGCCATGTCTGCCCTCCGCCAGGCCCCTGTTTGGTTGCTGCGGATTATGCCTCTTCAGCTCCCGGTTGGAGCACTTTCCGCTGTTATCCTTGGAGATCAGTCCTATGAACCAATTGACCATAATGTGAGTATGGGGTGCCTCTCAGAGGCCACGTGTTTCTCTTCTAACCACAATCATCATTGAATGTTATATCTTACCAATACTTACTATTTTCTAGATATCCTGCATATACATCAACTCCTGAGGAAGCAAGCAGAGCTCACAAAACGCGTTGAGTACAAAAGTTGTATATGTATACTATGTATTTTCAGTACTGTAACAAACATGTCAATGGTCAAGATATGCATCATGATGTTTTTATGCTCATTTATGATTATGTCCTTGGAACCCTAATAAATCCTTATTAATTTACTATACTCATTAGTTATGACCTCTATGACTAACTCATTTAAAGTCTCATGGGCTAACTCGTTTTGTATTACAATTATTAAGTGTGACATGTTATAGGTATCTATTTACTCAGCGTAACATCATCTTTCACATTTTACAAAAAATTAGGGTAAATATTGTGTTTTGTTTTGTTTTTTTCCATGAAAGTGTTTTTTTTTCCCAAAAAAAGTGTTTGAAAAACTGCTGCGCAAATACCGTGTCACATAACAAATTGCAATGATCGCTATTTTATTTCCTAGGGTCTCTGCTAAAATATATATATATATATAAATGTTTGGGGGTTCTAAGTAATATTCTAGCAAAAAAAACACAGATTTTTACATGTAGGAGAGGAATGTCAGAATGGGCCTGGTTGGCAAGTGATTATCACTTTAAAATCACTTTCAGGCCACAGCCTGGTCAGATCTGGCCACCTATCCTTGAACCCAGGGTAGACACTCTCCTAGTGTCTCTCCACCCACATGCTGCTCCATCTCAAGCTTGTCACCAGGGGAAAGGAGCCCTGGATCACAGACAGCCCTTTGATTAAAAAGGTTGGGCACACCTGCACCATCAGTGTGCAGATCTTCAGTAAGATATGGGCACAGGGTTAGATGCTCCATCCCTCCCAAGACTCAACGATTTTGGACTCTACAACTCAATTCAGGATTTACCAATCCTGGAGAAAACCATAAAACCAGTTTTCTCCACTCAGAATAGCCATCCTGAAGGTACTCAATGTGCCAGACCCAACCAGGACAGGGGCTTTTGGAAAGGGCTAGAGGCAAGCCTCCTATCCACAGGTTATAGCCCCTGAAGAGAGCAGATCATTCTCCAATGATGGACAACAATGTAATGGACGCTGAGAACAAGGCTCGGGTTAATTTTCAGAATAAGGACAATAAAGCTTCCCTTCTGAAGTGGATGGAAAGGTGCAATGATAATCTTGTACAGGCTAATGGTCAAAGAGAATATGGTGGCCCTACTGCAGACTGGGTTGGAGAGGCTCCTTCACTTGGAACAGAAATATTTATCAACCATAATCCTCAAGAGATCTATGAAGATAAATCAATTCCACTGTATCAGAGTGCTGGAACATTGTATGTCTTCTGGAGACTTTTCTAGTGAACAGAATACACAAGTTTGTGTCTCTCCCAGCTTTAGTTAGGTCACCTATTGTTTCTGTCTGTCTGCTAGAATTGTGTCCACTCCACCTTGTTAGCAATCTATTGTGGGATGTTATATGTTTGTTAATTAGATTACTGGTTAATTAAGATCACTGTTGTTGTTGTTGTTTGAATTTTGCATTGTCATGCTAATATCCTCAAGAGAGGAATGTCCTCCTGTGGGGTATAAAGTATGTTTCTGAGTTTCAATAAACAGCCATTCCTTTGGAGTTTACCTCAACATCTTGTCTGTGTACAATGCTTGGGGTAACAGGGCTGGTATTAGCTCTTGGTTTGCTGGAACAGTTTGGTGGGCAGGAAACACTGTTTGGCACCTAATCGGGGGGGGGGGGGGGTGCCAAGCGGTTACACGTCACACTCAACATGCACCATCGAGAACCCTGTGAGTGATATATCCCCTCTGACACCATGAATAGATATTGCACTGTCACAGAGGGAACTAAGAATGAAGCAACTGATCAGCAGATTGCACAATCAATGTCTGCAACACTTAATGTCGAGGAGGAGCATGCACGACTAAAAGGATGCCAGGGATGTGTTCTTTCATATAATGCTCCTGCTTTCAAAAGAAGATCTAAACTCCACCAAACATTAAGCAAAGATGACATCACCGGGTCTGTATTTCTTGAAAGAAAAATGATTTGATTGAGAAATTTGAGTTGCATGTTGATCGACAGGGGAGCTTTGCCCACGCTATGACTATGTTTAAACCTGAAACAATTTTTACTGCAGTTTTGAATGCAAAATACTGCCATAAAAAAAATTGATTTAGCTTGTTCTAAGTAAACACTTTACAAAAACTGCACTGGCGGAAACAGAACCGGAGCATAATTAGCAAGGAAATGAAGATGTTTTTCTGACCGAGAAAGCATAGCATAAGTCGGCTTTAACCTCTTTGACATGGCTTGCAGGTTTAATTGGCATTGCCTCTGCCAAGAGTAACACTGAGACATTTTTGCATTGATGACCGCAAAACAGTTCATTTCAGCTGAGGTGGTAGTTTTGTAACCTGAAAAAAAAAAAAAAAGTGTGTGGGAAGAAGTGCTTTGACATCGCTCAATTAGTACACGGCGCTGAGAGGCGCCAAGGGAGTGTTTCAAAGCTCACGGCTGAAATACCATGCTGTATAATGACTTGGGGATGGTCGAGGAAAGAGTTTGTTTTTTAGCCAAGCCGTACTCTTTCCAAGGGACGTTTTTTTTGTTTTTTGTTTAATTTTTTTTTCTGTATAGAAGATCTCCAGCACAAATATTAAATATTCATTCTAATAAAAACTGCGCAATCAGTGTTAGACTATTTGCGCGGCCAAAAATCACACACTTCTTTAACCCAAAAGAAATGTAGCAACCTAGTTACAGTGATCCTAAAAACAGATATTGCAGTTCCTGGGATAAACCAAATAATTACAGAATAAAACTTTCCTGTGCTACATTTTAAACTTTTAAATTGACCTATGAGCAGACTCCATTTTTTGTGCTATGAACAAAAAAAGAGTGACGATTTTGAAAAAAAAAAATTTTTTTACTTTTGCTTTTTTTTTTACGTTTTGCTATAATAAATATCCCCAAAAATATATATAAAAGAACAAATTTCTTCCACAGTTTAGGCCAATATGTATTCTTCTACATATTTTTGGTAAAAAAAAAAATCGCAATAAGCGTATATTGATTGGTTTGCGCAAAAGTTATCGCGTCTACAAAATAGGGGATAGATTTATGTCACTTTTATTATTATTTTTTTATTAGTAATGGCGGCCATCTGCGATTTTTATCGTGACTGCGACATTGCAGCAGAAACATCGGACACTTTTGACACTATTGTGGGACCAGTATCACATACAGTGATCAGTGCTATAAAAATGCACTGATTACTGTGTAAATGTCACTGGTAGGGAAGGTGTTAAACACTAGGGGGCGATCAAGGGGTTAACTGTGTTCCCGCAGCATGTTCTAACTGTAGGGGGGATGGGCTCACTAGAACATGACAGAGATTACTGCTCCCGATCACTGGGAGCAGTAGATCCCTGTCATGTTGCTAGGCAGAACAGGAAAATGCCTTGTTTACATAGGCATCTCCCCATTCTGCCTCTCCGTGCCAGGATCGCGGGCCACTGGCGGACATCGAGTCCGCGCGACCCGCGGGTACGCTCCTGCAGCATGCACGCGCCAGCTAGCCGCTGATGACGCAGTGACGTACGGGCACGTCGTTTTGCGCACCCGTGCCACTTTGCCAACGTATATCGGCGTGAGCCGGTCGGCAAGTGGTTAATATACAAAGTTTAGGCCCGAAGATTAATTAAAACCAGCATTAAAATTAGCATTAACCACTTGCCTACCGGACACTTTGACCCCCTTCCTGTCCATGCCAATTTTCAGATTTTAGTGTTTTCACACTTTAAATGATAATTGCGCAATCATGCAATGCTGTACCCAAATTAACTTTTTATCATTTTTTGAGACAGATGGAGCCTTCTTTTGGTGATATTTTATCCCCACTGGGTTTTTTATTCTTTTCTAAGCAAACTGAAAATTTTGAAAAAAAAAAAGATTTTCTTCTTTCTGTTATATGTGTGCTGATGAGGCTGCACTGATGAGACGGCACTGATGAGGTGGCACTAATGAGGAGGCACTGATAGGAGGCACTGATATGTGGCACTTATTTGCGACACTGATAGGCTGCACTGATGAGTGGCACTGATGAACACTGATAGGTAGCACTGATGGGCACCTGAAAGGCAGCACTGATGGGCACTGAAAGGCAGCACTGATGGGCACTGAAAGGCAGCACTGATGGGCACTGAAAGGCAGCACTGATTGACACTGAAAGGCAGCACTGATGGGCACTGAAAGGCAGCACTGATTGACACTGAAAGGCAGCACTGATGGGCACTGAAAGGCAGCACTGATTGACACTGAAAGGCAGCATTGATTGACACTGACAGTCACCACTGATGGTCACTGAAAGGCAGCACTGATGGGGCTGCACTGATAATCAGGGCACACAGTGTCATAGGGAAACATGCACAGTTGAGGCTGTCAATCACCTGCTGTGTGCTGGAAGGGTAGGAGGGGCGGCTCCCAGGATTGCACATTTTACTATGTTTTATCCCTTTAAAATGCTACAATTACAGAAAATTAGCTTTAGTTCCAGCATAAACTGTCAGAAGTGACACATGCAGATAGCGGAGGAATGAGACAGGAGACAGAAATCACACTAGGTGCTTTGGATTGAGTCAAGTACACTAAGGAAAAATATATTTTATTTATTTTTAATTTCAGAGGTTTACAATCACTTTAACCCCGCTTTCCCTCCCAGAAGTGACTCTGTAGCTCAGATCCCCTGCTTCTCCCTCTCAGCAGCTCAGCTCATCTGGATCTATAACCCAGTAGAGACTCAGCAACTCAGCTCACCCTTATATCTACTCTCCCAGCAGTGACATAGCAGCCTACCAGCCATCTAATCTCTAATGTACACAGAGCTCTGGTAAGTCACTGGTGGGAAGTGTAGCAGGACCTTTTGGCTAAGATCAAGAGTACTATCTACATAAAAAAGATTCTTTCCATTTGATTTAGGCTGTGCCCCTACTCAGGTGGCAGTATTGTACATGGCTTCATAAGTCTCCTGAAGAAGCCATTTTGTCTTGGTGACACATGTAGAGCGGAAACGATTGTACTTACCTGACGACTGTATGGAATTACTACTTTTGTATACCTTTTGCCTATTTTTTATTAAAATGATTTTATATTTCTAAAAATAAAAATGTAATTTTATTATATGTATTAGTCAATGTTTTGGCACCTTAAAAATCCCTTCCTTCACTCCTTCTTACAAACTGTCTAGTGTCTACATAGTTACATAGTTGGTGAGGTTGAAAAAAGACAAAAGTCCATCCAGTCCAACCTGTGTGTGTGCTTTTATGCTAATATTACATTGTATATCCCTGTATGTTGTGGTTGTTAAGGTACCCATCTAATAGTTTTTTGAAATTATCCATGCTCCCCACTGATACCACTGCTTGTGGAAGAGAATTCCACATCTTTACCGCTCTTACGGTAAAGACCCTCTACACAATTTAAGTTTAAACTGCTTCTCATCTAATTTTAGTGAAGGGCCGCGTGTCTTTTTAGATTCCCTTTCACCAAAATTTTTTTTCCCCCTATGCTAGGGTCAACAGTACGGTATTTATACATTGATTTCCTATCCTCTGTCAAGCGTCTCCTCTCCAGAGAGAATAAGTTCAATGCTTGTAGTCTTTCCCCATAGCTGAGGTCCTCCAGACTCTTTATTAGCTTTATTGCCCTTCTCTGGACTCTCTCCAGTTCCAGTACATCCTTGCTGAGGACTGGTGCCCAGACAGCATACTCCAGGTGCGGCCGGACCAGAGTCTTGTAGATCGGGAGAATTATTGTTTTATCCCTGAAGTTAATCCCCTTTTTTAATACATGCCAATATTCTGTTGGCCTTGCTTGGAGCAGCTTGGCATTGCATGCCATTACTGAGCCTATCATCTACTAGGACCCCCAGGTCCTTTTTCATCCTAGATTCATACCAGCGGTTCTCCCCCTAGCCAGAGGTGTATTTAGGTTTTGTGCTGCCCTAGGCCTGACTAAACTTGTGCACCCCCTAATTTAAATACGACCCACCCTTTCCTGTCAATGCCAAGCCCCTTCCTGTATAAGACCCGCCCTGTCATCTGTAAACCACACCCTTTCCTCTTTAGGCCCCACCTTTTCTTTTTAGAGCTCCACCTCTTTCTCTCTGTACATTAATCACCTCCCACCCGGCCACTGCACATAAACGGCCGGGTGGTCATTTCCTTGTCCTGAGTGGACGTTCAGGAACGTTCCTCAGAGCGAGTGCTCGCAGCACGGCCACAAGGCGCGCTGCGGCTTGGTCCTGTTATCATTATGATCACAGAATCCAGCTGAGCAGAGATCAGGATATGGGCGCTGTGATCGGCCCTCCCGATCACGTGACGGCTGTGTCCAATCACAGCCGTCACAATGTAAACAGAGACGCATGTCTCTGTGACAGTTCTCCCCGCCAAGCTCAGTGCGGGGGGACGGGGGGGACTGCAGATCTGTGACAGCTCTCTGTGCGAGAATGATTTTACACAGAGAGCTGTTACAGATCACCCCACAAACAGTACACCAAGCACCCCTGTCCCCATACACATGTCTGTGTCCCCATAAAACATCTGTCTGTCCCCCATCACTGCCAACACCAAATAAACACTGATTTGGGTTATTTTTACCAAAGAAATGTAGCAGCATAATTTTTGGTCAAAATGTATCAAAAGAAAATACTTATTTGCAACATTTTATAACAGAAACTAAGAGAAATGCTTTTTTAAAAAAAAATGTTCAGTCTTTTTTTATTTGTAGTGTAAAAAATAAAAATCCCAGCGGTGATTAAATACCACCAAAGAAAAGCTCTATTTGTGTGAAAAAAAAACAAAAAAATTTAATTTGAGTACAGTGTTGCATGACCGCGCAATTGTCATTCAAAATGTGACAGCGCTGAAAGCTAAAAATTGGTCTGGGAAGGAGGGGAGTGAAAGTGCCCAGTATTGAAGTGGTTAAAAGTGGGTACCAAGTGCAGCCTCATCAGTGCCCATCAAAGCAGCCTCATCGGTGCCCATTAAAGCAGCCTCGTCAGTGCCCATCAATGCAGCCTCATCAGTGCACATCAGTGCAGCCTCATCAGTGCCCATCAATGCAGCCTTGTCAGTGCCCATCAATACAGCCTCATCAGTGCTCATCAGTGCAGCCTCATCAGTGCCCATCAAAGCCAGTGTGAACTGAGACTAAGCCTAGGTTCACATTGGAGCAATTTGTCATGCGATTTGAGAGATCAAATCGCATGAAAAGTCGCAGGCTATTGGAGGCAATGGCACTGTTCCAATCGGTGCGACACTGATTTTGCAGCGTCGCACCGATTTGCAAAAGTAGTTTCTGTACTACTTTTGCCGATTTCAGGTGCGACTTCAATAGACATCTGTGAATGAAGACACACAAATGTCTATCAAGTAGCACCTGAAATCACGCTGACCTTGCTATGACCTTGCTTTGAAATCACGCTACTTCAAGTGAAATAGTATGATTTCAAAGTAGCATCAATGTGAATCGGGGCTTAGAGAAGGAGTTATGAAAGGTTAACCACATATACAAGCAGACACTAAGGTGTTAAATGCCATTGATTCCAGAAGCACCAGACTGCAGATATTGAGCTGTAAAGAGTGGGGGAGCAGGCTTAGCTATGTTGTTGAGTCACTGCAGGGAGGTGGGAGCAGAGTGACCTGAGCTGAACTGCTGAGTGACCGTTGAATGGGGGGAGAGGGGTTACAAGATACAAGGAACCAGGACTTCATTGTTTCTTCTGTGAACGGATGAATTGCTCTCCAGTGCCTGCAGCTACAGAGGTCAGCAAAGGCTTGTTTTGAAGCTCATCTATTGCTTGTTAACAATATGTAAATACTTAAATGCCCATAGTCTGGCCACATTTACGCTACCACTTCCGGACCGCCGCACGCCGATATACGTCCTAAATTTTACAGGGGATATCGTTGTTATGGCAGCAGCTAGCTGCCATAGCCCTGGTATCCTCGTGTTCGGCCGGCAGTCCATTTTCTGAGAAGAGTGGTCTCTGCGGCGGATTCCCCACGAGATCACTTTTATCGGCGGCGGGAGAGGGCCCCCCTCCCGCCACGCTCCGTGCCCTCCGCCGCTTACCGGGTCAGTCTTCCATGCTGAGCATGGAGACGAGTGAGGGGAAGATGGCCCCCATCCGTCTCCATAACAATGCAGGGCGGAAGCGTTGTCAAAACGTCACTTCCGCCCATAGCTCTTAAAGGGCCATTTTTTTAAATTATTTTTTTAAATGACAATTTTTCATTTTTTATTGCATTTTAGTGTAAATATGAGATCTGAGGTCTTTTTGACCCCAGATCTCATATTTAAGAGGTCCTGTCATGCTCTCTTTTCTATTACAAGGGATGTTTACATTCCTTGTAATAGGAATAAAATTGACACAATTTAACTGCTTCAGATCCGGGCCATTGCCAAATGACGGCAACAGCGCGGATCTAAATTGCCGGGACTACGCGCCGCGCCGCGCTCGGTGATCAGCGAGTCTATGAGACTCGCCTGATCACAGATCAGAGTAAGGGGTTGGTCCCGACCCCTTACCACATGATCAGCTGTCAGCCAATGACAGCTGATCATGTGATGTAAACAGAGCCGGTAATCGGCTATTTTTCCTCCTCGCGCTCACAGCGCGAGGAGGAAAAAAATAAACCCGATCACGGCGATCTTCCAACACAAGGCAATAGGCAGCAGTGCTGCCTACCAGTGCCCACCAGCGTCACCCATAAGTGCCCACAGTGCCATCAATCAGCGCCACCCATCAGTGCCCACAGTGCTACCCATCAGTGTCCACAGTGCCACTATCAGTGCCCACAGTGCCACCCATCAGTACCACCCATCAGTGCCACCCATCAGCACCCACATCAGTGCCACCCATCAGCACCCACATCAGTGCAACCTATCAGTGCCCATCAGTGTAACCTACCAGTGCCCATAAGTGCCCATCAGTGCTGCCCATCAGTGCCCCCCATCAGTGCCCCCCATCAGTGCCCCCCCATCAGTGCCGCCCATCAGTGGTACCTATCACTGCCCATCCGTGCCACCCATCCGTGCCACCCATCTGTGCCACCCATCCTTGCCACCCATCCGTGCCACCCATCCGTGGCCATCAGTGCCGCCTTATCTGTCCCCATCAGTGCCGCCTTATCTGTCTCCATCAGTGCCGCCTTATCTGTCCCCATCAGTGCCGCCTTATCTGTGCCTATCCGTGCCCATCAGTGCAGCCTATCAGTGCCCACCAGTGCCGCCTCATCAGCGCATATCAATGAAGGAGAAAAATTACCTGTTTACAAAATTTTATAACAAACTATTAAACATGATTTTTTTTTTTCAAAAATTTCCATCTTTTTTTGTTTGTTTAGCAAAAAATAAAAATCCCAGCTGTGATTAAATACCACCAAAAGAAAGCTCTATTTGTGGGAAAAAAATGATAAAAATTTCATTTGGGTACAGTGTTGTATGACCGCGCAATTGTCATTCAAAGTGCGACAGCGCTGAAAGCTCAAAATTGGTCTGGGCAGGAGGGGGGTTTAAGTGCCCTGTAAGCAAGTGGTTAAAAAAAAAAAAAAAAAACAGTGTAAAAAAAATAAATAAAAGGTAAAATAAATAAGAAAAAAAAAATATTTATTTTAAACGCGCCCCATCCCGCCGAGCTCGCGTGCAGAAGCGAAGGCATACGTGAGTAGCGCCCGCATATGAAAACGGTGTTCAAACCACACATGTGAGGCATCGCCGTGATCGGTAGAGTGAGAGCAATAATTTTAGCTCAAGATCTCCTCTTTTACTTAAAACATGCAACCTGCAGAATTCTTTAAACGTCGCCTATGGAGATTTTTAAGGGTAAAAGTTTGTCACCATTCCACGAGCGGGCGCAATTTTGAAGCGTGACATGTTGGGTATCAATTTACTCAGCATAACATTATCGTTCACAATATAAAAAAAATTGGGCTAACTTTACTGGGTTTTTTTTCAAAAAAGTGTATTTTTTCCAAAACAAGTGCGCTTGTAAGATCGCTGAGCAAATACGGTGTCACAGAAAGTATTGCAACGACCGCTATTTTATTCTCTAGGGTGTTAGGAAAAAAAATGTATAATGTTTGGGGGTTCTAAGTAATTTTCTAGCAAAACTGTTTTGACTTGTAAACAACAAATCTCAGAAAGAGGCTCGGTCCTTAAGTGGTTAAATCCCCAGTAGGTAAACTGTTCACATTTAAACCCCGGCACTGGTAAAGAAACCCTTCACCATTTGGGAAAAGGCTCCTTCACTAAAGGATATGAGTCCAGGCTTTACCCAAATTGACCCACAAAAACTCCCTCTCCCTGTCTAGGACACATTGTCACTGCAGTGAGAAACAGCTTTTATTATTCCATTATCACCAGGTTTGTAACATTATCGCAAATGGAGCTACAGAGAGCTTGGTTCCTATTGATGTGGGCATGCCTCCCGCCAGAAATACATCTTACATAGTTACATAGTTACATAGTAGGTGAGGTTGAAAAAAGACACAAGTCCATCAAGTCCAACCTATGTGTGTGATTATATGTCAGTATTACGTTGTATGTCCCTGTATGTTGTGGTCATTCAGGTGCTTATCTAATAGTTTTTTTAAACTATCAATGCTCCCCGCTGAGACCACCGCCTGTGGAAGGGAATTCCACATCCTTGCTGCTCTTACAGTAAAGAACCCTCTACGTAGTTTAAGGTTAAACCTCTTTTCTTGTAATTTTAATGAGTGGCCACGAGTCTTGTTAAACTCCCTCCTGCAAAAGAGTTTTATCCCTATTGTGGGGTCACCAGTACGGTATTTGTATATTGAAATCATATCCCCTCTCAAGCGTCTCTTCTCCAGAGAGAATAAGTTCAGTGCTCGCAACCTTTCCTCATAACTAATATCCTCCAGACCCTTTATTAGCTTTGTTGCCCTTCTTTGTACTCGCTCCATTTCCAGTACATCCTTCCTGAGGACTGGTGCCTAGAACTGGACAGCATACTCCAGGTGCGGCCGGACCAGAGTCTTGTAGGGTGGGAGAATTATCGTTTTATCTTTGGAGTTGATCGCCTTTTTAATGCATGCCAATAATCTGTTTGCTTTGTTAGCAGCAGCTTGGCATTGCATGCCATTGCTGAGCCTATCATCCACTAGGACCCCCAGGTCCTTTTCCATCCTAGATTCCCCCAGAGGTTCTCCCCCCTGTGTATAGATTGCATTCAGATTTTTGCTACCCAAATGCATTATTTTACATTTACGTTCTACGACCCTTTCCCTACACAACACTGGTTGGGATTTCAATGCAGTACAGGCACTGTGTTTTCAGCTCAAATTGGACACTAGGAGCACAATACATTTCTGGTAGATAAAAAGGTATTTTTCTGTAATTGCAGCATTTTAAAGGGATAAAATATGTGGAAATGTGCATGTATTGGGGACATACTGTATACTAACAACAGTTTAAACAAGATATAAGCCACGCAGAGTATATTTCTTTTGGTAAGTCATCTGATGCAAACGGGTCTACTACTGATAAACAGTTGCTGTTTCTCAAGCATTTGAACAATCATCACGAAGAATCCCCCTAGTGTGCCTAATGTGTTTATTTGCAATGATTGTTAGCTCCATCTAGTGGTCAAAATCCTTTTTTTTTTTTAAATTTAGGTATTTTAGGAAAATGCCGCATTATGGCCACTGGATGGCACTGACAATCAAAGGAAATAAACGCATTAGGCATATTATTGTAAAGTGCTGCGTAAACTGTTGACGCTATATAAATCCTGTATAATAATAATAATAATAATAATAATAATAATAATAATATTATGGGAATTATTTGAGATAGCTGTGCACATGCTTGAGGCACAGTGAATTTTTTTTAACGTTGGATCTGATCGACTGTGATAAGCAGTCATAAAATCATTGTGTAGCACTGAAAAGCAGGACCTGAGAATGTAATGAACAAATAAGGTTGCATTACATTAAAATGATTGTTTACATCTAACGCATCCCTTTCAAAAAAAGGATGAAAGTATATAACATTCTCTTTAATTATAAAATTCTATTTTTTTTTTTCTAAGAATAAGAAGAGCAAGAGAGTAATAAAAGCTTTATTTTTTTAGGTTCTGGACTAATGAGTGATAGATGCTTTTCTCTGCCATCTCTACTTGTTTTGCAGAGGCAATGTCATATAACTAATCATCCAATGAGTCATAAGCTGCACCTAATTAACATGAGAAATAAATGGAAAAAAAGAGAAGTGTCCACATTTGCATTTTAATTTGTTTATTTGCAGACAGAAGTGGAGGACAAATGGAAAACGGGTTTTAGGAGTCAGGTTGAAATTGAAACAGATGTTTGATACTTACTGCAAATAGAGACTGTGGAATGGAGCTCCCCTACAGGAAAAGATACTATCAAGAATACTGCCAGGCTAAGATATTGAATAGAGCCAGACAGGACTAAAGCATTTAATACAATGAACTGATTAATACATTTGTCATTTAGGTGTCGCTCATTTACTTAAACTGTATCTGAACCCAGGAGCAAAAATGTTATATATTGCAGTTTACCTGTCATTTAACCACTTAAGGACTGGAAGTTTTGCCCCCTTAATGACCAGGCCATTTTTTGCGATACAGCACTGCGTTACTTTATCTGACAATTGCGCGGTTGTGCGACGTTGTATCCAAATAAAATTGATGTCCTTTTTTCCCCACAAATAGAGCTTTCTTTTGGTGGTGTTTGATCACCTCTGCGGTTTTTATTTTTTGCGCTATAAACAAAAAAGGATGACAATTTAAAAAAAGATATATATATTTTTAACTTAACTAAAAAAGTAAAAGAAAACAATTTTTTTCATCAGTTTAGGCCAATATGTATTCATATTTTTGATAAACAAATCACAATAAGCGTATATTGATTGGTTTGCGCAAAATTTATAGCGTCTACAAAATAGGGGATAGATTTATGGCATTTTTATTATTATTTTTTTTTTTTAATAGTAATGGCGATGATCAGCGATTTTTTTAGCGGGACTGCGACATTGAGGTGGACAGATCGGACACTTTTGACACTTTTTTTGGGACCATTGACATTTATACAGCGATCAGTGGTATAAAAATGCACTGATTACTGTATAAATGTCATCGGCAGGGAAGGGGTTAACACTAGGGGGCGATCAAAGGTTTAAATGTGTTCCCTGGGAGGTGTTTCTAACTGCAGAGGGAGGGAACTGACTGGGAGTACAGAGAGATCGCTGTTCCTGATTACAGATGATCACTCTGAACTCCCTTGTCAGAACGGGAATCTGTTTGTTTACATTGGCAGATCCCCGTTCTGGCTCTCTGTGAAGTGATCGCAGCTGCTGGCCACGCGCATCGACTTCCCCACAGCGCCCATGGGCGCGCGCCCGCTGTAGCCGTTAAAGGGACCGCCGTACAGCTACGGCGATTCGCGGGAACGAGCCGACCTGCCGTCGTATAATGACGGCGGCTGATCGGCAAGTGGTTAAATGTGGTTCTGCATTGGTTTTCTTTTTTATACGCTTTTCTTTCCCCTTTGGTTTCACCTGCTGATCCTGCTAGTAACAAACTTTCAGTCCTAGGGTGACAGTTAGGAATGAGCTTAAAAGAGAAGTTGAGGGTTTTTTTTTCTTTTTTGGAATCATACTTACCTAGGTGGATGTAGCATCGGCCGGATGCTGCATCTGTCCCCCGCCGGCTCTAACGCTGAGAACCGAGTGATCAAACACCGCTGACCACTTGGTTCTCAGTGCTCCCTGAACAGGGAGCTGGTTACTGTCAGTCACCGGCTCTCTGTTCGCCCCTCCCATGTTGAGGGCATGTGGCATTGTATGGTCCAGGAAAGGGGGGCGCTCGCTAGCGCCCCCCCCCCCTTTCTGACCTGCTGGGCTACATGCTCAGATAGGGGTCGAGTATGGATTTTGGGGGGGGGGATAACCACACGCCGTTTTCAATTTTGGTGTTCCCCCTCAAGATCCTCAAGTCACATGCCATAAGATAAGATGATGATCCGACTTGGGTGTGACTTACATTCAAATCAATGGGCTAAAATCATGCCCAAGTCGGACCAAAGTAGTGCAGTGAGCATTTTCAGAGTCAGACCGACACAAGTCGGTCCAGTGAGACGGCTCTCATAGGGAACCATTGATTTGGGGGAGGGGGTCACGCCATTTTTCTTTTTTCAATTTTGGTGTTCCCCCTCAAGATCCTCAGGGCACAAGTCGCATGCTACAAGTCGGATCAGTTAAGAGGATGATGCGACTTTCATTCAAATCTGAAATCATGCCCAAGTCAGACCAAAGTAGTGCAGGGAGCATTTTCAAAGTCGGACCAACACAAGTCAGTCCAGTAAGACGGCTCTCATAGGGAACCATTGATTTTGACATGTCATGAGACTTATGCTCTGGAAGTCGGAGCGCATGTCGGACCAATGTGAACCGGCCCTTAGTAAATGAACCTCAATACATTAGAAAGCAAAATAACGTTGTACAAAGCCTCCGAACTTAGGGTTAGTTAGTTAACTGACTTAGGGCTGCCACTTTTTCTTCAAGCCAAACCCGAACACTTTAGCGGCGCACAGTACATTTTTTTTGTTTTAGTATACACTATATCAGTGGTCATCAACTCCTGTCCTCAGGACCCACTAACAGGCCAGGTTTTATGTATTACCTTGGGGGAGATGAAGACTAGAATAATGCAATCACTGAGCAGCAAATGAGATCACCTGTGATGTATTTTAGTTATCTTGCAAACCTGGCCTGTTAGTGGGCCCTGAGGACAGGGTTGATGACCACTGCACTATAGGATTGTAACAGACCTGGGACACCTTTGGGCATTCCAAAGAGAATAGTAATGCAGCGCACATAGTGCCCCCTTACCTTTCTGTCAAGCCCTGTTCCAAGCTACATTCCTGTCTGTACAATGTGTCCGGGTTTCAGGTGGACTGAAACCCGGACACATGATTCAAATCCCGGACAGGTGGCAACTCTAACCTGACTAGCTATTTTCTATTTCCCAGCAATTGAGATTATTCAGCTTCTCTGAGTGAAGCCTCTGTGCGGGAGTTAGAATGCAGTACACGAGTCGGTTATATGGCAACTTTTTTATTGGCTTCAGAGACAGGTAAACCACTTTATGGACAAGTTCCCATGAAGAAAGGTGACATACGTATCTGACCTGTGCCAGCTAGAGCTCCAGCTCTGACATTAACCTCCTGATTCACTTTTGTTTCTTCCACAAGGTTTTTATTTTTTTTTAGTAGCGGTCTGTCAGAGCCCCTTGGTGGAACCTATTAACGAAACCCTGTTGTGTTATATTTACTGGTGAGCCAAGTCATCATCTGCAGGAAGTGGCACTTTCGTGTCGAGAGTATGTGTTAATCTGTCACTCTCTTTCTATTTTTATCCAGTAAAAGGAACTCAGACTGTAAATAAAAGCTTTGAAATGATTTCCAATTTCGTACTCACAAGATCAAAAGAAAATGAAAGCAAAATGTTACCTAAAGAAAGCTCTATTTGTGGGAACAAAATGATAAAAATTTTGTTTGGGTACAGTGTTGCATGACTGCGCAATTGTCATTTAAAAAGTGACAGCGCTGAAAGCTGAAAATTGGCCTGGGCAGGTAGGGGGGAGTGCCTGGTATTGAAGTGGTTAAATAAAGAATTATAAAAATAAACAAAATAAACGACTGGATTCACAATGTTTAAGCACACATTCTGCAGTTCGCAGCTCAGCAGACCCTTCTCATTCCTGAACTACTACAAAGCATTGGGATTCATTTACTAAAGGCAAATAGACTGTGCACTGTGAAAGTACAGTTGCTCCAGAGGTTAGTAAATGAGCAGAAGCTCTGCTGACTTCCATCATCCAATCATGTGCAAGCAAAAATGCTGTTTTTTTTTTTTTTTTTTTACTTGCACATGATTGGGTACTCCTTGCAATGTAAAATAAAGAAAATCTACCGGCGCAAACAAACCCTAAAACAGCAGCTGATGAAGTCCCGTCTCTTTGGGACGTAACGCGCACGGAACCACGTGACCTTTGATCGTGACGTCACCCGCGTCCTACGCTCTGATTCCTGTGGATTACACTACGTTTTACTACGAATTCTTTGCACTGAGGTACAGTGCGATATTTGTAAGTGCACATTTTATATTTTAAATAAATCCTTTTAAGATTACAGAGAGCACTAGATGTTATTGCTTCTTTTCCATGTATCTACCCACCCGGAATTGATGGTGAGAGTCCTTAGGATTGAGCAAGTTACCGGCATTCCCCCAGTGTTATTCTGAGATTCTGTTGATTCACCCCTTAAAGGGAACTGCCTGTGAGACCTGACTGATATACTCAGGGGTCCATTTTTTGAGGTGAGCTGCTAGAATTACCATTGGTGGAGGATTGTCACTGAGTCACTTTATCAATCTATCATTACTTCACTGGACACTTGCTGGTGCTTGCGGAACATCTTATGAGAATATTATATGTGAAGAGTTTGAACTGTTCCTTTTTTATCATCATTTATTTAGTATTGTTTTTAATGTTTTGCGCTGCACTGCTTTTATATATAACTCCTTGCAATGTGATGCTTTACCTCCTTTACTAAGCTCTGGAGCAACTACACTTGCAGAGGGCAACTGCACTTTTCAAAGTGCACAGTCTATTTGCCTTTAGTAAATCAACCCCAATGTTACACATACAATGCCCACCCTGAGTTCCCTCTGTATTCCAAGTACCCCCCTCTCACTCTACAGCCTATTGAGAAGGTGCACCTATGTTCACCCTGATATCAAGTTGCACCTGGTGTGTGGCAACTCAGCAAAGTGCAGATTTCAGAAAATGCTGTTTACTGTATCAACAATTTTTTTGAACTACATGTTTCATTGTCAGTGTTGACAGGTTACTTATTTACAGCTAAGAAATAATAGGCACACAAATGTACTGTAGATAGTGTTGGCAGTGTGACCGCGCTGACAATAAAACACTAGAAACAGTGATAGTAAATGGATTTACTGAACTCCTAACCTCTGCGGTTACGGGAGAGGGAGCACTGAGCAGATCCAGCTCCAGCATTTAGATCAGGTAATGTATTTCTCAGCTTGATGGCCGCACTAGTTCAGGCTTTATGGGAAAGGGGTAGAACGGCTCCCTGTGGCCAACTGACCATGGGAGTCATCGATCGCTGAAGCATGAACAGCAGTCATTTTAAAAGGAATAAAAAGGATCAAGTCAGCAGGACAAAGGAGGCCTGTAACAGTCTGGGTGAGTCCAGGTTATTCCTGACACCAGCTTTGGAGAAAAGCACAGGTAAACAAAATAAACATTATCTGAATTTTTGGATAACTTCCCCCAGTCCCACCCGTCCATCAACATGATAATGAAACTTTTGCTTTTTCATTACACTCCTTATTTTAGACCCAGTGTCATTGCTATGTTTATGTGCTTCTCTATGCAATTCAGGCAGATCATGGCTGGAGGGAGGGGTTGGCACGGTGCTGTACATAGCTTATTGAAGAAATCACAGCACCCTGCCTCAGAACCCTCCCCAAGAACCCTCAGCAACTGATATAAGCAGTGGCCTGGTTCTTGGGGGTGTGAGAAGTGGGCATTTCTAGGCAGGCTGCATTTGCATGCAGACCACCTGTAATGCTGAGCCTCCATGATTGAAAGAACTGAAATCTAATAAAAAAGACTAAAGAGGTGGGTCAGGGGTCATAAGGCTGGGGATGATGCTGGACCTCCTCCAGCTAGAACAGTCTTTTCAACCAGGATGCCCAGGCACCCTGGGGTGCTTACAGGTGTCTTCAGGTGTGCCTTGGAACAATTCCTAGAAATTGCCCAAAAATTGTATACAAGCTAGTAGATGGATCAAGCCTGCCTATTAGTTACTGTTGGAAGGCAACACGTTTTATTTCATAATACAAGATGTGTTGGAATATGAAAACTGGATACACCAAGCATTCTTGGTGGCTGACTGGGATGTAACAAGTTGCACATCAAAGCTTTGTAGAACAAAAGCTTGGCTCCTGACCAACTGGTGTGATAAGATTGAAATCCTTAATTAACACTCTTCAAAGAGGGCCATTGCTGAAGGTGGGCTACAGAAGATCAAAGGACCAACAGTCAATGAAGGTGACCCGGGTCACATAGCGATAATACGTGGATGAATGTTGCCCCTAGAGGCCAATACAGCAGGACGGACAGAAATATAATAACTACTTTGATTCATCAGAAATCGAGATGGGCTGGCTATGGGGTTGGGTCTGGACGGTGTATGAATGGAGTTTAAAAACTGCACACAGAAGGGAAATCATCCCTTTCCGCTCTTGGCTCGCTTGCCTGATTGCTCTCATGCCGCATGGCTCTCTGTTGCCATTTTGAGCCCAGCTGACAAGACAATATCTATAGGACAACCTTACATAACGTATCTTTGATGTTTTTGTATTTTATATGCTCTGTAATATTTTCCTTTAGTGTTTGTTTATGTTAGCAGTTCCTATTTTCTTGGGAAATAAATAAGACATTTTACTAAGCAGTGTGTTTGTTCTCATAGCTAACCTTTTATCATTGTACTATCAACAGTAACATTATCAGAGTTTTAATAGACTAACTAACTATAGGAATAGACAAGTTAATACGTATATGGAATAAATAGAGGGAATCCATAGCCACCACCCAGTCAATATTTAGTTTAATACTTTATTTCAGTTACCTAAAGCCACAAGTTTTCATTGTGCACCATTACAACCTTCCAGCCACCAGTGTCCTAACAACCAATTACATCATCGAATGATAAGGAGGATGTTGGGCACTTGCACAATATCCATGTTTGCCCCTCACCTGCCCCTCTCCATCAGCTTTGGGATCACAGTAGCTGTGTGTTAGAGAGAAGCATTGGAATACTAGTCAGTAACAGTCGTATGAGGAGAAGGGGAAATGTGGGGATTATAGCGGTGCCAAAAAAACAACCATGCTTAGATAAAAAACATGAATTTTTATTAACAAAGTTTTAAAAGAAAAAATGAAGATTACATAAAAAAGGTGTGCATCAAATATAGGACATTTAAAACCATTTGTAGCGAAATTTAACGAGATTCGGCCTGAAGGTGTAGCGGCCAGTCCCGTGAACAGGTATTTGAGGGTCCTACATGTTTCGCCAGAAGTGGCTTCCTCAGGGACAGATGGTTATACCTATATCGCTACTATACAATCTATAAAGAGAAATTAACAATCAAAAAACTCTATATACAATGTTACAACCACAGTAAAGTCAAAATACATTGAAAGAAATTCAAGTGAGTGGACTTATTTACTATGTTTGCGAGCTGTCAGACATGAACCTACAAACACCAACCCAAAATGCAGCCGCAGGTGTCGCGGCGCACATCAGCAGGCCAGCCCACCCTCCACCCACCCACCAAAGCCAAGCCACCCACAAGATGAAAAAATGACTACCTGTAGGTCACCGGGGACAGGCGCAGAGAGCCTCAGAAGCCACACCACGAGCCCAGGGTACAGTAAGCAGCTGCAGGAGGCAAAAAGAGGGGACCTGGCAGAAAAATATCTATAAAGAAAGGACAGGTACAACAAGTTTAGTGGACCCCGAAACAAATTAAGGTCCACAAATCTACGAGTACATAATTGGACTAACATAGTCTCTAGCTAATACTTACGATATTTATATAAAAAGCTCATGTACAGGACACTGGGACATACTCGGTTTTTGACATTAAGCCGGCCACATATAGAGTGATGAGGTCTGGATATAAGATGTCTGGAAATAGTAGATGGTAAAAAGAGGGATATATAAAAGCCTTACCAACTTTAGTGAGTCAGATTAGAAATATGTGGGCAGACTTACAAGTATCATCAATATATACTAGTAAGAACATAGGCAGAGAGGCGGGTATATTAAACTTACCCTAGGGATAGTGCAATGGGCTAATTGAATGGCTGATGTGAGAACACAGTTGATTGCAACGTACAATCCAATGTGCTAAGGGAAACACAAAATGAGTATGAATACACTACAAAAGGGAGAGGCAGCGCTTGTCCCATAAGGGGATTGTAGACACTAGTGTACATACCAAGGCGGAGTAGAGATAAAGCGTTGGTGTCCTGTGGATCCCCGGCGGTGTTAGGGCCAGGGATGCCGGCACTCTTATGCCCCCCCCACACGTGCAGCATCTGACGTCACTGCCGTTGTGAGCGGACAAACATAGCCACTGTGCATGCGCAACTCGCCAAAGCCTCTGAGCCTACAAGGACCAGGAGGCTTAGTGGTGGTGTCAGATGTAGCGTTGAATACACGCTACAGACACTGCGCTGTACTGTAGGGCCGGTGACAGCGGTGCAGTACACTGGAGAAGAAATGATCCTGGGATCACCGGGTGTCAGTGGCTAGGGGTGGGCAAATGCTGGGTAGCAATGCCCTTGGGTGTCCATACAGCCAAGGTAACCCTGTGTGCTCGGGTGGCAGCGCCAGAGTGGACCCGTGCCACCCGTGGGGACCCACCTGGAGGTCATAGGGGGCTGCTGTGTGAAAGCCTTGCCCGGCAGAGGAGGACTGAGGGATAAAGAAGGGGGGGTTTTGGCGTACGATGGCGCGCAGAACCCAGCGGGGGCACATCGGGTAAAGTGGAGGCAGGTGGAAACAAGCTGAGGACCAATGAGGGGCCCCAAAACGCCCGCACACAAAGGGCGAAAAACGAAGAGGGGGGAAAAAGGGCAAAAAAAGGGGAAGGGAGGAGGGGGAGGGCCAGTCCACAGCGTGCACCCAATATAGACAGGTATGACAGCTCGCAAATCCTGAAACTACACAAAAGTGTGAAAGCATCAATTTGTAGTATGACATAACAAAATGAACATTGGAAAAATGTGTACACAACAGAAAATAATTAATTGAAAATGATTAATGATATTGTAGACAGCAAGGTTAATGAAGAAATGAAAAAATAATAAACCAGGGCCAACCTCTAAAAAAAAAAAAAAAAGGTTTTAGAGGTTGGCCCTTGTAGTTGGTTGTACTCCCCTTGTGGGATTCAATCTTTGCCCGCCTGGATAGACCTCTCTCACTGGTCTAGCAGCCAGTATGCAGCACGAACAAAAGTCTCTGCCACAGACTTGTTTGGAATAAAACCCGAACGATCCTCTGCCACAGGATGTATTGGTTTAGGATGAATGTCAGACACAGTACTTGAACCTTTAAGCCAACCCGGCAGTACTATGCAGTAAGATTACTTCAGGATACGTCCTCCAACTGAGTCACCAGGCCCCTCTCCAGACGAGCACTCTGCATGATCCTTCCATGAAGTGTCCTCCCCTGGGATCTCCTCAGTTGTCCAGCTTCTTCACTCAGGATAGACAGCTCAGGACCGTTCCTCTGCTGCTGTGGTAGGCCCCAGACAGGCTTCTGGGCCCACCCACGCGCCGCAGTGACGTGGGCCTCCGGAACGGAGGACCACGAGGTGGTATTCCTATCGCATACCTGATGGCCAGGAGGGCCAGCAGGTGGCTGAAAACGAACCCCTAAACATGGCATCTGTCCCATAAATACCCTCTCCCAGAATGCAACTCGGAGGACCACCTCCACCAAGTTGTCTCCGGGACAGAGGAGCACTCATACGCTTCAATACGTTGCCTTTCCAACACCAGCCCATGGGGACAACGACACCCACCGGCGCAGTGTGGAACTACACGCAACTCAGCCAAGCTGGAACAGAGGCAAACCTAACTTCACCTAACAAGTAACCCACTAGATTTACCTATCAGCAGTAGATTAAAAATCTACCAGCGCTACATACTCCCCCCACTACAATAGACGTTGTCCTCAACGTCTGTCAAAAATAACTCCCAAGCCTGAGAGTAGGTATTTGAGCTTAAAACTTGGATTAAAGTAAAGAAGAAAGAAAGACAGTAGAGAGACATTACAATTTCAACATTTTTCTTTTAAACAGTATGTTCACATCCGTAAACAAAACCACATTATGACTGTTGCAACCCCACTATCTAGCTGAAAAGCCTAACAGCTTAAAAGGAGGTCTACTTGCTCCTGAAAAAAAAAAAACAAAGTTAAACACACACAAGATATATACAGTTTAGGAGCAAAGTCTCATTCCTAGAGAAAATGAAACTTTCTTCCCATAATCTTTCTTATGTTCCCACTAAGGAACCAACTAAAATAACTTGAGGAGTCCATCCCTATATATATTTAGGTATGTCATTTCTTTTAAACGTAAGAAGTCCAGCTAGCAAAGAAGAAAAAACACTCGGGCCTTGGATTTAGGAACACAGAGCTAAACACCAAATCTTGATCACAAAGATCTCTGACACTGACACTATCTACCTACATACCCCACAGTTTTTTATCCATAATCACCAGTAGAATCGAGGATCTGGCAATGTCAGGTTCTTTCCCATTTTATCCACTGTAGTAATAAAGTACACCACGTCATCTTTTCCGGGTCTGCAAATGACCACTTTGTCAGCATAGATGTGCCGACCATAGTTCCAGTGTAGAAAACATCCACTGAAGCGTTCATCCATAGCGTCAGAATATCCAGTTTTCCGGAAAGGCTTAGGCACAAACAAATAGTCCCAAACAGCTTCACTGTACCAAAGCTCCCGGTTAGCTTCAATCTCTTGCATAATGTCCTGGGTAACATATGGGAACTTCAGACCATATTCCGTGGCCACACTCTGATCTTCTCAGCACGATGACGAGGCCTCTATTCCTCTCTGGCACCAACACACACGTCCCACGCAGTATCAAGTAGGCTAGGCTCCTCCCACTTGTTCTTCTGATCACATAGCTCCCGGGCTTTTACTGGCGCCCGCCGCCTACGCAGTCAAAAATAAAGTCCTGCAACTTTTAACCTCTTCTTCTCCTGAGAAATTAACAAAGTCCAGCTTTCACCGTAAACTCCCGGCGAAACACTTCTCTAGGTTGCGGGAAGTTGATGGCTAACAAATCCTGGACGACGCCCCCACATGTAGCAATAACTCTCGGTGGAGCTGCTGGTTTAAAACGGGCTGTTACCTTCACTCTCGCTACCTTTGTTCCACCGGCACCGGGTCTAGGGTCCCGTTGAGTTTACCTCTGGACGATGTAGGCATCAAACACTTGAGTATGTTTTCCAATGCTTTATTGAACAAATAACAAAGGAAGTAGCAGGAAAGAGGCAGAAGGAAAGCTGCAGGGAAGCTCAAATACCTTTCTTTAGTATTCTTCAGAACATTATTTGGAATTGAACACTTGTAGTTGGTTGTACTCCCCTTGTGGGATTCAATCTTTGCCCGCCTGGATAGACCTCTCTCACTGGTCTAGCAGCCAGTACGCAGCACAAACAAAAGTCTCTGCCACAGACTTGTTTGGAATAAAACCCGAACGATCCTCTGCCACAGGATGTATTGGTTTAGGATGAATGTCAGACACAGTACTTGAACCTTTAAGCCAACCCGGCAGTACTATGCAGTAAGATTACTTCAGGATACGTCCTCCAACTGAGTCACCAGGCCGCTCTCCAAACCAGCACTCTGCATGATCCTTCCATGATGGGTCCTCCCCTGGGATCTCCTCAGTTGTCCAGCTTCTTCACTCAGGATAGACAGCTCAGGACCGTTCCTCTGCTGCTGTGGTAGGCCCCCGACAGGCTTCTGGGCCCACCCACACGCCGCAGCGACGTGGGCCTCCGGAACGGAGGACCACGGGGTGGTGTTCCTATCTCATACCTGATGGCCAGGAGGGCCAGCAAGTGGCTGAAAACGAACCCCTAAACATGGCATCTGTTTCATAAATACCCTCTCCCGGAATGCAACTCGGAGGACCACCTCCACCGAGTTATCTCCGGGACATAGGAGCACTCATACGCTTCAACACGTTGCCTTTCCAACACCAGCCCATGGGGACAACGACACCCACCGGCGCAGTGTGGAACTACACGCAACTCAGCCAAGCTGGAACAGAGGCAAACCTAACTTCACCTAACAAGTAACCCACTAGATTTACCTATCAGCAGTAGATTAAAAATCTACCAGCGCTACATATGTATTTCCAACCTTCTGGCAACAGTTTGGGAAGGCCCTTTTCTCTTACAGTATTACTGTGCCCTTGGGTAAAAATCCAACTCTTTAAAGACACAGTTTGATGAGTTTGGTGTGGAGGATATTCTGTGGTCTACACAAAGCCCTGACCCAAAACCTACTGAACACCTTTAGGGTTATTTGGAACGCCAACAGCAAGCCGGGGCTCCTCATCCTCACAAAGGCTCTTTTGGCTAAATAAACAAAAAATTCCCCTGGACATTCTCTAAAATCTTGTTGAAAGCCATCCTAGAAGAGTGGAGTCTATTAGAGCTGCAAAGGTAAGGCCAACTGCATATTAATGTCCATAGTTTCGGAATGGGATGTCCAAAAAGCTTAAATAGATAGGATGGCCATATTGTGCATCTCAGTTTGGCTGGGTCACTGGAAAGTTGAATAACCTGCTGTCATCTTGCACCTGAGATTTTCTAGCCAGATTTTCGAGTTCCCACCAACATTTTGCTGCTGTTAAAGAAAGTAATCGATGGTGTTTCTTTACATCATGTAAATGATATAGCAAATTAAAATCTGAGAAACCCAGCAGCTGGATGGTGCCATGTTTCCTAAAACTGAAGTTTATGTATGGCAATTGTAACATAGTTACAATAGCCTAGCTTGAACCAATGTAATTATGTATGTGCCATACCTAGGCTCTGCTACCGCATTGATCTTCACTAGCTCCTAGATCCTGTGCCGAGCAGCTGCCCTCCTGCTTACTGAATAGTGGAAGTCCCTTGCTCAGCATGGGTGCCATTCATAGCACTAGCATTTTCATAGCAATAGCATTTTCAAAGTGTTCATTGTGTAGCGCAAACCCCCTTTGGAGCTGCTGAGTATTCTGGGTACCCCGTTCACTACTGAGCCCTTAGCAGAGTATTGCCCTTGCTGGCACTACTGAAATACCTTGGTCAGATAATTCCCTGGTTGTCACATAAAGGATACACACGTACACACTGATGAGATAAATGTTTAACTTGTATAAGTGTCACAGAGATAGCAAAACACCAGCAGGAAAAGGCAATATAACACAACACAGTACCACTTTAAGCCACTCCCACCAGTCCTGCAGGACTGAAGATTTAAACGTGAGCTCTCAAACCAGGAGGTTTCCCCAAATGAGCAAAAAAGATGAGAAAGAATACCAAATTTTGGCTAGCTCATTTGCTGGCTCTCAGTAAAAAGAGTTGGGGTTTACCTCTGAGGAATTTAGGCAAGTAACTTTTTAGTAGATACCCCAAGCACTTGAAAAGCTCTTCCACTGGCTAGTTGGGGCCCTTAAGTTGGTGCACAATAAAAATGCAGTTTCTTTGAGAAAACTGAGTTTCCCAAAGGATTGTAAAATGGCAAACGGGGTTCCCCTTTAATAAACACTGGTAAAATAAAAAGTCACTTTAAGGATGTCAGGTTAAGTTGAAGTATCACTTTAATGTGGAACTTCACCCAAAAGGGAAAAGAGCGGGTACCTGGTTTTGACCCGCGGCGATCTGAGCCATAAGTTCAGCCCCCCAGTCCTTCCCTGCAGCTTTCTGGGACACATCACAGGTCCAAGACGACTACGGGACCATTCACAAAGCCCAGTGTGGCTTGCACATGCGCAGTAAGAAACTGGCTGTGAAGCCAGTCCAAGATCGACCAGTGTAACTGTGTAGAAACGGCCATACCTAAACTTGACCTTTAGGAACTTGTGGGAGACACAGACTTCTCTGAAAATATCTTGCCTGTCGTCGAGAGGTGTAGAAAGGAACTGGGTGAAATATTCTGTTGGTGTTTAGTTTTGACCCAAGTTGCGCATTATACTCCGGGACATGCAGGGACCTATTTTCGAGGTTGTTCAGGACCAGGCATCTACACATACATATGATGGACATGCTCAAATGTCTATCTATGGAACCAGGTATTCGATACATTGCCCATACTCTTTGAAGCTGATATCCTGATGCTACCTGAGTTGGTGCTGCTTAACTTAAAGTGGAAGTAAACCCATCCATAAAACAGTTACCTTTCCGGCACATGCCGGAAATGTAACACTCCCATTGGTTGTGCTCTCAACCAAACTGTCAAACCATCCAATGGCTGGTGTCATAACGGATCACATGTGCAGCATCATGGCAGTTGTAGATTAAACAGAGGCCAAGATAGCAGCTTCCTTGGATGAAAACGATAGGGGGGTTTACTTCCACTTTAAAACCAGGTGTGCTTTCTAGGTGGACTTATGACCCATATACTTACAGCCCCCAAACAAGTTATAGCCAGACCATGGTTGACGAATATACTCTCTCTTGACACAATAGGATCTAAGGTACACTGGATTGTCACAAATGAAAAATTGACTGCCAAACTCATGGACAGTTGGACACTATGAGGTTGATTTACTAAAACTGGAAAGTGCAAAAGTCTGTGCAGCTGTGCATAGAAACCAATCAGATGCCAGTTTTTTTGGTCAAAGCTTAATTGAGCAAGCTGAAGTTAAAAGCCTCTTGGCTACCATGAACACCTGCACCAGATTTTGCACTCTCCAGTTTTAGTAAATGAACCCCTATGCGTACCTTCCAAAAAACTTGGACCATATGGATTGCTTCCATTCATTCAGGAGTCGGGACACAGACTAAGTCCTCCGCCGCTACTGCGCCTCTGACACTATGTGCGAACGGAGCGGTGGCTACCTGCTGATGCGGAGACTTCGTTTCTTGCTGCAGAGAGAAGAGAGTAGAAACACCAGTGGTCATGTGCCCTAGGCAGCAGTGTGCCCTAGGCGGCTGCCTAGTTTGCACAGTGGTAGCACCGGCCCCAGATGCTCCCCACTACCACTCACCACTCTCCTGCTTCTCTTCCCTCTTTCTTTTTCCTCTCCCTGGCGTTCGCCTAATTTTCTTTTTGGTTTGTTAATTGCACACCCTTGTTGATACTATGCAATGGCCCTGAGGTCATACACTGGTTATGTTATTTGTATTGCATCACCAACACTGACCACTGCAATATCATAGGCCTGCATGTCTTGTCTATGGTTTGTACATCTTGCATTGGCACTTTAAATGCTGCCTTAAAAACAACAAAAACTAATAAAACAGAAAGACACTGGGTGAATCGATTCACAGATACCTACCTAAAGAAAACATCGCTTTTGGCTGAAATAACCTTTACATTCCAGGTTGTTTAAAAACCAAAACTTGGAACCCGCTCAAAGTTTTAGACCCATAAAAGTGACCTTTCTCATGAATTAGTTCTGAACACAGATGGTTGTTTGACATGCAGCTATTTCAGTGAAGATATTTATAGCATCGTTTTTGAGACTAAGTTTTTTTTTTTTTTTTTTTTTCTGTGGCATATCTGGGAAATAGACCAAAACGTGTTCAAGAGGAATATTCTTTGTCATTGGAAAAAATAAATCTGAGATAATTTCATTTTTAAAAACATTATCAAAGAGATGAACACATTTTAATTGTCAATTGTGGCTGGCAAGATGATAAACAGATCAGACACATTGGCTGTCACCTTTACATAAACGTGTCATCTGATTAATCACTGCATCAAGATAATTATACCTAATTATGTGTATAAATTACAATAAGTGCTGGAGTAGCTGAAATTATATACTGCTACGGAGATTATAGATGACTGTTTTTCTTACTTCTATACTCTTGGTTGCCAACATTATCAAACTGCTTTTATTTGCTTGGATTCCAACCCACTTTAATGTGTCACTCCCTACCTTACCCTGTTTACCCCCATGTAATGATTATCCTGCTGGTAGGAATTTCTAGATTTAATTTATATTAACAACCACCCTAATGAGCCCCCCTCCAAAACCCAGGTTCTCATGACCAGTGTAGAACAGATGTCCCCAACCTTAACCAATGGCTGCAAAGCCATACTCAACTCACCTCCAACCACTTCACATTACCTATCCCAGTAAAGGAGAAGACACAGCGAATGGAGTGAAAAATGGCCATAGCAGCCTGTAATTAACAATTAAACTTACATTAACATAAAGCAGAAAACATTCCTTAAAACTAAAACAGGCTAAGATTGTTGGACTTTGAAGACACCCCAAAACTATGTTCCATTGTACACCGCAGGACCTTTATCATAATAGGCCTTCAGCTGCAACACACCGGCTAAGAGACAACACTCTACCCGCAGTGCAACCATTTCCATATTTCAGTTAAACTGTCGTTAACTGGAATGCACCAGGGGGACCCATAGCACTGATGGGTCCTGAACCATTCACTTATCCTAATTTTTCCCCACCAGCAAACACCAACAAAACGCCAAGCTGCCATGATATCCATTAATACAACAAATCCTAGCAATGAGAAAATGGACAAGAACAATTTTCTTGGGTGGGAAGCTGTCTCTGCTAATCTCCACTGGACGCCAGGACTAGAACGACCCCTCCTAAAGCTCCCAGACCCCACCCAGCCACACTCTACATCCAATCAGGTAAGCCCTCCTTTATATCACAAAACCGCCCAATTATTAACCCTTCCCTAACTTGTCTCCCCTCTTCACCTGGTCATGTCTGCCCTAAGCTATTTTTTTTTTTTTTTTTTTTACTTAAAAGTCACCTAGACTGCCTTCACTATGCTTACGCAACTGCCCCATTGGAAGATTTACCCTTACATTTTGTTCCAGTGGCAACCCTTACATTTTGAAATTACCATCGCTTCTTATCTTGATGACAATGGTCTCGAGGACAAATAAACAGGGTATGTCAGGATAACCGAGTACATTTTCCTGCCTGAAGATCGGCACATGTGCACGGAACTGCTGTCAATCACAGCCAGTGCGCCAGTGAGGAGAGAGTGCCCCATACCAAGCGGCTTGCTATTGGGGGAACTCGGTGGGGGGGAGGAGCCAGGACTGCCTGCAGGGGACCCAAAAAAAAGAGGATTGGGGCTGTAATGTGCAAAACCATTGCACAGAACAGGTAAGTATAAAATGTTTGTTTAAAAAAAATGTAAGCCTTTAGAACAACTTTAAGTTTTCTTTGCCACATAAATATTAAAGGGATTGCAAACTCTCAAAGTTTTTCACCTTAACGCATTTTGCTGCAGCTGCCCCAGACCCCCCCCCCCTTTTTTTTCTTACCTGAGCTCATCTGTTCCAGCCAGTGGCCACTGGTGAGGTTTTTGGATGGGGGGCGCCAGACCCCGCCCATAAATTTTAACCCCTCCCACTTCTCATAAACCACACCCCTTATATAATCCACACACTCCGTTCCCTGTATTCCACTTGCTTCCACCCATAGTGTCAGGAGTATACAGCTCAGATCACAGGGCAGAGTATACAGTCCCAGCATCACAGGACAGATTATATATCTAGATAAAATATTGAAACAATATTGTACAACAAACAACAACAAAAAAACTCTGAAAAGGTGATTGAATACAAATGCACGCCACATTCACATTAGTGCCAGTAGAACTATTTGAAAATAAATTTTGCTCTCCTTTCTTTCTGGCTTGCAAATTTCTCTATGACCTTCTGGTTGAAGTCAGTCATCTCTGTCACCACTCTCTTTTCCATTGACAGCATGGCCAATGCATTCAGCCTCTCCTGGGTCATGCTATTTCTCAGAAAAGTCTTAATTCTTTTTAAGGTTGAGAAGCACCTCTCAGCTTCTGCTTTGGTCATGGGTGTGGTGATGAGGATCTTTAGCAGAGTGACAGTCTCTCTAAATACATGAACAAGATTGTTCTCCACAAACAGCTGGAATAGGTCCACAGCACCATTGCACTTTTTGAACTCTTCTGTGCAGTAGATGAGATCAAGCTCTGTCTTTAACTTACTCTTATTGAGCATTGGATAGGCCTTCAAAGTCTCACTCAGTGCATTCTCCGGAAACTCCTTTGCGTACTGTTCAAACTTGTCTGATTGAAGCAAGGTGGCACTAACAAAGTGTTTTGTGAAGGAGAAACGTCGCATGGTGTGTAATAGTATGGTATCACAGACCTATAGAGTGAAGCATAAAAACAAAAATTAGGTACTGATCACAAAATGTCAATGTCATCTGTGTTAGCTCCCTGAGCATCAGAAATGCATGAAACTTATACATATTTACTAAGAATGTCTTGTCCAATTGTATGGAGTTCTGAGAAATTATGGATTCAAAAACACTGAAACTGATCTCCCTTCATAACATTAAAACTGGCCATTTTAAAATATTCAGTTTTAAGTTATAAAGGGAGATCAGTTTCAGTGGTTTTGAATCCATAATTTCTCAGAACTCCATACAATTGGACAAGACATTCTTAGTAAATATGTCAAGTCTCATGCATTTCTGATGTTCAGGCAGCTAACACAGATGAAGGCTGTAATACTAATGTTATCCACTAGAGGGAATAACAAATCCTTTTAGATCACATCATTTTTATATGAATATTGTAAGAAAAATATTTTTCTTTCCAATCTTCATATCTATAAGTGCAGGTTCACACAGTGGCGACTTGTCAGGCGACCTAGCCGCCTGAAAAGTTGCCTCCCGGTCTGTACTATGAAACCGTTATAATAGGAGCGACGCAAGTCGCTCCGACTTAGAAAAAGGTTCCTGTACTACTTTGGGGGCGACTTGCATAGACTTCTATACAGAAGTCGTTTTGCAAGTCGCCGTGGAAGTCGTGTGCAGGTCGCCTCGGTGAGGCGACCTGCAAGTCGCGCCGCTCTTGTGTGAACCGGGGCTAAGTGAGCTATCAAAAATACAAATATTGCAACAAATTAAAACTCACCTCGGTTGCAATGCGTTTCTGTTCTCCTGGATTCAGCGAGCCCCGCCTCTTCGGTTGAGAACCACCTTGACTGCTTTGCTCAACTAGGGATGGCATAGAATCTCTGCAAAATGTATGAGCAATAATAATAATAAAAAAATAATATTAATAACAACAACACATGGAAAAGGAGGAATGCAGCTGCTACCTGATCTGCTGTATATCCCGCTGGAACTGCTGGATGCTCCCCTTAATGTGGACTGAATCTATGTCCTTCTTCTGGAGTTTGGCATAGAGGAGGTCCACATGTGGCATGATGTTGTGGAAAAGCATAAGAAAGTATTTAAAATCTTGATCCTCCAGCAGCGCGGCAAAGCCTGCTGCCTCTCTCATGGTAACAGGGTCAAAGTCATCTGAGTCTCGCATGGTTTCAAAACAGCGGATGAGGTCCTCTCTGTGCTCAAACACTGTATTGACAGCACGGCTGTGCAAGTTCCATCTGACACTGCTTGATGTTGGTAGTCTATGGGCAACTACTTTATCAAGTACATCTGTGCGCTTGGGTGATCTTGCAAAAAAGCTGGCAAATCCTCCAAGGTTAGCAAAAAAAAGCCTCACTTTGGGTATTTGAGAACTGACCTGTTGCATTATCAGATTGAGCTGATGTGCATAGCAGTGGATATAATAGGCATTTGGGTACAAATCCTGAATCTGCTTTTGAACCCCTGAAGTGGCACCCCTCATCACGCTGGCTCCATCATATGCTTGGGAGATAAGTTTATTTTTCTGATCCCCTGGAAGGATGACAGCAAGACGCTCTTGTAGTGCTGTAGCAATGGAATCTGCATTAGCGGAATGTAGAGGAATAAACTCAAAAAACCTCTCCTGTATGTTGTTTTTGGCATCAATGTAGCGCAGCACAAGCACAAGTTG
The DNA here is from genome assembly GCA_037952835.1 of Lithobates septentrionalis. NCBI lineage: Eukaryota > Metazoa > Chordata > Amphibia > Anura > Ranidae > Lithobates > Lithobates septentrionalis. Next base: position 1,442,441 of record JBBDGP010000072.1, on the reverse strand, counting down.
GCACTGTGTGGCAATATCAGTGGTCTCGTCAGCCTGGATTGAAATGAAATCGCTGCTCCGTGCTTCTTGAATAATGTGCTCCTTCACTACAGACAACATACAGTCCAACAGCTCGTTCTGCACAGTTTTTGAAGTTCCCTTAAAAATAGTGGCATTCTCAAGGTGCTCTTTCAAAACTCCATCAAGAGAAGCAACAAAATCGATCAAGCCACGGAATATCCCAGGATTATCGGAGCTCTCACTCTCATCATGGCCACGCAAAGCCAGCTCAAATGCACCACAAAATTTCACACAGTCTATTATTCGAGATAGGATGTGTCTATTTTTTGTGACCTCTTCATTATGTTTTCTAATGGCAATTCTGTAGCCTGCATCTAGCTGTTCACTAATGCTACGCTTCCCAAAAAACTCGAGCCTCATAACATTGTCAAGATGGCTTTTGGTAATTTCATGCCGCTTGCACTTTTCAGTGAGATGCTTAAGGTCGTTAACCCCTGTAAATATCCACAGCGTGTCGGTGCCATGACTTTGGAATAGCAAACAGGGAAAACAATAATAGGCATGAGTCACATCACATCCAGCTAGCCAACTCCATTTTTTATAAGAAGCAGTGGAAAAGCTTCGAGTTTAAACTCGACCACGATCACTTGACCTCTGCTGAATTTGCAAGTTGGGTTGATGTGGTCCAAGCTCCTTTATCCTCTTTTTTTCCTCATCTGAACGCCTTGTGAAGGGAAATAGTTTCAAAGATGGAACCGAATTTTCACTCATTTTCAAAACAAATTCTACAATGATCAATACCTACGAGTCAAATGAAAATATGGGTAAGTTTAAAAGAGAGATGGCACTGCCAAATGCAAGTGTCTATTTCATCAAATGCAGCCTCACTGTGCCCATCCATTGCAGCCTTACTGTGCCCATAATGAGGGGTTCCCACCATCCCTGTGCAAAGTTCCGGGTCTGTACAGCTGCTGGCTGCTGTGCCTATTATAAGCGGTTCCCCCCATCCCTGTGCTGAGCTCCTGGCTGGCTTTTATACTGTGGCAATAGACTTCAGAGGACAAGTGTACAGGGTACATTATGTAGGTTCAATCTGATCACTAAATTTTTCCAGCTGTTCTGGATGCATGTTTATTCAATATTGCCATGTGAAAAACACAGCCAGAAACTTTAAGTTTATCTTGGAAAAACAATAGCTATCAGTTGTTATTTTGGGGTATTTCCCTTTAGATTGCACACTTGAAAGGCAGTATAGACTAGGGGTCTCCAAACTATGGCATGAGAACGACATCCGACCCACTACAAGATTTTACCCGGTCTGCAGCAACTCTGATATGATGGGGGCTTCTGACATAAAGGGGGGAGGGGTGGCTCTTGGATGTGATGAGGGGGCTTCTAATTTGAAAGGGGGATCCTGATGTGATAGGGGGTGTCTGGTGTGAAAGGAGGGACTCTTCTGTCATGGGGAGCTTCTGATGTGAAAGAGGTATTCTGTACATCATATACCAGGCTGTACATTATACACAGGGCTCTGTACATCATATACCAGGCTCTGAATGTGAGTGACTCCCGCACTGTCACGAAGAACCTATACTTAGCCCCGGTTCACACTGGGCCGACTTGTCAGGCGACCTAGTCGCCTGACAAGTCGCCTCCCGTTCTGTACAATGGAACCGTTCTAATTGGAGCGACGCATGTACTACTTTGGGGGCGACTTGAGGCGACTTGCATAGACTTCTATACAGAAGTTGTTTTGCAAGTCGCCGTGGCAGTCGTGTGCAGGTCGCCTCGGTGAGGCGACCTGCATGTCGTGCCGCCCCTAGTGTGAACCGAGCCTAAGGGATACTGCTGCAACACCTGTGTGACTGATCCAAACAGAGTGTAAACAAAAAGTAAATGGTAGTTGCGCTGTGATAAAAGGGGAAGGGGAGTGGTATGTGGAAGGGGCTAAGTATATAATAAATGTGATTGTAACACTCAACAAAAAGTACAAATGGTCTAGTCATAAAACTAGCACAAATTGGCTGACATAAATAAGGAGCTGAGTACAGTGAGTCCATATAGGTGAATATATAGCAGTCCCACCATCAAGCAGCATACAGATCTTCAGTGTGATCACCTCCGTGTCTATAAGCAGCTATAAGGGGGAAGGGATGCACTCACTTTTTAAAAATGAGAGTGGGCATCAATTCACGAACGCCGAGTTCGAAGATATCTACTAAGGCATATGAACTCGGCGTTCGTGGATTGATGCCCACACTCATTTTTAAAAAGTGAGTGCATCCCTTCCTCCTGGTCTGTCCCCCCTCTGGTCGTCACGGTGTTATACTTGATATATTGCTTATGTCATTTTTCATTATCGTTCTATATATCCACCATTGGAACCATTTCAAACACTGGATGGGATATCCATGTCCGCACGTGGTCTGCATTTAAGCACACGCTGTATACCTTACAGCAGTAAGGTGAGCTGCTTATAGACACAGAGTTGATCACACTGAAGATCTGTATGCTGCTTGGTGGTGGGACTGCTATATATTCACCTATATGGACTCACTGTACTCAGCTCCTTATTTATGTCAGCCAATTTGTGCTAGTTTTATGACTAGACCATTTGTACTTTTTGTTGAGTGTTTCATTTAAGTTTGATCAATTTCACCCATTCTATATTCATTTTTTGAGATATTTGTTTTAGGCCACATTTGTTACACACTTTACATTTGATTTCATCATTTTTTTATATCGATACCTCTTTTTTAGTGTATCTGTGGCCCCATTTGGGCTGTTTTCAGTTCTCTATCACATTTATTATATACTTAGCCCCTTCCACATACCACTCCCCTTGCCTTTTTATCACAGCACAGCTACCATTTACTTTTTATATACCAGGCTGAGGCTCTAGATTATACACAGGGCTCTGCACATCATATACCAGGCTCTACATTATACACAGGGCTCTGCACATCATATACCAGGCTCTACATTATACACAGGACTCTGCACATCATATACCAGGCTCTACATTATACACAGGACTCTGCACATCATATACCAGGCTCTACATTATACACAGGACTCTGCACATCATATACCAGGCTCTACATTATACACAGGGCTCTGCACATCATATACCAGGCTCTACATTATACACAGGACTCTGCACATCATATACCAGGCTCTACATTATACACAGGACTCTGCACATCATATACCAGGCTCTACATTATACACAGGACTCTGCACATCATATACCAGGCTCTACATTATACACAGGACTCTGCACATCATATACCAGGCTCTACATTATACACAGGGCTCTGCACATCATATACCAGGCTCTACATTATACACAGGACTCTGCACATCATATACCAGGCTCTACATTATACACAGGACTCTGCACATCATATACCAGGCTCTACATTATACACCGGACTCTGCACATCATATACCAGGCTCTACATTATACACCGGACTCTGCACATCATATACCAGGCTCTACATTATACACAGGGCTCTGTACATCATATACCAGGCTCTACATTATACAAAGGACTCTGTACATCATATACCAGGCTTTACATTATACACAGGGCTCTGTACATCATATACCAGGCTCTATATTATACACCGGACTCTGCACATCATATACCAGGCTCTACATTATACACAGGACTCTGCACATCATATACCAGGCTCTACATTATACACAGGACTCTGTACATCATATACCAGGCTCTACATTATACACAGGACTCTGCACATCATATACCAGGCTCTACATTATACACAGGGCTCTGTACATCATATACCAGGCTGCACGTTATACACAGGACTCTGCACATCATATACCAGGCTCTACATTATACACAGGGCTCTGTACATCATATACCAGGCTCTACATTATACACAGGGCTCTGCACATCATATACCAGGCTCTACATTATACACAGGACTCTGCACATCATATACCAGGCTCTACATTATACACAGGGCTCTGTACATCATATACCAGGCTCTACATTATACACCGGACTCTGCACATCATATACCAGGCTCTACATTATACACAGGGCTCTGTACATCATATATAGATTTGTGGGTTGCAAATATCAGTCCAGCCTTTTGCATCTGAAATTCGCCCTTTTGATGTTCAGAGAAAAATATAGCCTCTTTCTCCATTTCTTTTTTGGACATTATTAGCATTCATTTATTTAATTATTACTACTGAAATAGTTTTGACTATATAAGAGCCACCACCTTCCTCTGTTACCCTGTTTCCCCGAAAATAAGACCTAGCATGATTGTCAGTGATGGCTGCAATATAAGCCCTACCCCCCAAAGAAAGCCCTAGTTAAAGTCCTTGTAGGTCTTATTTTCAGGGAAACAGGGTAGTCAAAATTATTTTCAGTAGTAATAATTAAAATAAACATAATCTGCCCCAAGTGTTAAGTACACCAGATTACACCCCTGCTTGCTCTAGGTCAGTTCTACGGCTAGAGACAGCCTGGCAAGTGGCAACTAGTACTTGTCAGCATGAAAAGCTCTGTATATTATCAGGTACAGATTTTCTTTAACCGCTTCAGCCCCGGAAGATCTGACATTTTGTGTGTTTTGTTATTAGATGGTGCCACCATTGACTTCGAAATTCGACACCAAACCTTCAATTTCACCTCATGTTGCTACAGAAAATTATTTTTGTGACCGGGAATCTTCTTTTCTTTCTGGAAATTTTCTTTTCTTGTGCTTATGTGCATTTCTTTTTCGATTATATTTCTCACACGATTCTCCCATCATTGATTAGAAAATTGTTTGTTTTTCAAAAAATTTCCAACATGCCCGATCACTCAAATTCTTTGGCCACATGAATAGTGTTAGACGCCCGTCTTCTACCTGTGGCCTAGGCTCTTGGAGATGGCTCAGTGGAGGTCCTCGCCGGCGGTTAATCAATAACACATACACACACTAGGTATGCTGAAATGATTACAATTCTTTATTTCAGGACTTGCTGTTTTATGCTGTCTTTACAAGACTCTGCCCACAATTTGGGGGCCAATCAAAATGATAATACATATTAGCATATTCGGTAATTTCCAAACATTAATACATCTTGTGATATCAAAACTGGTGACCCCTGTTTTTCAAGTTAATAGGTCAAAACATTCCTTAGCCTCTGTCACTTGTCTGCTGGACAACCGCAGCTTCCCTAAAAAGTACAGAGACAAAACCACAAACAGATGCTTCCTCTGATGGGCATGGAAAAGAGGAAAAGCAGACAGTATGATGTATTTTAGTAAAATCATAAGACAGTCTGACCTTCATTAAAAATATACTCAGATATTTTTCTGATTATTAAAGCAAATAAGCAAAACCCTGAACATATCATGAACAGAGTGAAATCAACAATTAATCAATTATGAAATGTAATATGGAATCTCCTTACAATCCTCCCTTTGACCATTCGATATCATCGAAATGGTCATTCTACCTTCTCGTCACACCTCAAGGAGTCATATTCCTCGGCTACCTTTTAATACTATCAGAATCAGACATGTCCAGAAGCATAATGTTTTTCCTGACACAAAGGTAGAAATCATTTTGTCAGGTACTGTGTGCAAAGTTCTGTTTACACGTTTCTTCCTGTTGGTGGGGGATTCGTCTCGTCGTCCAGAGAGATTTGTTTTATGCCTTCTTGAATGTCCTCCAAATCTGGTCGTTGTTCCTGAAGAGAGAAGTCTTGGGATGCTGGTGGAGGGTCAGGGGTCTGGGGTTGCTGTGGACACTTCTTTAACCGGCTGGCGTGGATCCAGGTGTTTCCTAGATCGGTCAGTACAGCAGTTCTGGAAACCTTCTCTATCTTCCAGGGTCCGGAGAAAATGGGTCCAACCTTCTTTTTGTGTGCCAGTTGTTTCACCAGTACTTTGTCTCCTGGGATGAAGGGATGAGTAGGTTCTGTTGAAAGAGGAGAAAAGGTGACAGAAACTTGTTCGTTCATTTCCTGTAGCATACTTACCAGATTTTTCACGTACATTTCCTGTTGAGAATAGATGTTAATGTCAGTGTTTTGATCTAAGAGGGGCAGCTCTATGTTTGCAGGAACTCCCATCAAAATCTCAAAGGGCGAGAGTTTTGTTCTAGCATGTGGTGTTGTCCTGATCTGAAATAGGACAGAAGGAAGGTAATCCAACCATCCTTTCATGGTGCCCCCCGTGGCCTTTTTTAACTTGTCCTTAATGTTCCTATTCATTCTTTCCACTACTCCTGCACTTTGTGGGTGGTAAGGGATGTGCAGTTTCCACTGTAAGCCTAGTAGCTTAGCTAAAGTCTGTGTAACAGAGGAGCTGAAGGCAGGCCCTCTGTCTGACCATATGGCCGTTGGTATTCCGAACCTACAAACCCAATGGTTCAGTATGCATTTGGCAGCAATTTTAGCAGTCTCACCTGTACACGGAATTCCTTCAACCCAGCCCGACCATTTGCATACGATCACGCAAAGGCATTTCAAATTACCTCTTTGTTTGGGCATGTGTGTGAAGTCTATTTGCAAATCTGTCAGGGGACCCAGGGGTGAGGGCAGGTGGCCATGTAATCCATGATTTTTCCCTTGGACATTGTTTTGTGCACAGGTCAGACAACTGCTGGTGAGGAGTTTCGCCTGTTTACTTAAGTTGTTTGTGCAGAAAGACTTTGTGTATATGTTTGTTAGGGCGGTGGTACCTATATGTCCTGGACCATGGAGATAGGAAAGTATGAGAACACTGCTTGATTCTGGTATTCCCAATATCTTCCCCTCTTTTGACCAAAGACCTTCTTGGTCCTTGGTCAAGCCATCCTTGACCCAAAAAGAAACATCCTCTTCTGTAGCTAATCCCTGTATTTGTGCCACAACGGTTTTAAAGTTGGGGGATGTAAAATGTTCTTGTGCCGAGGAGGGTGGTAAGGCTTTTGCTTCCAACACCACATCAGGTAGTTGGACAATGGCATACCCTGTCAGGAATGTTGTATCAGAGGGGCGAGAACAACTGCCGTCTATGAAGACGTCCTGTACTCCTGGTAGGGGAATGTCAGTGAGATCTGGGCGAGGGCTGGTTATTGCTGCAACCTGTTCAACACAATTGTGCTTCTGATCAGGGTCTCGTGGCAGCTTGAGCAAAGAATGTAAAAGACGGACAGTGGGAGTACTTGGTGATGCGTGTTTGAGGGTGAGGTTATCAGTATTCAGAAGTGTGATCTCATACCCACTAAGCCTTTGTGCTGTCATATGCTGTGTGTTCATGTTTTGCAGAAGGTGAGTTACTGAATGAGTAGTGTAAAGAGTCAGTTCATGGCCTAATACTGATTTGTTAGCCTCCTGAACTGCCATAGCACAAGCAGCAAGGTTTTGTAGACAAGATGGCATCCCTTGTACTTGGGTAGGCAACTTTTTTGAGAGATAGGAGACTGGTCGGTACCCGGTTCCATGTTGCTGTGTCAAAACCGCAGCAAAAGAATTTCCTGATACCACACAGTATAATTGAAAGGGTTTGCCATATTCTATCAATCCCAGGGCGGGGGCCTGAGTCAGACTTTTTAACAAGGCCTGAAAAGCACAGAGCCTTTCTGTTGTCCAATCTACTGTCTTTGGGGCGGTGGACAAGGTAGCCTCCCTCAGAATGCCATCATAATATGAACAATCTGGGATCCATTGGCGGCAATATACGATTGCGCCCAAGAATGAGAGCAAAGTTGCTTTGTCTCTTGGAGGACTGAGAGCCTGCAGGGCTGCGGCACGTTTGGGGGATACCAGCCTGGTTCCCTCCTTCAGAATGCATCCCAGGTATTCTACCTGACTTTGACACCATTGAATCTTCTTCTTGGATGCTAGGTGGCCAGACCTGGCCAGGTGATGTAACAGAGATGTGGAATCGACCGCACAATCTTCAGCAGATCGACTGCACAGGAGCAAGTCGTCCACATACTGTATTAGTACCGACCCGCGCTCAGCAGTCCATGACTTAATTGTCTCATTAAGGACCATGGAGAAGGCTGCGGGACTGTCCACATACCCCTGAGGTAATCTTGACCAGGTCAACTGCTTTTTCCCCCCCATGAGAATGAAAACATGGGCAATACCCCATCATCGATCGGGATGCTAAAGAATGCGTTCGCCAGGTCTACTACTGTGTAGCAAAGGGAATCAGCAGGTATTTTCAAAAAGATGAAAGAAATATCTGCTACCAAAGGTGGCAGAGGTATAACCTGCTTGTTCACGGCCCTTAGGTCCTGTACAAGCCTCCATTCCCCATTTGCCTTTTTCACAGGGTAGATTGGTGTATTCCAGGGGCTTATGATGTGTTTCAGAATCCCTTTTGCTATGTAATCATTGATTAATGGTGTGATGCCTTCAATTTTTTCAAGTGGCAGGGGGTATTGCTTGTGATATTGTACTATAGCGTCTGGACGCATTTGTGGTGTGTAAGGTGTACAGTTAATAAAACCCACACTCCCTTTGTTGTCTGCCCATATAGCATGTGTTTTTAGAGTGGGTGGCAATGATGCAAAGAGTCCCCTGAAAGTGTGTCTCTTTGGAGCATGTAAATCGCAGAACGGTGAGTTGGCAGTGAGGGAGCCCCCTCTGTCAAATTTAATGGTGATATTCAGTTTTGAGAGTAGGTCCCTCCCCATTAAAGATACTGGGCAATCCACAAGGACAGCAAAACTCTGAGTGCACAGTTCCTGCCCTTCTGGAGTAGCCACGGGCAATGGTGGAGTGATGGGGTGGGTAACTGATGTCCCATTTATGCCAATAGAGTTTCCCTCAGTGCAGTGCGGTGTGTCATATATGGCATCATTCAAACTACTGAATGTAGCCCCTGAATCCAAAAGTAGACATATCAGGTGATTATCTACCCGCAATAGTACCTGCGGAAGACTTTTCCATGATGGATTGTAACACACAAGGCTGAGGGACGGGACACACTCTTGGCATCCCTATTGTGGTGTCCGCCGAGCGGATGGCCACTGCATCGGAATGCGTGGGGGTGGTCTGTTGGGCTGAGGCTGGTATTGGGGTTGTGGTGGGGGTGGTTTGGGTTGTGGTGGGTGAGGATACCTGATATCCTGAAGGCGACGGGGGCCGGTGTTAAGATTCCTACCTCTCCCTCTCTGGGCGTTTGTTCTAATTCTGTAGGGACATTGGGACTTCCAGTGCCCCAGTTCCCACTGTATTTTGCAAGGAAAGCACCAGCCTCCCTAGGGCTTTTCTTTGGGCTGGGGCATAACTCCTTAATTTTTGACAGTGTGCCTAGGGGTAGGGGAATATGGACTGCCGTCTCCCCTATATGCATAAGTGGTGCTTTAAAGGTGGCACCTAGAGTTTCCTGGTCCACTTCCATTTCTCTTTCCTCAGTAGAGGATTCACCCTGCTCCCTTTCCTCCTGTGGGGGTTTCTGGCTTCTGAGTGTGGTGGATGGCTGTGAAATTATCTTTTCTTCAGCCTCCTTAATCCTTCTCGCCTTTTTCTCTAGTTTCCTTTCGTACGCCTCTAAATCTTCCCTTTTCCTCTGTATCCTTTCTTCCTCTTCCTGCTGTCTCTTATTAAACTCTTTCTGTTTCTCCTTCCACTCCTTTTCCCTGGGGCTTAACTTCCTGACTCCTTCCTCTTCTCCCTTTTCTAGGGACATTCCATCCCTTTCTTCCTTTTCCAACTTCCTAATCCTCTCTTCTGCCCGAACTTCCTCTTCCCTTCTTCTACTTTCGTTTTCCCATCGTGTAACCTGTACCTGATCAGCTGCACTATATACCATAGTAGCTAATACTGCTGGATCCAAAAATGGATACAGCTGAAGACATGGACCCAATGTTCCATCCTCCTGTTTAACCATCACATAAGGGGGGGGTGCTTCGGGTTGTTGTGAAAGGGCGGGTGAATTTACAGGTTTTGGTGTGGGGGCTTTAGTTACATACTTTGTTTTATATTTGGCTAAGCATTTATTCCATATTTTGTAACAATCTTTCATATACTGGGTGTCTTTCCATTTCCCAGGTGGGTAGGAGTGCTTGTGTACCTGACACACCTTGCTCACTTCCTTCCTATCATCCTCAGAACAGGGTCCCACTGGCCCTGGGTCATGTATCCCCAGCTGTTGGCACCTGTCTCTGACCTGTGTCCAAAACGGTTCTACCTGTGACCCCGGTAGTGTGTTTTTAACATACTCATAGGGAGATGGACTGGCCATGGTCTGGGTTGCCGCAGAATTCCCCATCCAATAACCTTGGAAGTGTGTGACTAGTACAGGGACAGAGATGAAAGCAACCTGTTTGTGCTATAATCTGTTCCCTGACTTGGGAGTAAGTCCCTTGGTCTCTTATGGCAGTGGGGCTGAAATAGCTATGAAGGTTAACTCTTAGTACCCGGTGTAAAGTACCCCTTCTTGTGGCAGGAAAGACCCCCCTTGCACCAAGTCGGTATGAAAATCCGGTTGGTCTAGTGGTAAGCAGGATCCACGTCCTGTCAACACTAAGGAACAGTAAACCAAAGGTGCAATGTGGGCAGGCGGGCGCTATCTCACTACAGTCAGGCTCCTGTCTTAGGTCGTTCATTTAGTACATATATGTGTAATATAATATCTTAACAAAAAAATCCTCTAAATCAATACAGTACTTTACATTCAGTTGTCATACACATATATATCACACACTTATCTCTAATTCTCTAATACTCTATACACTCTAAATACTTACGGTGATACCTAAGAGAAAAACAAGCAAAATCTTATATATACAGTGGCCAAATAAAGTTACATTTACATTAACATGTTATTATAAGTGCACTTTTCAATATTTTCCCCAAAAATTGGGCGTCCACTTAGCCATTCCTTCTACTACGGGCGTATTCTATACTTCCCGAGTTTTAAACACACATATATCTATCTAACACAGTCAGACCAACCTAGTCAGACTACTTAAACAAAAACCAAAAAACCCTGCGAGCCCTTTAACCCTCCAAGGGGCCAGCCTAGCCCATTGCGAAGGCACAGTTATGTAAGTGGGTGGACATACAAGGTTATTTGAACAAGGCAAGCATCAATACCAGTTACCAAAAAATAGGCAAAAAGGTATAAAAATGTCTTACCTGTTCAAAACACCCCACCACTTCTGGTACCAAAACTGTTAGACGCCCGTCTTCTACCTGTGGCCTAGGCTCTTGGAGATGGCTCAGTGGAGGTCCTCGCCGGCGGTTAATCAATAACACATACACACACTAGGTATGCTGAAATGATTACAATTCTTTATTTCAGGACTTGCTGTTTTATGCTGTCTTTACAAGACTCTGCCCACAATTTGGGGGCCAATCAAAATGATAATACATATTAGCATATTCGGTAATTTCCAAACATTAATACATCTTGTGATATCAAAACTGGTGACCCCTGTTTTTCAAGTTAATAGGTCAAAACATTCCTTAGCCTCTGTCACTTGTCTGCTGGACAACCGCAGCTTCCCTAAAAAGTACAGAGACAAAACCACAAACAGATGCTTCCTCTGATGGGCATGGAAAAGAGGAAAAGCAGACAGTATGATGTATTTTAGTAAAATCATAAGACAGTCTGACCTTCATTAAAAATATACTCAGATATTTTTCTGATTATTAAAGCAAATAAGCAAAACCCTGAACATATCATGAACAGAGTGAAATCAACAATTAATCAATTATGAAATGTAATATGGAATCTCCTTACAAATAGTTGTCATTACCGCAGCCCACTAATGGTGCGAAATTCGAACGAAAATGCTTAGATAAGATTTTCTAAAGAAAATTATTTCGGAATTCGACCCATGTATTGCCGGCCTTATGCTGGCCATACAATATAGGAAAAATCGTTCAAACTCATTTTGGAAAAATGAACACACAACCGTGAGAGCAAACGATAGTGCCATCATGTAATGGCCAAATTTTGATCGATAAATCGTTCAGTGTCACATATGGGCAGTGCAAACAGTTACATTTTTAACAGACGAGAAACACGCTGGGGGTTATTTACTAAAACTGGAGAGTGGAGTTGCTCTTCAACCCCTATGCCAAAAATTTCTTCAACTCTTTTTGTTTTATATTTCCAACTTGAAAAGCACATCTATTTCTGAATTCACTGTCTTCCTCTTACAGTGTCATTTCAGAACAAAGTGGCCTGTGGTTTGAGCATATTGTAACCAGCTAGCATGAAATCTCAAAAGGCTGAAGAAGGAGAGAATGAGACGGAGAAGGAGACAAAAAAAGAGTGAAGAAGGGGAACACTTATTCCACATGACTACGTTTTAATTTTTTTCCTTTCCAACAAAAGGTCCCCCAGAGCTGAGAATGATGTGCTTTTACTCTTATAGCTTGGTAATAAGGAATAATGTTAACCTACAGTGCAGATTAGCTGACTTCTCCTTTATCTCTGAGCATCAGGGCTGCCAGATGTTAAGTGCAGCTGTGTACACAGCAACAGAATACAATTTATATGAAGGAGCGCGTTCCCAAAAATATTAAAAAGAAGAATCAAAAAATTGCATATGCCGGGATGTTTTACTGAGGCTCCCGGGGCTGGTCTATAAAATCAATGCCCTCCTGTGATTATTTATACAACGTGTAGATGAAATTCTTTCGGCGCAGCCAGGCAAGGCTCTCTCTGGAGTTCTTGAAAAAGACTTTGTAAAATGTACTCGCATAATCACCCTTGACTTGAGGTCAGCTCTGTCTGTGTTTGGTGGAAGTGTTTTCGCAGAGATTTTTCTTTATAAGCAGCGGGCCAAGAGGGGGCAATAGGTCCTCTGCTAATAGGTGATTACGTTTCGGCAATGTGGAGAACAGGTTTAGATACATCAGTTATTATTTTTCCTGTATTATTAGCAATCACTCTAGTTCAGGTGTCGATTTATAGCTTTTTTTCTGCCAAACAAATGTCCCTTTAACTGTTGAACGTGATAAGCGCTGGATAGTTTTGCCAATGACATCTAAGGATTATTGCCAGATGTGGGAAACTAAAATAGGTCAATTTATTTATTTTTAGAAAATTATCATTAATAAGTATTTTTTAAAAGGCTTGGCATCTCCAGTCATTAAATTGTTTTAAAAAAAACTTATAAATGATAATTTTCTAAAAAGAAATACATTTTTTTCTAAAATTAAATAAATTGACCTTAGCCTATTTTAGGTTCCCACATCTGGCAATAATGCTTACATGTCATTGGCAAAACTATCCAGCGCTTATCACGTTCAACAGTTAAAGGGACGTTTGTTTGGCAGAAAAAGGCTCCCACATTCATATACAGTGGGGACGGAAAGTATTCAGACCCCCTTAAATTTTTCACTTTTATTATTTATTTATTTATTTATTTATTTTACACTTGTTATATTGCAGCCATTTGCTAAAATCATTTAAGTTCTTTTTTTTTTTTCCTCATTAATGTACACAAAAACACAGAATTGTTGACATTTTTGCAGATTTATTAAAAAAGGAAAATTGAAATATCACATGGTCCTAAGTATTCAGACCCTTTGCTCAGTATTTAGTAGAAGCACCCTTTTGATCTAATACAGCCATGAGTCTTTTTGGGAAAGATGCAACAAGTTTTTCACACCTGGATATGGGGATCCTCTGCCATTCCTCCTTGCATATCCTCTCCAGTTCTGTCAGGTTGGATGGTAAACGTTGGTGGACAGCCTTTTTTGGGTCTCTCCAGAGATGCTCAGTTGGGTTTAAGTCAGGGCTCTGGCTGGACCATTCAAGAACAGTCACGGAGTTGTTGTGAAGCCACTCCTTTGTTATTTTAGCTGTGTGCTTAGGGTCATTGTCTTGTTGGAAGGTAAACCTTCGGCCCAGTCTGAGGTCATGAGCACTCTGGAGAAGAAGAATTCATCTTTCCCTTGATTGCAACCAGTCGTCCTGTCCCTGCAGCTGAAAAACACCCCCACAGCATGATGCTGCCACCACCATGCTTCACTGTTGGGACTGTATTGGACAGATGATGAGCAGTGCCTGTTTTTCTCCACACATACCGCTTAGAATTAAGGCCAAAAAGTTCTATCTAGGTCTCATCAGACCAGAGAATCTTATTTCTCACCATCTTGGAGTCCTTCAGGTGTTTTTTAGCAAACTCCATGCGGGCTTTCATGTGTCTTGCACTGAGGAGAGGCTTTCATCCGGCCACTCTGCCATAAAGCCCCGACTGGTGGAGGGCTGCAGTGATGGTTGACTTTCTACAACTTTCTCCCATCTCCCGACTGCATCTTTGGAGCTCAGCCACAGTGGTCTTTGGGTTCTTCTTTACCTCTCTCACCAAGGCTCTTCTCCCCCGATAGCTCAGTTTGGCTGGACGGCCAGCTCTAGGAAGAGTTCTGGTCATCCCAAACGTCTTCCATTTGGATTATGGAGGCCACTGGGCTCTTAGGAACCTTAAGTGCAGCAGAAATGTTTTTGTAACCTTGGCCAGATCTGTGCTTTGCCACAATTCTGCCTCTGAGCTCTTCAGGCAGTTCCTTTGACCTCATAATTCTCATTGGCTCTGACATGCACTGTGAGCTGTAAGGTCTTATATAGACAGGTGTGTGGCTTTCCTAATCAAGTCCAATCAGTATAATCAAACACAGCTGGACTCAAATGAAGGTGTAGAACCATCTCAAGGATGATCAGAAGAAATGGACAGCACCTGAGTTAAATATATGAGTATCACAGCAAAGGGTCTAAATACTTAGGACCATGTGATATTTCAGTTTTTCTTTTTTTAATAAATCTGCAAAAATGTCAACAATTCTGTGTTTTTATGTCAATATGAGGTGCTGTGTGTACAATTAATGAGGAAAAAATTACCTTAAATGATTTTAGCAAATGGCTGCAATATAACAAAAGAGTGAAAAATTTAAGGGGGTCTGAATATTTTCCGTCCCCACTGTATTCTGGGAATGTCCAGTTATTAGTTTGTTTTGGGGCCAGATTCAGGATTTTCTGCAAAACCTACTGAACACCCCCATACCTCTCAACCCTATACATTACCTATTGGGTCTTCTTCTACCAGGTATCCCTAAAGCCTCAGGGAGACTCATGTCTTTTATTTTATTTACTGCAAAGCGGGTCATACCTAGATGCTGGTTGTCCACATCTCCCCCTACCATCCTACAATTTTTAGCTACAGTGACAGACATACGAAGGATGGAACATTTGACTGCATTGATTGACGGTTCATTACCTAGGTTCTATAAGTTCTGGAAGGCATGGGATGAATCTGAGTTCTCTCTGGAAGCGATCCATTCGGTGCCTTAATTAAGAGTCCAGTACACCTCTCACACTATGGTTCGGTAACGATTGTGACTATCTCCCCTTTCCCCTTTGGAGCTATTTTTTCTTTCTCCAATGTTTTACATTTTTGAAGGTTTTACTTTTTTTAAAAGTTTTAATTCGGTTGTACAGTATGGTATGATGTAGTACATATGTGTAACTGAAACGAAAATAGAAAGTTGATTTGTTAGACTACACCATGCATTTGAGAGTTCACATTCCTGTGCGCATGTGATACTCCCTATATGTTGAAATGCCCTACTTATCTCTTTTGTTTTAAAAAATGTAATAAATAAACAATTAAAAAAAAAAAACAATTTAATGAGTAACTAAACTATCCCAATTACCATGACCTATTTTTAATACTTTTCTTGCTAGCATTAGTAGTAAATATAATAAAATAAATATAAAAAAATAATAAACAATACAATGAGTATATAGATAGAAAGGTATATTTTATTTACTTGTTTTTTTGTTTGTTTGTTTTTTTTTACATTTCTTCAGTCGCTTCCTGGTTTCTGGCCTAGGCCAACATGATGTCATATATCCCAGGAGTCTTCATGGGCATTTTTTTTCTTTCATCCGGAGGAGGGGCTTTCTCAGCTAAACACACCCTCCTGCCTGCATGCCTGAACTGAAGGGCAGATGAATTCCAGGAAGTAATTTCTATATGAATAATCTGCCCTTACTCAAGATGGTCATGGCTAGAAATGCTACTTCACTAACAATTACCAACAATAATAATACAATAAATAAATAAATAAAAATGCAAACTTTTTTTGTTATAACAAATTAAATAAAATAGAGAAAGGGAGGATGAGAGAGAGAGAAAGGGGATGAAATAGGGGTAAGGAGTAATGGAGGGGAGATGAGAGAGAGAGAGAGAGAGAGAGAGAGGGTGCGTATGAGCATGCTTGGGAGTGACATCAATGCAGCTAAGCCAAGGCAAGTGACCAAAGACACAGAACCCGGAAGGAAGACCGGGTGAATATGGAAGCTCCCGGGACCCGCCGGATTGATCACAGCGCAGAGCTGGAGGGCTCAGTCTGACAGGTAAGTGTACCCTAATGTGCTAATATGCTGTGCATACTTGTAAATTATTGCATAACCTACCTCAGGGCCTCTAAAAAGTATGTTAGCAATATTTACTATGGCTTTAATATCACAGGATCCCAGGAGCCTCTCATGGGGCCCCCTACTGACCCGGTGGCCCTTGGTATATTTGTAATTTTAGAGTTGCTGACATCCCCTAAGTTCCTCTATAAAGCACAATGGTAATCACAAAAGGAAATGAGTACTAATAATGGGCAGAACAAATATGAAGACTGAGAAGATTTCCTTTAGTTCAACTAACAACTGTGTGCCCATTCTAGAGCTGGTAACATTGAGGATATTCAATATAATTTTAAAGAACTGTTTTTGTGGGTAAGAGGTATAGGGGAGGGGTATGGATGGTATAAAAGTGGGAAGTATGTGCAGGCGAGAGAGAGCAATGTGGAGGGTATAACAGTGGGCATTATGTACAGGAGAGGAGTGTGGAGGGTATGGCATTGGGCACTATGTACAGGAGAGGAGTGTGGAGGGTATGCGAGTGGGTAGTATGTACAAGAGAGGAGTGTGGAGGGGATGACAGTGGGCAGTATGTACAGGAGAGGAGTGTGGAGGGGATGATGGGGGCAGTATGTACAGGAGAGGAGTGTGGAAGGTATTATGGGGGCAGCATGTAAAAGAGAGGAGTGTGGAGAGAAAGACAGTTGGCAGTATGTACAGGAGAGGAGTGTGTTGGGTATTACAGTGGGCGGTATGTACAGGAAAGGAGTGTGGTGGGTATGACAGTGGGCAGTATGTACAGGAGAGGAGTGTGGATGGTATGAGAGTGGGCAGTGTACACAGGAGAGGAGTGTGGAGGGTATGACAAAGGGCAGTATGTACAGGAGAGATGTTTAGGAACTGTGTAATGGTTAAGCGGGCCATAAATGGATTGAAATTAAGTCAAATAGGCAGAGACCAGCCATAGTCGATCTATGTATGGGCTAGCTGGTTGTACACAAGTCAATCTATTAATCGACTTGAGTACAACCAGCCTGTCAGGTTTTTCCCAAAACAATCAGTTGTGCCAGTTATAGTTAGCAACACTGATCATTGTATTCTGTGGGTAGGGAAGGCTCCACACTGGCAGAACACAATAACACTACGGGAGTGATTTCCCCGATCCACAGGTCAGCAGGTGGGAGGGTGTTTGGGTACAGGCTGGGGAGTGAGGTCTGTCAGCAGGGGGGTGTGGGAGGGTCATGGAGGGATATCAATCAGTGGGTGGGGGGAGTAACTGTGATATCTTTTAGAGTAGGGTCTGTCATCTGCAGGTTGTGATATAACTTGGTCACTTGTGATTTAAGTTGAAGGGAGGTGGATAACATGGGAAGTGGCTTGGGAGTGACCTGGTTGGTGGGGAGTCAAATGGATGATGTGTTTCAAGTTTCTTTCATATTTAATACTTACTGCCCACTGAAAAGTGATCTGTGGTGGATTGCTTTTCAACGAGTGGTATAGCAGCAGCTGACAGGCATTCATTAAGGTTCTACTGCCGCCACCTTGTTTTTTTTTTTTTACATTGCTGAATGGTATTTTTACATTGTTGGACTATGCTGCTACTGCGAGCTAGTTTGGCTTGCAGTTGCAGAGTGGCCCCATTGAAATCAATAGGCGAGTTTGACAGGCGGTGCCACCTGTCAAACTCTGCAGGCTCAGTTAAAGATGCTGCAGCTAAAAAAATTACAAAGAAAAAAAAAAGTTGCAGCTGTGAAGTAAAGTATCACAGCTACGGGGTTTGTGCAGCCCTTTCCAAATGTATTTTTAAGATTTGGGTCAGGGACGTGGGGTGAAGTGAGTGGCTGGTGAGGCACTGGCTACTATCAGAGCGAGATACAAACAGGTTACATACGCCATGAACGTTAGAGCGAGAGCAATAATTCTAGCACTAGACCTCCTCTGTAACTCTAAACATGTAATCTGTAAAAATGTTTAAAGTGTCGCCTATAGAGATTTTTAAGTACTAAAGTTTGTCGCCGTTCCACAAGTGTGAGCAATTGTAAAGTGTGACATGTTAGGTATCTATTTACTCAGCGTAACATTATCTTTCATAGCATACAAAAAAATTGGGCTAACTTTAGTGTTTTTATTTTTTATTCATGAAACAGTTTCTTTCCAAAAAAAACACGTTTAAAAAATTGCTGCGCAAATACCATGTAACATAAAAAGTTGCAACAACCGCCATTTTATTCCCTAGGGTGTCTGCTAAAACAATATATATGAAGTTTGGGGGGTTCTGAGTAATTTTCTAGCAAACAAAGAGGAGAGAAGTGTCAGAATTGGCCTGGGTGGCAAGGGGTTAATTACCATAAGTAATATACATATAAGTATTATATATTGTTTTTAAGGTAATTTACTATATTTTCAAAAACTGTACTCAAGCAGGTGGCTTAACGGACAAATTACTGAAGTTTGAAGTTATTGCTTTGAACCAATAATTTCACAGTAAATAGATAAATAATAAATTATTGTCTTATAGCATACTAATATATGATTAAGCTTGATTAAAACAGTACCTTTTCGGCAGCAGAAGATTCTCATTCTCCCTCTTAACTGTGTGAGAAAAACATGGGATTATGGGTAAACCTTATACACATAAACCCTTGTTTTCCCTTGTAATTAAGAGGGTTGGGCTGGAAGGGAGCATGTGTCTTTTAATGGACAGCCCGGGCCAATTCTGGACAGCTTGGAGCCATTATGGACAGCTTGGAGCCAGACAGGGGCAAGGCGCAGACATCATGGCTCTGTCCTGAGTGGCTCTGTCACAAGTGATGCGCAGTTTCACCGATGCAGTTATCAATTCTGATCATGTCTTCTCTGCTCTTTTACAGGTAATTGTCTCCTATCCATCTGCACATCCCTACTGAACTGACTTTGCTGTGAAATATTTTTGGTAATTGTCTCCTATCCATCGGCACATCCCTACTAAACTGACTTTGCTGTGAAATATTTTTGGTAATTGTCTCCTATCCATCTGCACATCCCCACTGAACTGACTTTGCTGTGAAATATTTTTGGTAATTGTCTCCTGCTGCCATATCTTTAAACTTCCATATTTACTGCTAGCTCTATAACAAACACACTGCAATAGCAATATTACTGGTGATTGATTCTCAACTCCATGTGGCTTGAGTGATCAAGAGAGGTAATTAGCTTTACAACCCTTGCCTGTGTCTGTATCTGGTCATCTCCTCCCCATATTCAGGTGTCTCACATTAGACCCAATAATGACCAACTGAGAAATGCATCCCAGCTTAATCTCCCTATAAATTTATGGCAGCTTATGGGGTGGCGCAGACAGGGGCAAGGCGCAGACATCATGGCTCTGTCACGAGTGATGCGCAGTTTCACCGACGCAGTTTAACTAAAGCTGCATGAACAAGAACTCTGCTCCACTCTGCAAGACGACAAGCAAACCAGCTTTGACATTTATTTTATATTAGGTTCGTTTCCCACTCTCTATCCATTAACATGCTCCTTATTCTCTTCCTTCTCACATTGGTGTATTCTATCCTCAAATTATCTTTACTCTACCCCTCCTCTCTTCCCTGCAGCATGCACATATTACCCTCACTCCTACCCTCTCCCTACTATGGCACCCATCATCTCCTGCATTTGCTGCACCCACATGCTGACATAAACACCAGCGCCACTAGACACGTGCGCTCATGCACATCCCACTCCCACCTTGCCTTCCTCGCCCTCCTCCTTCTTCTAGTCTCAGGTGACATTTCTCCTAATCCTGGTCCACCATTTTCCAAATGCAAGCCACATATCCAATACCCCTCCCCCTCTGGCAACCACCGCAATCCACCCAGTTTAATTTCAATCCCCCTGCTTCCTCAAAGCACCCCACCAATCTCATGCGCCCTTTGGAACGCCCGCTCCATCTGTAACAAGCTAACATCTGTACATGACCTCTTCATCTCTCATGGCTTGAACATACGCGCCATAACAGAAACCTGGCTTCAAAATTTTGACTCAGCTTCTCCTGCTGCCCTCTCCCATGGTGGTCTCTGTTGGACTCACTGCCCCAGACCCAACAGACAGAAAGGAGGTGGAGTTGGCTTCCTTCTATCCCCACAAAGCACCTTCCAAGTCCTTCCTGTCCCTCCCTCTCTATCCCTCTCTTCTTTCGAGATGCACTGTATTCGTCTGTTTTCTCCCATTTCTCTGAGGATTGCAGCAATTTATCGGCCTCCAGGACCGGTATCGCTCTTTCTTGATGACTTTGCTGCCTGGCTACCCTACTTTCTCTCCTCTGAAATACCCACCATTATTCTTGGTGACTTTAACATTCCTGTCAATGTTAACAGCCCAACTACAGCTAAACTTCTCGATTTAACCTCATCTTTTGACCTAACCCAATGGACACATACTTCCACTCACTCCAATGGTAATACCCTTGACCTTGTATTCTCCCATCTCTGCAACCCTGGCAACCTCACCAACACCCCCTTTCCTCTATCTGATCACAACCTCATTACTTTCACTGTATCCTTGCCTCCAACCACCCATCCCTCCAAGCAGCAAACAATTACTTGTAGAAACCTTCGCCACTTTAACCCTTCTCTTCTCTATTCTGCTACTGACCACCTATATTACATAATCTCTCCCCTGTCCTGTCCTGACCTGGCCACCTCTGTCTACAACAGTTCACTCTCATCATCACTAGATGCACTTGCTCCTCTAACCACACGCAGAATCAGGCCCCGACCGTTACAACCCTGGCAAACTGACAACACTAGAAATCTCAAGAGACATTGCCGTGCTCTTGAACGACTGTGGAGTAAAACCAAATGCCTGCAAGACTTCACCCTATATAAATCTGCCCTTCTAAAATACAATTCATGCCTCCATGCTACCAAACAAGCCTACTTTATCTCTCTTATTAATTCCTTGTCATCCAGTCCCCGTCGGCTCTTCTCAACCTTTAACTCTCTGCTTCGTCCACCACCCCCTCTACCCACTAACTCACTCACTGCCCAAGAGATTGCCAATCACTTCAAAGAAAAGATCGATGCAATTCGTGAGGACATCTCCACTGTGCATACGTCTTCCCCATCCAACATACCTTGCCTAGCTGCACATTTAACACTCTCCTCTTTTGAATTGGCTACTACGGAAGAGGTTACAAAAATTTTCTCGGATGCCCACCTAACCAATTGTCCTTTGGATCCTGTTCCCTCACAACTACTACGGTCACCCTCTTCTTCTATCCTATGCTCCCTCACCCACATCTTCAATCTCTCCCTCTCTAGTGGCATCTTCCCCTCCCCTCTAAAACATGCGCAGATCACTCCCATTCTTAAAAAGCCCTCACTGGACCCTACCGACCTGAACAACTTAAGACCCATCTCATTGCTCCCATTCACTTCTAAACTTCTAGAACGCTTAGTCTACAACCGTCTTAGCTCCTACCTCAATGAAAATAACCTTCTTGACCCCTTACAGTCTGGCTTTCGCTCGCAGCACTCCACGAAAACTGCCTTACTAAAACTCACTAACGATTTACTGACTGCTAAAACCAACAGCCAGTACTCCATACTCCTACTACTTGACCTCTCTGCGGCCTTTGATACTGTTAACCACCCGCTCCTTCTCAATAAGCTACATTCCCTTGGCCTCCGAGATTCTGCTCTATCCTGGTTCTCTACCTATTTATCACAGCGCTCCTTCAGTGTCACCTACAACTCTGTCTCCTCCTTTCCATTGCCCCTTTCTGTGGGGGTCCCCCAAGGCTCGGTTCTTGGACCCCTTCTCTTCTCTATCTACACCTCCTCCCTCGGTCACTTAATAACTGCCCATGGCTTCCAATACCCATTATACGCTGATGAGACCCAAATCTATCTGTCTACTCCTCACCTCACTCCTTCAGTCTCCTCTCGCATTACTAACTTACTAACTGACATAGCAGCATGGATGTCGCACCACTTCCTTAAACTAAATCTCTCTAAAACTGAGCTATTAATATTCCCCCCCGCCCGTGCACCCCTCCATGACTTTTCCATCAAAATCAACAATGCAACCATCATTCCCTCCCCTCACGCCAGGGTACTAGGTGTAATCCTAGACTCTGACTTGCAATTTCAGCCTCAAATCCAATCGTCAAAAGTTTGTAGAATTCACCTCCGTAACATCTCTAAAATTCGCCCCTTTTTAACAAATGAAACCACCAAGCTCCTCATTCACTCCCTTGTTATCTCTCGCCTTGACTATTGCAACTCCCCTCTCATTGGCTTACCTCTCTATAGGCTATCCCCTCTTCTGTCTATCATGAATGCTGCTGCCAGACTTATCCACCTTACCAACCGCTCAGCGTCTGCCAACCCTCTACTCCAATCCCTACACTGGCTCCCAATCACCCAGCGAATTAAATTCAAAATACTAACCACAACATACAAAGCCATTCACAACTCTGCCCCGAGCTACATCACTAAACTTGTCTCCAAATATCATCCAAATTGACCTCTCCGCTCCTCTCAAGACCTCCTGCTTTCAAGCTCTCTCATCTCCTCCTCCCATGCTCGTCTCCAGGATTTCTGCAGAGCCTCTCCCATCCTCTGGAACTCGCTACCTCCATCTATCCGGCTATCCCCTACTCTTGCTACCTTCAGGCGATCCCTGAAAACTCATCTCTTTAGGAAAGCCTATCATGTCTCCAACTAATCTCCTACCACTTCCACCAGCTCATTCCCCACAGTTACAACCTTTTGTACCACCTGCCCCACCCTATTAGATTGTAAGCTCTTCTGAGCAGGGCCCTCTTAATCCTCTTGTATTTTATTGTATTATAACTGTATTGTCTCCCTTTTATATTGTAAAGCGCTGCGTAAACTGTTGGCGCTATATAAATCCTGAATAATAATAATAATTAATCCAAGGCTCCAAGCTGAGATACTTTACCATTGAGGTAAAGCTGAGGTACTTCACCATTGGTCCAAGGCTCCAAGCTGAGATACTTTACCATTGAGGTAAAGCTGAGGTACTTTACCATTGGTCCAAGGCTCCAAGCTGAAATACTTTACCATTGAGGTAAAGCTGAGGTACTTTACCATTGGTCCAATGCTCCAAGCTGAGATACTTTACCATTGAGGTAAAGCTGAGGTACTTTACCATTTGTCCAAGGCTCCAAGCTGAGATACTTTACCATTGAGGTAAAGCTGATGTACTTTACCATTGGTCCAAGGCTCCAAGCTGAGATACTTTACCATTGAGGTAAAGCTGAGGTACTTTTCCATTGGTCCAAGGCTCCAAGTGAGGAGAGGCACTGTGAGCTCATCCTCTCAGTCTGCTGCAAACAGAGTGTGCCAGCTTGTATTTAACCTGGCTGCTCTGTATGTAGCTTCTGACAGGCTGTGCAAGGAGTCCCGTATCTCCAGAAGCATAGGTCCTAGGAGCCCCACATTTTGAGCTGTTGTGGGGTAGGTCTATGACCCTCGAAACCCAAAAGTTTTTTTGTTTTGGCAAATGGGCCTATCTTAAGGTAAGGGGCCTGGAGCTGCAGCTCCAATAGCCCCTATGTTAATCCAACCCTGCCTAGGCCATGGCATATGCTGGCTATGCAGAAATCCACACCAATCATATGTAAAAAAAATCTTAGAAACGGTCAGCACATATACATTTTATACAGTTAAAAAAAGGGTGTAAAAAATATTTTTTATTGCAAATTATATAATACAACACATAGATCGATATGATTATTGAAATGCACATTAAGTATAAAGCAAAATTTCAGAAAAAAAAGTACACCAGTATATGTAAAAAAAAAATGTTGTATAATGTGAAAAAATCAAATAAGAACTAGTTGATTGAAAAAAAAAATTAACAAAGAAGTTTTTGTTGAAATACTCAATTTCACTCTGGCACTCTCTGGTGCCTAAAATCCTCCACACCACCAGATATTGCTGGTCTTCATGGCTGTATGACAGCCAGCGTCATTCTGCCAACTACCTGTGAGCCCAGGCTGTCATAGATCTGCCCTCTGGGTTTATAGCACTACTGGACATTAGCACCATTCAGAGCAGGAGTAAGGATTGCCCATCTCTGAAGAAGAAAAAGTATCCATTATATCACCATGTGGAGCTGTTTAACAGGAGGTCCCACCCAGGTGGTTGTTGGACTGCGTTCCCGGTTGACTTCTGTATAAAGTTGGGGGTATTTAAGGATTGGTGAATGAAGTCAGGTTGTTATTCAGAGTGTAAAGAAATTGAGAAACAACTCCACTTACACAGAACCACATAGAAAAACAATGTGTGAGTATTTAGAGTACTGAGCTGTGTGTTACTCTGCGGGGGAGTGTTTGGGCTGCTTCTTGGTGGGGATGGGATAGAGGGATATCAATGACCCCTTCAATGGTAGAAGAATGCTATGTTATAACTTACCAGAATTAAGTGAACATTGGAGTTCTCCTTATGAAGTTGCAATAAGGGAAGAAATGAAAAGTGAATGCCTGAAGAAACCGCTTCCTTTTTCTATCTTTGAAATGTATAATTTTATGATATAGTATAGAATTTACCTTCCGATAAAAGGAATAGAAATCACGACTAGACATTTATTTATTTATGTGGGGAATTCTCTTGATGGAAAAACTTGTGTATGGAGAATAGAAGGCAGACACCTGTGAAAAGTTTGGTGCTCCGTTAGTGGCAATTGTTAATCTGGTTCTACCAGACTGTGTTTTTGAGAGCTGATGGTGTGGGTAATGGTTTTCACACCAACTGGTTCCATCCAGGGTGATTGGGGTCTTTGTTGGGTAGCTTGGAGGAACCATCAAGATTAATGCTATGCTGGTGTGAGGTCTTGAGGCTGGAGCTCACCTGGTGATCTGTGAGGATTGATAAACCTGGTGTTCAGGTGTCCCCTGACTGCCCTGAACTGAAGATGTCGGGTGTTCTTTACCTGAGGGGGTTAACTGCTCAAAAGAAAGTGACCCCATGTTACAACCAGACTGGTCAGTAGATTTCTGGGTTTCAAGTATTCAGGTGCAGGTGGGGGACTTTGGGTAGGGGTAGGGGGCAAGAGCGGGCATCTTCAGCAAGCTAGAGAATAAAAAAAAATAGTTCAGTCAAATGTGTCAGTATGGGAGGTGGGGCTTAATATCACCCTTACTCTATACTCTAAATACTCTAAAACCTAGAGAGGTCCTTGCCTCCCCACTCACTTGCTCCGTAATATTTAATTTTCCCATATATTTAAAGGTATAAATGTCCTCCGTATGCCCCCACTATTATACAAGCTGCTTCACGTCTTCTTACTATTTTGTACCTGCCAAGTCAGGAACATTTTCCCTCTAATATATATATTTTATTCTTTCTGGTTGAGGGACAATAAAGCACTTCAGAAAGAACAGCAGGAAGATGAATGACCTGACTGTAAACTCATAAACTTTCCATTCTTCCCTTAATTGCAAGAGTAACCATTAATGCACTAAATAAAACAAGGAATAAACCAGCCTCTGACTGGACCATAAAGATGTGCATTAGTATTTATTAAGACAATATATTTTTATAGAGAAAAAAAGTATCAAGTCAGTAGAAATTTGAAGGCAATAACTTCAGGAGCAATATGATTAGAAAAAGTATGAAAGAAAAACATTGCTTGTATTGATTATTGCTTGCAGAAGTGAATGCTTGATTTTTTTGATAGTACAATAGAAAACCACTGTTGCAGACAGGAACCAACTGGGGGTAAGTCTCTTCATTGGTGTCAGTGGGAACAATAGTTCCCCATAGTTGCTGTCATTGGGAGGAATAGTGTCTCGTCTTTGGTGTCAGTGGGAGGAATAGCATCCCGTCTTTGGTGTCAGTGGGAGGAATAGTGTCCTGTCTTTGGTGTCAGTGTGAGGAATAGTGTCCTGTCTTTGGTGTCAGTGGGAGGAATAGTGTCCTGTCTTTGGTGTCAGTGGGAGGAATAGTGCCCCACCCATCATTGGAGCACAGGTGTGTCAGGAGGAGGCTGTCTCTCTGGAGCTGCTGCAGATCCGTGTGAGAGGGGACTGGTGAGGAAATCTATCCCAGCTCTCCTGGCCCCTTTCTGGGGAAGCCATGGAGGCCAGCAGGGCCTCTCCTGCTGGAAGCTCACAGCCATCTCCTGGGCCATCAGGTAACATACCTGCCCCTATACAACCCATGGTTGGTGATCTCTCTGCCCCTGGTGAAGATGAAGGTTCCGGGGCCATCCGGGAGCGAGTGGTGGCCGGGATTAAGGTCCTGAATAGGGAAAGAGACAAGCTGTACAAGCTCAGAGCGGAGCTGAAGCGCCTGAGAAGGCAACATGAGGGCTTACATAGCCAGAAACGTGGATCCATGGATCCGGAGATCCAACTGGCCAAGGTTCGGGTGGAACACCAGGAGACCATTGTGGCCATGATGGAAGGCAGAGATGGGCCATTTAAAGAAAAGTTTTGTAATGATAAAAGATTTGCGAGGATGACAAAGATGGAGGTGGAGGAGGAGACCCCCAGTTCTGACCCCCTGCCCCCTCAGGGAGAGGTAAGCAGCCCCATGCCTTCCCAGGACTCAGGAGGCATGCTCAGGGCCATCCAGGTAATGGAGTCTCCTATGCGGGGGGATC
This sequence comes from Lithobates septentrionalis, assembly GCA_037952835.1. Lineage (NCBI taxonomy): Eukaryota > Metazoa > Chordata > Amphibia > Anura > Ranidae > Lithobates > Lithobates septentrionalis. The sequence continues at coordinate 1,415,481 of JBBDGP010000072.1, read as the reverse complement.
AGCTGGCATTTAATAATGAGGACATTACAGACAATGTGCCTGACAAGGTAAAGCCTGTCAAGTCCCATATTGTGGATAAAACAATTTTTGTGTCATTCAACACTGTGACTGATACAGACAATGTGCCCAGTGAGAGTCAGGCTGCTAGTCCTATCTGTAGTAATGCTGTGCCTGCTGATGCTGCAGTACAGCAAAGTTTGCTTTTAAAAAATGACATTCCTGCAGATGCACTACAAGATTCAGCAGAGCCTATTAACCCCCCTTTGGCTGAAGCTGTTTGCCCCACAGCTGCTGAGGACTCTACAGCACAGCTTCAGGAGACAGCTGATATTGCAGCAGAAACTGTGATTATTCCTGATGGGAATGTGAAGTTTTGTGTGACTGATAAAAATCATCCCAGTACCAGTGTGATGAACAATGGTCCCAGTTCAAGTGTGGACAGTCCTACCAACTCCGTTCAAGCAGTGAATAATAATAGTAATGTACAGACTGCTATGACTTCAGTGTGGGGCCTTGGCCCTGAAAAACTTACCTTTGCTCAGGTGGTACGCTCTGCTCCTGGTAGCTCTGCCCCCAAGCGGGGTTTTCCCCTACAGGCTACCACTTTGAGCACCCCAGGATCTGGTCTTGGGTCTCTGGCTTCTGCTGGGGGTCCCAGACGTAATGTTGTTATTCTGAAATGGGAAGGTGGTGCGATCCCTCCAGCACGGCGTGCAGTGGTGGATTTGATTTTAGAGATGGGTTTTGGGGCAAATGATCTGTATGCCTTTATACATGTTGCTGGGACACGGGATTATACAGTTAGCTTCACCAGGCCAGAGGGTCTTGACCTGTTCTGGGAGAGATATGAGGCTCGTTGCAGGTCAAGACCTGAATGGGAAGGTCTGGCCCCAGTTGCAGTTTCTCAGAGGTCTACAGTAAAAAAAAATCACAATTATCCTCACTAATGAGAGTGTCCCTGCCCGGGATCTAGAGGTTTGGTTAAGGAACTATGGGGAGGTTTTGACCAAGCCCAATAAAATCCTTGATGAGCGTAACATCTGGACTGGGGGTTGGTCGGTTACAGTCAGGTTGGCCAGGGATGGGAATGTTGTCCGTCACCTGCCCTCCTCAGCTTTTATAGGGAGGGATAGGATGACTGTTTTTTACCCTGGTCAGCCGAAGCTGTGTCACCGCTGTGGAGAAAAGGGGCATTTGAGTTCCTCCTGTTCAGCCTTGATATGTTCAGTGTGTCGGGGTCAGGGTCATATGGCTAAGGACTGCACCGAAATGATCAGGTGCAACCTGTGCCTGCGCCTTGGCCACCCCTACAGCAGATGTCCTGAAGCCTGGCACAATATGGAGAAGGAGGTAATAGATGACATGTCAAGGCTGGACAGGATGGAGGGTGATGCCCCTGGTGTACCATCCTCCTCTGCGGTGACTGACTCCCCTGGTCCTGCTCAGGATCCCTCTCCAGTTCCTGTGGCCACCCCTCATGTGTCTGTAAGTATTCCTTCTGTATCTGTCTCCCCCCAGCCTACTGTATCCCCTCCTCTTGTGTCAGAACCTTCCAAGTCTGTGCCCCCTGAGTCAGTTACCCCCAGGAGTCTATCCCTCCTAAGTCTGATTCAAAGGGAGCACCCCCCCCACCAGCAGTGGTAGTGGGTACTAAAAAGGTTGCTTCTTCCTCTCTAAAGAAGTCTTCTGTAAAGACTTCACAGAAAAAAGTAAGAGATGAGGGCATCTCTGAAGCTGACCTGCAGTACCTGGAGGAGAGAAGGAAGGTTGGGAAGCGGAAGAAGCAGGTGGTGAGGACAGAACAGGCTCCAGTGCCTGTCTCCAACCGGTATAGGTCCTCTAATTGGGATATCTCTTCATCTGGAGCTTCTTCGGAGCGAAGTTCTGATTCCGAAATGGAGTTTGAGGCGGCCTCAAGAAAGAGAGAGGCTTCTGGTGATGAGCAGCAGAGGGGAGCTAAGAAGCAAACCACCCAATAACCCAAATGGCGGTTCCCCCTCCGTTAAAAGTGGTGACAATAAATGTCGCCAGCATTAAGTCAGTAAGAGCTCGTTCTATGGCCTTCTTTTTGTTCAGCCAATTAGATGCTGAAATTTTATTTTTGCAAGAGACTAGGCTCACCTCCTTGGCAGATATTCATATGGCCAAGAGAGAGTGGAGGTATGGTCCATCTTACTGGTCTCTTGCGGCCGAGCCTTACGGCGGTGTGGCGGTGTTGTTTAAAACCGGCATGGTAACTGTCCGGCGGGTTATTGAGGTGGAGATTGGGAGATGTATGGTCTTAGACGTCCTTGTGGGAGGGCAGGACCTGCGCCTAATTAATGTTTATGGACCGCACACAAAGTGGGACAGGAAATGCCTTTTTACAAGGATCAAGCCATTTCTTTTTACATCCCGGCAAGTGGTCTTTGGAGGTGACTTTAATACAGTAACTAGGCCCAAGGACAGGAAGGACTTCAAGGACAGGCTGGGATATGATAGCGTTTTTTTAAATAGTATGGTTAGGGATGCTGGTCTTGTGGATGTGCACATTAAGCACCTCCCGGATGACACTGGGTTCACCTTTCATCGAGGTAATAGTCAGAGTAGAATAGATAGGTTTTTTTTGAAGGAGACCTCTGCTTTCTCACCCCCAGTGGTGCAGGCAGTAGAGTTCTCTGATCACTGTATGCTATCTGTGGTCCTGAATGCTTCAGACGCCCCTCAGAGGGGTAAGGGCATCTGGAGATTGAATTCGACTCTACTCAAGGAAGAACATGTTAGACAATCCTTTGAGGAATTCTTTCAGGCACAGGTGAGCATCCTGGACTTTTGTAGCAGCAAGGCTGAGTGGTGGGAGCTGACCAAAAAGAGGATCGCTGGATTCTTCAGGGGCCTAGCCAATAGAAAGCAGTTTAATAAATACATGACCTACCAACGTTTACGGAGGAAGCTGGATATTCTTGTCTCGAGAGGAGGAGATCCTGGGGCAATCTCCGAAGTGAAACTCCTTCTCAGGAATTGTCAATATGACCGGCATGCCTCTTTGGTTCTGGAGAGGGACTATGGGAAGTACCACTCGCCTGACCCTTACCAGAACTGCAAACAAGGTGTAGCTGTTAAAACGGTCGTTGGCCTTAAGGACAGTACAGGTTCCTTGACAAAGTCCAGGTCAGGGATTCTGGAGGTCGTGAGGTCCTTTTATGCTGACCTTCTTGGGAGGAAAGAGCTTGACCGTGACAAGATGGAAAGCTTTTTGGACTCTACTCCAGGTCTAAATGATGAAGATGTCCCATTGATGAATTTGACAGAGGAGATCACAGTTGAAGAGGTGATAAGGGCAATTGAACAGCTTGCCATCAAAAAGTCACCTGGACCGGATGGCTTGACGGCTGAGTTTTACAAAGCTTTTAAGTCTATTCTGGCCCCACATTTGGTAGAGGTTTTTAACAGTTGCCTTGCTGAGGGGGTACTTCCCTCTTCCATGAGGCACTCAGCTGTGATTCTTCTTTCAAAGGGTAAAGATCCTTCGATGATTGAGAATTGGCGCCCCATCAGCCTTCTTAATGTCGATAGAAAGATACTGGCAAAGATCATTTTCTGGCGCCTATCGTCAGTAGCAGAGTCTTTGCTTTCTCGCCATCAGCACTGTTCGGTCCAGGGTAGGTGCACCTTCACAGCAGTTTTAGCTGTCCGGGAGGCCTTGGAGCGGTGCAGGGCTGCAGGCTGGGGAAAGTATTTGCTGACATTGGATCAGGCAAAGGCTTTTGATCGTGTTAACCATGAGTACCTGTGGTTGCTCCTTAGTAAGTACGGTCTGCCGGGTGGTTTTGTCGATTGGTTAAAAGTCTTGTATGAGGGGGCAGAGAGCTTTCCTCTTGTTAATGGTTGGGTTGGGCAGTCCTTTGAGGTTGGCTCCGGGGTGCGCCAGGGTTGTCCCCTGAGTCCCCTGCTCTATGTGTTTGCAATCGACCCCTTCATCAGGAGGCTAGAGAGCGGCATGTTGTGTGGGGTGCCAGTGGGGCTTCCGGGTGAGCCGCCTTTGAGGGTTGTTGCCTATGCGGACGATGTGTCGGTGATTGTCACTGGGGCGGATGAAGCAGAGGAGGTGGTCTCTCTGACATCACGGTATTCTGAAGCATCAGGCTCCAAGATCAATCAGGAAAAGAGTGAAGTTTTCTAGATGGGAAAGGAAGGTGAGGGGTTTGATCTCCCGGACACCTTTCCAGTGCCCCAGGAAAGAATTAAGATTTTAGGCATTGAATTTGGACCTGGCGATTATGGCCTCAAAAACTGGGAAGGCAGACTGGAAATTGCCAATACTAAGGTGGTCAGCTGGAAGAGATGGAAGTTATCTATGAGGGAAAGGGTTGATCTGATTAAGACTTACCTGATTCCGATCTTCTTGTATGTCAGCTTTGTCTGCATCTTGCCAGTGTCTCTCTATGCTAGGGTCAGTAGTGTGTTCTTCCAGATGTTGTGGGGGAACAGACTGAACCCCATCAAGAGGAATGTCACCTATCTATCCAGGAGGGAGGGTGGCTTAGGTATGGTCAACCCAGTTCTTTTCTTTTCACTGCTTTTTCTCAAGTTTAATATTGGTAATATGCTTGCAGTGGAACCTCCTGGATGGGCAGGCATATTTAGATCTTGGTTTAGGCCTTTTCTACGACTTTGGGAAGAAGGTGGCCAAGTGAAGAATCTCAGGGGTCATCGTGGTCAGCTACCAGCCTATGTCGCTCCGTGCCTGAAGTTACTACGGCAGTGGCGATTGTCAGCTGAAGATCTCAGATCGGTTCCGAGGAAAGTCCTTATGAGTCGAGTCTTGAGCGAAGTCTTTCATGACCCACTGGCCTTAAGGGATTGCCCAGGCCCAGTTTTGAGGGCAGGGTTAAGACTTATTAATTTGGACAGAGTACCCCCTAAATTCAGGGATCTGGCCTGGTTGTGCTTCCATGGGAGACTCTATGTTAGGGGCAATTTGAAATTCCGCAGTGGGGTGGATCGTAGCTGTCCTCGGGAGGAGTGTGCAGGTGAGGAGGAGACTATGGACCATTTTCTGCTTCATTGCCCTTTTAACATAGAGGTGTACAAACAGGTGGGACGGGCCCTCGGTGTCCCTTTCCTCTCCAGGCTGGGTTATGCTGAGTGGGTGTACGGAGCATTCAATACTGGTGGGGTTTTTTGTTTAGATACACTTTTTCTAGTTAGCCTAGTAGTCCGTTATTTCACTTGGAACGCACGGTGTCAGGTCTGCATTCGGCGTAAAATCCTTCCTGTTCAGGTGGTGGTGTATGACATTTTGCATGAGGTGGAGAAGATTCGGGTACTTGAGAGAGACAAGCGGAGTCAGGGGGCTTGGTTGAAGGCGTGGAGGGGTTTCAAGCCTCCCTGACTGCCAGGAGTCTCTTTCCCGGGTGTGGCTGTCTGTCTCTTATCACCCTAGATTATTTTTTTTTTGGATTAATTTTTGATAAATGGCTGCGTACATAGGTGATGGGTTGTGCCTCTTAGGCCCTCTCTGCTGCTTTATGTAAATAATTTTGGTAGTGGATTATGTATATATTGTATATATTCTGAACATGGATGTGTATTCCTTGGATTTCTGTTGAAGTTTTGTACTATGGTTTTGTTTTTTACTTTTGTATAAAATTGGTTGCTTGATTCTTTTAATAAAAGATCAATAGTGTCCCAAGCAACAAATAAAGGCAAGCAAACAGTCGCTTTAAACAAAATACTATTTGGTAGTTATGGATCCTATAGAAACAAACTAAGTATCATAAAAACAGTTCTTTATTAGATCTTATTAAAAACAGTACAACACGTGTTAGAATACTCCCTGCTTAGAGATGCACATCATGTATAGATTTCAACATAACTCACATGTAGACTTGACACGTTTTGAGAAAACTTCTTCTGGAGCACATGTGAGAAGATCTACATAGCGTAAATCCACCTGTTATATTCATTGCATTGAAGAAATAAATAAAGTGTGGCGCTAGTGGTGATATCTTTTAGGAATAGTGTGAACACTATAACATAAATAGGAGTGTACAATCCTCAGGTGTGTTGTACAAAAAAGAGGGGGGGGGGGGGGTAGAGTGAGGGAGATGTTACCTTCCCCACCCAAACTCTCCCATAAATGGATTCAACATTAATGGAATAATTCGTGCAATGGTGTAACTATATCCATATGCTAAATAAGTAAAGAAACAGGAGGTTGGTATTCCGTATTGTGACAATAGGTAAAACCAATCACATCAATACTTGGAGGTTCAGCTACAAGATATAATCATAAAGGGAATGGGAGAGCTTGAAGAATAAAAATATTATGAAACTACTACAATGATGTATATCAAGTACCATACAACCCAAAAGAAAGGAGGACCAAAATATATACTCAGAAGTCCATCAAGGTGGTAAATACAGAGATGTAAACATATTTAAAGTCCACCATCTTAGATTTGGGATTGTTAGATATCAATCCTGGTGTAAGTAGTTCATTAAGGTGTGGTAGACAGGAGCTGTTGGACGTATCCCTGTTCAGAAATAGGATTTCTCCCTTAGAATGGTGACATTGGCCCAAAGGAACAGATATATAATGCCCTTACCAGATAAGGTGGACTCACAGGCCCTTGGCGGTGAGTCAAACGAGCTTTGTACCGTCAAGCGGTGTAGGACTGTAAAGTCGTACGTTGTTCCTGGGTGGGATTTCCACTGATGTCACCGGATGGCACGCTTCTAGCTCGATAGGGTTCCACAGATGTCATCTAGTGGTGTGTCCTTGGCAGGGCTCAGCTGGAAGCCGGGGTCGGCCTCAATCTTCAGATGAAGGAAACCTTTTCCTCAGCGACCAAACCGTATTTGTAGGTAAAACAAGAAAGAAAACTTCCACATAGTGTAAATCTTTCTCAAACGTAACAACGTTTATTAAAACAAGTTCTTTTTGCAGTAAATACAAAAAATTGGGCGGTAAAAACTTGGCTCAAAATATTATGAAGAGTCCCAAAATTAAAAATTTGCGCAGTAGGTGATGGTGAGGGTAAAATCCACAGAGACCCGACGCGTTTCGTCCTCAAAGACTTCTGCTGGGGTATGTACACACCTGAGGATTGTGCACTCCTATTTATGTTATAGTGTTCACACTATTCCTAAAAGATATCACCACTAGCGCCACACTTTATTTATTTCTTCACATATTTACACGGGTCAAGTTGTTGTGTTGGCTGCTCTACTTTGTGGGAGTTGGCGCAAATTTTTGTATACACATATTCATTGCATTATTAAACTGTCTATAGTTAAGTATACAGCGTAAATGAATCATACCATTACACTGGAACCCACAGTTGGTCTTTAAAAGAAGAGAGAAGAAACAACGCAATCCACTGGAATTCACCTCATGTAAAGGTTTCCCATGGAGGTTTATCCTGATACACCAAACTGGAAGCCACTGTCTCTCAGATAGAAACACATGCTTGTAGCCAAAGGTCAGCTGATAATCTAATAGTCACAATCTACATAGGACACATACACTATACTGTCAAAAGTATTGGGACGCCTGCCTTTACATACACATAAACTTTAATGGCATCCCAGTCTTAGTCCGTAGGGTTCAATATTGAGTTGGCCCACCCTTTGCAGCTATAATAGCTTCAACTCTTCTGGGAAGGCTGTCCACAAGGTTTAGGAGTGTGTCTATGGGAATGTTTGATCGTTCTTCCAGAAGCGCATTTGTGAGGTCGGGCACTGATGTGGACATGAAGGCCTGACTCACAGTCTCCGCCTGAATTCATCCCAAAGGTGTTCTATCAGGTTGAGGTCAGGACTCTGTGCAGGTCAGTCAAGTTCCTCCACCCCAAACTTGCTCATTTACGTCTTTATGAACCTTGCTTTGTGCACTGGTCCAAATAATTTGGTGGAGGGGAGATTATGGTGTGGGGTGGTTTCTCAGTGGTTGGCCTTGGCCCCTTAGTTCCAGTGAAGGGAACTCTTAAGGTGTCAGCATATCAAGAAATTTTGGACAATTTCATGCTCCCAACTTTGTGGGAACAGTTTGGGGATGGCCCCTTCCTGTTCCAAAAGGACTGCGCACCAGTGCACAAAGCAAGGTCCATATAGACATGGATGAGCGAGTTTGGGGTGGAGGAACTTAATTGGCCTGCACGGAGTCCTGACCTCAACCTGACAGAACAACTTTGGAATGAATTTTAGCGGAGACTGCAAGCCAGGCCTTCATGTCCACATCAGTGCCTGACCTCACAAATGCGCTTCTGGAAAAATGGTCAAACATTCCCATAGACACACTCCTAAACCTTATGGACAGCCTTCTCAGAAGAGTTGAAGCTGTTATAGCTGCAAAGGGTGGGCCAACTCAATATTGAACCCTACGGACTAAGACTGGGATGCCATTAAATTTCATGTGCGTGTAAAGGCGGGTGTCCTAATACTTTTGGTAATATATTGTATATGGCGGGTGGTCTTTTTTGAATTTATTGCTGTGTAACTTGAATAGGGTAGGGAGCTGTGGGGTATTCCAGAATGCTGAACAATAATAACAGGACACCTTTCTCCCTGCAGCTACTTCTCAGAACAGGCCCCTCAGTCAGTTCCCAGGGAATGGATAACACTGTATTATGGACAATGCCCCAGGCTAGGCAAGCCTTAGCAATAATAAGAGGTTAACAGCAGCACAGTCTCCTAGGCCCTAATCTCAGGTCAGTACTCACAAGCAGACATTTACAATGTGGACTTTCCAGACTGGTCCCTGGGTTCAATACCCCTTCTTCTTTAGCCTCAGTGAACAAAGAAAAATTCCTACGAGCCAAAATGAACCTAGTGCTAAAAGTAAGCACTACACAGCCGCATACATGAATCACGCCTTGTAATGCGTGTGAAATATTAAATAAATAAATAAATAAATATGATGCGCTAGAGTGTGCTAACCGTGCCCTAATCCTGGCACACAGAGATACAGTGCATATACAACAGAGTATAAAATAATTTACCCCAATATGTGCTATATCCGCCAAGATAAACAAACTTAATGTGCACAAATAAACAGTGCAGTGAGCATGTGAAATGGTAATATCAACAAAATGCTCCAAACTGAATCAGTGCAAACCAGGTGCTAAAAGTGCAATAAACAAATAAATAATAAATAACGTTAATTCATAAATGATTCATATATGCAAACAAAAGCTGAAAAATGACATGTGCCAGCCAAAAAGTGCAGAGTGTCACACAATACATATACTTAATCGTCCATCATAAAATAGACATATATTAAACACAAAAGTCCTTAATGAAAACTGTGCTTCAGTGATGATGTTTTCAAACGTGCTGCGATTCCATGTGCCACATATCATGCAATGGTGAAATGAAAGGTGACCCCCCCAAGGTAAAGCGCTCACCTTAAGGAATGTGACTAAGTCGCTAGAAAGAGTCAGGAAACGCTTATGAGCCACCCAGGGCTCAGTGTGGATCACAGGAAAACAGGCTCCAGTATAGGCTCAAATCATAGATAAAAAGAGAAAGGAACCATATGGTGTGATAACGTTTAAAAAGTGTTTATTAACAAGGTCAGATAAAAAACTCTCCCCCAGAAGGGGGTACTCACATTTTGAGGGTGCGTCAGTGCACCACTCAGAAGAGGCATACAATCTGGATAAAACAATGAGGTAATAGATGTAGCAGTGAGGTTATGGAGACCGTCCCAGCACAGACAGCTGCTGCTGCCTAACACTCCGTCCTGGCCCCTCCCCTACGCGTCTTTGACACAGGGCATATGTGTCATCATCAGGGGGAATGTGATTGGACCATTATTTTTTTATTTATTTAGCCTCAGTGTCAGGAATCAGCAACTGGGATAACCAGATAAATGTAGCTACACAAGGAATCTGGGACCAGACCATCTATGTATATCTTTAAAGTGAGATTTATTTACAGTGAATGAAAGATAATCACACACCAGCAAGCAATAAACATAAGAACGCATGAAAAGCAAAACTGAATAACAAAATGCCTAACCAGCAATCCTAACCATGCTTAACTATATATGTATATGCAAAGGTACAAATGAGAAACACACAAGGCAGGGATGGGAACAAGGCAGCAGGATACATGGCAAGGGCAAGATCAAGAGTAAATGGCTTCAGAGTCAGGCAGCAGCACAGCAAACAGGGTACAAAGCAAAAGCCGCCAAAACACTGAGGCAAAGCGCAGTAGCAAAGGTGGAACTTAGGTACCCTCCCAGCAGGTTTGACCAGGTAGAGCTGATCGCTGGAACCTGCTGGCTGCTGGGAGACACCTGCTGATGGACACTAAAACTGTAGCTTTCTGCCCAGAGCACCACAATGCCACCAGCAGGCAAACTCGGTCCTAACACTCAGATTTATTTAAATTGGTAAGCTACCCGGTTTTGTTTCTGCTGGACCTCATTGATCTTCCTAACAGGCATCAGCTAAGTGCCCTGGGAGGGCAATATCCCTCCAGGCTGGGTGCCTCTCCTCCTGGAACAGGAACCCTGACTGCTCCAGCCCCAGACTGTTTCTATTCTCTCCAGACACCTTCTGGGCATGTCTCCCCAGGGATTGGCTGGGACCTCATAAATATTCAAACTGCTCACTCAGCCTGCTCCGATCCTATGTTTTGGAGCTTTTCAGAAAGCAGGGAGAAGCAATCAGGTGTGCAGCCTGCGGGACCCTGATCAGACCAAAGCAATCAGCCACTGCTCCACTGATTACAGAGTGAAGCACAAAAAGAACTAAATTTACCTGACAGCCTAGCACCTAACTAGGAAGGTGATACATATGGCAATGTGTTACTGACAGTCAGTAGCATGATGTATGAGATTTTGGTCGCCTGTGTGGGCTTTGTAGATACCTGGACCTGATTAGCATACACCTTAACTTTCTGGAATGGCAAAGATGGCCGCCTTTTAGTACAAAATGTGCAGACAAAGGATATATCCTCAAGTCACACAGACCACAAGAAATGATTGGTTGAACGCACAACTGTTTTTCTTTCAACTACTTCCCTTTGGACTGGCTCTCCAAAATAACAAATGCAATAATTTAAAAGTTTAGATGAAAGGTTTAGTGTAGTATAACAGTTTTGGTAATTAAATAATTACTTTCATTTAGAGAGGTTTACACATCAAGCGACAGAGAAGGTCAACTGGGAAGAAGGAAGGACAGGAGGGAGTTAGTTCCAAATGAAAAACAGTTCCTCCAAATGAAGGACAGTTGGCAACTATGGATTTGCACTACGAGTGATTAAAAATCCTTATTCACTGACTTCAGTAATCTACAGTCTGATTGGATGGTGTGCATTCCTGCAATTTTTTACATCGCTGCATCACACAAATGCTCAATTTTTTTTAAACAAGTCCATAACATACTGTATATAATGATAGTCTTGTTGGTGTAGTTCTGCTGAGGATCCTCAAAGTTTAAGTGTTCTTTACTCGTAAAGGTCCTTGACCTCTAAGTCATCTTCTTCTGACACTTCAGATGCAATCAGACTCCCAGTGAACCTAAGCCATATCTACATACCAGATGTATTCTAAATTTACATAGAATCACAGCATGCTCTTGATGTATATTTCATATTAACCTCAGGCATCAAGACATCTTGTTTTTTTTTTTGAAGGGAGATGATGAAAAGTCCATATGTTTCAACATCTTTTTGTATATAGATCATAATTTATATATGGGATTTAGAAAACCAACTTGAAAGAACAAAAAAAAAGCCTGTCAGTTCACCCAAATCGGACATTTCGAAGCCCTTATTTTTCTCTGTATTTTTTTATTTTTGTGTTGGGAGAATGGGCTCTGGGCACCATTACCATTGCCAGGGTAGTAATTTACGGTGTACTGCATATATAACTGCAATTCTTGTTCCACCTTTTTTAGAAATCCCAATGGTATGGAACAGCCTAGTGTCTATCATTGGTGAGTTGGTATTATTAATCTGATGTCAAAGTTCAGGTGCTGTTCTAGTAAGAACGCACCAAGCAGATGTAAAAAGTCTTTAAAAAAACATGAAAAAAGCTCATATATTCCTTTTAAAGTTATGCGATGCTGAGCATAAGAGCTATATGATGTTTGATATCTGATGAAATGTCCATCAAAAACCTTCAAAGGTGAAATTTTCAAACTTCTTAACTTACAAAATGTCTTTTCCTTTATCACTTCGGTTGCACTTCCACCAAAATCTCACTGAAAATCCAGAACTCCATGTTAGCAACAATGTTTTGGGTTGCTCCTGGATTTTTTCTAGTTTCACTAAACCTAAATTTTAAAAAATGAATATAGTGTTGCTCCCATTGATGTGACCATTAAGTTTATCCAAGCATGAAATAATATGCAAAAGCATATGCACACTTCCTTTTGGAGGGTGGCTACCCTCGCCCTACATGGTCTCAAGGCATGTGTAACATAGTCATCTTGTTCTGCGTGTTCACAATAAGATTTAAACATTACATGCCAATGCACTTGGCACCTACACACTACTACTGCACAAAAAAGGCCAGAATTGAACGTTTGAGAGCAGTCCGAAATACACAAAAAAAATATATATAATGTTTGTTTAATCAAAAGATTATGGATATTAGGTTTTATGTATTAGTGGTTGTAAAGAGAAGGTTTTTTACCTTAATGCATTATAGGCATTAAAGTAATACTAGACACACACTATTTAATTTACATTGTTACTTCTTTTACTGTATGTGGATGATGGCACTGTAATTATTTTAATAAAATAAACACCTAATTACCTTTTTTCCTAATCGATATACAGCTGTGACAAGACTCAGCTCTTTTTTCAGCCTGTCTGCAGGGAAATATAGGCAGGTGGAGCTTCTAGTCCTCTCCTGCTGGTCACATGTTCAAAATAAAATAAAATCAGCCTTTGGACTACACTAAATGATTAATATCAATAATTTAAATTGTCATACAAATATATATTTGAAATCAAATCTTTATTTTTTTTTTGGCAATAACACGCTGTTGGCAGATTTCTGCCAGTCACAGGCTGTGTCACACCCCTCCAACCTGTGCCTTAGAATAAGAGGGAGGTGAAGCCTCCATCAATCTACATTGTGTTTAGCTGGTTAGTGGGCATGGAGAAAGAGGGAGGGAGTGGGCTGTCATTTACCACTGTGTACTCTAAAGACATGCTGGTAGGTTAATTGGCTTCTGTCTAAATTGGCCCCAGTATATGAATGTGAGTATAGGGACCTTAGATTGTAAGCTCCTTGAGGGTAGGGACCAATGTGAATGTACAATGTATATGTAAAGCCCTGCATAAATTGACATAGCTATATAAGTACCCTAAATAATAAATAATAAATAATAATATAGGCCTACTTGTATAGTCACATGGGCGTCTCAGATGTGATAGGAAGGATATGCTCAGCATAGAAACTCACTGAAAACTGAGCATGTGCAGAGCTGCCAACACTGCTCTGTAAAATCTCTAGCTGAATTGGGGACATGAGAAGAAGGAGGAGATAGAGAACAGCAGGATCAACCAGTTATTTTGCAGAATACAGAAAACAAATCTCATAGTTACTGAGTGAGTATGAACAGCATGTAATTACACTATTTATTGATATATTTTTTTAAATATGTGGCTTTAGTGACACTTTAAGGTAAAAAAACATTCTGTGTGCAGCTTCCCTCTGGCCCCTTTATACATACCAGAGCCACATCTCTATCCAGCGCTGTGCTCGAGAGCAGCAGTTGTTTCCCCTCTCTCTCTTCTCATTGGGCAGACTGATAGTAGCAGGACCCAATGGCTCCTGCTGCTGTAAATCACACCCCGTGATGAGGGAGTGGGGGGCCAGAGCTGACAAGGCTGTCAATGGAGGCAGGCAGTGCGGCTCAGGCTGGAACCTGCAGGTGTGCCACCATAGGAAGTGGCTTCCTATGGTGGCACACTGAAAGAAGGAGAAGCCAAGAGTGCTGGTGGGGGACCCAAGAAGAGAAGGATCAGGGCTGCTCTGTGCAAAAAAAGCTTTACACAGAGAATTTAGGTATAACATATTTGTTATTTAAAACAAACTAGGTTTACAATCACTTGTAGTTAATTATGTAGAACCAGCCAATTTTTTTTTTCAAGGAAGGTTTAGTGGAATTTTAAGTAGTCACAGCTACTACTTAAGAAATGTTCGGGAGCGGCTTAATACATTGTTGCCAATATGGAGTGCCAATTATGTCGTACTGCTTATTTGTGGGATGTATGCACAAAGGATATATAAATGCTTTTTGCACACTTAAAAACAGTAGCCCTCTGGGCATGGTCTTAATGGAGATTATTTCCATTGACCTTGGAAGTACTAAGGAGTTGGCCTGCTGCATGGGGCTTGATTTGTTTTAAAAGGTGTGCGGTTTTGGAATACTAAAGCTGACCATAAACCAGTAGAATTTTATTAGAAAATGTGTGTTTTCCAAACATTCATTTCATTTTCTAATGGTTAGAGGGGTCAAAACGACAAAAGAAAATGTGAAGGAGTAGGATGGAAAATTTGTCTCGAACTAATGAAATGCTAAATGCGAATTTTGTTTTTGTTCAGGAATAAATGTAAATCTTGTAATATTCGCATTCTAGGCACAAAATAAACCTATTTAATAAGTCTGGTATTCCATTCAAGTTGCACGTGTAGATGACATTTTAAGGGCTATCAAACTAAATTAGTTGACTCGATGGCAAGATCAAATGCTTAATGATTTTTCTGAATTTCATACGGGAGAAATTTTACTGGTGGACAGCTTAACTTGGTATAAATAGACAATGGTAACAGTAACTGTCAGCGCAAGGTACAGTGTGAAAATACAATAAAATTCAAATTAAAAAGTATTAAATAATAGTAATAAAACATCACTTAGTATTATTATTATTATTATTGTATGTTTTTTGATAGAAGGCAGTGCATTCTGCATGTGACCAGCATCCCCCGAGGAAGCCCGACAGATGGGCGAAACATGTTGGGAAGTACATCGCTTTTGCTGTGTTACTGTATCTGCAACTAACTACATGTGCCATCCCTGTATTTAATCTCCTTTTTACATTTTTATATGTAAATTTTTATTGTATTTTTCAAAATAAAGAAAAATTCTTTTATACAAAATATTTGATATCTATCCAATTGACTTGCACCTTTAAAATCCCCATTTTTCTTGCTCGTTAATACATTTCATCTTGGGATGTGGTGCTAAAAACAAACTGGTGGGTTCGTGCTCAAAAAACATTTTCAATAAAAAAATCATTATTACTGGGTCTGTTTTAAAAGGGGGATCATTGGTCCATAAGTGCAACGGTGGTAGTCCAAGAATACAGATGATAATGGAGTAATTAGGGCGGCTGCTGTCCTCAGAGAGAGGAACAAACAGGGATTTCTTCAGAATAACAAAGGAGTGCCTCTCTTCGCTCACGTGACCGGCCGCCTCTCTGCCCTCATGCTGGTTCCGGCTCCTCTCCTGTGGCCACAGGACGTGCTGCGGACCGGCAATCTACACACCATGCACCAGGAATCATTCCCGGATCCAAGGAGCCTCCAGGACTATACACAGAGATGAGCCTGTACCCTATCTACTTCTTGTGAGTGTTTATGTATATTTTGCCATTAAAAATCAGCTTTTAATACTGCACTTAGGTGGCGCTTCCTTTGTTCCCTCCCCTTTTTAACTTGGTATAGAACCTAAAACCAAAAATGTATTACATAATATAGTACAGCTTACCGATTCTTGGATGTGGTGGCTTTTCCTTTATTTTCACCTGGTGATCCTGCCAGTAGGTCTATTATTTTTTTGAACTTCTTTAACATACTAAGCTACCCGGCAAAAGTGGCGGTTGGAAGATTGAGACAAACCATTTACCACTAAGATGGGGCTTACAATGGTCAACTTTTATTCAATAATGTAAAACCTTTATCCCAAAAGCAAAAAAATATGTTTGCTCTAACTGCTTAATTGCTTAAACTAGGACAAAAAAGTAAAATAAATAAATAAAACAAATATAAATTTAAAAAAAAAAAAAATAGGGCAGGCTTGATCGACCACTTGGCCTTTTTTCTGCCAGCACTCTTCTAATTTTCTACATTTCTTAAAAAGTGTTAGTTGGAGTTTGACTTTCATTTGCTAGTCAAGTCCATCTAAATATGCTAGTGTGTGGGCGGAGCTTAACACACTCGGTTGTAGGGACCTGGACCTGGACATTCCCATAGACACACTCCTAAACCTTGTGGACAGCCTTCCCAGAAGAGTTGAAGCTGTTATCGCTGCAAAGGGTGGGTCAACTAAATATTGAACTCTACGGAGTAAGATAGGATGGCATTAAAGTTCATGTGTGTGTAAAGGCAGGTGCCCCAATAGTTTTGGTAATATAGTGTACCTTCTCCCCAGTCATACAATGCAGCTGTTAAAGGAAGTCTCTATTGCTCCTCCTTCAGAGTGAGGACACCTTAAGACAGGAAGTGTGTTACTGGCTTGACCACCCAGTGAAAATAAAGGGGGGGGGGGGATCAAATGCATCCACCTTATTTATGTAGCAATAACTCTCGGTGGAGCTGCTGGTTTAAGCTGGCTTGTTACCTTCACTCTCGATACCTCTGTTTCACCGGCACCGGGTCTAGGGTTCCGTTGAGTTTACCTCTGGACGATATAAGCACCAAACACTTGAGTAGGTTTTCCAATGCTTTAATAAAACGAACAAGGGAAGTAGCAGGAAAGAGGTAGTAGACCACTCTGCATGATCCTTCCATGACGGGTCCTCCCCTGGGATCTTCTCGGTTGTCCAGCTTCTTCACTCAGGATAGACAGCTCAGGACCATTCCTCTGCTGCTGTGGTAGGCCCCAGACAAGCCCACCCACACGCCGCAGCGACGCGGGCCTCCGGAACGGTGGACCACGAGGTGGTATTCCTAGTGCATACCTGTCGGCCAGGAGGGCCAGCAGGTGGCTGAAAACGAACCCTTAAACATGGCGTCTGTCCCATAAATACCCTCTCCCAGAATGCAACTCGGAGGACCACCTCCACCGAGTTATCTCTGGGACAGAGGAGCACTCATTCGCTTCAACGCGTTGCTTTTCCAACACCTGCTGATGGTGACAACAACACCCACCGCCACAATGTGGAACTGCATGCAACGTCAGCACAGCTGGAACAGAGGCAAATCTAACTTCCTATAATAAGCGACCCACTAAGTTTACCTATCAGCGGTAGATAAAAATCTACCAGCGCTACATTTATGGATTGGTAAAATGCATTATATTAAATTTTTCTGTTTGGGTTTAATATTGGTTAAAGTACAATGTGTATTATTTGATGCAGTGGAATGTTCACTGCCTGCAAGTGATCCTGGTGCTAAACAGTTTGGATCTCTGCTTGTATTGTGATTTTCTACTATTTGATCTGCAACAACCTAAATCCTCCTTATATAGGAAGTTTACAAGTGGACTGGCTGTGGAGCCTTCCCAAATTAGCAACAAGCTGCACTCTTCTGATAAGTAGCTTAAAGTGTTTCTAAAGGCTCAGGGTTCTCTGTGCAGCAGCTCCCCCAGCCCCCCCTCCAATATTTACCTGAGCCCCATCTCGATCCAGTGATGTGCACAAGAGCCTCGGCTCTCCGGGGACTTTTCCTCCTCATTGTCAACCACAGCCAATGAGAAGAGAGAGGGGGTGGACATGCAGAGCAGCAGCTCAGGAATGAGCCTGCTTGGGTGCCCCCAGAGCAAGCTGCTTGCTCTGGGGGCAGGAGGGAGGGTCCAAGAGCGTTGGCAAGGGACACAAAAAGAGGAGGATATGGGCTGCTCTGTGCAAAACTTCTGCACAGAGCAGGTAAGTATGACATGTTTGTTATTTTAAAATAAAAAGAGCGCCTTTAAAGTGTTACTAAACCCAGGACCCTGCATTCACTATATCTGGTCTTATACAGTACACAGAACATGGAAATGCAATTATTTTATTATACCTTTCTCGTCAGCAGTATATACAGTGCCTTGCAAAAGTATTCACCCTCTTTGGTATTTTTCGTGTTTTGTTCCCTTACAACCTGGAATGAACATGGATTGTTTGAGGATTTGCATCATTTAATTTACAGAACATGCCCACAACTTTGAAGATGTTTTTTTTGTGTGAAGCAAACAACAAATAGGACAAAATAACAGAAAAAGTCAATGTGCATAACTATTCACACCCCTAAAGTCAATACTTTGTAGAGCCACTTTTGCGGCTATCACAGCTCCATGTCTCTTTGAATAAGTCTCTATGAGCTTGCCACATCTTACCACTGGGATTTTTGCCCATTCCTGCTCCAGCTCCTTCAAGTTGGATGATTTGCGCTTGTGAACAGCAATCTTTAAGTCTGACCACAGATTTTCTATTGGATTGAGGTCTGGGCTTTTACTAGGCCATTCCAACACATTTACATGTTTCCCCTTAAACCACTCAAGTGTTGCTTTAGCAATGTGTTTGGGATCATTGTCCTGCTGGAAGGTGAACCTCCGTCCTAGCCTCAAATCACACACAAAGTGGTACAGGTTTTGCTCAAGAATATCCCTGTATTTAGCACCATCCATCTTTCCCTCAACTCTGACCAGTTTCCCAGTCCTGACTGCTGAAAAACATCCCCACAGCATGATGCTG
The DNA here is from genome assembly GCA_037952835.1 of Lithobates septentrionalis. Classification (NCBI taxonomy): domain Eukaryota; kingdom Metazoa; phylum Chordata; class Amphibia; order Anura; family Ranidae; genus Lithobates; species Lithobates septentrionalis. The sequence goes on along the minus strand of JBBDGP010000072.1, from coordinate 1,396,857 downwards.
CCACCACCATGTTTCACTGTGGGGATGGTGTTCTTTGGGTGATGTGATGTGTTGGGTTTGCGCCAGACATAGCGTTTTCTTCGATGGCCAAAAAGTTAAATTTTAGTCTCATCAGACCAGAGCACCTTCCTCCATACATTTTGGGAGTCTCCCACATGCCTTTTCGCAAACTTAAAATGTACCATTTTGTTTTTTGCTAAAAGTAATGGCTTTCTTCTGGACACTCTGCCATAAAGCCCAACTCTATGGAGCGTACGGCTTATTGTCGTCCTATGTACAGATACTCCAGTCTCTGCTGTGGAACTCTGCAGCTCCTCCAGGGTTACCTTAGGTCTCTGTGCTGCCTCTCTGATTAATGTCCTCCTTGCCCGGTCCGTGAATTTTGGTGTGCGGCCGTCTCTTGGCCGGTTTCATGTTGTGCCATGTTCTTTCCATTTGGTTATGATAGATTGGATGGTGCTCCTAGGGATCATCAAAGATTTTGATATTTTTTTATAACCTAACCCTGACTTGTACTTCTCAACAACATTGTTCCTTACATGTTTGGAGAGTTCCTTGGTCTTCATGGTAGTGTTTGGTTAGTGGTGCCTCTTGTTTACGTGTTGCAGCCTCTGGGGCCTTTCAAAAAGGTGTGTATATGTAATGACAGATCATATGACACTTAGATTTCACATAGGTGGACATCATTTCACTAATTATGTGACTTCTGAAGGTAATTGGTTGCACCAGAGCTTTTTATGGGCTTCATAACAAAGGGGGTGAATACATACGCACATGCCAATTATCAGTTTTTTATTTCTGAAAAATTGTATTATGTATATATTTTTCTAATTTGCTGACTTGAGACTCGGGCGCAAGATTCACCTTCCAGCAGGACCCTAAACATACAGCCAGAGCTACAATGGAATGGTTTAGATTAAAGCATATTAATGTGTTAGAATGGCCCAGTCAAAGTCCAGACCTAAATCCAATTGAGAATTTGTGGCAAGACTTGAAAATCTCTGTTCACAGACGCTCTCCATCCAATCTGACAGAGCTTGAGCTGTTTTGCAAGGAAGAATGGGCAAAAATGTCACTCTGTAGATCTGCAAAGCTGGCAGAGACATCCCCAAAAAAGACTTGCAGCTGTAATTGCAGTGAAAGGAGGTTCTACAAAGTATTGACTCCGGAGGGGGCTGAATACAAATGTACCCCACACTTTTCACACATTTATTTGTAAAAAATGTGGAAAACCGTTGATCATTTTCCTTCTACTTTACATGTATGTGCCACTTTGTGTTGGTCTATCACATAAAATCCCAATAAAATACATTTGCGTTTCTGGTTGTAATATGACAAAATTTGGAAAATGTCAAGGGGTATGAATACTTTTTCAAAGCACTGTATACCAAGAAAAACATGTCTTCCATTTCATTCCATGATCAAAGCCTTTGTCTTGGTATGATATTCTGTTTATCAAAAGCACCTTGACAAATTCTCAGTATTCATCGTATTCTACTTGACATACATCAAAGAAGCCTCAGCAGGAGAGTTAACATAAAATATAAGGTTTAGATTTACCTGCTATTTCAGAGGATATTTTGAAGACTGTAGAGGAAAAACCAGACACACGTAATGAGGAAGCCAAGTGGCAATGCCCAGTTCCCAAAGCATAACACTAGAGGTCACAGACAGAAGCTGCATACTAACTTGTGGTTATGGTTGGCCCAATATATATAGCGGTCTTAGCCTTCAATATTCAGAACTGAAGAAGTGGTCACATTGACAGAACCAAAACATTATATCTAAGCAAAAATTACTGAAGCTTGTATACTGTATTTATTAAGTGCACTGCCAAGCTGTTTGGCAGGAAATGTTTCCATCTCGCTAATAATATTTAACTTTAATGTGAAATTTTTGGCAAATACAGTATTTAAAGGAAACCTGCAGTGATGGAAAATAGAAGATACCGTTGCTGACCTCTCCTTCTGAGAATACAAGTTGTCCGGCTGCTTTACAGTTCCAGTGGCTTCATTGCTTTCTTGGGCATTGACCTGAAACAAGTGTGGAGATCGACGTTGTGGCTTCACTCAGACTTTCTAATCTGCATGTTTCTTCTGGGTCAGTCGGTGGCGCAAACGTTTCATTGCTTGAACCAGGTGGACTTGTGTCCTTTTTCAACCTAACTATGTAAGATAGAGACAGCTGTGCAACCAATGTTTTTGCAAGGCAGAATATCAATGGCAATGCCAGTATTTTCATCACTGCAATTTTCATAAATTTGTATTTGTTATACAAAGTACTCACTTTTAACGAGTTATTAATTAACAAAAACTGTATTCTTAAAGTGTATCCAAACGCAGAAACATTTTTTTATACTGTATATGGTAGCTCACAGGATATAGACATGGTGCATGCAATATATATATATATATATATATATATATATATATATATATATATGTATGTATATATATATATATATATATATATATATTGCCTTTTTGTTTTATTTTTACCTGATGACCATTTCAGTAACACACTTCCTGTCCTAGGGTGACAGAGCTCACTTACTGTACTGTATGTATGGAGGAACAGTGTGTTGTCATCCTAGGCTTACTCACTCTTGATACTTGTGCCTGAATATGCAGTTATATGCTCCTCAATATGGCCACCAAAGACCCTGGACGGGCGTGGTGCATGATGGCGTCATGTGCATCATGATGCACGTGCGTCGAAATGCACGTGCATCATGATGTCATATGTGTGATGATGTACACATGCATATTGCCATCACATCTTGGTAAAACACAAAAGAGAATCTAAGCCTAGATAGCTCAGTTGGTAGAGCATCAGACTTTTAACCTGAGAGGTCCAGAGTTCAAGTCCCTGTTTGGGTGCCAAAAAAAAAGAGAATCTAACAGTTAATTCTGTAAAGGACCACAAGAGGGCAAGTAGTTATTCAAGAAGATGGTAATCGAAGCATTCGCCTTGCAATCGGCACAGGAGCTTCCTTCAACAGATACATTGTTAACTACTATAAACACAACAAAGATAAGACAAAAAATATATACATACAACAATTGCAACCCCATATATACAGTATGTAATACAGTCATTCCTAAAGTTACAAGAGCACTGTATTTCTGATAGGGTAGGAGAGGATTTTTTTTTAAGTTTTAGACAGAGTCCAGAGGGATTATGCTTGTCAGTTTATGTCCCTGTTAGAGAGATTCACCCTCTCTATTTGTCCTGTTTACCATTATCATTAAGTGAAAGTAAAAGAAAATCCCAAATTTTAGGTTGTCCCCATAAAAGTAATAGAGGGGAAATCTTCCCATGGGGATACTAGTTCTGGTGATCTGGGGGTCCCCGAGGAATTCCCCTAATTTGCAGGGATTTCCTCCCACTTCCTGTTTGGATGTAGGACAGAAAGTGAAGCAGAATATCCGCAATGGGACAGAGATGTCAAAAAATAAACTGACAGGGGTCACCACCCTCCCTTTCTCTATACAAAATGAAAAAAAAAAAGTTTTGCCTATAGCTCCAGTTAATGTACAGGTTATACAGTGCCTTGCAAAAGTATTCACCCCCTTGGCATTTTTCGTGTTTTGCTGCCTCACAACCTGGACATAACATGGATTGTTTGAGGATTTGCATCATTTAACTTACAGAACATGCCCACAACTTTGAAGATGTTTTTTTTTTTTTTATTGTGAAGCAAACAACAAATAGGACAAAATCAATGTGCATAACTATTCACCCCCTAAAGTCAATACTTTGTAGAGCCACCTCTTGCGGCTATCACAGCTCCAAGTTGCTTTGGATAAGTCTCTATGGGCTTGCCACATCTTACCACTGGGATTTTTGCCCATTCCTCCTTGCAAAACTACTCCAGCTCCTTCAAGTTGGATGGTTTGCGCTTGTGAACAGCAATCTTTAAGTCTGACCACAGATTTTTTATTGGATTGAGGTCTGGGCTATGACTAGGCCATTCCAACACATTTACATGTTTCCCCTTAAACCACTCAAGTGTTGCTTTAGCAGTGTGTTTGGGGTCATTGCCTGCTGGAAGGTGAACCTCCGTCCTAGCCTCAAATCACACACAGAGTTGTTCAGGTTTTGCGCAAGAATATCCCTGTATTTAACACCATACATCTTTCCCTCAACTCTGACCAGTTTCCCAGTCCCGACTGCTGAAAAACATCCCCACATCATGATGCTGCCACCACCATGTTTCACTGTGGGGATGGTGTTCTTTGGGTGATGTGATGTGTTGGGTTTGTGCCAGACATAGTGTTTTCTTTGATGGCCAAAAAGTTCAATTTTAGTCTCATCAGACCAGAGCACCTTCCTCCATACATTTTGGGAGTCTCCCACATGCCTTTAAGCAAACTCTGCCATAAAGCCCAACTCTATGGAGCTTACGGCTTATTGTCGTCCTATGTACAGATACTCCAGTCTCTGCTGTGGAACTCTGCAGCTCCTCCAGGGTTACCTTAGGTCTCTGTGCTGCCTCTCTGATTAATGCCCTCCTTGCCTGGTCCATGAGTTTTGGTGTTCGGACATCTCTTGGCTGGTTTGCTATTCTGCCATCTTCTTTCCATTTGGTTATGATAGGTTTGATGGTGCTCCTGGGGATCATCAAAGATTTGGATACTTTTTTATAACCTAACCCTGACTTGTACTTCTCAACAACATTGTCCCTTACTTGTTTGGAGAGTTTCTTGGTCTTCATGGCAGTGTTTGGTTAGTGGTGCCTCTTGCTTAGGTGTTGCAGCCTCCGGGGCCTTTCAAAAAGGTGTGTATATGTAATGACAGATCATGTGACACTTAGATTGCACACAGGTGGACATCATTTCACTAATTACGTGACTTCTGAAGGTAATTGGTTGCACCAGAACTTTTTATGGGCTTCATAACAAAGGGGGTGAATACATACGCACATGCCAATTATCAGTTTTTTATTTCGGAAAAATAGTTTTATGTATATATTTTTCCAATTTTACTTCGCCAACTTAGACTATTGTGTTCTGATCCATCACATATAATTGAGATTAAAAAAACTAAAGTCTGTAATGTAACAAAATAGGTAAAAAGCCAAGGGGGGTGAATACTTTTGCAAGGCACTGTAAATACTAATACTGAGTCTTTTTTAATTTTGAAGAGTGTAAAAGGGTGGCGCAGAGACATGCTAGGGAATACAGAAAACGTAAGGGCAGCCAAAATACTAGTAGGGTCAAAATGAGCTATCGTTCAAATCTGTAGAAATCTATAAGTTATAAAGTATGATAAGGAATGAGAAGGTTTAGGGAGATTAGCTGTAGAAAATAGGGTCTAAGCAGACTAAGAACACATAAAGCCATTGCAATCTAAAAGAGCACCAGGCCCAGTTTCACATTTCCTACAACTTATATGTATTTTCCCAAAATACTAAAATATTGTAGAAATCCCCCAATCTTATCTGAAATTTCGACAAAATTCAAGCTTTTAATTCAACTGATGCCTAGTGACCAGCCTGTATTAATTAACTACAGTAGTGATAAGACAGAAACCAAAAACACCATAAAACGTGGTTGAGACTCCATGGTACCTTTGTGTTAAAGTATTGTTGCCTTATGAGTTTATATGAAATCTCCATTAATAACTGTAAATATTGTAATGATGAATATATTTCATTTAGCTGGCATCTATGAAAGCCGGGCAAAAAGTTTCATTTAAGCTTTTGCTAAGAGCAGAGAATGTGGGCCAAGGCTTGTATATACAAACAATGCAGAGCCAATTCCATTGTTTTACACCTACTCCTTTGAAAGGACCCCATGTTGGGATATGCATTGGAGGGGGCCCAACCCATAATCAACACCTAACTTCCTGGGGAAATTCAATTAACACACTTGGCCAACATAGTCACAAGGATTTGCATGAAAGGGGGCCGACTTATGGAGTAAGCCCTCCAATCATGATCCAAGCTAGGCCAACCAATGAGACATCAGCTTGGTTTGATATACTCAGAGCCAAGGGGGAGGTAACTCTCTCTCTTTCTGATAGACCAGCGAGCTGAAAGGAGCTTTGGTAAGGATGGGTAATTATGGGAAAGGAATGCCCTTTTACTTGTAACTAAATATGTGTGTAGATTACTGCATTGAGGAATATACCCTGTATTCCTTCATGTAAATACTTTATTTCAACCTAATATTTTCTTCCTTGGTGTAAGGCAAAAGATAGATGATTGTGTATTAGCTAGACTTTCAACTGTGTCCTAATAAATGTTATTATATTTTAAGCTTTCACTCTTGGTCGAAAAGAACTCTTATTTAACCCACATCATATCTATAAGATATGAAAAATCTTAAATATAGATTTTTCAGGGTAACAGAATGGCGACCACTGAAGTAGATTACAAGACTGAAAGTATTTAATATAATACCGAGATTTGTGTAAGGCAGTAAGATATGAAAAATCTTAAATATAGATTTTTCAGGGTAACAGTATCCTATAAATCTAGACTAGGAGTCTCCAAAATTTCTAAACAAAGGGCCATTTTACTGTCCTTCAGACTTTGGACTGGCCGGCCTAAGGTCAGTGGAAGTAAATAATGCCTCGGGCTTTTCTGTTAGTGGGAGTAGAAAAAGCACCTGTGGTCATTAAGAGGTAGAATAGAGCCCCATCATTGGTTTAATTGGAAGAAATAGTGCCCCATCATGGGTGTCAATGGGAGGAATAGTGCCCCATCATTGATGTCAGTGGGAGGAATAGTGCCCCATCATTGATGTCAGTGGGAGGAATAGTGCCCCATCAAGGGTGTCAGTGGGAGCAATAGTGCCCCATCAAGAGTGTCAGTGGGAGCAATAGTGTCCCATTGTTGGTGTTTGTGGGAGGAATAGTGTCCTGATATGTATATCAGTGGAAGAAAGTATGCCCCATCATTGGTGCCAGTGGATGAAATAGTTTTATTGATGTCAGTGGGAGGAATAGTGCCTCACTGTTGGAGTCAGAGGAAAGAATGGTGCTTCATCGTTGGTGTCAGTAGGAAGAATATCAATGAGAGGAATAGTGCTCTAAGGGCCGGATAAAGGCAAGCCGTTTTGAAACCACTGTTTTCGACCATCCAGCAAAACCATTCATATACAATATGTAAATTTTTATTGGAAATTGCAAACAAACAACACAATAACTAAACATTTTTGGCCGCAATATACATACGAATAAAAACATACGGCAATGACCAGCCCCCCTCTCTCTATTTCTCCTTTCTCAAACCGTTCATATGTTTACTCATATGTGATATGAACCTCTATAGTCCAAAAATATTGAAATTGAATCATATGAGAGAATGCGAAAGGTGAACTCAGACCAATTTTTTTATGTGGGCAAGTGTCAAGGTTTCCCTTAGATGCTATACTAGATGCTAATTATGTTAGAGTAATTCCAAATTGCATTGAGAGAAGATGTCATTCAAAAGGACAAAGAACTTTGTCCACCAGTTACTGAATGAATGTAAATGAACTTGTATGATGCCTGGTGCTTAGATAGTTGGTGTGTTCCTCACAGACAACACCATGTACCATGTCTATTATCTACTGTCATAAAAGACATCTGAGTCCAGCGGACAATGAATACTGAACCCCGCTTTGCATCAACAATACAGAACCTTGTATTCATTTGTAAACATAACATTTGTAAAATGTAATTTTCCATTTAGCGGTTCTATACGAACCTCCCTCAAACTGGTACATGAATGAGCATTCCAATGCGACACATAAAGAATGCAGTGCAGTAACCACATGTATCTAAAACCTCTAGCAGTATATATAAGATATCCAAAGGGGTGCAGCAACCACATAGGGGCCTAATGTTCAATCAATATGCACATGGATATATCTGTCTGAAAGCATGTATGAATTGGATTGGTTATACTTAGCAGTCCAGGTCTGAATCATCCATGAATGGAAGAGAGGGCTGTGTAAGATCAAAGGTACGCCTGACCAGTTTCGCTGGATAATACTGGCTTCATCAGAGGCTGGAAACTTACCTGTGTCAGGTATATGCTCCTCCTGGCCACCAAAAGCCCTGGACAGGGGTGGTGCTCGATGGTGTCATGTGTGTCATGATGCACGTGCGCCGCAATGCAAGTCCATCATGACATCATGTACGTGACGATGCATATGCGTACGATGCCATCACCTCCTAGAAAAACAAAAAAGAGCACCTAAAAGCTAAAGCACAGAATATTCTGTAAATAACTATAAGTGGGTGCTTAGAAATTCAAAAAGGCTACAATCAAATCATTCACCCTTGAGTCGGCACGGGAGCTCCCTTCAACAGAGACATTTTTACTTACTATAAAGCACAACAAAGATACAACAAAAAATATATAAGTGCAACAATTGCTATCCCATATATGTATTAATTCCTATGAGTTGGATTTTCACAACAAATAAAACATTCAAAAGGGGTGTGAAACTCAAGTTGTCATTCAGACCAGTCAATTTAGTAGCCTCCAGCTCCCAGATCCATCTATCCTCCCGTCCTAATACTTTTTGGTCAAAATCCCCCCCCCCCCCCCTGGTACCTTGTGGAACAGCTTCCAAAACCCAACATTTTAACAGTTGAATATCCCTATTACTGGTATATACCAGGCAGAAAAGTCTGGCAAATGGAGATTTTAGATGGAAGGTGGATATGTCACCTATATGGTCTTGTAGCCGTCCTTATAGTTTTTCCAATATGGAAGGCACTGTAGGCACAGGTTAAAACATAAACCACACCTGTTGTGTTACAATCAAATGTCTACAACTGAGGGTCCTTCCTGCTGAAGAAGTCAAAATATTTCCTTCCATCATAAATTGGTAAAAAATGGCATGATTCGCATTTTTTCATACCTCTGTTACCCACAACATAATTGGGTTTCCAGCTTACATCACTATGGATTAGTAAGTCTCCCAGAGAAAGTGCCTTTCTAAAAACAAACTGTGGATGAGGGGGGACAAATTTGCCCTTTGATTCATCATTGACCAGCAAAGGCCAATGTGCTGCACACATTTTCTTGACTTTGACCCCAAGGTTTGTATCCCGAAAGCTGAGTCTGGTAGTATGCTGTGTACCTGGCTCCTGTATGTCCATGCTGAAGATTAACACTTCCTGGTCACTGTCCCTTGCTCTCTGGTAAGCCACATTTAACCCAATTTTCTTGTAACCCCGTCTCATGAACCTATCCCTGAGATATCCGGCTTCACATTCAAAGTCGGCCCCATCAGTGTAATTTCAGCGGGCCCTTAAAAATTGACCAGAAGGGATATTAGGAATTAATGCTTCTGGATGGAAGCTGTCTGCATGGAGCAAATTGTTCTAATGCCGCGTACACACGGTCGGACTTTACGGCAGACTTTGCCCAGCGGACTTTTCGACGTACTTTACGACGGACTTTCTGAATGAACGGACTTGCCTACACACAATCCACCAAAGTTTGTCGAATTCGTACGTGATGACGTATGACCGGACTAAAATAAGGAAGTTCATAGCCAGTAGCCAATAGCTGCCCTAGCGTGGCTTTTTGTCCATCAAACTAGCATACAGACGAGCGGACTTGAGTTCGACGGATAGATTTAAAACATGTTTCAAATCTAAGTCTGTCCAACTTTTGAGCAAAGTCCGCTGGAGCCCACACACGATCAAATTGTCCGAAGAAATCCCGTCCGCCGGGCAAAGTCTGCTGTAAAGTCCGCTCGTGTGTACGCGGCATTAGCCATAGGCTTCCCAGACAACTTCTTTTTCACTGTATGATCATCCCCCAATTGAATTATCAAATCTAGGAATGTAACTTGATATTTACTAGTAAATTTCAAGTTGAACTGATTAGCTGTAACAAAAAAAAAGAAAAAAAAAATGGTAATAAGGGATAAATACAAAATTGCAAGATGTTTACAAATTACAAAAGAAGTCACACATGGATCCATATAAAATCAGAGAAATACAACAGCACATGGTTAAACACTGCAATAAAACCATCAAAAAAGGAAATCATCACAGAACATGCTGAAAGATGTAGTAAATATAAACTACGCAAGCAACTATGGATAAGCAGAGACTAGAACCAGCAGCTGAACGTCTGTATATAAGGCAAACAAAATTGATAGAATGAAGCCAGGTTGATACAATGTTGCCTGCAGGCTCAATCAAGTGCACATACAGCCTGTAAGACTTAAGGGTCAAAAATGTACCAAATGCTGAGAACAGAATTCCTGTATATGTCTTTAGGTCTTATGTACACCGGCCATTTTTAATGCTGCTTCTAGGGGCATCTGCAGGGGCATTTAGAGGCAGAGAAAAATCACTACCAGTGTGTCCATGAGAACTGAATGGGTATGGTCAGGGTAGTGAAGGGCTAGGCCAACATCCCATGTTATACAAGGAAAAGAGCAAACAATACCCCAATGTGGGACTTTTGAGGCCTACAATTATCAAAAACCAAAATATCAAATCTTAATATAACTTTTTTTGAGTACAAAGATTAAAAAGAGATTGATGGCTGATGTCATGGTCAAACAAACAAATAACAGTATACATGAACAGTACTGTACAGTGTGAATAAATGACAAGGCTTGATCCAACAATAGCTGTCATGTAGGAGTCTCCTGTAAGCACCAAGGGCGTTGCAGGATCTTATCCTTTCATCAGGGATAGAGATTGGAGACACTTCTAAAAGCGAACGTACATATATAGTTAGAAGTATCACATACAAAGTCAACACATATCACAGCAACATAGTTCTTCACCCTATTACTTACATAGTGTTCAGTATACAATTTGTGACAGCCAAGAAATGTAAAAACGTGGTGGTATCCATCTGGTTGCAGGGTAAATAGTACAGCCCTAAGCCCTTATGGGGGGCGGGGGGGGCATAGCAGGGAAGGCTCTGGAATCGGGCCAAAGTTCCACTAAAGTGGTATCTAAAAAGTGATATGGTAAGAACTATGGCCAGGCTGTGCTCTGTGGCAGCACTGTGTAAATCTCAGGACTGGATAGGCAAGGTTATGAATCCTTTGCTAAGTGCAACAGCTCCCATATACTGTATGGGCACTGATTGGGCACTGATTGGTGGCACTTTTGGGCAGTGGTGGGCACTGATTGACGGTGGGTGGGTGGCAACCAGTTAAGCTCATTTTATTGTCAGCACCACCGGCCCCTCATATACTCACCTTCCCCTAGCTACTCTGCCACGTTTTCATCCACCAGAGAGGTGCAGGATCTTATCCTTTCATCAGGGGTTCGACGTAGATAGACCGGAGACACTTCTAAAAGCAAACGTACATATATAGTTAGAAGTATCACATACAAAGTCAACACATATCACAGCAACATAGCTCTTCACCCTATTACTTACATAGTGTTCAGTATACAATTTGTGACTGCCAAGAAATGTAAAAACGTGGTGGTATCCATCCGGTTGCAGGGGGAATAGTACAGCCCTAAGCCCTTATGGGGGGGGGGGGGGGCATAGCAGGGAAGGCTCAGGAATCGGGCCAAAGTTCCACTAAAGTGGTATCTGAAAAGTGATATGGTAAGAACCATGGCCAGGCTGTGCTCTGTGGCAGCACTGTGTAAATCTCAGGACTGGATAGGCAAGGTTATGAATCCTTTGCCAAGTGCAACAGTTCCCATATACTGTATGTGTCACAGATCAGCTGCAAGCTGTAGTGTCTTCTACTTTGCTTCAGCCTGCTTTGTTCCACCACTGGGAGGTATAGACTAAGGCAAATTTTACCTGTTGGTTAATATAGTCCCCAACCAGCCCATCAATCAACCTCACTGTTTATCTATCCTCAGGCCAACACCCGTTTCCTGAGCAAAATGTTCATTTCCCAATCCAAGGCTCCAGTTTGCATTAGCGCATGCATTCCCAAACTCAGGCTACTGACTTCAGCTTGTGTTTTGACAATGCTGCCCATCCTGATCTTTGGGCTGTCCCTGTTTCTGAAATGACCTGTGCCATACTCTGGTTCTATCTACCTGTGTGCCTGAGGACCCCAACCTGGTACACCCACCAGGAAAGCCCATTGTTCCTAGTAGGGTGCTCTGTGAGGATTTGGTGGCTTGTACGTAGACTCTGTCCATTTTTAGGGTTCACACCCCCCTTCCAAATGTGCAGATAGCACAGACATTCCACTATCAAGTTTGTCCCTGACAATATTATTTTCCAATTGTGTATTTAGCTATTTGTCTGAAATCCGTCATTAAGGCGGGTTCAAGGAAACCTTCTCTGAAACATTCATAGGGGCTGTCAATGTTGACATGTCACTAACTCATGTAGATATGGACTTCCTCTGGATCAACTGTGGGTATAGTATTGGGTATATTGGATTGTACAATATATATTTTTTTTTTCTTTTTTTATGGTTGAACTGGATGGACTTGTGTCTTTTTTCAACCTGACTAACTATGTAACTATGTTTTCTCAGATACTTCTGGCCTTTATACTTGTTCTCAGATACTCCTGGCCTACATACAACATACTTGTTTTGCATCAGTTACTTAGTTACAGAGACAGTGTTGAAGTAAGAGGTTCAGTATTATAGCCAGGCAACCCAGCAAAATGTCAGCAAAGGTGGCCTCCGGTGTTCTCTCAGGAAAGTTTTATAACTGCTGTTATTCTAATTTTAATAAACCTAATGTACTCTCCTCTGACTGCCAAACTGAGCCAGATTGTTCTGTAGTGCTATAGGGAATTTTGTGCCCCCTGTCAACAGCTTGTCACTGTGTAGGTTCTACGCCAATCCCTAATCAGTAGCTATTTAAGGCCTGGGGAACGATAAATTTAGGTGCTGTTCTCCAAATTGGAGTCAGCCAGTTAGCTGCGTATGTGCTATAGAGAACTATGTACTGCTTACCTGGGTTGAGGTGAAGCCTATTCATACAGGATTGCCCCAGGAGGTTTTTTGATTGTACAGCTGACGGATTTTGTGCCTCTTGTCTGAACAATAAGAACTGTAAATAGGGCGCTTTGGAATTTCTCTGATTTCCCTACACTCTCCAGGTTTATAGAAGTTACTGTAAAGCATTTTAAAGTGAACGTGTGCTTTGCCAATGCAGGGAAAAGTGATGGGTTCACTTTAACCACTTGCCTACCGGGCACTTACACCCCCTTCCTGCCCAGGCCATTTTATAGCTTTCAGCACTGTCGCACTTTGAATGACAATTGAGCGGTCATGCTACACTGTAAGCACATTTTTTTTTATAATTTTCTTCACACAAACAGAGCTTTCTTTTGGTGGTATTTAATCACTACTGGGTTTTTTATTTTTTACAAAAAAAAAAAGAGACCAAAAATTTTGAAAAATAAAAGTTGTTTACATTTTTTCTGTCAGTAAGTTTTGTAACTAAGTAATTTTTCGCCTTCTCTGATGTGCGCTCGCCGCTGATGAGGCAGCACTGATGGGCACTGATAGGCTGAGCTGGTGGGCATTGATTAGGTGGCACTTATGGGCACTGATTAGGTGGCACTGATGAGGAGGCACTAATATGAGGCACTTATGGGCACTGATAGCTGACACTGATATGTGGAACTGATGAGCATTGTTAGGTGGCACTGGTGGGCACCGTTAGGTGGCACCGGTGGGCACTGATAGGCGGCACTGGTGGGCACTGATAGGCGGCATGGATAGGCGATACTGATGGGCACTAATGGACATTGATGGGTGGCACTGATGGGCGACACTGATGGGCATTGATTGACAGCGGTGATGGGCAGCACTGATAGGCAGCACTGATTGCCAGCACTGACTGGCATCGCTAATGGGCACTGATTGGTGGCACTTGTGGGCAGTGGTGGGCACTGATTGCTGCCACTGGTGGGCACTGATAGCCATTAGACGGTGGGCGGGCGGCAACCAGTTAAGCTCATTTTATTGTCAGCACCACCGGTCCCTCATATATTCACCTTCCCCTAGCTACTCTGCCACGTTTTCATCCACCAGAGAGGAAGTTCTGTGTAAGCTTTGAGTTGAGTTTGCACAGGTCTGTGAAGTCTCTTCCTACCCCCTATGTGTCTTGAGTGGCCAATCCTCAAGCACCAGTGCTTTTATGCAGAAGGGAGTGAGACACTTGTCCCTCAAAGCCAAAAGTACAAGGATTTCCTCTTCACTCCTGGTGGTAAAACAGAGGTGTGGGGGGGGGGGGGGTGTATATGAGGTTGGCAGGTGCTTTATGTTGTGCTGCAGTACAGCTGCGTTGCCTGATACTGTTTATTGCGCTGGGTACCATTACAGTAAATGTCAAAACACCAACCTAGGGTACACTTCCTGTGGTAGCCCATGGCAAAGCACACGTTACTGCAACACATAAATAGGGAATAGACCCTAAAAACCTAACACAATTCACCTACGTCAGAACCCAACCTATCTTTTAACCACTTGCCTACTGGGTACTTTCACCCCCTTCTTGCCCAGGCTGATTTTCAGCTTCCAGTGCTGTAGCTCTTTGAATGACAATTGCGCGGTCATGCAACAGTGTCCCCAAATTACGTTTTTATCATGTTTTTGAGACAGATAGAGTTTTCTTTTGGTGGTATTTAATCATCACTGGGTTTTTCATTTTTTGGTAACCACTTCAGCCCCGGAAGAATTTACCCCCTTCCTGACCAGAGCACTTTTTGCGATTCGGCACTGCGTCACTTTAACTGACAATTGCGCAATCGTGCGATGTGGCTCCCAAACAAAATTGATGTCCTTTTTTCCCCACAAATAGAGCTTTCTTTTGGTGGTATTTGATCGTATCTGCGGTTTTTATTTTTTGCGCTATAAACAAAAATAGAGCGACAATTTTGAAATTTAAATTGAAATTTTGCATTATTTTTTACTTTTTGCTATAATAAATATCCCCCAAAAATATATAAAAAACCTATTTTTTTCCTCAGTTTAGGCCGATACATAGTCTTCTACATATTTTTGGTAAAAAAAAATCGCAATAAGCGATTATTGATCGGTTTGCGCAAAAGTTATAGCGTTTAGGGCGGCACAGTGGTGCAGTGGTTAGCACTCTCACCTAGCAGTAAAAAAGGGTCGCTGGTTCGAATCCCAACCACGACACTACCTGCCTGGAGTTTGCATGTTCACCCTGTGCCTGCATGGGTTTCCTCCGGGTACTCCGGTTTCCTCCCACAATCCAAAGACATGCTGGTAGGTTAATTGGCTTCTGTCCAAAATTGGCCCCTAGTATATGAATGGGGACCTTGGATTGAGGGTAGAGACTGATGTGAGTGTGCGATGTACAGGGTTAGGGACAAGGGTCAGGGTTGTAGACACACACTCACTCAGGTTGAACTGGATGGACTGGTGTCTTTATTCAACCTTACTAACTATGTAACTATGTTTACAAAATAGGGGATAGTTTTATGGCATTTTTATTAATAAATTTTTTTTTTTAAATGGTGGCGATCAGCGATTTTTATTGTGACTGCGACATTATGGCGGACACATCGGACATTTTTGACACATTTTTGGGACCATTGTCATTTATACAGCAATCAGTGCTATAAAAATGCACGGATTCCTGTGTAAATGACACTGGCAGTGAAGGGGTTAACCACTAGGTGGCAGTGTAGGGGTTGAGTGTGTCCTAGGGGCGTGTTTCTAACTGTGGGGGGGGGGGGTGGCTACATGTTACACTTCACTGATCTCTGCTCTGATGACAGGGAGCAGAGATCGAGTGACACTGTCACTAGGCAGAACGGGGAGATGCTGTTTACATCAGCATCTCCCCGTTCTTCCTCCCTGTGAAGGCAACCCGCGACCCGACCCACGGAGCTTGCCGCAGGCCACCTCTTAAAGGGCAACGTACAGGTACGTGGTTTTGCCTGTATGAGCCCTTCTGCCGCAGTATATCTGCGTGAGGCGGTCGGCAAGCGGTTAAACAAACAAAAAAAAGACCAAAAGTTTTGAAAAAAAAATGTTTTTTGTTATAAAATTTTGCAAATAAGTAGTTTTTCTCCTTCGCTGATGTGCGCTAATGAGGCTGCAATGATGGGCACTGATAATGCGACACTGCTGGGCACTGATTATTGAGCAACGATGAGGCTAAACTGATATGCAGCACTGATAGGCAGCACTGATGGGCACTGATAGGTGGCACTGATTGGCACTGACAGGCATCACTGATGGGCACGGATAGGCAGCACTGATGGGCACTGATAGGCAGCACTGATAGGTGGCACTGATAAGCATCACTGATGGACACTGATTGGCAGCATTAGTGGGCACTGATTGGCAGCACTGGTGGGCACTGTTGGGGCTACACTGATAATCAGGACACTAATGATCAGTGCCCTAATTGTCAGTGCAGATGTCCCCTGTGTGGATTTGCCAGTTTTCAACTCTCCTCTCCTCACACGCTGTCAGCATGAGGGGAGGATTCCTGTTTACATCTGTGCCATGATTGGCTCTTTACCCTGATCTGTAATCAGCTGTGTCTGGAGGACACAGTTATCACAGATCACTGCCGGGGGTACACAGGTGGCACGCAGACAGCATGAGCACGGGAGGAGGTCATTTGATGACCCCCTGCAAAGTGCAGCAGCGCTGTAGCCATCATTTGGCTAAAGCAGGTTGCGAAGGAGTTAAAGAGACACCATTACCTTGTTCATACCAGTGGAAGTGACAGGCTTTTCCTCCCACTGACAACAATTATGGGGCACTATTCCTCCCACTAACACCAACGATAGGGCACGATTCTTCTCACGGTCACCAACGATAGGGCACGATTCTTCTCACGGTCACCAACGATAGGGCACGATTCTTCTCACGGTCACCAACGATAGGGCACGATTCTTCTCACGGTCACCAATGATGGGGCACTATTCCTCCCACTGACATTAATGATGGGGCGCTATTCCTCCCACTGACACCAACGATAAGGCACTATTCTTCTCACGGTCACCAATGATGGGGCACCCTTCTATCCACTGACATTAATGATGGGGCAACATTCTATCCACTGACATTACTGATTGCCGAACTCTGGCTACTGACTGCAGCTTATATTTTGACAATGCTGCCCACCCCGACCTTTGGGCTGTCCCTGTTTCTGAAATTGCCTCTGCTATACTCTGGTTCCAGCCCTACATGTGTGCCTGAAGACCCCAACCTGGTACACCCACCAGGAAAGCCCATCGTTCCATTCCTCTGTGAGGATTTGGTGGCTTGTACGTAGACTCTGTCCATTTTTAGGGTTCACACCCCTTTCCAAATGTGCAGATAGCACAGAGATTCCACTATCAAGTTTGTCCGTGACAATATTTATTCCAATTGTGTATTTAGCCATTTGTTTGAAGTTCGTCATTAAGGCAGGTTCAAGGAAACCTTCCCTGAGACATTCATACACCAACATTCAGTCACTAACAATAGGGCACTATTCTTCTCACGGTCACCAATGATGGGGCACCATTCTATCCACTGACATTAATGATGGGGCACTATGCCTCCGACAAACACCAATGAATGGGGCACTATTCCTCCCACAGACACCAATGATGGGGCAACATTCTATACACTGACATTAATGATGGGGCACTATTCCTCCCACAATACAATACTCCCAATGCACACGTTCCTGCACAAACGGCTGTATCTTATATTGGGTGCTGAAATGGCCAACGGCTGGAACTGACTGCAATTGTGAGAAGGAAGTGTCACCAGCACACCAGGATCTCCAAAATTGGGTCCAAAACTTTAATCACATAGTATCAAAAAAATAAATAGAAAGCGACGTTTCGGAGCCACGCAGGACCCCTTCATCAGGCATAGATCACATGCCTGATGAAGGTCGTGTGTGGCTCCGAAACTTCACTTCTATTTATTTTTTTGATACTATGTGATTAAAGTTTTGGACCCAATTTTGGAGATCCTGGTGTGCTGGTGACACTTCCTTCTCACTATTCCTCCCACAGACACCAATAAAGGGGGAACTATTCCTTCCTTGAATACCAACAATGGGGCACTATCCCTCCTACTATAATCGATGATGGGGCATTGTTTACTCCCACTGACACTGTTTTTTTGGGGGTTTTTTTCTCCCACTGGCCACAGTCTGGCCCCGCTATATTTTAAAGTACTGTAAAATGGCCTTCTGTTTAGAAAGTTTGGAGAACCCTGCTATATTTAATTAAACTAGATCTAGTGATGAGTTTAGTCATTATCATTAAATCTGCATTAGACACACCTGTGACAATGAGGCACTGCAGTCTGGAAAGACACATTATTGTATTTTCTGTCATATCCTCCATCTAATGCAGGAACATCGTCAAGCTTAAACTGTCCAACGTCTTAAGTCATTTCGCTCTGGGCTCTACTGCTGTTTAAATGGATATTTGCTCATTAAATATTGCATTTACTCCGGTGAATTATTTATTCTTTAGAATTTTTTTTTTTCCCTAGAAGTGGACATGTATTAATGCTCATTACGAAAAGGTAAACGTACAGTATTGGTCATTATCTTTTCAGTAACACATTAATTAGATGCAAATAAATAACACAGCGGTTTTAGTCTGTGTAACTTTAGGCAACAATTACTCTGAGCCACTTACCCATACATAATCAGAATGAATTGTGTGTTTAAACTTAGCCTCGCTAAAGAAAACAGACGATTATAAATGGTTCGATGACCAAGAATATTTCAAAGCATATTAAAATGGAAGGGTTCTTAAAGATGTTTTTTGATATGTTGCAGAAGATGGATTTTTTTTTTTCTCATCATTTTCTTTGTATGATAGAGAAAAGATTTCTTAAAGGAAAATGAAAATAATTGTAGTGAGCATAAATGTTGACTTATTATTGCAAAGTGCTTCTGTTGCTAGAATTAATCTTGAAAATCGAGCCGCCCTTGCAAGAACCTGCTGGGGAAGACCATTCAGAGGTCGATACGTGTGCAGAGGAGTGAAGAAACAAATGGTT
This sequence comes from Lithobates septentrionalis, assembly GCA_037952835.1. Lineage (NCBI taxonomy): Eukaryota > Metazoa > Chordata > Amphibia > Anura > Ranidae > Lithobates > Lithobates septentrionalis. Next base: position 1,377,937 of record JBBDGP010000072.1, on the reverse strand, counting down.
GCACATCCAGAACTTCTGATTGCCTTTTATTTTGCTTCACAAAGATAACACCAAAGACACCAAACTGTGGTCACGTAGACGCGTTTCTCACATACATCTTGTGCTTAATCATTACAATGACTGAAACAACTGATAGATCTTAAGTAGGCCACCCCAATAGCTACAGGTGTTCTGGGGGGCGGTGATAATCAGTGATGAGAACACAGCTTGATCAATCACCAAACCTCAGCCCCAAAGAGCATGTGGCTGGAAACTTGAGTAAAAGCTCGAACTGAAGGTCCATGCTCTCATGCATACCAAAAGGTCCTGCATACACATAGGCATCATTAGGCTGAAAAAAGAAAACAAACCCATCAGAGAGATAGCAAAAACATTAAGTGTGGCCAAATCAACTGTTTGGAACATCCTTAAAAAGAAAGAACGCACCGGTGAGCTCAACAACACCAAAAGACCCGGAAGATCACGGAAAACAACTGTGGTGGATGACCGAAGAATTCTTTCCCTGGTGAAGAAAACACCCTTCACAACAGTTGGCCAGATCAAGAACACTCTCCAGGAGGTAGGTGTATGTGTGTCAAATGCTGGCCATACACTATACGAAAAATTGGCCGAAAAATCGTTCGTATGGACACTTTGTTCGTTTTTCGGCAAGTTAGTGGGTACAAATCGATAATCGTTTGTGACGTTTTTGTGGAAAAAAAACGAACGGCATGTTTGGAAAATTTCTGCTGAACGTACGATAAATTGCAAGGTTAATGTGTTTCCCGTCCGAACTGCCTGCACTAGGTATATGTAAAAAAACGAACACAAAATTATTTATTCATGTCTACTGAACAGATTATCGGTCATTATATGATGGCACGATCGTTTGCGGTCACGGTCGAACGTTCGTTTTTCGAAAAGGGGTTCGGCCGATTTTCTGTATAGTGTAAGGCCAGCATAAGTCAACAATCAAGAGAAGACTTCACCAGAGTGAATACAGAGGGTTCACCACAAGATGTAAACCATTGGTGAGCCTCAAAAACAGGAAGGCCAGATTAGATTTTGTCAAACAACATCTAAAAAAGGTCCATGCTCTCATGTATACCAAAAGGTCCTGCATACACATAGGAATACCATAAACCAATAAGCCAATGAAAACATTTGAAAAAGGAGAAAAACAAAAAATAAATATACATACATAAAACGTGAAAAACGATCAACTTAATAAAAAAATAATGATATACACATACAGTCAGATCCATAAATATTGGGACATCAACACAATTCTAATCTTTTTGGCTCTATACACCACCACAATCTATTTAAAGTGAAACGAACAAGATGTGCTTTAACTGCAGACTTTCAGCTTTAATTTTAGGGCATTTACATCCAAATCAGGTGAACGGTGTAGGAATTACAACAGTTTGTATAGGTGCCTCCCACTTTTTACGGGACCAAAAGTAATGGGACAGATTAACAATCATCCATCAAACTTTCACTTTTTAATACCTGGTTGCAAATCCTTTGCAGTCAATTACAGCCTGAAGTCTGGAACACATAGACAGCACCAGATGCTGGGTTTCATCCCTGGCGATGCTCTGCCAGGATTCTACTGCAAGTGTCTTCAGTTCCTGCTTGTTCTTGGGGCATTTTCCCTTCAGTTTTGTCTTCAGCAAGTGAAAAGCATGCTTAGTCGGATTCAGGTCATGTGATTGACTTGGCCATTGCATAACATTCCACTTCTTTCCCTTAAAAAACTCTTTGGTTGCTTTCGCAGTATGCTTCGGGTCATTGTCCATCTGCACTGTGAAGCGCCGTCCAATGAGTTCTGAAGCATTTTGCTGAATATGAGCAGATAATATTGCCCACAACACTTCAGAACTCATCCTGCTGCTTTTGTCAGCAGTCACATCATCAATAAATACAAGAGAACCAGTTCCATTGGCAGCTATACATACCAACGCCATGACACTACCACCACCATGCTTCACTGATGAGGTGGTATGCTTTGGATCATGAGCAGTTCCTTTCCTTCTCCATACTCTTCTCTTCCCATCACTCTGGTACAAGTCGATCTTGGTCTCATCTGTCCATAGGATGTTGTTCCAGAACTGTGAAGGCTTTTTTAGATGTTGTTTGGCAAACTCTAATCTGGCCTTCCTATTCTTGAGGCTCACCAATGGTTTACATCTTGTGGTGAACCCTCTGTATTCACTCTGGCGAAGTCTTCTCTTGATTGTTGACTTTGACACACATACACCTACCTCCTGGAGAGTGTTCTTGATCTGGCCAACTGTTGAGAGGGGTGTTTTCTTCACCAGGGAAAGGATTCTTCGGTCATCCATCACAGTTGTTTTCCTAATCTTCTGGGTCTTTTGGTGTTGCTGAGCTCACCAGGGCGTTCTTTCTTTTTAAGGATGTTCCAAACAGTTGATTTGGCCACACCTAATGTTTTTGCTATCTCTCTGATGAGTTTGTTTTGTTTTTTCAGCCTAATGATGTGTATGCAGGACCTTTTGGTATGCATGAGAGCATGGACCTTCAGTTCGAGCTTTTACTCAAGTTTCCAGCCGCATGTTCTTTGGGGCTGAGGTTTGGTGGTTGATCGAACTGTGTTCTCATCACTGATTATCACCGCCCCCCAGAACACCTGTAGCTATTGGGGCAGCCTATTTAGGATCTATCAGTTGTCTCAGTCATTGTAATGATTAAGCACAAGATGTACGTGACCACAGTTTGGTGTCTTTGGTGTTATCTTTGTGAAACAAAATAAAAGGCAATCGGAAGTTCTGGATGTGCAGCCATTTCTTTCTTCTTTCCAAGTTTCCCCACAAAGGCGGGCCGGGGCTAGCACTCTACAAGATACTCCAATCAGCCTTATCTCTATACACCTGGAGCAGCGGTTCTTTCTCTTGTGTACATGTGCAGAGGAGAGGATCCGAGCCAGTGGTGGTATTACCGGGGTCGCAATAGTTGCAGTTGCGACGGGGCCCGGCATTCCGCCACTGTGGGGGGGGGGGCAGTGGGGTTGCTCTTCACACACGCTCTGAGCGGAGATCGCGTGTCATATAACAATAGCACAGAGAGACACCGGCGGCGGCATTAATGTTCTATTTGTCGGTCCTCTCTGGCACGGATGAGTAAGGACACACAGCTGATCTCACTGCTCCCCCTTCTCCCCCCTCCCCTCTCCTGTGTGCTCCGCGGGCAGTCTAGTGTGAAGCTAAAGAGCTCACATTTCCCGCGGAGCACAGAGGAGAGGGGAGGGGGGAGAAGGGGGAGCCGTGAGATCAGCTGAGTGTCCTCTCTCATCCGTGCCAGAGAGGACCGACAAATAGAACATTAATGCCGCCACGGTGTCTCCATGTGCTATTGTTATATGACACACGATCTCTGCTCAGAGCCGTGCTGGGATCTAATAGCATTCACTGTGATGGGCACTGATAGCATTCACTGATGGGCACTGATAGAAGGCACTGATAGAAGGCACTGATGGGCACTGATGAGCACTGATAGAAGGCACTGATGAGCACTGATAGAAGGCACTGATGGGCACTGATAGAAGGCACTGATGGGCACTGATGAGCACTGATAGAAGGCACTGATGGGCACTGATGAGCACTGATAGAAGGCACTGATGAGCACTGATAGAAGGCACTGATGAGCACTGATAGAAGGCACTGACTGATGAGCACTAATAGAAGGCACTGATGGGCACTGATGAGCACTGATAGAAGGTACTAATGAGCACTGATAGAAGGCACTGATGGGCACTGATAGAAGGCACTGATGAGCACTGATAGAAGGCACTGATGAGCACTGATAGACGGCACTGATGAGCACTGATAGACGGCACTGATGGGCACTGATGAGCACTGATAGAAGGCACTGATGGGCACTGATAGAAGGCACTGATGAGCACTGATAGACAGCACTGATGAGCACTGATAGAAGGCACTGATGAGCACTGATAGAAGGCACTGATAGAAGGCACTGATGAGCACTGATAGACGGCACTGATGAGCACTGATAGAAGGCACTGATGGGCACTGATGAGCACTGATAGAAGGCACTGATGGGCACTGATAGAAGGCACTGATGAGCACTGATAGAAGGCACTGATAGAAGGCACTGATGAGCACTGATAGACAGCACTGATGAGCACTGATAGAAGGCACTGATGGGCACTGATGAGCACTGATAGAAGGTACTGATGAGCACTGATAGAAGGCACTGATGAGCACTGATAGAAGGCACTGATAGAAGGCACTGATGAGCACTGATAGACGGCACTGATGAGCACTGATAGAAGGCACTGATGGGCACTGATAGAAGGCACTCATGGGCACTGATAGAAGGCACTGATGAGCACTGATAGACGGCACTGATGAGCACTGATAGAAGGCACTGATGAGCACTGATAGAAGGCACTGATAGAAGGTACTGATAAGCACTGATAGAAGGCACTGATGAGCACTGATAGAAGGCACTGATGAGCACTGATAGAAGGCACTGATAGAAGGCACTGATGAGCACTGATAGACGGCACTGATGAGCACTGATAGAAGGCACTGATGGGCACTGATGAGCACTGATAGAAGGCACTGATGGGCACTGATAGAAGGCACTGATGAGCATTGATAGACGGCACTGATGAGCACTGATAGAAGGCACTGATAAGCACTGATAGAAGGCACTGATAGAAGGCACTGATGAGCACTGATAGACGGCACTGATGAGCACTGATAGAAGGCACTGATAGAAGGCACTGATGAGCACTGATAGACAGCACTGATGAGCACTGATAGAAGGCACTGATGGGCACTGATGAGCACTGATAGAAGGCACTGATGGGCACTGATGAGCACTGATAGAAGGCACTGATGAGCACTGATAGAAGGCACTGATAGAAGGCACTGATGAGCACTGATAGACAGCACTGATGAGCACTGATAGAAGGCACTGATGGGCACTGATGAGCACTGATAGAAGGTACTGATGAGCACTGATAGAAGGCACTGATGAGCACTGATAGAAGGCACTGATGAGCACTGATAGAAGGCACTGATGAGCACTGATAGACGGCACTGATAAGCACTGATAGAAGGCACTGATGAGCACTGATAGACGGCACTGATGAGCACTGATAGAAGGCACTGATGAGCACTGATAGAAGGTACTGATGAGCACTGATAGAAGGCACTGATGAGCACTGATAGAAGGCACTGATGAGCACTGATAGAAGGCACTGATAGACGGCACTGATGAGCACTGATAGACGGCACTGATGAGCACTGATAGAAGGCACTGATGGGCACTGATGAGCACTGATAGAAGGCACTGATGGGCACTGATAGAAGGCACTGATGAGCACTGATAGACGGCACTGATGAGCACTGATAGAAGGCACTGATGGGCGCTGATGAGCACTGATGAGCACTGATAGAAGGCACTGATGGGCACTGATGAGCACTGATGGAAGGCACTGATGAGCACTGATAGAAGGTACTGATAAGCACTGATAGAAGGCACTGATGAGCACTGATAGACGGCACTGATGGGCACTGATAGACGGCACTGATGGAAGGCACTGATGAGCACTGATGAGCACTGATAGAAGGCACTGATGAGCACTGATGAGCACTGATGGAAGGTACTGATGAGCACTGATAGAAGGCACTGATGAGCACTGATAGAAGGCACTGATGAGCACTGATAGAAGGCACTGATGAGCACTGATAGAAGGCACTGATGAGCACTGATAGAAGGCACTGATAGACGGCACTGATGAGCACTGATAGACGGCACTGAGGAGCACTGATAGAAGGCACTGATGGGCACTGATGAGCACTGATAGAAGGCACTGATGGGCACTGATAGACGGCACTGATGAGCACTGATAGAAGGCACTGATGGGCACTGATGAGCACTGATGGAAGGCACTGATGAGCACTGATAGAAGGCACTGATGAGCAGTGCTGGGACAAGGTCATCTGGTGCCCAGGGCAAAGATGGCAAACTGCGCCCCCCCCCCCCCCCCCCGGTTGTAAAGAAGGAGCGACTTATAGTGGGACCCAGTGACACTAAGGCTCAGTTCACACCTAGGCATTCCGGATTGCTGTGATTCTGCCTGCAATTTCCAAATTGACGCACAGACACAGACGATTTTGTGGCAATTGTCCCTCAACAAATTGCGACAAAATTGCGGGACGCTTGTTGCCCAAAAGAAGCTCTGGAATACCTAGGTCATGAATGTAGCTTTATACACTGATCAGTGCTAATAATATGCACCGACACTGTACTAATGACAACGGCTGAGAAGGGGTTAATATCTAGGGGCATCCAAGGGGTTAATTGTGTGCCCAACAATGTGTAATGTGTGTACTGATTTTTACCATTGACTGGCTTGTTTATTTTCCCTGCTTTGCAAGCGAACATTTCCTTTGTATAGAGCCCTGTGTTGATTGTCAACACAGGGCTCTGGGCTGTGACACAGCCAGTCAATAGGTCCCGGCCATGAATCACTGGTTGGGATCTGCTGACATACTCCCACTGTGTCAAATCACAGGGGAGTAGGCGGGCAGGGGCATGTACCCGAAACCCTAAGCCTAGATTCACACTATAGCAATGTGAGAACCAGTGCGATTCCAGCGCCGGTTCCCGCATCGCATCTCTCCCGCAGGCAGTTCACGCTGCCCTCTGAGAACCGCTGCGGGTGTCAATAGAATGTTAATGACACCCCCGGATCGGTTTGCAGATTGCGGTGCGAACTGTGGATTCGGACAGGAATCAGATCGAATGGGTGAGACGGGTTGGCAAGTGGTTAATTACCAATGGTATTTGTAATATGCAGCATGAAGGGGTTAATGTGTATTATCAATGCTGCATTAGTTACAAGTGGCAGTTAATTAACCCCTTTGTGTTGCATTAGTGGCATCACTGATAATTAACTGCTGCAGTATGCAGGGGTTAATTAACACTGACACTGGTGCCACTAATGCAGCCCAAAGGGGTTAAATAACTGCCACTTGTCACTAATGCAGCATTGATAATACACATTAACTACCCTTCATGCATATTAACCACTTGCTTACCGGGCACTTAAACCCCCCTCCTATCCAGACCAATTTTCAGCTTTCAGCGCTGACGCACTTTGAATGACAATTGCGCGGTCATACAACACTGTACCCAAATGAAATTTTTATCATTTTTTCACCACAAATAGAGCGTTCTTTTGGTGGTATTTGATCACCTCTGCGGTTTTTACTTTTTATTAAAAAAATGTAAAAAACTGAATTTTTTTAAAAAAAAAAGTTTTTTTTTTTATATTTTGTTATAAAAAATTTTAAACGGGTAATTTTTCTCCTTCATTGATGTACGCTGATAAGGCGGCAGTGATGGGCACTGATAGGCGGCAGTGATGGGCACTGATGGGTGGCAGTGATGGGCACTGATGGGTGGCAGTGATGGGCACTGATGGGTGGCAGTGATGGGCACTGATGGGTGGCAGTGATGGGCAGCACTGGCAGGTGGCACTGATTGGCACTACAGGTGGGCATTGATAGGTGGTACTTGTGGGCATTGATAGGTGTCACTTGTGGGCACTGTTAGGTGGCACTGTGGGCACTGTTAGGTGGCACTGTGAGCACTATTAGGTGGCACTTTTATTGGGCACTGATGAGGCAGATGTGCCTCTTCCACTTGGGGACCGATGTCCCTCACATCCGATCCGGTGATCGGCTTTTTTTTCTACTCGCGCTGTCAGCGTGAGTAAAAAAAAAAAACCATTACCGATCTTTTGTTTACATCATGTGATCAGCTGTCATTGGCTGACAGCTGATCACATGGTAAGGGGCCGGGACCGGCCCCTTACACAGATCGGTGATCAGCCGAGTCTCAGAGACTCGGTGATCACAACGCGCCCGGCGCGCGCCCTATAGGGCGCGCGCAGGGAGCGTGCACAGGGGAGGCCGTCATATGACGGCCTCCCGGGAATGTAGGTCCGCGCTGTAGCCGTCATTCGGCTATAGCGCGGATGCCAAGTAGTTAAAAAAATACCATTGGTAATATATCAACCGCCCCCCAAAAAAGGAGTTAACAAATTCATCTGCAGATGGCTTACTTACTATTGCTCGGTTCCTCCTCCTCTAGATCACACTCGCTCCTGTCGAGAAACGTCCCCTATCTGATAGTGTCCGCCCTGTACTGCGCATGCGCACAAAGGAGACGCCGAAAGTCTCCGAAGATGAACGGCTGTTCAGGGCGGACCTTTCTCGTCGGAACAGCGCTGCGCCTGCGCAGTACAGGGCGGACAGCCCAACACCAGGGACAGATTAAGAGCAACATGGGCCTGGTGCTAAGGATTTTGGTGGGCCTTTTTATGAAAATAAATAAAATGAAAAACGCAAACAATTCTTTGTTGAATTAAATTAAAGAGAGAGAGGGGTGTGAGAGAGTGGTTGAGAGAGAGAGAGGGGGGGGGGGGTTATAGCGCGATAGGGGGGCTGAAAGAGTGGGGATGAGAGGGAGGGGAAAAGAGAGAGAAAGGCGTTGAATGAGAGAGAGGGGACGAGAGAGGGTGAAAGAGAGAGAGAGGGTGAAAGAGAGAGAGAGGGTAGTAGGAAAGAGGGGGTTGAAGGGGGCAAGATAGAGAACAGGGTGAAAGAGAGGGGTTGAGAGAGAGAGAGAGGGGGGTGAGAGTGAGGGGGTGAGTCTGTGGCATAGTACATTACACGGGGGGGGGGAATAGCACAGTACATTACATGGTTGGCGCTACACATTACATGGTGGATACATGGATACAGCACATTTAATGGTGGGCGAAGCACAGCACATTACATGGCGGGCACAGCAAATTACACTGTTGGCACTGCCCAATACAGCACATTACAAAGGTAGGCACAGTACATTATATGGTGGGCACAGCACATGACATGGTTGGTACTGCACAACACAGCACATTGCATGGTGGGCACAACAGAGCACATGCACACGGTGGGCACAGGACCTTATATGGTGGGCACAGCACATGACATGGCGGGCACAGCTGAGCACTGCACATTACAAGTGGGCACTGCACAGCACATTATATGGTGGGCACAGCATACGATATGGTGGGTACTGCACATGGCATGGTGGGCACTGCACAGCACATGACAAGGTGGGCACTGCATGACACCACATGATATGGTGGGCACTGCATGACACAGCACATTACATTGTGAGCACAGCACATTAATTGGTGGACACCGCACATGACATGGTGAGCCCTGCATAGGGCATTCTATTGTGGGTACTGCACAGCACATGCCATGGTGGACAATTTACAGCACATTACATGGTAAGCACTGCATGGTGCAGCACATGACATGGTGGGCACAACACAGCACGACAGGGTGGGCACTGCACAGTAATTTACATGGTGGCCACTGCACATGACATGGTTGGCACTGCATGGCACAGCACATTACATTGTGGGTACAGTGCATTACATGGTGGGCACTGCATGGCACAGCACATGATGTGGTGGGCACAGCGCATTACATGGTGGGCCCTGAATGGCACAACACATTACATGGTGGGCACTGCATGGCATAGCACATTTCATGGGCAATGCAACTGCACATTACATGTTAGAAACTGCACATGACATGGTGGGCACTGCTGAACAGCACAGTACATTACACAGTGGTCACAACACACTACATGCTAGGCACACACATGGCAGGGTGGGCACAACACATGACATGGTGGGAACTGCACATGACATGGTGGGATCACTGCATGGCACATCACATTACATGGTGGGCACTGTACATTACTTGGTGGGATCACTGCATGGCACAGCACATGACATGGTGGGCACAGCACATTACATGGTGGGCACTGCACATGACATGGTGGGCACAGCACATTACATGGTGGGCACTGCAATGTACAGCACATGACATGGTGGGCACTGCAATGTACAGCACATTACATGGTGGGCACTGCACATTACATAGTGAGCACTGCAATGCACAGCAAATTACATAGTGGGCACAGCACATTACATGGGGGGCACTACAATACACAGCACATGACATAGTTGGCACAGCACATCACATGGGGGCACTGCAATGCACAGCACATGACATAGTTGGCACAGCACATTACATGGGGGCACTGCAATGTACAGCACATTACATGGGGGGCACAGCACATTACATGGGGGCACTGCAATGCACAGCACATGACATAGTTGGCACAGCACAGTACATGGGGGGCACTGCAATGCACAGCACATGACATAGTTGGCACAGCACATTACATGGGGGGCACTGCAATGCACAGCACATGACATAGTTGGTACAGCACATTACATGGGGGGCACTGCAATGCACAGCACATGACATAGTTGGCACAGCACATTACATGGGGGGCACTGCAATGCACAGCACATGACATAGTTGGCACAGCACATTACATGGGGGCACTGCAATGCACAGCACATTACATGGGGGGCACAGCACATTACATGGGGGGCACAGCACATTACATGGGGGGCACAGCACATTACATGGGGGCACTGCAATGCACAGCACATGACATAGTTGGCACAGCACATTACATGGGGGCACTGCAATGCACAGCACATTACATGGGGGGCACAGCACATTACATGGGGGCACTGCAATGCACAGCACATGACATAGTTGGCACAGCACATTACATGAGGGGCACTGCAATGCACAGCACATGACATAGTTGGCACAGCACATTACATGGGGGCACTGCAATGTACAGCACATGACATGGTGGGCACAGCACATTACATGGGGGCACTGCAAGGCACATGACATGGTGGGTACAGCACATTACATGGGGGGCACTGCAATGCACAGCACATGACATGGTTGGCACAGCACATTACATGGGGGCACTGCAATGCACAGCACATGGTGGGCACAGCACATTATATGGGGCACTGCAATGCACATGACATGCTGGGCACTGGGCACAAGAGCACATTACATGGGGGGAAGCAGCAGTCTTTCCACTAGCGCAATAAAACACCTCCCTAACAAATGTACTAACCTTATCTCCCGGGCTCCTGCTGGTTAGGACATCAGCGCCCCTCCCCCAGACAGCTCCCAGACACTGAGGACGATCTGTGTGAATGAACAGATCCTGTGATAGGAGTCAGGCATGGACAGAGACAGGACTCGGCTGCACTGACTCTTGTCTCCTCCATGTGAGCACAGAGGGCTCCTCCTCTTCCTTCAGGAAGGCACACAGATATTCATAAGAAACTGCCATGGGCCTATATTGAGGGAGGGGCCTGGAGCTGCAGCTCCACCAGCCCCTATGTTAATCCGGCCCTGCCCAACACTATCCCATAGGGGGGGGGGACTTTCTTGTCAGAACAACGGCAGTCGGGCGGAGATTGCTCTGTCTGACAGGGAAGTGAAGGGCTCGTCCTCGCTGTGCACTAGCGCATGGCACAGACATCATAGCAGCTCTGACTGGCTGTGCAGTATTCTGTGTGTACAGTCCAGCCACTTCACCTGCGCCCCCCTTCCTCTAGTAATTTGTCCCGCCCAGGGCATCCGCCCCTTCCGCCCCTGCCTTGTACCGGCCCTGCTGATGAGCACTGATGAGCACTGATGGAAGGCACTGATGAGCACTGATAGAAGGCACTGATGAGCACTGATGAGCACTGATGGAAGGCACTGATGAGCACTGATAGAAGGCACTGATGGGCACTGATGAGCACTGATGGAAGGCACTGATGAGCACTGATAGAAGGCACTGATGAGCACTGATAGATGGCACTGATGAGCACTGATAGAAGGCACTGATGGGCACTGATGAGCACTGATGGAAGGCACTGATGAGCACTGATAGAAGGCACTGATGAGCACTGATGAGCACTGATGGAAGGCACTGATGAGCACTGATTGAAGGCACTGATGAGCGCTGATAGAAGGCACTGATGGGCACTGATAGATGGCACTGATGATTGGGGCACTGATTATCAGTGTAAACAATTTACTGACATTCTTGACAGTTAACGGCAGTCCTTTCCTCACACAGACACAGCGTGTGAGGAAAGGGCTGTGAATAACCGGCAAGTCTGTTTACATGTGATCAGATGATCACATGGTAAATTGCCGATGTGATTGCGCTGGATGCCCATCCCAGGGGTCATGCAGAAAGCACGGTTTTGGGAGGATGTCCATGGACACTCTCCCAAAATTGGAAGCCCGGGGCTCGGATGGAAGGGGGGCCCATCATGGTTTCTTGCACCGGGGCCCTGAAGGTTCTAGTTGCGCCTCTGATCCGAGCCTGTGACGTTGCGCAGCCACGGTGGTGAGTGAGCGGATGCTCTCAATACATGTAACAAGCAAATTTTGTTTTTATATCTAGTAAGTGTCCTCTTTTAGCGGGGTTTTAAATAAAATTTTTATAGCAGAGAGCTCTATGTCGTCTGTTTTTTTGATTACATGATACATGAGTGCCTTGTAGTGGAGGAACAGCTGAATAATCTCGGAGATCAACCCCCTATCTGTGAAGGACACATTGGGTGGAGTGGAGATTGTGAAAGGGAGAAATTGAACAGCTGAAACCTGAGAAAATGAAAAGATGTTTGGGGAGTGAAAATAAAGAGTTCATTTGAGTCTTCCTGACTCATCCTTGAGGTGAGCAGATTATATAGCTGGTGGTGGTGTGCACAAGCAGTAAGAGTTTTATACAAGTAAAAGGTGCAAAGATCTAAAACAGTATTTATCCTTTATGCATTCAGTTAATGTGCTGGATACGCATTGTATTACATGCACAATGAGTCACCAAGTCCACAATCTCTGATTGTTTTGGAGGAAGTATTTAAGCACGGTGATATGATAATAACACTGGAGCACTGCTATCAAGATTGATATTGATTTATTAAGAATTTTTTTTTTTTTTTATGATTTTTATTTTTATTGCATGTATACATAGCACTTAATATAGCATTGAATTATTACTGTAGTAGCGCTGCACACATTTTTAAAGTGTAGTGATTTCACTAAACTGCTTCCCGACCAGCGCACGCCGATATATGTCAGCAGAATGGCACTGGTGGGCAAAAGACATACAGGTGCATCCCCTTTAAGGAGCAGCGCGATGGGCGTGCCGCGTTCTCTATTCCCCCGGACTCGATGTCCGCCGGGTGCCCCGCGATTGTGTCACGGAGAGGTAGAACGGGGAGACGCTTTTGTAAACAAAGCATTTCCCCGTTTTGCCTAGTGTCATGACAGAGATCACTGCTCTCTGTCATCGGGAGCAGTGATCGCTGTCATGTGTGTTGTAGCCCCTCCCCCCCACAGTTAGAATCACTGCCTAGGACACGCTTAACCCCTTCATCACCGCCCTAGTGGTTAACCCCTTCCCTGCCAGTGTCATTTACACAGTAATCAATGCATTTTTATAGCACTGATCGCTGTATAAATGACAATGGTCATAAATAGTGTCAAAAGTGTCTGATCTGATCGTCATAATGTCGCAGTCCCAATAAAAATCGCAAATCACTGCCATTACTAATAAAAAAAAAATCTAATAAAAATGCCATAACTCTATCCCCTATTTTGTAGGCGCTATAAATTTTGCACAATATAAGAAAAAAGTGTAGCGCTAAAGTGAATAAATGAATAAAGGGTTTTTAGAAACAAGGGGAGGTAAAGCTCAAATTTACAAATGGCCTATGACCTCGGCTTGGTCAAAAACCAGATAAATGTATACACAAATAGTGTGATAATAACTCTGAAGTAATAACAGAGTACAATACTCTATAAAAAGTGCAAATGTGCAAAAGGAATGTGCAAATGTGCTTAAAAATATATGGAGTAGGAGAATAAACAAATAAACTCAAAAGTCCATATTTTGCTGGTAATAAAATGCAACGAAACTGTCCAACATATTAATGAGGAAGTGTTAATCCCATATAGGTAATGAAAACTCAATCATACAGTCCATATGTTGCCTGATGTAGTTGACACAAGAGGGCCCAAGGCAAAATATCCTTGTAATAAAGCAATGTCTCCTGCTGGATGAGGCAGTAGACGAGGTTCTCTGTCGTTGTTTCCTTTATGGTCCATGTATGCTGATGTATGCCGATGAAAACAACGATCGTATAGACCTACAGGACAAGCTCCAGGCTTCCTATCCAAGGAGGACGTCTCCAGGTGTACCATCCACTTACCTACTGTCACCTATCACGGGACAGTGCAAGCTCGTATGACTCACCGCCCATGGCTTGTGAGTCCACCGAAGTTGGTAAGAGTATTCTACCTTACATTCTCTTGAGTCTTTGTGTTGCAAGGATACCTGCTTTGGCCCCCTCTGAGTCGGAGTAGCTTTATTACAAGGATATTTTGCCTTGGGCCCTCTTGTGTCAACTACATCAGGCAACATATGGACTGTATGATTGAGTTTTCATTACCTATATGGGATTAACACTTCCTCATTAATATGTTGGACAGTTTCGTTGCATTTTATTACCAGCAAAATATGGACTTTTGAGTTTATTTGTTTATTCTCCTACTCCATATATTTTTAAGCACATTTGCACATTCCTTTTGCACATTTGCACTTTTTATAGAGTATTGTACTCTGTTATTACTTCAGAGTTATTATCACACTATTTGTGTATACATTTATCTGGTTTTTGACCAAGCCGAGGTCATAGGCCATTTGTAAATTTGAGCTTTACCTCCCCTTGTTTCTAAAAACCCTTTATTCATTTATTCACTTTAGCGCTACACTTTTTTCTTATATTGTTTATATGTTTTCAGTCGTTTGTTAGTGTTGGCAGCTGTTTTCATACACTAGTTAGGCGCGGTATTATATTTATTTATTTAGTTGCATAAATTTTGCACAAACCAATCAATATACACTTGTTGCGATTTTTTTTTATTTTTTACCAAAAATATGTAGAAAAATACATATCGGCCTGAACTGAGGAAAAAAAAACATTTTTATATATTTTTGGGGGATATTTATTATAGCAAAAAGTAAAAAATATTGTGTTTTTTTTTCAAAATTGTCGCTATTTTTTTGTTTATAGCGCAAAAAATAAAAACCGCAGAGGTGATCAAATACCGCCAAAAGAAAGCTCTATTTGTGGGAAAAAAAGGACGTCAATTTTGTTTGGGTTCAGTGTCACACGACCACGCAATTGTCAGTTAAAGCGACGTAGAGCCGAATCGCAAAAAGTGCTCTGGTCAGGAAGGGGGTAAATCCTTCCGGGGTTAAAGTGTATAGCGGCTGCAATTTTGCACTTGATTAAATATTAGGGTGGCGCTGATTGTTTCACACATTTGTATACCATTATGGACTTGACAAGATTCATAAGAAAACCCTGAAATGTTTTGCTTGATTTCCATGCCACTTTTTTTAATTCTACAATTGATTTCAGGATTCCCTTGCACATTACAATAAGTATGATTTTTTTTTCCCCCAGAATGAAAACCACATTCAGAGTTAGAACTTCGCTCATTCTAGAAAAAAATTTCATCCATCTCTATTTTCCTTGTCATTATGGTTAATTTGACCCTATTATTAAACACACCTCCAAAAACAAGATTTTCAAAACGAAATTCTACTGGTGTATGGCCAACTTGATTCACTACTTTATTTTGAAGCCACAAAGTGGTTGGTGCTAAGAACCACAGACTGTGGCATATCAGGAATCCGGTACTCCCAGAAGTGTTGGATTTTCCGGTATCTTCAGCCAACGTTGTCTCTTCACTTCACTGCTGCAAAAAGTGCCAATGCAGGCAGCTGGAGAGGAAAGCACAACCACTTCTACTTTGCAGAGTCAACTTTGACAAGATTGATTTTAGCATTATGCCCCGTACACACGGTCGGATTTTCCGATGGAAAATGTCCGATCAGAGCGTGTTGTCGGAAATTCCGACCGTGTGTGGGCTCCATCGGACATTTTCCATCGGATTTTCCGACACACAAAGTTTGAGAGCAGGATATAAAATTTTCCGACAACAAAATCCGTTGTCGGAAATTCCGATCGTGTGTACACAAATCCGACGGACAAAGTGCCACGCATGCTCAGAATAAATAAAGAGATGAAAGCTATTGGGCACTGCCCCGTTTATAGTCCCGGCGTACGTGTTTTACGTCACCACGTTAAGAACGATCGGATTTTCCGACAACTTTGTGTGACCGTGTGTATGCAAGACAAGTTTGAGCCAACATCCGTGGGAAAAAAACCTAGGATTTTGTTGTCGGAATGTCCGAACAAAGTCCGACCGTGTGTACGGGGCATTAGAGTTGCTCTAAAGCAGGGGTCTACAAACTTTCTAAGCAAAGGGCAAGTTTATTATCTTTATGACTTTGGAGGGGCCAAACTGTGGCCAGTAGGAGTAAAAATTGTCCTGGCATTGGTAACAATAACCCATCACTGGTGTCCGTGAGAAGAATAGTGCCCTATTGTTGGAGTCAGTGGGGGGAATAGTGCCCCATCATTAGTGTCTGTGAGAGGAATAGTGCCCTATTGTAGGTGTCAGTGGCAGGACTAGTGCCCCATCGTTGGTGTTAGTGGGAGGTATAGTGTGCTATCATTGGTGTCTGTGAGAAGAATAGTTCCCCATCATTGCAGTCAGTGGGAGGAATAATATCCCATCATTGGTATGCGTGAGAAGAATAGTGCCCTATCTTTGGAGTCAGTGGGAGGAATAGTCACCAATCATTGGTGTCAGTGGAAGAAATAGTCACCAATCATTGGTGTCAGTGGGAGAAATAGTGCCCTGTCATTGGTGTCCTTGAGAAGAATAGTGCCCCATCGTTGGTGTCAGTATGAGGGATTATATGAATAAAAGAAAGGTCTGGTGTCACCGGTGACACACATCCAAATACAATAAAAACATTTATTGCAGAAATTATCACACATGAAAGAGTAGCATAAACAAAGGCGAAGCCGATACAATTTGGCACATGGTTAAAGATTGCGTTACATATGAAATACATAGTACACATAACATCTACTACACCCAACGCGTTTCGTGAGATGTGACTCGCTCTTCAGGGGTGGATGCATGTAGGATATATCTAAAAATGAATGACCAAAAAGGTAATGCAACACATGAATAAATAAAAAGAAAAAAAAAAGAAAAAAAGATTACAGCGCACACATACAAAAATGACATTTAACTCCTGCAAGGCTATTTAAAAACACCTGAGCATATTCGGAAAATATGGGGATTTAGTTACACCATATGGCCATATAGTGCTAAGCCCACTACTACGTCAAAGTACCCCAATATCAGTGGGCCCTACGCTATCCATAGAATGGAAGATCCTGCTTCTCTGAACCATGGGAGCATACACTCCTCTAAATGGGAGAATTAAAAGGATTTCTCCTATAACACAGGTGGACACTAATGAGAGGCACTGATGGGGGAGTGGGGTGCTCCAGCCCAAAGGGACTTGGTCAGAATCCATACAATAGACAAACAAAGATTTGGGGGTACACCCTAAAAAATGCATAAAAGATGGTGCAGCCATAAGAGCATACAGACAGAAAAAAAGATTACAACGCACACATACAAAAATGACATTTCTGTCTATATGGTCTAATGGCTGCACCATCTTTTATGCCCCCCAAATCTTTGTTTGTCACATGAATAAATAATGGACACATGGTAGAAGGGGCTTTACAAGGGCCTTTTTTTTTTTTGGTTGGCTCTGCTTCCTCGGCTTACTTTCTAAGCATATGCATCCTTGGTGAACATGGACACAGGCAACTAGGCCTTGCCAATTGGTGAGTATGGGGTCTTTTCTTTCTCTGTGAGGCCCTTCTTACCATTTGTCCATTATTTATTCATGTGTTGCATTACCCTTTTGGTCATTCATTTTCACATATATCCTACACGCATCCACCCCTGAAGATTGAGTCACGTGTCAGAGCGAACAAAAATCCTGGATGGCTTAACTCCAATGTAAAAATGCATATAAAAGCAAAGGAGAAGGCCTTCAAAAAATACAAGGTTGAGGGGTCATCCTCAGCATTCAGACTTTATAAAGAAGACAATTTTATAAAATATGTTTGTACTTATCTATTTTCTTTGTTAACACTCTTTTAATATTGTTCAAATAAAATATATTTTTTATCAATTTTTGTTGACAATCTATGCCTTTAAAGTCCCACTCTGTCTTTTTTTGGGAAAAACTTTGTCTATACCAATTTGGGATGTTGGCTAACTTTAGCAGATGAGTTGTTCTATTTACACCTCCAATCCTTTGATATTATGTTTTTTTTCAGTATGAGGGATAGTGCCCCATCATTGGTGGCCGTGAGAGGAATAGTGTCCCATCATTAGTGTCAGTATGAGGGATAGTGCTCCATCATTAGTGTCAGTGAGAGGAATAGTGCCCAATTGTTGGTGTCAGTGGGACGAAAAGTACCCCTTTATTGGTGTCAGTGGGAGGAATAGTGCCCCATTGTCTGTCAGTGGGAGAAATAGTTCCCCATCGTTGGTGTCAGTGGGAGGAATAGTACCCTACTGTTGGTGTCAGTGGCAGGAATTATGCTGTATTGTAAATGTCAATGGGAGGAATCGTGCCCCAAGGGCTGAATAAAGATAAGCAAAGGGCTGCATTTGGTTCCTGGGCTGCAGTTTAGAGATCACTGTGTTAGTGTATGTAAATCTACAAGTACATTGAACACTCCCCTCCCCCCACATTGACAATGCTGCTGTCCAAAGGTGCCCACTGTGCTCCTTCATCCAGAATGCAGGCACTGCAATACCACATCTAATGCTTGGTAAGCCGCACTATATTACACTTTTAGTTTTGGGTTTAATATTGCTTTAAATATAGACTGGGCACATTCCAGCATATGACAGGGTCCCTTCAGCTAAATATACTATATATGTGACATGTTGACTTTAATCTCTGCATGTAATATTCAGGTGCAGAATTTCCACCTGTGCCAATAACATTTGTTTAGTTTTGATTCTGATAAATTCTACAATGAATGAACAAATGACAATACCAATTGGATTTACGTCGTTCACAAGCATCCCATATGGACATTTTCTCCGGAGCAGCGAATTGTGTCATCCTGGAATTGCCTACCACTCAGAGACAGCTGAAGAATCTGCAGATGAATATACGGCTGAGATTGACATTCTCATTTTTTATGTTACATCAGAATGTGATGAGTCTATGAGACACGAGATGTTGCAATGCCAAAAGCTTTCAGCTCTTCAACAAGAACATGGAGCGGATGTCACCCTAACCCGACAGCAAGGGTGGATGTTGTTAGCATTAATGGGCTGTGGAAGATTCAAATATCCCCATTTCTGAGTGAAAGGTTTTGAGATAGCCAGAGAGTAGGAAAATAAAGGCTGCATTATTTCATACTTACAAAACTGAGTAACACCACTTGTATGATGCAGATCTTTTAAAAATAATGAGAGGAGATGAATAAGAATGAGATGAATTGAATGTTGGCTTGCTGTACTAGTGTTTTATTTGTGCTAATATGTATTCTATAAACACGAATTAAAGACAGATTAAAACTCTAAAAACTGCAACTTAGGGCACATACTGCATGTTTACTACAAGACTGCAACCATTATGTTTACACTCTGGTAAGGGCCTATTCACACCATACTGGGCTGCGTTAAGGTGTTTAGCATTACCATGTAGGCAGGTGGTAAGCTGCAGTATATTCGCTGACCTGAAGGTGGCACTGTGCTGTTTTTCAGGGTGGCAGGGGACCATTGAGGACTAATTTGTCCTCTGCTATTGGCTCCAGGCAACCATCATGGCGAGGATGGCATCTCTCCTGCAAGATTTGGGCAGCCATCTTGGCACAGACGTGCCTAAAATGCAGATTCCGCATCATTCAGTGTGCCCGCACTGTAGGAGTAGGACAGGGGCAAAACTCTGCTGGGTAGGGCGAGAATAGGAGCAGTGATAGGGAGTGGTACCTGCTGAGGAGGGAAAGAATAGGTGTCCCCTCCTTCAGGGTGTCTCTTCTGCCAGCTTCTTAGAGCTGTCTCCTACCCAAGGACTTTGGGGATCTCAGGGCAATTCAGTAATCTGATACCTTCTCCAAGGGAAGTGCTCCTCAGGCAATTACACTGTACGATGAATTAGTAATTAATTAATTAAAAAAATTAATTTGAATGGACTGCCATGCCTGCTGAAATGCAGGGAAAAGGTCCCTGCAGCATTTCAGAAGTCGTAGTCCGCATGGGAACTGCAAGTGCAGTGTGGCTCCCAGTGCAGTGTGTGCGGTGTGTCATTAGGATAAATGGCACCAGTACGCATCTCCTGAGTTTCACTATGCAAGTGGTTGCGGCTGCAGGAACGGGTGCGAACCTGCAGCAGGAACCACCTACACAAGTGTGAACCTAGGCTTATGGTTATGCGTGTTAACCGCCCATTAACGTGCATTGTGTAACTAACCTAACTTTCCTTCTTCTGTTTATTTTACAGCATACCAGGTAGGGACAGGCTTACTTTAATGTCTAATCATCTCTGGGATGAACCCTTAAAAACCCCCCTCCCTCAACACATAGCACTTAAAGAGACCCTGTCACCAGCTTAAAAATAGGTAAAAGGTAAAAGCACAGAAAAATCCGGGAATGTCTAATTTCTTTCTGTGCTGGTCCAGCTTCTCTATCTCTCCCCTCAATTCCCCCTACATAAGCTGTAAAAGGAGAAGTGAAGGAGATAACAATAGAGTGTCAATTGAGTGACAGCTCCAAATTATCAACAGCAGCAGCAGTTTCATGGCTTTGACTAATGATGTCAGTGCTGATATCTATCATTATTGAAGACTATCCAGCACCAGGGAAGAGGAAGATGACCTTTCACATCACTCCACTGCTCCCTAGCAATCATATAAAATACAGATGTCCACTGCCGACATCTAGAAGTATAAATTCAATATTATCAATTCTATGTGTATTTTTTTAAACAAAGTACACATATATATTAAATATGTATGTGTAGCAATGACCCCCAAAGGAGCTGATAAATTTTAACCATCTCTCCTGCATTCTGTACTAGTGATCTGCCCTCTAATTGCACCCAGACACTAAACTACCCCTTAGCAACAATCATATAGACTTGAAGACCTCCAGTCTTTGGCAAACTTTATGGGTTTTATGGGTTATGGTTAAGGATACGAAAGACACATAGTGAATGAGAGCAAAAAAAATCCCAAGATATTCTTTAAGTATGTAAACAGTAATAAAGGGAGGACAGAGCATATTGGCCCCATAAAGAATGAGGTAAGACATCTGATTACAAAGGATGGGGAGATGGCGAAGGTATTGAATTTATTCTTCTCCTCAGTCTTCTCGAGGGAATCGGGGGGCTTAAGTAACCAAAACTGCCGTGTTTATCCTTATGACACATCACAGGAGGCACCTCAATGGTTAACAGAGGTTAACAGAATTAAAATTAGACTTGGGAAACTTAACATTAATAAATCACCGGGACCAGATGGCTTGCATCCGAGGGTACATAGGGAACTCAGTCAAGTAATTGCCAGACCATTGTTCCTAATTTTTACTGACAGTCTACTGATTGCCTAGTTACCAGCTGATTGGAGAAAAGCCAATGTAGCACCAATATTTAAAAAGGGCCCAAAATACATCCCTGGGAATTACAGACTAGCCTAACATCAATAGTATGCAAGCTCTTGGAGGGGATGATAAGGGACTATATACAAGATTTTAGTAATGAGAACAGTATCATTAGCAGTAATCAGCATGGATTCATGAAGAATTGTTCTTGCTAAACCAATCTATTAACCTTCTATGAGGAGGTGAGTTGCCATCTAGATAAAGGAAGGCCCGTAGACGCGGTGTAGCTGGATTTTGAAAAAGCATTTGACACAGTTCCCCATAAACATTTACTGTACAAAATAAGGTCCGTTGGCATGGACCATAGGGTGAGTACATGGATTGAAAACTGGCTAAAAGGGCGAGTTCAGGGGGTGATGGTAAATGGGAAGTACTCGGAATGGTCAGGGATGGGTAGTGGGGTCCCCCAGGGTTCTGTGCTGGGACCAATCCTATTTATTTTGTTCATAAACGACCTGGAGGATGGGGTAAACAGTTCAATCTCTGTATTTGCGGACAATACTAAGCTAAGCAGGGCAATAACTTCTCCACAGGATGTGGAAACCTTGCAAAAACATCTGAACAAATTAATGGGGTGGGCAACTACATGGCAAATGAGGTTTAATGTAGAAAAATGTAAAATAATGCATTTGGGTGGCAAAAATATGAATGCAATCTATACACTGGGGGGAGAACCTCTGGGGGAATCTAGGATGGAAAAGGACCTGGGGGTCCTAGTAGATGATAGGCTCAGCAATGGCATGCAATGCCAAGCTGCTGCTAACAAAGCAAACAGAATATTGGCATGCATTATAAAGGCGATCAACTCCAGAGATAAAATGATAATTCTCCCGCTCTACAAGACTCTGGTCCGGCCGCACCTAGAGTATGCTGTCCAGTTCTGGGCACTAGTCCTCAGGAAGGATGTACTGTAAATGGAGTGAGTACAAAGAAGGGTAACACAGCTAATAAAGGGTCTGGAGGATATTAGTTATGAGGAAAGGTTGCGAGCACTGAACTTATTCTCTCTGGAGAAGAGACGCTTGAGGGGGGATATGATTTCAATTTATAAATACCGTACTGGTGACCCAACAATAGGGATAAAACTTTTTCGCAGGAGGGAGTTTAACAAGACATGTGGCCACTCCTTAAAAAGTAGAAGAATTGAGGTTTAACCTTAAACTACATAGGAGTGTTCTTTACTGTAAGAGCGGCAAGGATGTGGAATCCCCTTCCACAGGCGGTGGTCTCAGCAGGGAGCATCGATAGTTTCAAAAAACGATTACATAAGCACCTGAATGACCACAACATACAGGGATATACAATGTAATACTGACATATAATCACACACATAGGTTGGACTTGATGGACTTGTGTCTTTTTTCAACCTCACCTACTATGTAACTATGTAATATGTAACAGGATATCCAAGAAAACAGCAAAAATATATTAGATCTTATGTCAGCAACAAAGAAATGGCTGGTGTCTCTAATTTCTTGGGTGGCATCCTCCTAGTATTTTTAAAAGTTATTATAACTCTAATGCCCCGTACACACGGTCGGATTTTCCGAAGGAAAATGTCAGATCGGAGCGTGTTGTCAGAAATTCCGACCGTGTGTGGGCTCCATCGGACATTTTCCATCGGATTTTCCGACATACAAAGTTGGAGAGCAGGAGATAAAATTTTCCGACAACAAAATCCGTTGTCGGAAATTCCGATCGTGTGTACACAAATCCGACGGACAAAGTGCCATGCATGCTCAGAATAAATAAAGAGATGAAAGCTATTGGCCACTGCCCTGTTTATAGTCCCGACGTACGTGTTTTATCGTTCAGAACGATCGGATTTTCCGACAACTTTGTGCGACCGTGTGTAGACAAAACAAGTTTGAGCCAACATCCGTCTGAAAAAATCCTAGGATTTTGTTGTCGGAATGTCCGAACAAAGTCCGACCGTGTTTACGCCCTATAAGGCCTCCCAGTTACCAATAGATCCTTCAAATACAGCAAATTGTGGCCTTAGATTCTTCAGCAGCATCCACCTGTAGCCATGCTGCCGACTTCCACCTCTCCCCACAGTGCTGCTGTCAGAGTTAAAGATGCAGCTGGATCTGTGGTCTTCTGCCATCTCTGTTGGGGCAAACTGTGTAAAGTGGATGGCTTTGTTTGTGTGAGGAGACTGCAGTTTCTCTCTCTGTGCAGACTCTTTTCCCCGCCCACCCCCCTCCCAGGATCTGTGTACAGCAGATCTGGGTAAACTCACTCACTCTCTCCCCCTCTCCCTCCTGGCAATGCAGGTGTTCCGTCAGATTCTCGATTCCAACAAGGGAAAAGGAGAGTCAGAGTCAATGGAAAGCAGATGACTTGTCCTGTTGCAGAGCATTGTGGGAGATATAGTACCTGTTCCCCCAAATCAGGGAAAGGAGATGGAGCTACACCAGAGCCTGCTGGAGCTGCCTTCAGAAAATTAGTTGAGAGAGAGAATCGCTGCACCTTCAGGGTCTGAGCTGAGAGACTGTGGCCTGTGTGAGGATCTGAAGCCTGATTGCTGGGGACTACGAGTTGCCAAGATATTGGGACTAGATTAGCTGCCTGCCAGGAAATGATGAGCTGAACTACATACCCTAACTGCTTGCCACACAGTTAGCCAAACCAGATATTGCTCACACTTAGCTCCTTAGTTCTTGGAATTGATTTATGTTCTTAAACAGACAGTGCACCACCTAAAGAAGGGTCCCAGCCAACATTAACTATTAGGCGCCAGGTACTTTCCCCACATCCAGGGATGTCCCCACTGTAGGAACGCACACTTGATGGGCTTGTATGGACAAGGTGTACACCAGGACCCTATTTTACATTTGAACTAGAGGTTGTTTAGGGACCCTAGTTACAGGTAGTAAGTTAACTTAGTTTTGCTATATTATGCCAGTTAGTGGGTATTTAACCATTTCATGCTTTATATTGTCTTTAAGTTTTTGTATTTTTATGTTTATTGATTTACTGTTTGCATTGCCTTAATACATTTAATTTATTATCTACAAGCTAATTGTGGCCCTATTCTTGTGCATTCTTAGTGGTAGCCTACTAACCTTTAAGCCCACAGTTGTAAATGGCTTTAGGGTATGACCAAGTGTGTCAGTGGGGACCGAATGGTTTTAAGAGTCGTGGCAGAACAGAGGACCCATCATCACCAGCGGCTCGTGGGGGAAAATCGCTACAAACCCAATGACAGTGGATCTTTTTAGTACTTCTGTTGGTGGCCTTAGATACTGCAGTATGCAGTAGTAGCCTCCCAGTAGGAACTGGTCTTTATGTCCCATTAGAGCAGTCACAGATGCCATAAAAGCTGGTAGTGAGGTCACCATGCAAGATCCATCAAGCAACAGAGTCCCCTAAGCTCTCCTGTAATTCTGCATAGCAGAGTCTGAAGGTACTTCAACAGACAGGCATCTCCCTGTTTCTTTAGTTCCTGAAGAAAAAGGCGCCCCGACCTAGTGCATTACCTCAATAAAATGTATTCACAAATGTATTCACAAAAGTAAAACCAATAAATTTACTTACAAACACATATTGTGTAAACGCATGGCATAGCAAATGGGACCAATCGCCTTCAGGTCTACTGTAGTCTCTCCGTACCGTGAAAGGACCAGACTTTGACGCGTTTCGAGAGCGAACCCTCTTCCTCAGAGCCAGGGCAATGATTCATTGCGTTTACACAATATGTGTTTGTGAGTAGATTTATTGTTGATTTTACTTTTTTGAATACATTGTGCTAGGTCGGTGTGCCCTTTTCTTTTGTTGTTTTTCAGTGTATAAGGATACCCCTTGTCCTAAGGGGGCAGCAAGACCACTGGCACTAAGAAAGAATGTTTACACTGTGTACCTCTTGGTTAACCATTGTGAGCGCAGTAGAATGTTTTTTGAAATCTTTCGTTCCTAACACAGGCCTGGTTAGGCTCCTTAAGTCCAGGCTCAGGCCCCAGGCAATAACTGGACCCTTCACATACTCATCCTCTTCAGGCAAAGCCTGGGAGGGAAGGACCCTTCAACTCCAAATATCTCCAAATATTTATCTTCTTCCCCAGCCCACACCACTGGCACAAACCTTTCATTGGCCAAGGCAAAATAAATATTCATAAACCAACACATCTTCACACATTATTTACTGGAGAACACTCCCCAGAAGCAGGCAGAAGCAAACAATGTCATTAAGCTTAGGAGAAACCTGTGGAACCCAGATAAAATAAACAAATTCAGGAGCCCTATGTATGTTTTTAAATCAGAGAAACTCTTGCTGATCTTTCTCATGTGATACTGTTTGTATGAGGAATTGTCTATGATGAGTCAGGGCAGCAGTGTCTTGTGATTTAACTCTAAGAACAATTCTAGGTCAATAAAGGCTGTAGTAATTCCTCCAACCTGAAGGTGACACTGTGCCTTTTTTCAGGCTGGCAGGAGCCCATTGAAGAATAATTCCCCGGTGAGTTCCCAGGACAGCAGTTTTACTAGGTAATACCACCACCCCTGCAAGGGAAGTGCTCCCCTGGTATCCTGTAATCAATAAGTATGTTTCATAACAGTGCTGATAACTGGGCAGCTTTGCTCCTGACCCTGTACACTATACTATACATGTTGTATGTTACTTAGTCCTGAACAAGGTGTTCACTGTCTCAACAGTTGCTGGTTATAAGGAAGTTCTTTAAGGTAGGCTCAGAAAGACAAAATCATACCTTTTTGTGTTTAGGAAAGCATATGCAAATTAAAGTTTATCCAAGAAGCTTCTAGGGCATGATTTCAATACTCTGACAATACCTTTGTACTGAGGTTTATGTGTATCTGGGAGTCTGTCACCAATGGCATAATACTTATGAGTATTTTTTGGGTACAAAGAGTGTGCTATATGTGTATATGTGTATAGTGTATACAGGGACAAGGCTCAGGTTCTGTTTAATCATTCCCCTTTAAGCTACTCCCACTGTTAGGCGCAACCTGACCATGACCACCCATTGTCAAGAAGAAAGAAAAGATGTGGAGTGTTGACAATCCTGTTAGTAAGGAGCTGAGCGGGACCTGAATGGGCACACAAGGCAATAAACTCCACAACTGCTAGTCATCTTTACTGTACTATGTAACCCACAGGTGCTACCTAAAGCCCCCGAAAACCTCACCCAAATTTTGCCATGACACATTTTTTTCTCTGACTGGAGGGCCCAAATTATGGTCTTGAACACATGTTTATTGCATTCATAAAACACCCCACTGGTTGTAAATCTTCCACTGCTTTCAGAAATCGCACTGAAACTTCCAACGCATGTTCAAATCTGATTGGTGATTGGTGACACTAGCAGTACCCCTGTACGGGCTGCTGAAATGTTGGATAGTCTGTAGCCCATCTCGGCATTCACTTAACAAACACTCAGAGACAGAACAGTCCACATGCTTTTTTTATTTTTATTTATTTTTTTTATTGAGGAGATTGAACTTGGATGGGATAAGGGAAATATGGGATGTCCAGGATAATTTGTAGATAATTTGTATTTGTATATACTCTCCATTTCCCCTGCACATCACTTCTTCTCTAATCTTCAGGTCTTTCTCCTCCAGCACATCGCTTCCTTTCTAATCTTCAGGTCTTTCTCTTCCTGCACATCACTTCTTCTCTAATCTCCAGGCATAGCTAGCACAAAGTGGTTAGGCCTGACACTGGCTCAGCCAGGCCTTTAGGAATTGACTTTTGCAAGTAGGGACCATGTGCCCCTATAGTGTAGCAAAATAGAAAGTCTCTGGTGCTAGCTGTCCTACACGCGGCTACTGAGCCCAGTAAACCATCTTCAGGCCCTGCCAACCCTCCTGGCTGCAGCTGCCTCTCTCAATTGCCCCATTTACCACAGTCCACTCTTCTGGTTTTGCACACATCTCAGATTGCATGCTCCCAGTCCTCTCAGGCGTGCCTCCCCAGTCCTCCCAACTGTGCCTCACTCACCAGCCCTCCCGGCTTCGACCCGTTGTCCTCCCTGGAGTCTCTTAGCAGTGCTCTCTCCCGCTGTCCTCTCCTTGCTCTCTCTTGTGCCTCCAGTCCAGGACCTTTTCATGCGTTCTTGTAGGTGGTCCCGTCTGCACCCAAGCCCAGGCCCAAGGTCACCTCCCCAGACTGGGGAGCTCCCTCAAAGGCCCTGACAGCCTCCACACTCTCTCACTCCAGCTCTTCCACCAGACAACTCATTATATTTAAGGAGGCCTGCCCCCTGCCAATCCAGGTTGGAGATTGGTCAGGGCTCCTTAGAATACCCCAGGCAGATCCACCTCTCCTCCTCTCTTTCCAGAAACTTCTGGAAAGAAGAGGGAGGTCTCAGTGATGCTGCCTGTGAGTCACCAGCTGCTACTCTGAGCCACTCCCAGCCCAGGTCAAATCAAAACAAACAGGCCTGGCGACCAGCCAGACCTGCCTAAATTTACCTAATCCTAACCAAAAATCCTCACTCTAACACCTACCTACCTAGAGGGCGCTACACAGTACTGATGTTTTTTTTCTTAAAGTGCAGCTGTTAGTACAGGAGAAACAGAAAATCATTCAGTGGGTGTGGTTGGGAACAATTCTCCACTGCTCCAAAAACAGTAATTCTAAAATAACCAGAATACTGACAGAAGGGGTTGAGTTGGACTGGACCACAGCAATGTCTGGATGAAAAACCAAAGTTCTTGTAAGCAGGTGCACGTATTTTAGGGAGACCTCTCCCTGGGTGTAGTTGTAGGTTTTTGGACCCCTTAATAAATACCATATTTATTGGCATATAATATGCACTTTTTCCCCCTTAAAATAGGGGGGAAATCGTGTGTGTTATATGCCAATATAGGCTGCCACCAAGGCGAAGGAGGGGACGTGCACAGCCAAAATAGACAGAGTCAGATCTCCTGTGTACTCGGCTCGGCTCTCAGTCACGCCCAGTCCCGCCCCCTGGACGGCTCCTAGCATTGACGTCCCCGCATTGGACCGGAGTTATGTCCATCATAGGATCCGGGCCAAGGGGCGGGACTGGGCGTGACACCGAGCTGAGTACACAGGAGATGCGGCTCTGTCTATTTCGGCAAGGTTGCACATGGACACTGATCAGGCTGTAGTGAGGAGCAAGGCTGCAGATGGGCAGTGATTAGGCTGCAGATGGGCACTGATTAGGCTGCAGTGAGGAGCAAGGCTGCAGATGGACACAGATCAGGCTTCAGATAGGCACAGATCAGGCTGCACTGAAGCTGCAGATGGGCACAGATCAGGCTGCAGATGGGCACAGATCAGGCTGCACCGAAGCTGCAGATGGGCACAGATTAGGCTGCATTGAGGCTGCAGATGGGCACTAATCAGGCTGCATTGATGCTCACTGACCATTATTTTGCTTCAAAGTGATTTATTTAAAAAAAAAAAAAAATTTCCTGAAACTTCCCTCTTAAATTGGGGTGTGTGTTATACGCCGGCGCATGTTATATGCCGATAAATATGGTAATTAATAAAACTTCATGTGAGGACCCACTGTAGCGGGACTCATGTAAGAGAATATGGAAAGATGGCTGGATTTTTAGAGTTGGTGGCAGTGATGTGTTTTGCTCTACTATTAGGAAAATGAGAAGTTGGAAAGGGCTGTTGTACCAAGTTGTTATACGTGACGTTGACCAGCAAATCGTTGAAAAGCAAACTGTGTGGGCATTACTTTATTGGCAGAGGTGGACCTCAGGCCATGAGAATATGAGTGCTATGGTGGAGGTGGGCTTCAGGCCTGAATAGTGTGAATCACAATATGGTGGAGTTTCTTACTTTACAGGTGTGATCATACCCTATCTCAGGAAGAAGAGGGGAGGAGCCCTTGGCCAACTTGGTGGGAGCTGGCAGCGAATCGGGGCATACTGATATTCAACATACTGAATGGGTAGGCGTGATCTATATATAGGTGTGATCTATATGCATATCAAGGCTTATCTTTCCACTCTGAGTGGGGTCTCCTTTTAATTGAGCTCCACACCATCTCAATAAGGGGTTGTGTTGCATAATTTATTGTGGTAATACAGAACCTCAGCCAGCAATGAAAACAGCTGCATTCTAAGCAGAGTCGACAGGGTGATCTTGAAACGCAGTATTGCTCTACTTTGAAGCAAATCTGAAATGTAAACATGACTCGCCGAAGGGGATTTTACTTATAAACATGTCATGCTGCCATCTGACAACCCTTGGCCGAAGGATTTGAGAAATGTGTTGTAACATGGCTGAGCAGGAATGATAACAACCAATTGGAGTACTGTGGCGATGCCGCCTTACAAATCAAACACACTGCAGAGCATAGGATACATAGAGCTGGCTCACTGTGAGGACATGTTATAAGTGTACAAAAATAAATTAAAGTTAAACAGTCAAACATACAGCTATAATTCATATATGGGAACTGTTCACCTACATGGCTCTTCGTTTTGTTTTTTAAGCCCACTGCACCATGCCTGTCTGGTTATACTTTCCCGCCTTATTCTAAAAGCCATTATCTCCACATGCCACAATGATGTTAAGCAACGAGCCCGAAACAGGTATGCATGTAGTTTGGAGTAAATGGCTTTTTTATATTAAGCTGTATTTGTGCTGTAAATCCATCATTCTTAATGTACAGTTGGCCTAGGGGTATAAGGAATAATTTGCATGGTTCCATCCGCTATCCTAAAATGAGGAATGGCCCCCTTCAGAAAAAACTTCAAGAGCAGTGTTCAACCGTGTAAGCAGCAGCATAGGTAAGTTTTTAAGGGCATGTTTAGTTATGTGACTGCATCCTTCTGAAGTCCGGTTAACTATGGTTTGCTGCGTTGACTTATCCATTTTGTTTATGTAAAATTTAGCTTAAGCTAGTGAGCTCTGTAAAAAATGGGTCATGTATAATGTATATGTATAATTTCATGTAGAAAACTACATGTATTCACTGACATATATACACATATATAAAAAAAAAAAAATGTATTATATCTTTTCATGTGACAACACTGAAGAAATTACACTTTGCTACAATGTAAAGTAGTGAGTGAACAGCTCGTATAACAGTGAACATTTGCTGTACCCTCAAAATAACTCAACACACAGCCTTTAATGTCTAAACCGCTGGCAACAAAAGTGAGTACACCCCTAAGTGAAAATGTCCAAATTGGGCCCAAAGTGTAAAAATTTTGTGTGGACACCATTATTTTCCAGCACTGCCTTAACCCTCTTGGGCATGGAGTTCACCAGAGCTTCACAGGTTACCACTGGAGTCCTCTTCCACTCCTCCATGACAACATCACCGAGCTGGTGGTTATTAGAGACCTTGCGCTCCTCCACCTTGCGTTTGAGGATGCCCCCCAGATGCTCAATAGGGTTCAGGTCTGGAGACATGCTTGGCCAGTCCATCACCTTTACCCTGAGCTTCTTTAGCAAGGCAGTGGTCATCTTGGAGGTGTGTTTGGAGTCTTTATCATGTTGGAATATTGCCCTGTGGCCCAGTCTCCGAAGAGAGGGGATCATGCTATGCTTCAGTATGTCACAGTACATGTTGGCATTCATGGTTCCCTCAATGAACTAAAGCTCTCCAGTGCCGGCAGTACTCATGCAACCCCAGACCATGACACTCCCACCACCATGCTTGACTGTAGGCAAGACACACTTGTATTTGTACTCCACACCTGGTTGCCGCCACACACGCTTGACATCATCTGAAACGAATACGTTTATCTTGGTCTCAAGACATGGTTCCAGTAAACCATGTCCTTAGTCTGCTTGTTCTCAGCAAACTGTTTCTGGGCTTTCTTGTGCATCATCTTTAGAAGAGGCTTCCTTCAGGGACAACAGCCATGCAGACCAATTTGATGCAGTGTGCGGCGTATAGTCTGAGCACTGACTGGCTGACCCGCCACCCCTTCAACCTCTGCAGCAATGCTGGCAGCACTCATATGTCTATTTCCCAAAGACAACCTCTGGATATAACGCTGAGCATGTGCACTCAACTTCTTTGGTTGACCATGGCAAAGCCTGTTCTGAGTGGAACCTGTCCTGTTAAGCCGCTGTAGGGTGTTGGCCATTGTGCTGCAGCTCAGTTTCAGGGTCTTGGCAATTGTCCTATACCCTAGGCCATCTTTATGTAGAGCAACAGTTCTTTTTTTCAGATCCTCAGAGAATTCTTTGCCATGAGGTACCATGTTAAACTTTCAGTGACCAGTATGGGAGAGTGAGAGCGATAACACCAAATTTAACACACCTGTTCCCTGTTCACACCTGAGACCTTGTAACACTAACGAGTTACATGACACCGGGGAGGAAAAATTGCTAATTGGGCCCAGTTTGGCTATTTTCACGTAGGGGTGTACTCACTTTTGTTGCCAGCGGTTTACACAATAAGGGCTGTGTGTTGAGTTATTCAAATTTACACTGTTATACAAGCTGTACACTCACTACTTTACATTGTAGCAACGCGTCATTTCTTCAGTGTTGTCACATGAAAAGATATAATAAAATATTTACAAAAATGTGAGGGGTGTACTTACTTTTGTGAGATACTATATGTATGTATATATATAGATATATATATATATAGATATATATATATATATCTATATATATATATCTATATATATATATATATACATTCACCGGCCACTTAGGTACACATTGCTAGTACTGGGTTGGACCCCCTTTTGTCTTTAGAACTACCTTAATTTTTCATGGCATAAATTCAACAAGGTGTTGGAAACATTCCTCAGAGATTTTGGTCCATAGTGACATGATAGCATCACGCAGTTGCTGCAGATTTGTGGGCTGCACATCCATGATGCAAATTACCCGTTCCCCCACATCCCAAAGGTGCTCCATTGGATTGAGATCTGGTGACTGTGGAGGCCATTGGAGTACAGGGACCTCATTGTCATGTTCAAGAAACCAGTGGTGAGATGATTGAAGCTTTGTGACATGGTGCATTATCCTGCTGGAAGGAGCCATCAGAAGATGGGTACACTGTAGTCATAAAGGGATGGACATGGTCAGCAACAATACTCAGGTAGGCCGGGGCATTTGCTCAATTGGTACTAAGGGGCCCAAAGTGTGTTAAGAAAATATCCCCCATACCATTACACCACCACCAGTCTGAACCATTGATACAAGGCAGGATGGATCCATGCTTTCATGTTGTTTTTGCCAAATTCTGACTCTACCATCTGAATGTTACAGCTGAATTCGAGACTCATTAGACCAGGCAATGTTTTTGCAATCTTCTGTTGTGAAATCTTGGTGAGCCTGTGCGAATTGTAGCCTCAGTTTCCTGTTCTTCGCTGACAGGAGTGGCACATGGTGTGGTCTCCTGCTGCTATAGCCCATCTGCTTCAAGCTTCGATGTGTTGGGCATTCAGAGATGGTATTCTGCATACCTTGGCTGTAATGAGTGGTTACTTGAGTTATTGTTACCTTTACATCATCTCAAACCAGTCTGCCCATTCTCCTCTGGCCTCTGACATCAACAAGGCATTTTCCTCCACACAACTGCCACTCACTGGATAATTTATCTTTTTCAGACCATTCTCTGTAAACCCTAGAGATGTCTGTGCATGAAA
This sequence comes from Lithobates septentrionalis, assembly GCA_037952835.1. Classification (NCBI taxonomy): domain Eukaryota; kingdom Metazoa; phylum Chordata; class Amphibia; order Anura; family Ranidae; genus Lithobates; species Lithobates septentrionalis. The sequence continues at coordinate 1,344,743 of JBBDGP010000072.1, read as the reverse complement.
ATCCCAGTAGATCAGTAGTTTTTGAAATACTTAGACCAGCCCGTCTGGCACCAACAACAATGCCACTTTCAAAGTCACTTAAGTCTCCTTTCTTCCCCATTCTAATGCTCGGTATGAACTTCAGCAAGTGTACCTAATAAAGTGTCTGGTGAATGTATATATATATAGCCTGGATTCTTAATTTTGCTTGTGACCATAAAAAAATGAAAGAAAATATTTACATACACAGTACACATTCCTGTTGCTATAGTCAGGGTTTTAAAATAAGCCACACCTTTAAAAGGAGAGAGAACATGCTTTCTCAGGAGGTCTGCACCATCAAACTGCAAAAATGCTGAGAAATATTCATGTGAAGGCTACGTAAGGAGACAATAGTGACATGGGGAAGTGTGAATTTCAGTGCAGACTTCACATGAAGATTTTTCAGCATTGGAGCAGAGTTTGGCAGCAGCAAATGTGTGTACAGATGTCTATAACAGATATGGCTGGGTTTAAAATCCTGACCAAAGAGAGTATGGGCAGCTTCGGTGGTGGCACATGACTAAACAATGTTTGAGAATCAGTGCTGTAGAAAGTAAATTTTGGACTTCTGAACATGTTCTGTCCCAGTGACAATGGTCACTAGGACAAATAGAGACAGTGAATCTTCCTAACAGGGCACAAGCAAGAATAAAAGCCTGACAGGGGTTCTAAGCCTTCTCTGTTACACCCAAAACTAAAAAGAATGGCCTTAGATACACTTCAATGATGGGGCACTGGTAAGGATTGCAGTGGAATGAAAGGTATAACAATTTAGGCAGGTATGACGTTGCCATTCATTCTTCAGGATACATCTTTCTACCTATGGGAATCTTTAGATTAAACAGTTCCAGTAATCCTGCTAACCACAGAGACAGCAACATGTTCAAATAAGACAACAGATGTTCCTCTACTCAACAGAGAATACATTCGTCATTTACATTTGCCACACCATAGCCACCAGGTCAAACTATACGTCAAGTGAAATTACACCCTCAGTTCTCAAGCACTTTCAGCAGATGATTTAATCACTTACTAAATATGCATCTTCTTTATCTTTCATCTCTTGCCTATGTTCCAGTTTAAGCTGGTGCCATGATCACTGGCTTGAATTTTCCTGTTTAAGGGTGGCTCCTTTCTCTTGCAAAGTTCAATGTAGTCACCCTTTAATGGAGGGACTAGAGCTGTGTCTCCCTACACTGTGCCCACCAATAGAAACCCACAGCCCTGTAGCCATAGGTGTAATGAGAACCTTCAGGGCACCGGTGCAAGAAATCATGAAGGGTCCCCCTGACTCCTGGCCAGGCCCCTTCCCTCCAAGCCCGGTGGTGGAACTCCAGGGCCCGATTCCAAGTTGCCACTGGTCTCATTAGTTTTTTTATTGTTGTTATCTTTTTTTTTTTTTTTTTACCATTTTATTTTAGTTTTTCTACAATTCTATTTTTTTACCATTTTTTTAGGAGCCCCGTTGGGGGTTTTGGTGAAATATCAGGGGTCTAAACAGACCTCTGATGTTTTACCTTTGAGACGGAGATTTAGGACACAGCCCTCAATCGCCATCTGTGCAGCCTGAGCTTCACAGAATGAATAGACAGGAATAGATCTGTACAGAGCATCAAGTTCATTCACAAACTGAAGCATAGTAAACACAATTTATTATGCTTTAGTTAGGAATGGACAGAGTCCATTCGGAAAAGAAGGGGGCTGGTAAATTAAATATTTACTGTCCCCTTTCCTGCTTTCAATCCTGACACATCCCCTGCAGCAGCTGGCGGGAGAGGGGAGGGGTGAACCCGGCAGTGCTGTGAGGGGGACCCTCACACTGCATGCAGCTGGTGACGTCACTGGCGCATGCGCTCTGAAGGGACGGCATACCCCTCCATCCCTTCAGAGCTATGTGCCGCAGCTGTAACTCCCGCGTGCATGCGCTGGAGTGATGGCATCACGGCTCGACCAATCAGATGGCCGGAGCACAAGAACCCGGAAAGGAAGACCGGGTGTTGATGGAAGCCCTGTCAGTGGTGACAACGCACCACCGGAGGGCTTCGTTCTAAGGTAAGCATTTCATAATGTGCTAGTATGCGATAAAAAGGCTGCGGTTTACTACCACTTTAGCTCAGCAGCTCAGCTCAGTTCACCCTGCACCACTTTCCCATCAGTCAACCAGTAGCTAAGCTCACTCTGCTCCCCATCCCAACAGGGACTCAGCAGCTCAGGTTACCCTGCACCCCTCCCCCAGCAGTTACTCATCAGCTTAGCTCATCCTGTTTCCACTCCCAGCATTGACCCAGAAGTTCAGCTTCCCTGCTGCCCCTCCCAGCATGGACTCAGTAGTCTAGCTCACTCTGCTTCCCACCCCAGCAGTGCCTCAGCAGCTCAGCTCTCCCTGGACAACTCTTCCTTTGGCAAGCTAAATGTGGGTTTACATCTACTTTGTCTATTATAATTTGATCTTCACTGTCTTGCAGGCTACACCCTTCACTGCAAGGAGCATATATTTTTGAGTGTGTCAGATGCCCACATCTCCCTGCTAAACCCTGTGGTCCCATATCCTGGCTGCTTTGCTACTAGTTTGTCCTTTCAGAGATGTGTACCATGCTCAAACCATACCTGGCCCACGGTTTTTATTCTTCCACCCTACTTATCACTGGGAGAGGACTCTGAGCCAGTGTATACCCCCATGGCTGGGAAAGTGGGAGGCCTCTAGACGAGAGAAGGCTAAAAAAAAATTTTTCATTTTGCCATCATAAACTCCTAACAACTACATTATATATTTCAGGCTGAGGAAGCTTTGTAGCTAAAAATGAACATCCAGGCCCCACAAAATTCACCCTTCAAACAGCTTTGATGCCAAAACTCCAACCTGTCATCAATTAGGATGTTTTCTATACTGTATATTTCCATACATCTAACCACTACCGGCCGGCCTTACCTTTTATATCTCCTTCTCTGTCCCTTCTGTACTTTGTATAATTCATCTAACAATTCATTCTAAACACACTGAATGGCTACAATGGAAGCTGAAGATACAATTGCGCTTTTTGTTGCACAGTAACCAAGAACTATTATTTCCATTACGTGGATTCATTCGCTGGCGGCTACAATAGAGCCGAGTTATTATTATTGCAGTCGCTCGTATATTTAAATCTAGAAAATTGCAATAATCTTTTGTCCCAACAGATGGAGTCTTATATCTTTTAAATGGCATTGGAAATGTAATGTCTGTTTTTTGCATGCAACAAACACTATATCCAGATTGTCTGAAAGGAAGGTAGATTGCAGAGTTATGCAAAAAAAAAAAAAATAGATATCTCAATTTACGCAGTAAAGGTCTGCACATGAATGTCTGCAGGGCGATGCTGAAGCATATACTGAAAGTACAAGCCAATCACTTTTATAGACTGTAAACCCTCCGACTACACATGTACTGTATATTAATCAACAAACGCCACCCAAAAGTGAAATTTCAATATTCCGTCAGCACTGGTGGATGGGATCATTTGCCAGTTCCTTTCAGCAGCAAAATTTTGCGTCTCTGTTCCTTCCAGTAAGGCTGTAATAAAGGTATCACTCTCTTCCAGCTGCTTTCCCCAAATACAGTGGGGAAAATAATTAGTTGATCCCCTACAGATTTTGTAAGTTTGCCTAGATACAAAAAAATGAAGGGTCTATAATTTGTATCATATGTGTATTTTAAATGATAGAGACAGAATATCAATCAAAATCCAGAAAAAAACACCAGATGCAAATGTTATAAATTGAGTTGTAGTTCAGTGAGTAAAATAAGTATTTGATCCCTTACCAGCCAACAATAATTCTGGCTTCCACAGACTGGCTACAGTGGTACACAGATTAGTCCTGTCAATTTAAGAAGGTGCTCCTAACGACTACTCGTTATGTGTATAAAAGACACCTGTTCACAGAATCCCTTTCTTCCTTTCAAACCTCCCCATCATGGGCAAGACCAAAAAGATGTCACAGGACATCAGGGACGAGATTGTAGACCTGCATAAGGCTGGAATGGGCTACAAGACCATCAGCAAGAAGCTTTGGGAGAAGGAGACAACTGTTGGAGTGATTATTTGGAAATGGAAGAATTAAAACTTACTGCGTCAAAGTATTGATAATGGGGTACTTTGACGCAGTAAGTGGGCTTAGCGCTGTATAGTGTGACCAAATACCCATATTTTTTTTAATATGTTCAGGTGTTTTTAAATAGCCTTGCAGGATTTAAATGTAATTTTTGTATGTGTGTGCTGTAATCTATTTTGTACTGTTTGTTTGTCTTATAGCAGCATCATCTTGAATGTAAATTCATTTTTAGGGTGTGCCCCCCCCAAGTATGATTTTATATGTACTTACCGTATATACTCGAGTATAAGCCCAGTTTTTCAGCCCATTTTTTAGGCTGAAAAACTCCCCCTCGGCTTATACTCGAGTGAGCCGTATCTTTTATTACTAAAACAGCGTGCGTCTCCCGCTGTGTAATGCATTCTGTTCAGCCGCCCATTGAAACAAACCATGTCCAGCCTCCTCCTCGTCTGTGATAGGCGGAACCAGGGGCGTTGCTAGGGGGTGGCTATTGGGGCTATAGCCCCGAATCTGGGGCCCATAGCCCCGAGTCTCTTGCCGCAGGGTCCCTGCCTAACCAGTGGGTCGTGGCTGCTGCAGCGAGCTGGCTGCATGAGAGAGGCGGAGGAGAGGAGAGAAGCGAGCGGGGGGGCAAGCAGAGATGACATCATTCTCCGCCCGCTCCACAGCAGCGCTCTTCACAGCTGGGCCTCTTCAATTTTGGAGTGAGGTGCGGCGAGCAGCAGAGAGATGACATCATCTCTCACTGCCCGCCACACATCAGCGCTCTTCTGCCCTCACAGCACGGTGGAGTGCAGGTCACGTGCTTCCTGTCATCGGTGGAGCTCCACTTTGCAGCCAGACCCCCTTGCTTCAATGTTAGAGATGTGGCGGGGAGCAGCAAGATGACATCATCTCTCACTGCCCGCCCCACATCACCGCTCTCCTGCTCTCACTAAATGGACCTGTGCTGCCAGCCTGCCACCAATGAAGCGTCAATGCACATTTGGTGGCACTGGCTGGCATGGGAAGTGACAATCCACTTCAGTTGGCAAGTGGCAACCCACATCTGGTGGCCGGTGACGTGGCAAGTGTCAATCTGAAAATGGTGGTAGGAGATGTGGCAAGCTGCAAATGGTGCCAGGAGATGTGGCAAGTGACAATCTGCAAATGGTGCCAGGAGATGTGGCAAGTGACAATCTGCAAATGGTGGCAGGTGACGTAGCAAGTGACAATCTGCAAATGGTGGAAGGAGACGTGGAAAGTGACAATCTGCAAATGGTGGCAGGAGACGTGGCAATTTGCAAATGGTGGCAGGTGACATGGCAAGTGACAATCCACATCTGCTGCCAGGTGAAAGTGGCAAGTGACAATCCACATCTGGTGGCAGGCGACATGGCAAGTGACAATCCACATCTGGTGGCAGGTGACCGTGGCAAGTAACACACTGCATCTGGTGGCAGGAGATGTGGCAAGTGACACGCCCAGTGCTCCCACTGATTCTGCATTATGGTGAGTTGAACCACTTCATTATATATTGGAATTTAATAATAGAAATAATGCACTTCAATCACCCTGACACCATATCAACCATGGTGCCCCAATGATTGAAGTGCCAACACCAGCCATCACCCGCAAAAAATTGCTTAGCACCGGTCCCCCCCCACGCGGGCATGCAAAAAGGTTGGTGACCGCTGCTATGGGCTCTAGCCCCAGATCTTTTGCAGACCTAGCAACGCCCCTGGGCGGAACACTGATACAGTTTCCCTCCTCCTCGTCTGTGATAGGCGAAACACTGATACAGTTTCCCAGCATCGTATCAAGGTTCCTCTATCACGGACGGATGAGGAGGAGGTGGGGCGGGCTTTGTTTCAATGTACGGCTGAACAGAATGCATTACACAATGGGAGACACACATTGTTTTAGTAATAAACGGTATGGCTGCAACTGGGCCCATTGTGAATGCAACTGGGTACATGAGACTGCAACTGGGCACAGTGTGACTGCAACTTGGCACAGTGAGACTGCAACTTGGTACAGTGAGACTGCAACTGGGCACAGTGAGACTGCAACTGGGCACAGTGAGACTGCAACTGGGCACAGTGTGACTGCAACTGGGCACAGTGAGGCTACAACTGGGCACAGAGAGGCTGCAGATGGGCACAGGGAGGCTGCAGATGGGCACAGTGAGGCTGTAGATGGGCATTGTTTACCGGTAGCTGCTGCATTTTCCCACCCTCGGCTTATACTCGAGTCAATATGTTTTCCCAGTTTTTCGTGGTAAAATTAGGTGCCTCGGCTTATATTCGGGACTTATACTTGAGTATATAAGGTAATTGATTTAGACTATGTTAATTGATTTAGTTTGGTGCGGGTGTATTTATTCATAAAGTTTCTCCACCCAAACTCGCTCATCCATGTCTTCAGTGGTGTCTTCAGTGGTGGCCAGTGATAATTTTTTTTGGGGGGGGGGGGGCGGCAAACAGTATGCCACCCTCCCCCGATTGGTTGGGTCTGGAGCACTTACCCCATCACTTCTACCGGGCTTCACCGGCAGCTTACTCTGCTCGCTGGTGGTGGCGGTGGTGGCGGTGGTGGCGGCGGCTTCCCCTTCCCCTGCTCTCCACTGACACGACGGTGGCGACAGCTTCTGTTTCCTCCCTCCTCCTCGGCGGCCAATTTGGACTCTTCTCTTTTTGGCCAATTGAAAAATGAGTCTCAGGCCCTTGTCTGCTTGGCCGTAATGAGGATCTGTGTTTCAATAGCGAATATTCATTCGCTGTTGTAACAGCTGGATGGGCTCTGAGCACAGTGCTCTGCGTCCGGAGCCCACCCTATTTTGAAGCCTATTAGAGCCTCTGGCTCTAATCAGGTGCTAAAAAAAAACCCACCGCTGTAAAGACGGTCTTCATCAGGGTTTTTCGAAATCGACCGAATGTCACAAGGATTAACAGGGCCCCCGCCACTTTCAAGAGGCTGATGGAGAACACTGTGGGTGATATGAACTTGGTAGAAGTGCTAGTGTACCTTGATGATATCATCGTGTTCGGCAGAACGTTGGAGGAGCATAAAGCTCGGTTGGAGAAAGTCTTTCAACGATTACACACAGAGGGGCTGAAGCTGTCGTTAGAGAAGTGTCAGTTCTACCAGACTTTAGTCATGTATCTGGGGCATGTAGTATCAGCCGAGGGAATAGCTATTGACCCTCAGAAGTTGGAGGCTATTACTTCCTGGCCTCACCCAAGCACCCAGAAGAGTTGGGTTCATTTACCCTTGGAAGGAGAACAGGCTGTGTGTCAAGGAGTAGAGCATAAACACCGAGGGGTCATAGTGGCTGAAGTTGTGGGAGTCACCTCTTTGGGAGTACCAAGATATTACTGTGATTTGACCCAAGTGCGCAGCCAAGAACTGCCTCAGTTGACAAGAGAGGACATGAGACGGGAACAACGTGAAGATCCATTGGGGAATCTTGTGAGGAAATTGTTAGCCGCCCAGAACCCCCAGATACTGTTGAAAAGCCCCATTGAGGGAACAAAAGTCACCCATAGAGAGCGGGACCGAATGCTGTTGGAAGATGGAGTTATATACAGGAGAGGTCCATCTGAGGAATTAGAGTATTATTTCTCACACACAGCATATGCATACTTCCAATTACACCCCAAAATACATTCTGCTACTCCTCCCGAGTATTGCCATACCACATGTGTGAGACTTTTTCACAGCCTGGCCACATAGAGAGGCCCAACATGCAAGGAGCATCATCAGGCAATCTAGGGGCATACATTACACATCTAATTTCCTAACAACCTATCACACTTTTGAAGGCCATGGAGCACAAGGACAGTGGAATTACCCACAAAATGACCTCATTTTGGAAAGCAAACAACCCAACATATATTCTATGGGGCATAATGAGTCTTTTAAACAGTTCATTTCCAAAGAAAAAATTACTCAAACATGAGTGTATATCCTCTAGTGGGACTTTGATTTGGGTCACTGACAGGTAGGTAAGTATTGATATATTGAGTAGAGGAGTAGAAATTAAAAAAGAAGATATTTATTATGGAAAAAAGATAAAAACATAGTAACTATGACATAACATAATGAGCATTAAAATGGATGCATGTACATGGAGATCAGAAGAAATAACATTGACCAATTCTATTGTATAAAAACAGATAGAAAAAACGTGACGTTTCGAGGTAATAAAGGGATCAACCTCTTCTTCAGGGGTAATACGTTTTGGTCACGGCAATAATTTATATCTACGGTCAAACGAGAAAAAGGACAAGATTTAGAAGCATATACATATGCATTAAACAATTTGCTGCACTTCCAATATTGGTCCTAGATGATCATATATATAGCCAAGCATATATTGGATAATAGTATAGATACTAACCGTGTGTGCTAATACAAACATCCAAGGCATCCAAGGGGGATCAGTTGGCTGCAGACCCAGAGAGACCCGAAGAGGGACAAAGGCAGGTAGCTGGGACAAGAAAAGGAACAGGGACACGGAGGAACCTGAAGAGAAAAGAAGCAGTGGGGAGAGGTACCGCTGGGTGGATACTGTTCCCGGAGCTGGCAGGGGTCCCCCAAACATCAGGACAGCTCCACAAGGGTGTCTCCAATGGCACCTAATTGTCACTCCGTGAAGGAGTAGGACAGAACCAATTCACAGGAAGTGGTCCCCGTGTCGTCCCAGTCACTATGAAAGAAAAGTATATGTGAATGAGTAGGGGATATATATATATATATATATATATATATATATATATATATATATATATATAGATCTATATATATATATATATATCGATAGATATATAGATATATATCGATAGATATATAGATATATAAATATAATGTATAATATACATAGAATATATAGGGGGGTCCGTGGTGGTTGAATTGTCATACAACCACCACTGAATACATTAACAGACAGCAAAAGGGTATATGGGGATGTGGGGGACAGGATCTAAAGGGTAAGATAACACCTACCCGGCTTGCCAGCTAACAACTGTATATTCACAGAACCAGGAAGGGGGGTTTTAGTTTGCAGGGTGCCTTTGAGATACACAGCAGACTAGAACCAAGCCTCCTGGGGATGTATTGAGGAGGACTGGATGATCTAAGAAAAAAAAAATGTAATAGGGTACAAAACTATGTAAGATATTGGTTTGGATACTCCAAGTGAGCTCCTATGAATAAACCTAATAATAGTGTCAGCTGGTCAAAGAGTAGCTTACCTAAGTGAATCAGCTGCCCCAGAGTGTCTGTGGTATGCTGCAAGCAGAAAGCTGCTGAATAACAGCTAATCCTTAAATATGTGAAGCTTGTTAGGAAGTAGCCGTGTGATAGCCTCATTGGACTGGGGGAGGAGGTACCTGACACAGGGTATAGGCATTAATAAGACGCCCTGAGTGCATCGGCGCGTGGCGTCATCTCCTGCACGCCACCTGATGGGAGAGGAGAGGCAGCATCCCAAAGGGGGCGTGGCCTAGCATGACTGCGTCATGCTGGTTCCCAAGGAGGCAGGGCCAGCACGACGTCATGACGGTGTCACCCCGCGTCAAAGTCTTGCGACGCAGTATCCGGCGTGTCCGCTGCCACGGAAACCCGGACAGCAGATTGCCGGAGAATAGGGAGGCCGGGCATGTCAAGACAGGCATGCCACGGCCCCCCCTGCACCGAGTGGAGGCTAGCAGGACGAAAGAGAGGATACGGACCGAAGTAGTCCCATACAACCGAAGGAAAGAAGGCCTCTCTCGTGTCACCACAGATCAATCACCCGGATACCTGGATGGATGAGCAATGTACAACTAAATCAGTCATATACAATAAAATATTTACAATGCAGTGTAAATGCAAAAAAAGAAACAATAGAACAAAAGAGAAAGAAGGAAAAGAAAAGGGGGTCCGATCATAACCAGAATGCTAAATGAAGTTTGCAGTCGGTTAGTCTGAGCCTCTGCTTAATCGGGGGGTTCCCACTCAGATCTTCCCGAAGAGAACCCCTCCAGGAAGGGTCTAAAAGATATGATTCAATTTTAGGCCAGGTGGTTCAGTCACATTTAAGCGAAATATCCACCTCTATTCGGACTGTAGGAGTAGTTTGTATCCCCACCCCGTAAGATGAGAAAGGATATTTTTGGTGTGACACCGTCATGTACTTCTGTGACATGCCTCCCCAGTGGAAGACTGGGATTGCAGGTTTGCATTGACACAATGTGTCGGTAGGCACAACGCCAGAACTGCTGGATCGTCTTGCCTACATAAAAACAAGAACAGTCACACAAAAGGAGATAGACCACGCCTGTTGTCTGGCAATTGGCATAGTGTTTGGGTACTGTAACAAGGGGTTAAATTCTGTGTTACATTTATTCATAGGTTCATTCATATATTTACCCTTTCAGATATGTGGTCAGTAAATGCAAGGATTAAATCACACAACACAAAGAATGTAATAAAAAGTTTTACTTAGCTTCCATTAAAGATGTATTACAGATGATACGATACAGGATAAATATAGCATATTCAATTCCAGGGGACCCCATAACTACTGAAAGTTCTGGAAGGCGATGGTCTGTTCAAACTCTAGGTACATTCATGTCCTTAGAAGAAATCCACTGGCCTGCTCTATTGTCTGACCTTTTAAAGGCTAGATGGAAGGCGTGAAAAACTGGTTTTATCTGGTACTAACAAAAGACTAGCCATAATGTTCTCGAGACAATGACGCTCTGTGAGTGACCATCTGTGAGCTCAGAAACATACATTTTACATATATATATATATATATATATATATATATATATATATATATATATATGTAATCACCTTAAAACTATTACTAAGTCTCTTGTAATTCAATAACTAAAGTTATTTATGAATATAGACCCATACTACAGGTACATAGCGTTCTCCATTGGGGAGTGTCACATTTCTGGAGGTATTCATATAGCCACAATAGTTGCAACCCCCAAAGGTACCTGGGTATTTGCACGGATCTTGTTGACCCAGGTTGTTAAACTCACTGGAGACCAAGTGATCTTTAAGAGATCTGGCCCATTTGTAAGTAAATGCAGGATTTTTGCTGACAAATGGACCAATTTTGGGATCCATAGTAAGGACATGCCAGTACTTACTGGTAATCCTTTTGAACGTTTCATGCTGATTGGAAAACCTGGTTATTATAGAGATTGGATTGGTTTTCTTATTTTTTGATGATGGGTTGTATAAAAGATCATTCCTTGTTCCTAATAGGGCTCTATTGTAAGCCTTTTTTAAGACAAGTTTTGGAGTAACCGCGTCGGAGCAGTCTCTCACGCAGCAAAACCTCATTTTTGAAAATACTGTCGTCAGTACAATTCCTGTGTATCCTTAAATACTGACTATAAGGGATAGATGCTGTAAGTGCTTTGGGCTATGCCTATAGCCCTCCCCCAACAATACTTGAGAGTACTAAAAAGGTTGCTAATGAATCTAATTTGGAAACATAAAAAACCGAGAGTATCCCTCCAAGTGTTGAAGCAAGGGAAGAGGAAGGGGGGGTTAGCGGTTCCTGACATCTCTGCTTACCACAAAGCTGTCGTGCTGTCCAGGGCAGTAGAGTGGGGCAGGGAGGAAAATGAGAAAAAATGGGTTAGTATTGAAAAAACACTAAGTAAAGCACAATTGGGTAGTATTATTTGGAATCCCCCACAATATAGAAGACTAGATGAAAACACTGACACACTGACACATAATGTTTTTAAAATGTGGGATGGGATATATAAACGGTTAAATGGTAAATATAACTCACCTTTAATCACATTGTTAGATAACGAATATTTTCCACTAGGATTGAAAAATATAGGAGGAGGTTGGTTAAAAAAGGGTGTCATACAGCTAAGGGACATAATAAGAAAAGGAAAAATGATCCCTACACAGGATTTGATGCAGAATAATCTTGCATGGGGGATGGTTGAATCACTTTATTAAAAATTTTCCTCAACCTGTTAGATCTGGAGAAGACCTCACCACTTTTGAACGATTGTTCGTGGAAAAGGACCCAAGAAATACCGTATCTAAAATATTTAAAGTCTTACTGAAGGCAGAAGAAGTGGAGACACCGCCATTCATTAGGAAATGGGAGAGGGAATTAGGGACAACACATGATAAGAAGTTTATAGGAAAAATTTTGGACCTTGCCCACGCTTCGGCGGTGGACAGCGGAACAGCAGAGATGAACTATAAGTGTCTAGTAAGATGGTACTCAACCCCGGAAATAATTAGTAAATTCAAGAGTAGTACATCAGCAGAATGTTGGAGAGGTTGTGGAGAGGTCGGTTCCATGACACATCTGTGGTGGGACTGTCCTAAAATAAGGGACTACTGGAAAAAGATCCTACAACTCATCAAGAAGATTACAAAAAAAAGTAGAGGAAGACCCCTGGGTGGTGCTGTTCCATGGAGGGGCGGGGGCCATAAAGCAGTATAAAAGGACCTTGACCCCTCATCTCCTTAATGCCGCTAAAAGACTTATACCAAAGAACTGGCAAAAGAAGGAAACCCCATTAATTTGGGAATAAATAGATAGGGTTGAGGAAACCTATACAATGGAATGTTGGGGTAGCTCTATAGAAGAGGAGAATAATAGAACCATGATAAAATGGGAGGGATGGACATCATTCAAAAAGACATGTAGTTATGCCCAGGAACTGAGATTGTAGGATCTTGGGAGAGGAGAGGATCGACGTAGGCTTTAACTTGGTGGCCGGTAAGAGAGCAGAGGCGGGAGGGGTGGGGTGGGGGGGGCTAAAGGGAGAAGTTAGCAATAAATTGTCGGTAAAATTTTGTCATTTTTTACTGCTGCGATGATGAGACAATGATGGGGACGGAAAGACAAACTGCAAAGCGGAGTCAGGTCCCTTGATGACGTCTGCTGAAGTGGCAAGAAAAAAAAAAAAAGAAAAAAGATGCTGTAAGTGCTTTGGGATGGAAGCTACTGGCGTGTAAGATAGTGTTGCCAGATGTTGGTTTTCTAAAGAGACTACTGCTGATATGGCCCATTTCATCTTTATGGATGTTGACATCCAGAAATGTTAGGGAGGATCTATCCCATGTCATTGTAAATGTAAGGTTAAAGTTATTGGTGTTTAGTTGTTTCAAAAAAGATTCCAGTTGGTCAGGTGGGCCGTCCCAAATGAGGAAAATGTCATCGATGAATCTAAGCCAAAGACCGACAGTCCTCATGAAGGGGGCCATGGATTCAGATTCTCCAATCATGTGTTCCCACTCCCCCAGGTACAGATTGGCATACGATGGGGCACAAGAGGTCCCCATCGCAATGCCCTGCACCTGGAGGAAGTGGAAGCCATTGAAGGTGAAATGATTGTGGTGGAGAATGAATTCTAAAGAGCCCAACAGAAATTCACCCATTGGGCCTGCTATCCTTAGAGATAATATGTCTCATGCATGTTAGGCCCCTATCGTGGGGTATGGAGCTGTATAGTGCACAGTGTATCCACCCAGCGGTACCTCTCCCCACTGCTTCTTTTCTCTTCAGGTTCCTCCATGTCCCTGTTCCTTTTCTTGTCCCGGCTACCTGCCTTTGTCCCTATTCGGGTCTCTCTGGGTCTGCAGCCGACTAATCCCCCTTGGATGTTTGTATTAGCACACACGGTTAGTATCTATACTATTATCCAATATATGCTTGGCTATATATATGATCATCTAGGACCAATATTGGAAGTACAGCAAATTGTTTAATGCATTGTATATGCTTCTAAATCTTGTCCTTTTTCTCGTTTAACTGTAGATATAAATTATTGTCGTCACCAAAACTTATTACCCCTGAAGAAGAGGTTGATCCCTTTATTACCTCGAAACGTCAGTTTTTTTCTATCTGTTATTATACAATAGAATTGGTCAATGTTATTTCTTCTGATCTCCATGTACATGCATCCATTTTAATGCTCATTATGTTATGTCATAGTTACTATGTTTTTATCTTTTTTCCATAATAAATATCTAATTTATACTCCTCTGCTCAATATATCAATACTCACCTACCTGTCGGTGACCCAAATCAAAGTCCCACTAGAGGATATACACTCATGTTTGAGTAATTTTTTCTTCATTCTACTAGGGAATGTGGGTTCACTGACACTACAGCTCTCCTCAGAGGTGACACTATCTCCCAATTTTTTTTCCAAAAGTCTTTGAAAAAGTGGAAAGAAAATTATTATTTTATTTTTTTTACACAAAGTGGTCAATTTATAAGATATTTCTAACACATAGCATGTACATAGCAAAAATTACACCCCAAAATACATTCTGCTACATGTCCCGAGTATGGCGATACCACATGTGTGAGCCTGGCCACATACAGAGGTCCAACATGCAGGGAGCACTGTCAGGTGTTCTTGAAGCATAAATTACACATTTAGTTTCCTGACTACCTATCACATTTTTAAGGGTCCTGAAGCACCAGGACAATGGAAATACCCACAAAATGACACCATTTTGAAAAGCAAACACCCCAACTTATATTCTGTGAGGCATGGTGACAGGTACTCTGGTATTCTGATGAGCTGGTGACAGGTACTCAGGTACTCTGATGGGCCGGTGCAGGTACTCGGGTTTTCTGATGGGCTGGTGACAGGTACTCGGGTACTCTGATGGGCTGTGACAGGTACTTGGGTACTCTGATGAGCTGGAGACAGGTACTTGAGCACTCTGGTGGGCTGGTGACAGGTACTCGGGTACTCTGATGGTCTGGTGACAGGCACTTGGGTACTCTGATGGGCTGGTGACAGGTACTCGGGGTACTCTGGCTTGTGACAGGTACTTGGGTACTCTGATGGGCTGGTGACAGGTACTCTGGTACTCTGATGGGCTGTGACAGGTACTCGGGTACTCTGATGGGCTGGTGACAGGTACTTGGGAACTCTGGTGGGCTGGTGACAGGTACTCAGGTACTCTGATGGGCTGGTGACAGGCACTTGGGTACTCTGATGGGCTGGTGACAGGTACTCGGGTACTCTAAAGAGCTGGTGACAGGTACTCGGGTATGCTGATGAGCTGGTGACAGGTACTCGGGGTACTCTGATTGGCTGGTGACAGGTACTTGGGTACTCTGATGAGCTGGTGGTAGGTACTCGGGTACTCTAATGGGCTGGTGACAAGTATTTGGGTACTCTAATGAGCTGGTGACAGGTACTCAGGTACTCTGATGGTGACAGGTACTCGGTTACTCTGATGGTGACAGGTACTCTGATGGTGACAGGTACTCGGGTACTCTGATGGTGACAGGTACTCTGATGGTGACAGGTACTTGGGTACTCTGATGGTGACAGGTACTCTGATGGTGACAGGTACTCGGGCTGTGACAGGTACTATGATGGACTGTGACAGGTCCTCTTAATTGGGGGGAGGGGCAATCGGGCACTGTACTGTGGTTTTTTTACATTTTTTTTCCAGGTCTCCTCCTCACTGTTCCGGAAACGGCACTACAGCCGTTTGTTGACATTTGTGACCGAACGTGATTGGACACAGCTGGTCACATGGTAAAGAGCCAATATCATTTTCTATTTACCCTGATCGGGATGGGCTGTTTCTGAGAGACATGCCTCATCCCGATCGCCGCGCTGCACCCCTCCCAGGGGTGCGCCGGAGCAGCGATCACGAGCCAAACACGTGTGACCGGCTGTGATTGGACACAGCCGGTCACGTGGTAAAGAAACAAATTTCAGTGGCTCTTTACCCTGATCGGAGATGGGCTGTGTCCGAGGGACACGCCTCATCCCTGATCACATCGCTGCAGGCCCCTGGGGGTCCACAGGAGCGGCGAGAGCCGAAGGACGTCATATGACGTCCACCCGGAGGGAGGAGATGTTCCTGCCGGCGTTATTTTACAATGGCCTGGTATGGAAGTGGTTAATTGATCTCTCATTAGGATTAAAAGTTAAATAGGCCGGCCTGGGTTCCCCATTTAGAAGTCTTGCTAGAATTAATACACAACTCTCGCTTATCCTTTCAGGTCATGCTCAAGTGGTACTCCATTGTACATACGTGTATATAATATACTGTATGGCCAAATTGTCTTAACCTGTATCATTGTAGAGGAATTCTTCTACTGAACTAGGAGTTCAACAACATCTTTCTTGAGTTATTCAGTAAACGTTAATAGAATATAAACTCATCAAGTTGTTTGACTTATTACTTTAGGTGGTGCAAAGATGTCTGAACCCAGAGTGTCAGGTGAGTTGGAATGATCCCAGGGTCATGGTGGTGCAGATGAGCAGGTAAATCCAAGCAGTCCCCAAGTGGGTTGTGGTACATATATATATATATTATATATATATATATATATATATATATATATATATATATATATATATATATATATATATATATATATATATATATATATATTCAGTATGTAAAACATTTTTATTCTCTGGTTTAGATGTACTTAAAACTCCTTTTAATTTTAGGTTGAACTTGTAACCCTAAAAAAAAAGACGCCTCTAGGTGATTGAACACTTATACAATGCACTGTATAATTAGAAATTCTAAGTACTGCAAAGCCTGTTATTTGTATCTCTTTTTATGTACAATTTTTCATCATAGAAAATAACATTATTTTTAGTATCAGACTTTGTTGTCTATATTTATGACTCTGAGCTCTATTGATTTCTTTCTATAGTTTCATTATCTTTTAATGTCATGGGCATAAGTGACTCTTTTTGCCAAGATAATATCTTGCCGTTACAAGAGAAATGAGTATCAAAATATAAGGACACAAACAATTATGATGTATTATGAAAAAGATACTTAGCTAGGAGCAAACGCATCTTCAGAAAATGCTCATTTTGTTTGAGAGGATATTGCTATTTCTGTGCCATTATTTCATAGATATAGAGAACATAAATGGCAGTAATCCTAAAACTATTTGCACACCCAAATGTCTTTGTTTGAATGGTCCTATCATTCCAGAATGTTAGAACTCCAGATGTATTCTGTCCCCATCTTGATAAAGATAAAGGTGCCAATGATCTTGGTCATCATTTTCTTGATGTCTAACTAAAGCACAAAGTTGGGCTACAAGAAAATGGCAATAATGACCAATATTGACCAAAGGGCGCCTTCATCCTCTACAACAGGGGTCTCCAAACTATGGCCCTCAAGTTGTTCAGGAACTACAATTCCCATCATGCCTAGTCATGTCTGTGAATGTCAGAGTTTTACAATGCCTCATGGGACGTGTAGTTCTGCAACAGCTGAAGGGCCGTAGTTTGGAGATCACTGCTCCACAAGATAGAGGTGGAGTATGTGGCAGTTGATGGAATGCTTTTTACAGTCTTTTGCCCTGAAGATCAACAAAACTATTGTGTAGCACCCTGATGTTTAGGCAGCGCTGCTATTAAATTTAGTTGCCAGGCGATAGTTGCCTTGGCCAATTGTTAGGAGATCAATTGATTTCTCCCTAATTCTGGAATTGCTGCATAGCAAGGACAGATTATGAATAAATGGGGTATCTCAGCCAATGGCCAGGGATTTTCTTTGGTCCCTTGGCCTGCTGGGAGAGCCTATTTATTTGGGTGGAGTCAGGTGATCTGGGTTTGCTGCCACCTGGACAGCTGTCTGGGTGGACGTGTGTCATGTTGCCCCGGGCTGCTAGGCCATAAGCCTTAGGCCTATCCCATCTGGCTGCTAGGCTGTCTAAGGGCCTATACAAAAGCAGGAGAGCAGTGTAGGGTTGGGACTGCTGGCTTGTAGTCTAACCAGAAGTAACGGTTCCGCTGGCCCGGGGAACCAGTTGCGGTCGGAGGTAGAGGGGAAGCTGTCACCAGTAAGGGACTATCTGCCTAATTACCAGGCACCACAGTGAGTAACTGAAGCAAGTACCGGAGCAGCATTCTAACCAACCAGGGATGGTGAAAAATCTGGAAACTTCAGTGGGTATCAAGCCAGGGACCCAGCCAGCGGAGGTGGCGCTTGCAGAGTAGCCTTGTGTGTCAAGCCAGGGACCGAGCGGGCCAGTGGGGTGAAGTTTGAGCGGTATCTTGAGTGGCAAGCTAGGGACCCAGCAGAGAGCCGAGGGTGACGCTTGAGGAAAATACCACCGTGAAGATTGCAGAAGCTCGAGGGATTCAGTGTCAGTGAATTAAAGGGTCTATTGAGAGATTCTTCAGCTCAGTGGGCTGAAGAACTACAAGGAGTGATTGTAGTGAAAGTGAAAGAACTGTTACGCTTTATGTTAGGAACTGTTAAAGACTGTTGCCATAGGAGACAGCATTCCTACACATGCAGATGTGGCGTCTTGCTGGATGCTTTTCCCTGCATGACTGTCCTCCTATTGAAGTCTCGGAGTCTGCCAATTGAACTTGCAACTACTTAAGGGTGCCCTGGCCCTAACCCTCTTTCCCCAAAAGTTTGTTAAGAGAAAAAAAAATCTCTTTTGCATTTAAGAAGTGTCTAGCGCCTAATGACTTTAATCACCTTGCACCCACAATGCCTCGCAACCCACTACATACAGAAGGATGTCAGCTATCCCTGGCCCTGGAGGTTCTCATTAGACCAAAGGAGGCCTGGGACCTTGATACACAAGCAAAAAGAGCATGGGCGAATATAAATTTTGCTGAAAATATATATTTTTTTAATTCCTTTCTTGGAGGAATTGTCAGCTCTCTCAAATTGGTATTTTCCAAAAGCAGTGGCCCTGTGTGCAAGATCATGAGTTGGGCCCCCGCTTGAGAAGAATAAAGTACGTAATGCACAGCACTCTTCAAGAAAAGTTGGGCGTGCTTTTCATTGTGCTGAATATTGATGGTGGCTTAAAGGCACGCAGAGTGCAGGGATTCAGTAGTAAGTAACCCAAAGATTTAGTAGTAAGGGATGCAAAGTTTAGGGGTCAAAAGTAAGTGGGGCAGAGTTCAGGAGTCAGTAGTGAAGTAAATTTTGAGAATCAGTAGTAAGTAAAGCAGAGTTCAGAGGTCAGGAGGGAAGCAGGGGTCAGTAGTCAGTGACGCAGAGCTCAGAGGTCAGTAGTAAGTGAGGAAGAGTTCAGGGGTCAAGAGTAAATAAGGCAGAGTTCAGGGGTCAGGAGTAAGTTGGGCAGAGTTCAGGAGTAAGTGAGGCAGAGTTCAGGGGTCAGGAGTAAGTGAGGCAGAATTCAGGGGTCAGGAGTAAGTTAGGCAGAGTTCAGGGGTCAGGAATAGGCAGGGCTGAGTTCAGGGATCAGTAGTAGATGACACAGAGCTCAGGGGTCACAAGGGTATTATACCCTGCACTGTAAAACTGGGGCTACTGCTGCCTGACTTTGTAATTTGAGCCAGGGCAAGCCAGCCCTTGGCAGTCAGGTAGATATGTGGGCCAGTGTGACTCACTTACTGACTTACCGATATAGCGTTTGCTGGGCAGTGATCGGTCTGTGTGAGAAAGGCTGAGATAGCTGCAGGCACCGGGCAGAGGTACTGATCTGATCCAGTGGCCAAAAGTTGAGTGCAATGAATGGGCGGGATGTAAGCAGAACTGCAGGCGCCATGCTTAGCATTTTACATCACAGTCACTGCATAGTGCACATGGGCTGGCAGCACAGATCAGACTGCCTACCAAACATTCGATTGGATCACTGCAGTACTGTTTGTGTCAGGGAATGCATGAACGATTAATTACTTTGAGTAATTTTATGCCAGTACAGAAATCTTTAAGAACACAGCAGATCGATGTGACTACAGACTGGCTATTGATAACAAATTAATATTTATTCAATATGTCAAATATTCACAATAAATAGTTTGATTAGTAGATGGACACTATAATTCTACATAAAAAATTCCAAATTGTCTATACCAATCGAGGATATAGATATAGATATCTCTATGTGTAGAATTAAATTCAATAATGAAATTATGCCCATAGACAGAATAACCATATACAACTAATTATCAGACAATAGTCTACATTTTTTGGAATCCAACAGTTATTCCCCTTCAGAAGGAATAAGCGTTAAACTATGTAAAATGGTACGCCACTAAGGCCCAAAACCAGAAAAATAATTAAAAATGGAAAAACAAAATTAACAAAAAAATGTAAATGTTTATAATATTGGGGGAGAGCAATTAGGTATCAAAAGCAATATGACAATTAGCTTTCAAAGGAATCAACAGAATATATTATAGCTACCCCTTTTCAAAATGGCTGTTGGCTTTAAATGGTTGTTACCAGAGTCTGCTAAGATGGCTACCTTTCCAATATGGCGTCTCGTTATGTTGGAGCTGCGTCTTGTCGTCACTGAGATTTCAGATGATGAGGCGTGATGCTGGGTGTATATCTGATGGCGTCTCTCTCGATGGATGTATGTCTGTATCGATGGATCTATCTCCTTGTCTTATATTCAGTTCTGAACAATAAGCTCATCAAAATTTTACCAATCGGGTTGCGGCTAGGACTCTGTGCAGGCCAGCCAAGTTCCTCCACCCCAAACGCACTTATCCATGTCTTTATGGACCTTGCTTTGTACACTGGTCCAAATCATTTGGTGGAGGGGGGATTATGGTGTGGGGTTGTTTTTCAGGGGTTGGGCTTGGGCCCTTAGTTCTAGTAAAGGGAACTCTTAAGGCATCAGCATACCAAGACATTTTGGACAATTTCATACTCCAAACATTTTTGGAACAGTTTGGGGATGACCCCCTCCAGTTCCAACATGACTGTGCACCAGTGCACAAAGCAAGGTCCATAAAGACATGGATGAGCGAGTTTGGGGTAGAAGAACTTGACCACAAGCTTACGCATGTATTTGCAATGTGCTCCTTGCTGTGAAGATCAGTTATAGGTGGGGGGCAGTGGGCAGTTATTTGTAACTGCTAATTTTGTCTAGGGGTGCTATAGTTATCCAATCTTTCGATCCTTCAGAAAACCGCGTTCCCCTCACCCAGCGGTGGATTATTCCTGCCATCCTCACATCCAGAGCCAATCTATGGATGTGATGACGTCGGGAACAGTCAGTTCATAATACTGCTGGTGGTCGGGTGGGAGGCAGAAGCGCCGGGGATTGGTCTTGCACGTAGAGAATTGGCGGATTAAGTAACTATATCCCTGCCTTGAAATCCCCTCGACAAAAAAGAGCAATTAACCCATACAGTGCGAACACAGCCCCACTACATGGAAGAATTTTTTTTTCCTCTTCATTAACCACTTCAGCCCCTTCATGACCAGGCCATTTTTTGCGATATGGCTCTGCGTTACTTACACAGACAATTGCGCGGTCGTGGGACGTTGTACCCAAATAAAATGGATTTCCTTTTTTCCACACAAATAGAGCTTTCTTTTGGTGGTATTTGATCACCTCTGCCAACAATTAAAAAAAAAATATTTTTTACTTTTTACTGTGCTATAAAACATACCCAATAAAAAAATGTAAAAAATCTAATTTCTTCATCAATTTAGGCCAATATGTATTATGCTACATATTTTTGGTAAAAAAATTCCCAATAAGCGTATATTAATTGGTTTGCAAAAGATAGCATCTTCAAACTATGGGATATATGTAGCACCCTCTACCAATAGGTAGGTGCTAGTATAGGATGTTTACTAGGGAGACTGTCAGCACAGGTACATTTAGGCAGGATCTATGCTTTGAGCTGAGCCTGTCTGTTTTGATCTTGGGGCAGGGAGTGGTTAGTGTAGCAGTGGGTGTGACCAGGGAGAATGTTCTGGAAGAGGGGCAGGGCCTGGAACTGCAGTGGCAGGCAGCTCATGTGGGAGCCCTGACCAATCCCCAACTGGTATTAGCAGGGGGTGGGCCTCCTATATAAGCTGAGGTAACATACCACTGGGGGGAGTTGTCGGCCAGGTGAAGTGGAGAATGGAGTACTAGACAGCAGCAGGAGGGCACCCCCATCTGGGGGGGTGCGCAGATCGAAGGAAGAGGCCCGGGAAGAGCTGTGAGGGAACATCACTTTTACACGGTCATTAGTGATGTCCTCATCATTACACGATCATTGATGAGGAACTCCTGGAGCAGAGGGGCAGGTGAAGCTGTCGGAACGTATGGTCCGGTTAAGTTCTCCATCAAGGACTCGGGGCAGAGAAAGGTTGGTGAGTATACCACAGTGGAGTGCTGGATGTGCTAGGAAGTCTGTGAGGGAACTTTGATTTTACACGGTCATTAGTGAAGCCCTGAGGAGTCCTAGATCAGAGGAGAGACTGTGGGGAGTAGTGTCAAATCGATGTGGCCTGTTGGCACAGGATTTGCAAGCTGGGCTTGCTGGGAACAGTAGTCCACTATTCAGAACAGGCTTTTAAACTTTTGCTTACAGAAGAAGATGTTACAGGAAACTAATGTTTTACAGCATAAGTTTGTGCAGGAGGAGAGGATTTTCTGGGAACTTCACCCTTACACGGTCTTGGGTGAAGTTCTTATTCTTTACACTGTAATTAATGAGGAATTCCTGGGCGCAATAGTCTGCAGAAGTTATGCAGAGGAGGAGCAATAGTTTGCATTGTGATCAGGATAGGACTTAGGGTGGTGGGGGCCCCTGGGCTTGAGTCACTTTCGGGCCCTACCTTCTATACATTACTTTAAACCTTTAGTTTTCTTTTAAGCGCGCCACTCTGATACCGTTTGTCCGCCATTACACCACTGTCTAATGCAGACAGGTTTTCTCAACGGCAGTAAACGAGGCACTACGTAACTGCCAATAACCAATCAGCAAACCTCAAGATAAGAGTTTAAGGAATTTTAAGGAAAAAACTATTTAAGGAAAAAAACTTACATTTAAATGCTCATCAATGCAGCCTTGCACAGCATCCATCTGCATGCTTGTCCAGTGTCATTTGCAGCCTTGTCAGTGTCATTTGCAGCCTTGCCCAGTGACATTGCAGCCTTGCAGCCTTATCAGTGTCATTTACAGCTTTGCCCAGTGACATTGCAGCCTTCTCAGTGTCATTTGCAGCCTTGCCCAGTGACATTGCAGCCTTGTCAGTGTCATTTGCAGCCTTGCAGCCTTGTCAGTGTCATTTGCAGCCTTGCCCAGTGACATTGCAGCCTTGTCAGTGTCATTTGTAGCCTTGCAGCCTTGTCAGTGTCATTTGCAGCCTTGCCCAGTGACATTGCAACCTTGTCAGTGTCATTTGCAGCCTTGCAGCCTTGTCAGTGTCATTTGCAGCCTTGCAGCCTCCATCTGCAGCCTTATCAGTGTCCATCTGCAGCCTTTTCCGTGTCATTTGTAGCCTTGCCCAGGCTGCAGTTAAACTGCAGTGACATGTCAGTGTCACTGCAGTTTAAATGCAGTTTAAATATGGTGCCGCCGCGATACACAGAGCCGGTCCTGTGTATCTCGGCTCCTGTCGGCTTTTCTCAGCTCCTCTCACAGTCCTGCCCAGTCCCGCCCTATGATGGACATAACACAGGTCCAATAGCGGGACAATGACTCAATGAGTGTGAGTGGATCCCTGCGTTATGTCCATCATAGTGCGGGACTAGGCGTGACTGTGAGCGGAACCAGCCGAGTATAGCCGAGTACACACGGCTGGGTCCCGCGGGGCCCCCTATTGGGCGGAGCCCATGGGCTTGAGCCCAGTCAAGCCCAATGGTAAGTCCGGCCCTGATGGTGATGCAGGAAAAGGAGTGTAGTTATTAAACATGTGCATCATTCCTTCAGGTTCAACCATGTGTTAATCTATACAATCTCTAAATGTGATGGCATGTGATGGCTTTCCCCAACCAAGTTGTACCCCCAATAAACAAAAACAAAACAAAGTAAATTACTTATCATTGTCTCTGAGGTGATATATGGGAGTCTGGCAGTGGGGTAATATGGTGGATGTTACTAGTGGCAACTACACCGCTACATATATTTATTGAATTTGTATTTATTTTTTACTTGTAATGGCGGTGATCATCGATTTTTAGCGTAACTGCAACATTGAGACTGACAAATCTGACACTAAGTGACACTTTTTGGGGACCAGTGACACTAACACAGTGATCAGTGCTAAAATAAATGCACTGTCACTGTACTAATGACACTGGCATGGAAGCGGTTAACATCAGGGACAATCAAAGGGTTAAATGTGCTCCTAGGGAGTGCTTGCTAACTGCAAAGGGGATGCTTTGACCGGGGAAGACAGAGATTTGTGTTCCTGATTAGCAGGAATCTTCCCCTCTCACAGAATGGCGGTCTGCCTTATTTACATAGGCAGCCCGCAGTTTTGCATCTCTTGAGAATGATCAGCGTGTCCTGGCGGACATTGTATCTGCCAGACCCGCTGATTGGCTCCCGCTGTGTCCATTTACATCGCGCGCTGGAGGCGCGCGCGCCACAGGCGCCGGTGCAATAAAATCACGTACAGGTACGTGATTTCACGCAGGAGGGCCATCCTGCCACAGTATGTCTGCGTGGGGCGGTCCATAACAGGTTAATCACTTCAGCCCTGGAAGGATTTACCCCCTTCCTGACCAGGCCATTTTTTGCGATACAGCACTGCGTTACTTTAACTGCCAATTGCGCGGTCGTGCGACACTGTACCCAAATACAATTTATGTCCTTTTTTTCTCACAAATAGAGCTTTCTTTTGGTGGTATTTGATCGCCACTGCGGTTTGTATTTTTTTCGCTATAAACAAAAAAATACAGGCAATTTAAAAAAAAAAAACAATATTTTTTACTTTCTGTTAAAAAACACACCCAATAAAATTTATTAAAAAATCTAATTTCTTCATAAATTTAAGCCAATATGTATTCTGCTACATATTTTTGGTAAAGAAAACAAACAAACAATAAGCCTATATTGATTGGTTTGCGCAAAAGTTATAGTGTCTACAAAATAGGGGATAGATTTATGCCATTTTTTTTTTACTAGTAGTGGTGGCGATCAGTGATTTTTAGTGGGACTGTGACATTGCGGCGGTCAGATCGGACACATAACTGACATTTTTGACACTTTTTTGGGAACCAGTGACATTATTACAGTGATCAGTGCTAAAAATATGCACTGACATTGTACTAACGACACTGGAAGGGAAGGGGTTAACATCAGGGGTGCTCAAAGGGTTAAATGTGTTCCCTCAGTGTGTTTCTAACTGTGTGGGGGGATGGGCTGCCTGGGACAACACACAGATCCGTCTTCCTGCATAGCAGGAAGACAAGATCCTGTGTCATCCCCTGTCAGAATGGAGATCTGCCTTGTTTACACAGGCAGATCCCCGTTCTGTGTCTGTGGGGAACGATCGTGGGAGGCTGGCGGACATAGAGTCCTCCAGCCCTGCTGATTGGCGACTTGCCTGTCCTTATGGTGAATAAGGACAAGATAGGTGATTAAATACATGAACACAGGGCCATCTTAATAACATCATGGGCCCCTGGGCAAAGTAATGCAATAGGGCCCCTACCAGGGAGATGGTGACCTGGGGCGTGCTATGCGTGCAGTGGCAAGGAGTGAGTGTGGCTAAATAATGCTACATATTGGGTGTGGCTTTTTAGTCTAATTAGACACAACAAATACACAAAACCAAGAAATTATCCCAAATTAAATTAATTTCCCAAACATACTGTCCCACCCTCTCTACACACTGTACCCCCCCCCCATACACTGACCCCCTGTATACACTGACTCTTTTTCCTTGTACACACTGCCCCCCCCCCCCCCCCCCCGTAATAAGTGCATCTCCCAGCCATTTAGTGGCCTGTATTTATGTATGTCTCTATACACAGTACGGAGGGAAAGACAGGAGGGCACAGTAGAGGGGAGATCAGGAGGGTACAGTATAGGGTTTAGTAATGGATAGTGTCAGGTTTTGATGGTATAGGGAAGTATAGTGGCAGGTTAGGGTAGTATAGGGCAGTTTAGCGGAAGGTTTGGAAAGCATAGGGAAGTATAGCTGAAGGCTTAGATAGTATAGGGCAATATAGTGGAAGGTTTGGGTAGTATAGGGCAGTATAGGTGAAGTTTTGGGTAGTATAGTGGAAGGTTTGGATACTATAGGGCGGTATAGGTGAAGGTTTGGATAGTATAGAGCGGTTTAGGTAAAGTTTTAGATAGTATAGAACAGTATAGGTGAAGGTTTGGGTAGTATAGGGCGGTATAGGTGAAGGTTTGGGTAGTATAGGGCTGTATAGGTGAAGGTTTGGGTAGTATAGGGTGGTATAGGTGAAGGTTTGGGTAGTATAGGGTGGTATAGGTGAAGGTTTGGGTAGTATAGGGCGGTATAGGTGAAGGTTTGGGTAGTATAGGGCTGTATAGGTGAAGGTTTGGGTAGTATAGGTTGGTATAGGTGAAGGTTTGGGTAGTATAGGGTGGTATAGGTGAAGGTTTGGATAGTATAGAGTAGGGATGAGCCGAACACCCCCCTGTTCGGTTCGCACCAGAACATGCGAACAGGAAAAAAGTTTGCTCGAACACGCGAACACCGTTAAAGTCTATGGGACACGAACATGAATAATCAAAAGTGCTAATTTTAAAGGCTTACATGCAAGTTATTGTCATAAAAAGTGTTTGGGGACCCGGGTCCTGCCCCAGGGGACATGGATCAATGCAAAAAAAAGTTTTAAAAACAGCCGTTTTTTCAGGAGCAGTGATTTTAATAATGCTTAAAGTCAAACAATAAAAGTGTAATATCCCTTTAAATTTCATACCTGGGGGGTGTCTATAGTATGCCTGTAAAGGGGCGCATGTTTCCCGTGTTTAGAACAGTCTGACAGCAAAATGACATTTTGAAGGAAAAAACTCATTTAAAACTACCGCGGCTATTGCATTGCCGACAATACACATAGAAGTTCATTGATAAAAACGGCATGGGAATTCCCCACAGGGCAACCCCGAACCAAAATTAAAAAAAAAAAAATGACGTAGGAGTCCCCCTAAATTCCATACAAGGCCCTTCAGGTCTGGTATGGATATTAAGGGGAACCCCAGCCAAAATTTAAAAAAAAAATTGACGTGGGGTTCCCCCTAAATTCCATACCAGACCCTTCAGGTCTGGTATGGATTTTAAGGGGAACCCCGCGCCCAAAAAAAAAAAAAAAACGGCGTGGGGTCCCCCTAAAAATCCATACCAGACCCTTATCCGAGCACGCAACCTGGCAGGCCGCAGGAAAAGAGGGGGGGACGAGAGTGCGGCCCCCCCCCCTCCTGAACCATACCAGGCCACATGCCCTCAACATTGGGAGGGTGCTTTGGGGTAGCCCCCCAAAGCACCTTGTCCCCATGTTGATGAAGACAAGGGCCTCATCCCCACAACCGTGGCCGGTGGTTGTGGGGGTCTGCGGGCGGGGGGCTTATCGGAATCTGGAAGCCCCCTTTAACAAGGGGACCCCCAGATCCCGGCCCCCCCCCCTGTGTGAAATGGTAAGGGGGTACTTACCCCTACCATTTCACTAAAAAACTGTCAAAAATGTTAAAAATGACAAGAGACAGTTTTTGACAATTCCTTTATTTAAATGCTTCTTCTTTCTTCCTTCATCTTCTTCTTCTTCTGGTTCTTCTGGCTCTTCTGGTTCTTCCTCCGGCGTTCTCGTCCAGCATCTCCTCCGCGGCGTCTTCTATCTTCTTCTCCTCGGGCCGCTCCGCACCCATGGCATGAGGGGGGAGGCTCCCGCTCTTCTCTTCATCTTCTTCTTCATCTTCATCTTCTTCTTCATCTTCTTCTTCTTCTTCTTCTTCTTCTCTTCTTCATCTTCTTCTTCTCTTCTTCATGTCTTCTGCGGGCCGCTCCGCAGCCATGCTGGCATGGAGGGAGGCTCCCACTGTGTGACGGCGTCTCTTCGTCTGACGGTTCTTAAATAACGGGGGGCGGGGCCACCCGGTGACCCCGCCCCCCTCTGACGCACGAGACATGACAGGACTTCCCTGTGGCATTCCCCGTGACGTCACAGGGAAGTCCCGTTAATTCACCGTGCGTCAGAGGGGGGCGGGGTCATCGGATGGTCCCGCCCCCCGTTATTTAAGAACCGTCAGACGAAGAGACGCCGTCACACAGCGGGAGCCTCCCACCATGCATGGATGCGGAGCGGCCCGGAGAAGAAATGAAGAAGGAAGAAGAGATGAAGAAGAGAAGAAGAAGAAGAAGAAGAAGAAGAAGATGAAGAAGAAGATGAAGATGAAGAAGAAGATGAAGAGAAGAGCGGGAGCCTCCCCCCTCATGCCATGGGTGCGGAGCGGCCCGAGGAGAAGAAGATAGAAGACGCCGCGGAGGAGATGCTGGACGAGAACGCCGGAGGAAGAACCAGAAGAGCCAGAAGAACCAGAAGAAGAAGAAGATGAAGGAAGAAAGAAGAAGCATTTAAATAAAGGAATTGTCAAAAACTGTCTCTTGTCATTTTTAACATTTTTGACAGTTTTTTAGTGAAATGGTAGGGGTAAGTACCCCCTTACCATTTCACACAGGGGGGGGGCCGGGATCTGGGGGTCCCCTTGTTAAAGGGGCTTCCAGATTCCGATAAGCCCCCCGCCCGCAGACCCCCACAACCAGCGGCCACGGTTGTGGGGATGAGGCCCTTGTCTTCATCAACATGGGGACAAGGTGCTTTGGGGGGCTACCCCAAAGCACCCTCCCAATGTTGAGGGCATGTGGCCTGGTACGGTTCAGGAGGGGGGGGGCCGCACTCTCGTCCCCCCCTCTTTTCCTGCGGCCTGCCAGGTTGCGTGCTCGGATAAGGGTCTGGTATGGATTTTTAGGGGGACCCCACGCCGTTTTTTTTTTTTTTTTTTTGGCGCGGGGTTCCCCTTAAAATCCATACCAGACCTGAAGGGTCTGGTATGGAATTTAGGGGGAACCCCACGTCAATTTTTTTTTTAAATTTTGGCTGGGGTTCCCCTTAATATCCATACCAGACCTGAAGGGCCTTGTATGGAATTTAGGGGGACCCCCACATCATTTTTTTTTTATTATTTTGGTTCGGGGTTGCCCTGTGGGGAATTCCCATGCCGTTTTTATCAATGAACTTCTATGTGTATTGTCGGCAATGCAATAGCCGCGGTAGTTTTAACCACTTGAGCCCCGGACCTTTATGCTGCCTAAGGACCAGAGGTCTTTTTCCAATTTGGCACTGCGTCGCTTTAACTGCTAATTGCGCGGTCATGCAATGCTGTACCCAAACGAAATTTGCGTCCTTTTCTTCCCACAAATAGAGCTTTCTTTTGATGGTATTTGATCACCTCTGCGGTTTTTATTTTTTGCGCTATAAACGGAAAAAGACCGAAAATTTTGAAAAAAAATGATATTTTCTACTTTTTGTTCTAAAAAAAATCCAATAAACTAAATTTTAGTCATACATTTAGGCCAAAATGTATTCGGCCACATGTCTTTGGTAAAAAAAATGTCAATAAGCGTATATTTATTGGTTTGCGCAAAAGTTATAGCGTCTACAAACTAGGGTACATTTTCTGGAATTTACACAGCTTTTAGTTTATGACTGCCTATGTCATTTCTTGAGGTGCTAAAATGGCAGGGCAGTACAAAACCCCCCCAAATGACCCCATTTTGGAAAGTAGACACCCCAAGGAAATTGCTGAGAGGCATGTTGAACCCATTGAATATTTATTTTTTTTGTCCCAAGTGATTGAAAAATGACAAAAAAAAAAAAAAAAAAAAATATTTACAAAAAGTGGTCACTAAATGATATATTGCTCACACAGGCCATGGGCCTATGTGGAATTGCACCCCAAAATACATTTAGCTGCTTCTCCTGAGTATGGGGATACCACATGTGTGGGACTTTTTGGGAGCCTAGCCGCGTACGGGGCCCCGAAAACCAATCACCGCCTTCAGGATTTCTAAGGGTGTAAATTTTTGCTTTCACTCTTCACTGCCTATCACAGTTTTGGAGGCCATGGAATGCCAAGATGGCACAAAACCCCCCAAAATGACCCCATTTTGGAAAGTAGACACCCCAAGCTATTTGCTGAGAGGCATATTGAGTCCATGGAATATTTTATATTTTGACACAAGTTGCGGGAAAGTGACACTTTTTTTTTTTTTTTTTTTTTTTTTCATAAAGTTGTCACTAAATGATATATTGCTCACACAGGCCATGGGCATATGTGGAATTGCACCCCAAAATACATTTAGCTGCTTCTCCTGAGTATGGGGATACCACATGTGTGGGACTTTTTGGGAGCCTAGCCGCGTACTGGACCCCGAAAACCAATCACTGCCTTCAGGATTTCTAAGGGTGAAAATTTTTGATTTCACTCTTTACTGCCTATCACAGTTTCGGAGGCCATGGAATGCCCAGGTGGCACAAAACCCCCCCAAATGACCCCATTTTGGAAAGTAGACACCCCAAGCTATTTGCTGAAAGGCATGGTGAGTATTTTGCAGCTCTCATTTGTTTTTGAAAATGAAGAAAGACAAGAAAAAACATTTTTTTTTTTCTTTTTTCAATTTTCAAAACTTTGTGACAAAAAGTGAGGTCTGCAAAATACTCACTATACCTCTCAGCAAATAGCTTGGGGTGTCTACTTTCCAAAATGGGGTCATTTGGGGGGGTTTTGTGCCACCTGGGCATTCCATGGCCTCCGAAACTGTGATAGGCAGTGAAGAGTGAAATCAAAAATTCACGCCCTTAGAAAGCCTGAAGGCGGTGCTTGGTTTTCGGGGTCCCGTACGCGGCTAGGCTCCCAAAAAGTCTCACGCATGTGGTATCCCCGTACTCAGGAGAAGCAGCAGAATGTATTTTGGGGTGTAATTTCACATATTTCCATGGCATGTTTGAGCAATATATCATTTAGTGACAACTTTGTGCAAAAAAAAAAAAAAAAAAAAAAAATTTGTCTCTTTCCCGCAACTTGTGTCGCAATATAAAATATTCCATGGACTCGACATGCCTCTCAGCAAATAGCTTGGGGTGTCTACTTTCCAAAATGGGGTCATTTGGGGGGGTTTTGAACTGTCCTGGCATTTTATGCACAACATTTAGAAGCTTATGTCACACATCACCCACTCTTCTAACCACTTGAAGACAAAGCCCTTTCTGACACTTATTGTTTACATGAAAAAGTTTTTTTTTTTTGCAAAAAAATTACTTTGAACCCCCAAACATTATATATTTTTTTAAAGCAAATGCCCTACAGATTAAAATGGTGGGTGTTTCATTTTTTTTTTTCACACAGTAATTGCGCAGCGATTTTTCAAACGCATTTTTTGGGGAAAAAACACACTTTTTTTAATTTTAATGCACTAAAACACGCTATATTGCCCAAATGTTTGATGAAATAAAAAAGATGATCTTAGGCCGAGTACATGGATACCAAACATGACATGCTTTAAAATTGCGCACAAACGTGCAGTGGCAACAAAATAAATACATGTTTAAAAGCCTTCAAAAGCCTTTACAGGTTACCACTTTAGATTTACAGAGGAGGTCTACTGGAAAAATTACTGCACTCGATCTGGCCTTCGCGGTGATACCTCACATGCATGGTGCAATTGCTGTTTACGTTTGACGACAGACCGCCGCTTGCGTTCGCCTTAGCGCGAGAGCAGGGGGCGACAGGGGTGTTTTTTTTTTTTTTTTTTTTTTTCTTTATTATTTTTTTGCTTTTTTAATCTTACTTTTAAACTGTTCCTTTCATATTTTTTTTTTTAATCATTTTTATTGTTATCTCGGGGAATGTAAATATCCCCTATGATAGCAATAGGTAGTGACAGGTACTCTTTTTTGAAAAAATTGTGGTCTATTAGACCCTAGATCTCTCCTCTGCCCTCAAAGCATCTGACCACACCAAGAACGGTGTGATAAAATGCTTCCCCAATTTCCCAATGGCGCTATTTACATCCGGCGAAATCTAAGTCATGAAATACTCGTAGCTTCCGGTTTCTTAGGCCATAGAGATGTTTGGAGCCACTCTGGTCTCTGATCAGCTCTATGGTCAGCTGGCTGAATCACCGGCTGCATTCTCAGGTTCCCTGTTGAGACAGGAGAGCCAGAGAAAAACACGGAAGACGGTGGGGGGGGGGCATTCCCTCCCACGGCTTGTAAAAGCAGTCTAGAGGCTAATTAGCCGCTAGGATTGCTTTTACATGAAAGCCGACCGCTGGCTGAAAAGAATGATACCAAGATGATACCTAAACCTGCAGGCATCATTCTGGTATAACCACTCAAAGTCGTGAATGGCGTACCTGAAGACAAAAAAATGGTTAACAATGGTTAACAATAAAGCACAGTAAAGTGTAAATAATTACACACCTGAAAAACAAACATGATAAAACATAATAACAATAACAATAACAATAAAACATTGCAGAATAGAATACAGTAAAAAAGAGCAGAACAATAGAGAGAGAGAGAATAGAGAGAGAGAGAACAATAAAACAACTATTTTTTTTTATTTCATATTTTTTTTTTTTTTACACTTTTTTTGTAACTAACTTTTATAACGGTAACCGGTTCCAGGTTCGGGTCTCTCAAAATGCGATGGCATTTTGGGAGACCCTGTGAAAGTGTGCCTAGTCTGTGCAATGCTGTACCCTACGCTAATACTCAACTAGTGAATGGTAGCGTTCAAAACATTCACCAATGCAAAGACCAGGATTGTCAGGACAGGAGGGACAATAATAGCGGGTGTCACGCCTATATCCGCGCTTGCTGCAGACACGACATCTTTTTTGGGGGGTTCGTTGGGTAGGGGTACTCGGGAGGACATAAAAATGCCTCTCATGCAGCCGACTGCATTTGGTTGGGGATGTGAATGGGGGAAGTACGGGCGCTGCAGAAGCGGTGGGTTCCCAATTAGGATTGGCGAATGCAGCAGGAAGGGCATTATGGGCACGACGGGCCTGTGTTTGTCTTTTTGGTGGCAGCGGGACACTACTTGTGCTTGCCATCTCGCCAGCTTGAACTGCACTTATGGGACTCGCCACGTCACCACGTGTTACTGCAGTGCTGGTTTGACTACGACCGGGGTGTACTAGGCCGCTGGCGCTTGCCAGTTCACCAAAACGCTACCAAAAAACTGTTAGCGATCGCAGGGATCAGGCCTGACTCTGCGAACGCTGCAGTTATGCTTTTAGTGTTTTGTAAGTGACAGTGATCGATCGATACTGCACTTGGGTGGGCTGGGCCGGGCGGAGGGGCAAAACGCAGGTGCTAGCAGGTATCTGGGCTGATCCCGCTAACACTGCGTTTTTGGGAACCCTAAACTGCTGGTGACGCTAGTATAGATCTGATCGGATCAGATATTGATGCGATCAGATACTATACCACTAAGGGAGGTGTACGGTGCGTGCGTGGGTGTTAGCGGTACTGGCGCTAATCTGACGCTGCCTGGGGCTGGTGCTTGCCAGTTCACCAAATACTACCAAAAAAACTGTTAGCGATCGCAGGGATCAGGCATGACTCTGTGAACGCTGCAGTTATGCGTTTAGTGTTTTGTAAGTGTCAGTGATCGATCGATACTGCACTTGGGTGGGCTGGGCCGGGCGGAGGCGCAAAACGCAGGTGCTAGCAGGTATCTGGGCTGATCCCGCTAACACTGCGTTTTTGGGAACCCTAAACTGCTGGGGACGCTAGTATAGATCTGATCGGATCAGATATTGATCCGTTCAGATACTATACCACTAAGGGAGGCGTATGCTGCGTGCGTGGGTGTTAGCGGTACTGGCGCTAACCTGACGCCTGGGGCTGGTGCTTGCCAGTTCACCAAAATGCTACCAAAAAAACTGTTAGCGATCGCAGGGATCAGGCCTGACTCTGCGAACGCTGCAGTTATGCGTTTAGTGTTTTGTAAGTGACAGTGATCGATCGATACTGCACTTGGGTGGGCTGGGCCGGGCGGAGGGGCAAAACGCAGGTGCTAGCAGGTATCTGGGCTGATCCCGCTAACACTGCGTTTTTGGGAACCCTAAACTGCTGGTGACGCTAGTATAGATCTGATCGGATCAGATATTGATGCGATCAGATACTATACCACTAAGGGAGGTGTACGGTGCGTGCGTGGGTGTTAGCGGTACTGGCGCTAATCTGACGCTGCCTGGGGCTGGTGCTTGCCAGTTCACCAAATACTACCAAAAAAACTGTTAGCGATCGCAGGGATCAGGCATGACTCTGTGAACGCTGCAGTTATGCGTTTAGTGTTTTGTAAGTGTCAGTGATCGATCGATACTGCACTTGGGTGGGCTGGGCCGGGCGGAGGCGCAAAACGCAGGTGCTAGCAGGTATCTGGGCTGATCCCGCTAACACTGCGTTTTTGGGAACCCTAAACTGCTGGGGACGCTAGTATAGATCTGATCGGATCAGATATTGATCCGTTCAGATACTATACCACTAAGGGAGGTGTATGCTGCGTGCGTGGGTGTTAGCGGTACTGGCGCTAACCTGACGCCTGGGGCTGGTGCTTGCCAGTTCACCAAAATGCTACCAAAAAAACTGTTAGCGATCGCAGGGATCAGGCCTGACTCTGCGAACGCTGCAGTTATGCGTTTAGTGTTTTGTAAGTGACAGTGATCGATCGATACTGCACTTGGGTGGGCTGGGCGGAGGGGCAAAACGCAGGTGCTAGCAGGTATCTGGGCTGATCCCGCTAACACTGCGTTTTTGGGAACCCTAAACTGCTGGGGACGCTAGTATAGATCTGATCGGATGAGATATTGATCCGATCAGATACTATACCACTAAGGGAGGCGCATGCTGCGTGCGTGGGTGTTAGCGGTACTGGCGCTAATCTGACGCTGCCTGGGGCGACGCATATCACCGCCGGGCGCTCGGGGGGCTAAACCTTTATTCGGTAATAAACGGCGGGTGCCCTGACACTATAAAAAATAAACAAACTAACCAGCGTCAACCGTAACGGTTATACGGTGATCAGTGGTGAAAGGGTTAACTAGGGGGCAATCAAGGGGTTAAAACATTTATCAGATAGTATAGGGGGGTCCCTGACGCTATAAAACGCTGACGGCGAACCTAAATATTTACCTCACTAACTAGCGTCACCAGCGACACTAATACAGCGATCAGAAAAATGATCGCTTAGTGACACTGGTGACAGGGGGTGATCAAGGGGTTAAAACTTTATTAGGGGGGGTTAGGGGGGTACCCTAGACCTACAGGGGGGTAACAGTATCTGTCCCAACACTGTAACTGTCACAAACTGACACTATGCAGTAATCAGAAAAAAAAAAAAAAAAAAACTGCTGGTGTCAGTTTGTGACAGGGGGGGGGGTGATTGGGGGGGGATCGGGGGGCGATCGGGGGGGGGGATCGGGGTGTTTTGTGTGCCTGGCATGTTCTACTGTGTGTGTGTGTGTTGGTGCACTCACATTGATGTCTTCTCTCCTCGGGCCGGAACGGAAAATACCGACCCGAGGGGAGATGACATCATTTCCTTTGCTGCTGTTTAGCATACAGCAGCAAAGGAAGATTCTCATTGGCCGGCGGCGATCGCGAGGGGGGGGCCACGAACGGATGGTCTCCCCCTCATCACCGATCGCCGCTGGACAAAAGACGACCGCCTCGGGCACCGGGGGGGGGTCCGATCGGACCCCCCACCCGCGGAAGGCAAATCACGTACCCTGTACGTGATTTTGCCTGTCCGTGCCACTTTGCCGACGTACATCGGCGTGAGGCGGTCGTCAAGTGGTTAAATGAGTTTTTTCCTTCCAAATGTCATTTTGCTGTCAGACTGTTCTAAACACGGGAAACATGCGCCCCTTTACAGGCATACTATAGACACCCCCCAGGTACGAAATTTAAAGGGATATTACACTTTTATTGTTTGACTTTAAGCATTAATAAAATCACTGCTCCTGAAAAAACGTCCGTTTTTAAAACTTTTTTTTGCATTGATCCATGTCCCCTGGGGCAGGACCCGGGTCCCCAAACACTTTTTATGACAATAACTTGCATATAAGCCTTTAAAATTAGCACTTTTGATTTCTCCCATAGACTTTTAAAGGGTGTTCCGCGGCATTCGAATTTGCCGCGAACACCCCAAATTGTTCGCTGTTCGGCGAACTTGCGAACAGCCAATGTTCGAGTAGAACATGAGTTCGACTCGAACTCGAAGCTCATCCCTAGTATAGAGCAGTACAGGTGAAGGTTTGGGTAGTATAGGGAGGTATAGTGGAAGGTTTGGGCGGTATAGGTGAGGGTTTGGATAATATAGGGTGAAATAGTGCCAGGTTAATGCTGTATGCAGTGACAATGTGCTTGGTCACTTACAGCGTTGCTGAATACAAAACTTCTAGGGCTGCTTTGCTCTCTCCTCCTCAGCTTGAGTGAACGAGTCTGTAGAAGGAATGGAGGAGGCAGCCACACTGAATCTCTCCACTGAAGATACTGAAGATTAGGGATGAGCCGAACACCCCCCGGTTCGGTTCGCACCAGAACCCGCGAACGGACCGAAAGTTCGCACGAACGTTAGAACCCCATTGACGTCTATGGGACTCGAACGTTCGAAATCAAAAGTGCTCATTTTAAAGGCTAATTTGCATGGTATTGTCCTAAAAAGGGTTTGGGGACCCGGGTCCTACCCCAGGGGACATGTATCAATGCAAAAAAAACTTTTAAAAACGGCCGTTTTTTCGGGAGCAGTGATTTTAATGATGCTTAAAGTAAAAAAAAAAAGAGTGAAATATTCCTTTAAATATCGTACCTGGGGGGTGTCTATAGTATGCCTGTAAAGTGACACGTGTTTCCCATGTTTAGAACAGTCCCTGCACCAAATGTCATTTTTAAAGGAAAAAATCTCATTTAAAACTGCTTGCGGGTTTAATGTCATGTCGGGTCATGGCAATATGGATGAAAATCAGTGAGACAAACGGCATGGGTACCCCCCAGTCCATTACCAGGCCCTTTGGGTCTTGTATGGATATTAAGGGGAACCCCGCACCCAAATTAAAATAAGGAAAGGTGTGGGGCCACCAGGCCCTATATACTCTGAACAGCAGTATACAGGCGGTGCAAACAAGACAGGGACTGTAGGTTTGTTGTTAAGTAGAATCTGTTTGTAATTTTGAACATTTTTAACGTGTTTAGCTCCAGCCAAAAAATCTTTTCTAAGCTTTTTGGAAAACATAGGGAAGGGTTATCACCCCTGTGACATTTGTTTTGCTGTCTTTCCTCCTCTTCAGAAGATTTCACCTCACTTTTTTGTCCCAATGAAAAATGTTTTTTGAAAATTTGGGTTTTTTTGTGGAACAAGGATTGGAAAGCATCAGTGGAAAGGAGAAATTGTTTTCCCATATTAACTCTTACAGGAGAGAATTTCCCTTCCTAGGGGTAGATTTCATCTCACTTCCTGTTGTCTCCTTCCGTTTGCAAGTAGGAGTCGTTTGTAAGTTAGATGTTTGAAAGTAGGGTCCTGCCCTATATACTCAGCAGAAATTTGGGCCTTAGGTGTTGCTGTGGCCACAACACTGTAAGCCCTCACAGGGCCCTGCTGTGAAATATTAGATCAAGAATTGTAATTACATGCCCCTGTTGAACAGGAGCTGAAAAATTAGGCCTTAGGCACTGGTGCCACAACACTGCAACCCCTCACAGACACTCTAGTTGGAACGCAGGAACGAGCCCTGCTGCAAAGTATTGCTTCAAAAATTGTAATTACACGCCCCTGTTAGACAGGGGCAGAAAAATTGGGCCTTAGGCACTGGTGCTGGTGCCACAACACTGCAACCCCTCACAGACACTCTAGTTGGAACGCAGGAACGAGCCCTGCTGCAAAGTATTGCTTCAAAAATTGTAATTACACGCCCCTGTTAGACAGGGGCAGAAAAATTGGGCCTTAGGCACTGGTGCTGGTGCCACAACACTGCAACCCCTCACAGACACTCTAGTTGGAACGCAGGAACGAGCCCTGCTGCAAAGTATTGCATCAAAAATTGTAATTACACGCCCCTGTTAGACAGGGGCAGAAAAATTGGGCCTTAGGCACTGGTGCTGGTGCCACAACACTGCAACCCCTCACAGACACTCTAGTTGGAATGCAGGAACGAGCCCTGCTGCAAAGTATTACATCAAAAATTGTAATTACACGCCCCTGTTAAACAGGGGCTGAAAAATTGTGCCTTAGGCACTGGTGGTGGCGCCCAGAACCAAAAATGTTCTTACAAGCTATCAGCGTGATGATTGAGGAGGAAGAGGATAATTACTCAGGGATAGTCACTCAGCATCAGCATAGGCAGTCTTTGAAGGGATCTGAGATTTCAAAAAAAATTATTCGGTTACATCAGCATCAGGTGCTTGGTAGCTGGTGGTGATCCAAGACTGATTCATTTTTATGAAGGTCAGCCGATCGACCGAGTCGGTGGACAGACGCACCCTGTGATCGGTTACCACGCCTCCAGCAGCACTGAATGTGCGTTCCGAAAGAACGCTGGATGCAGGACAGGCCAGTAGCTCAATTGCATACTGTGCAAGCTCTGGCCAGTGATCCATCCTCAAGACCCAGTAACCCAGAGGATTTTCGGTGGGAAAGGTGTCCAAGTCTGATCTTGCCTCTAGGTATTCCTGCACCATGTAAAACAGACGCTGGCGATGGTTGCTGGAACCGATCATACCTTGGGGCTGCGGACCAAAAAATTGTCTGAACGCATCGGTCAGACGGCCACCTTCTCCACCGCTCCTTCTTTGACTGACCGAAGCCTCAGCAACACGTTGTCCAGAAACAGGAGTTTGTAACCTCCCAGTCTCTGGGAACGCGTTGCACAGACCTTTCTGCAAGGCCTCCCGAAGATGTTTCATCCTCTGCTCCCTCTGTGATGGCAAGATAAGGTCCGCAACCTTACCCTTGTAACGTGGATCAAGGAGGGTTGCCAGCC
Source organism: Lithobates septentrionalis (assembly GCA_037952835.1). Classification (NCBI taxonomy): domain Eukaryota; kingdom Metazoa; phylum Chordata; class Amphibia; order Anura; family Ranidae; genus Lithobates; species Lithobates septentrionalis. The sequence continues at coordinate 1,305,902 of JBBDGP010000072.1, read as the reverse complement.
AGTATTGGTCCTTCTCCTTGATACCACGAATACGAGGATCCTTACGCAGGCTTTGCAGGATCAGGGAGGCCATGCAGCGTAGGTTTGCTGAGGCATTCGGTCCGGAGTCCTCTGGGTCACTAAGGACAACAACGTCCGCAGCCACCTCCTCCCAGCCACGTACAAGTCCATGTGTTCCTTGGGACTGATCCCTTAAAGACTGCTGCTGATGCTGAGTGCCAGGCTCCACCTCCATACTGACACAATCTTCCTCCTCCTCCTCCTCCTCGTCCTCTTCCTGTGTGATCGGCGGGCACGCAGGAACACTGTCTGCATAAAGGGGGCCTTGAGAGCTAAGGAAGTCCCTCCTCTTCCTGCCTCTGTTCTGCCTCAAGTGCCCTGTCCATTATTCCACGCAGCGTGTGCTCCAACAGGTGGACAAGGGGGACAGTGTCACTGATGCATGCACTGTCAGTGCTCACCATCCTCGTGGCCTCCTCGAATGGTGACAGGACAGTGCATGCATCCCTGATCATGGCCCACTGGCGTGGGGAAAAAAAAACAAGCTCCCCTGACCCTGTCCTGGTGCCATAGTCGCACAGGTACTCATTGATGGCCCTCTGCTGCATGTGCAGCCGCTGCAGCATGGCCAACGTTGAGTTCCACCTGGTGGGCATGTCACAGATTAGGCGGTTCTTGGGCAGGTTAAACTCCTTTTGGAGGTCCGTCAGCCGAGCACTGGCATTATATGACCGGCGGAAATGCACACAGACTTTCCTGGCCTGCCTCAGGACATCCTGTAAGCCCGGGTACCTGCCCAAGAACCGCTGCACCACCAAGTTAAGGACATGAGCCAAACAGGGCACATGGGTCATTTGTCCCTGTCGGAGGGCAGAGAGGAGGTTGGTGCCATTGTCGCAAACCACCATTCCTGCCTTAAGTTGGCGTGGCGTCAACCACCTCTGAACCTGCCCCTGCAGAGCTGACAGAACCTCTGCCCCAGTGTGGCTCCTGTCCCCCAAGCACACCAGCTCAAGCACCGCATGGCATCTTTTGGCCTGCGTACTTGCGTAGCCCCTTGAACGCCTACGGAGCACCGCTGGTTCCGAGGAAGAGGCCATGGAGGAAGAAGAAGAGGAGGGGGTGGAGGAGAGAGGTGTGTCACAATCAGCATTTTGGAGGCGTGGTGGCGGAACAACCTCCAACACTACTGCACCTTGTCCTGCATCCTTCCCAGCTGCCAGCAGAGTCACCCAATGCGCCGTGAAACTTAGGTAACGTCCCTGTCCATGCCTGCTGGACCATGAGTCAGCGGTAATATGCACCTTACCGCTGACCGCCCTGTCCAGCGAGGCATGGACATTGCCTTCCACATGCCGGTAGAGAGCCGGAATCGCCTTCCGTGAGAAAAAGTGGCGTTTGGGTACCTGCCACTGAGGAACCGCACATTCCACAAACTCACGGAAGGGGGCAGAGTCTACCAACTGAAAAGGCAGCAGTTGAAGTGCTAGCAATTTTGCCAAGCTAGCATTCAACCGCTGGGCATGTGGATGGCTGGGAGCAAACTTCTTTCAGCGGTGCAGCAGCTGGGGCAGGGAAATTTGCCTGGTACAATCTGACGTCGGTGTACCAAAAGCAGATTGCCCACAAGTACTTGGCTGTGACACACCTAATTCTACACCTTCATTCCTCTCACTGCAGGTCTCAGAGAGGACTGAAGGTCTAGTGGGGTTGGAAATCTCAGCTGATGAGGAGCAAGGAGAGATCCTCTTTGTTCTTTGGTGTGGGTCTTTTAGATACGCTTGCCAACGAACTGCATGGCAGGTCAACATATGTCTGGTCAAGCATGTGGTACCCAAGCGGGAGATGTTTTGGCCACGCGAGATACGCTTGAGACATATGTTGCAAATAGCAGCGGTGCGATCTGATGCACTCGTCTCAAAAAAGGCCCACACCAAAGAACTTTTTGAATAACGCGCAGAGACTGCAGCGCCCTGCACATGTGGAGCTTTGGGGTGTGATGCAGTCAATGTGCTGCCCTTAGGCTGGCCCCTGGAGGGCATCCTGCCTCGTTGGTGATGTGCCGCCTCCTCCTCCTCCTGCTCCTCCTCCTCCTCCTCTCTCCTATCAGGCACCCACGTTGAGTCAGTGACCTCATCATCCCCTCCCTCCTCATCACTGGAGCAAACCTGGCAGTATGCTGCAGCAGGGGGAGCATGACTGCCAGATTGCTGTCCTTCTTGGGCACCCCCTCTGTCCGTGCTCATGTTACTGCCTTCATCGAGCTCAGTATCATCATCAGAGCCTTCCAAACGCTGGGCATCCTCCTGGAGCATGTACCCAACACTGTGGTCAAACAGTTCGAGGGAATCCTCAGGAGGACATGGTGGAGCTAGGGAAGGAGTCACTGATGACATTGAGCTGAGGGAAGAGGCCGCTGCTTTGCCAGACAAAGCACCCTGGGCATGGGTGAGAGAGGATGAGGAGGATGAGGACGGCTTGGTCATCCACTCGACCAAGTCTTCCGCATGTTGCGGCTCAACACGGCCAGCTGCCGAAAAAAAGGCCAAGCGTGTCCCATGGCCACGTGCTGATGAGGATGCACCGTCTCCACGACCAGCACTAGACACAGAGCCTGCTTGCCCTCTCTTATTGGCTTGTGACTGTCTGCCTCTCCTTCTTGGCCTTCCAGACATACTAATGGCCTGTAGCTGCACTAAGCTGGGATAGAACACCTGTAATTTTCTTCAGGTAGCTTTATATACTGTAACCAGACAAGCCTGCCTGTCAGTAGGAAGATAACAGGAACGGATCTAGCTGAACACTGTGAGCAGGACGCACTGCAATCAATGTAAATAGTCTAGAAGATAACAGGAACGGATCTAGCTGAACACTGTGAGCAGGACGCACTGCACTAAATGTAAATAGTCTAGAAGATAACAGGAACGGATCTAGCTGAACACTGTGAGCAGGACGCACTGCACTAAATGTAAATAACAGGAACGGATCTAGCTGAACACTGTGAGCAGGACGCACTGCACTAAATGTAAATAGTCTAGAAGATAACAGGAACGGATCTAGCTGAACACTGTGAGCAGGACGCACTGCACTAAATGTAAATAGCAGGAACGGATCTAGCTGAACACTGTGAGCAGGACGCACTGCACTAAATGTAAATAGCAGGAACGGATCTAGCTGAACACTGTGAGCAGGACGCACTGCACTAAATGTAAATAGCAGGAACGGATCTAGCTGAACACTGTGAGCAGGACGCACTGCACTAAATGTAAATAACAGGAACGGATCTAGCTGAACACTGTGAGCAGGACGCACTGCACTAAATGTAAATAGAAGGAACGGATCTAGCTGAACACTGTGAGCAGGACGCACTGCACTAAATGTAAATAGCAGGAACGGATCTAGCTGAACACTGTGAGCAGAACGCACTGCACTAAATGTAAATAGCAGGAACGGATCTAGCTGAACACTGTGAGCAGGACGCACTGCACTAAATGTAAATAGCAGGAACGGATCTAGCTGAACACTGTGAGCAGGACGCACTGCACTAAATGTAAATAGCAGGAACGGATCTAGCTGAACACTGTGAGCAGGACGCACTGCACTAAATGTAAATAGCAGGAACGGATCTAGCTGAACACTGTGAGCAGGACACACTGCACTAAATGTAAATAGCAGGAACGGATCTAGCTGAACACTGAGAGCAGGACGCACTGCACTAAATGTAAATAGCAGGAACGGATCTAGCTGAACACTGTGAGCAGGACGCACTGCACCAAATGTAAATAGTCTAGATAGAAGATAACAGGAACGGATCTAGCTAAACTGAATACAGTGTATATATATATATGCAACACCTGGGATGCATATATATACACAATACACTGTAAGTGCAGCTAACTGACTGACTGTTCTGCCTAATCTATCTAACTCAAATCAAATGACACTGTCTCTCTCTCTCTCTATCTCTCAGCACACCGGAACACACACTACACAGGGCCGCCGTGCAGGCGGCCTTATATAGTGTGGGGCGTGTACTAAATCCCCTGAGCCATAATTGGCCAAAGCCACCCTGGCTTTGGCCAATTACAGCTCTCTCTACTGACGGCGCTGTGATTGGCCAAGCATGCGGGTCATAGTGCATGCTTGGCCAATCATCAGCCAGCAATGCACTGCGATGCCGCAGTGAATTATGGGCCGTGACGCGCCACACGAATTTGGCGCGAACGGCCCATATCGTTCGCAATTCGGCGAACGACCGAACAGCCGATGTTCGAGTCGAACATGGGTTCGACTCGAACACGAAGCTCATCCCTACTGAAGATCTCCGAGAACAGCCTAATTTGATTAAATGACAGGGGAGTGTTACAGGCAGCCTCCCCCGCATCGCTGATGCTCCTGCTGACCTGTTCCACTTCACAAAACAGTACATGTTTACACACTAAGCTGCAAGGGGACAGGGAAAGTGCAGGAGCCCCCATGCAGCTGGGGCCCCTGGGCAGTGCCCAGGTGTGCCAACTCATTAAGACAGCCCTGCATGGGCATAGTGGAATAGATCAGCCATTACACTATAAACTTCAACCACAACATGTGAGCCCATCGTACATGGTAAGCCAAACAAAACAACACAGGTAATATAACTACACTAATACCTACAGTAGTTAAAACAACAAAAACATTTGAGAGTGAACAATGCCTTCAAGCATAGAAAAAAAATCCTACAACAACCAATCTCATTTCATTATTGATCTATACCAGTGGTCTCCAAACTGTGGCCCTTTGCTTGCCTTCAGCCAGCCCTTGGGACACTATTCTTCCCACTGACTCCAACAATGGGGCATAATTCCTACCACTGACACCAATGATGGGGCACTATTCCTCCCACTGACACAAATGATTAGGCACTATTCCACCCACTGACACCAACACTGGGGCACTATTCCTCTCCCTGACACAAACAATTGGGCACTAGTTTTCCCACTGACCCCAAAGATGGGTCAATCTTCCTCCCACTGACACCAGTTATGGGGCACTATTCCATTAAACTGACAACAATGATGGGGCACTATTCCTCCCACTAACACCAATGATGGCACTAGTCTTCCCACTGACCCCAAAGATGGGACACTATTGCTCCCTCTGACACCATTGATGGGACACTATTCCTCCCTCTGACACCACTGATGGTACACTATTCCTCCCACTGACACCATTGATGGGACACTATTCCTCCCCCTAATGCCAAAGATACACTGTTTACTCCCACAGACTCCATAACATTTTCTTCTGCCACTGGCCACAGTCTGTCTGAAGGACAGTAAACTGGCCCTTTGTTTAGAAAGTTTGGAGACCCCTGATCTATGCATAGACTTCAGACCATTGTAAAATGACTACTGATTGGTTACCCTATGAGTGACAATGCCAACCGTCACTTTCAATTGGCATGGCTAACCTTGCAGCAAATGTAGCATCATCCCTGATAACACTTGAGGGACATTTATGAAGCAAATTAGGAACAGACTTAGACATAAATCAGGCTGCCTGTCAGTTAGAAGAATCTATGCGTTGTTTTTTTTGTGTATTTGCGATCCCTGCGCCTGGGATACTGGGCAACCTAATGAAACAAAGTTACACAGTAGGGATGAGCTTCGAGTTCGAGTCGAACTCATGTTCTACTCGAACATTGGCTGTTCGCAAGTTCGCCGAACAGCGAACAATTTGGGGTGTTCGCGGCAAATTCGAATGCCGCGGAACACCCTTTAAAAGTCTATGGGAGAAATCAAAAGTGCTAATTTTAAAGGCTTATATGCAAGTTATTGTCATAAAAAGTGTTTGGGGACCCGGGTCCTGCCCCAGGGGACATGGATCAATGCAAAAAAAAGTTTTAAAAACGGACGTTTTTTCAGGAACAGTGATTTTATTAATGCTTAAAGTCAAACAATAAAAGTGTAATATCCCTTTAAATTTCGTACCTGGGGGGTGTCTATAGTATTCCTGTAAAGGGGCGCATGTTTCCTGTGTTTAGAACAGTCTGACAGCAAAATGACATTTGGAAGGAAAAAACTCATTTAAAACTACCCGCGGCTATTGCATTGCCGACAATACACATAGAAGTTCATTGATAAAAACGGCATGGGAATTCCCCACAGGGCAACCCCGAACCAAAATAAAAAAAAAAAAAAATGATGTGGGGGTCCCCCTAAATTCCATACAAGGCCCTTCAGGTCTGGTATGGATATTAAGGGGAACCCCAGCCAAAATTAAAAAAAAAAATTGACGTGGGGTTCCCCCTAAATTCCATACCAGACCCTTCAGGTCTGGTATGGCTTTTAAGGGGAACCCCGCGCCAAAAAAAAAAAAAAAACGGCGTGGGGTCCCCCTAAAAATCCATACCAGACCCTTATCCGAGCACGCAACCTGGCAGGCCGCAGGAAAAGAGGGGGGGACGAGAGTGCGGCCCCCCCCCCCTCCTGAACCGTACCAGGCCACATGCCCTCAACATTGGGAGGGTGCTTTGGGGTAGCCCCCCAAAACACCTTGTCCCCATGTTGATGAAGACAAGGGCCTCATCCCCACAACCCTGGCCGGTGGTTGTGGGGGTCTGCGGGCGGGGGGCTTATCGGAATCTGGAAGCCCCCTTTAACAAGGGGACCCCCAGATCCCGGCCCCCCCCCTGTGTGAAATGGTAAGGGGGTACTTACCCCTACCATTTCACAAAAAAACTGTCAAAAATGTTAAAAATGACAAGAGACAGTTTTTGACAATTCCTTTATTTAAATGCTTCTTCTTTCTTCCTTCATCTTCTTCTTCTTCTGGTTCTTCTGGCTCTTCTGGTTCTTCCTCCGGCGTTCTCGTCCAGCATCTCCTCCGCGGCGTCTTCTATCTTCTTCTCCTCGGGCCGCTCCGCACCCATGGCATGGGGGGAGGCTCCCGCTCTTCTCTTCATCTTCTTCTCTTCTTCATCTTCTTCTTCATCTTCTTCTTCTTCTTCTCTTCTTCCTTCTTCTCTTCTTCATTTCTTCTCCGGGCCGCTCCGCAGCCATGCTGGCATGGTGGGAGGCTCCCGCTGTGTGACGGCGTCTCTTCGTCTGACGGTTCTTAAATAACGGGGGGCGGGGCCACCCGGTGACCCCGCCCCCCTCTGACGCACGGTGACTTGACGGGACTTCCCTGTGACATCACGGGGAATGCCACAGGGAAGTCCCGTCATGTCCCGTGCGTCAGAGGGGGGCGGGGTCACCGGGTGGCCCCGCCCCCCGTTATTTAAGAACTGTCAGACGAAGAGACGCCGTCACACAGCGGGAGCCTCCCACCATGCCAGCATGGCTGCGGAGCGGCCCGGAGAAGAAATGAAGAAGAGAAGAAGGAAGAAGAGAAGAAGAAGAAGAAGATGAAGAAGAGAAGAAGATGAAGAGAAGAGCGGGAGCCTCCCCCCATGCCATGGGTGCGGAGCGGCCCGAGGAGAAGAAGATAGAAGACGCCGCGGAGGAGATGCTGGACGAGAACGCCGGAGGAAGAACCAGAAGAGCCAGAAGAACCAGAAGAAGATGAAGGAAGAAAGAAGAAGCATTTAAATAAAGGAATTGTCAAAAACTGTCTCTTGTCATTTTTAACATTTTTGACAGTTTTTTTGTGAAATGGTAGGGGTAAGTACCCCCTTACCATTTCACACAGGGGGGGGGGCCGGGATCTGGGGGTCCCCTTGTTAAAGGGGGCTTCCAGATTCCGATAAGCCCCCCACCCGCAGACCCCCACAACCACCGGCCAGGGTTGTGGGGATGAGGCCCTTGTCTTCATCAACATGGGGACAAGGTGTTTTTGGGGGCTGTTGAGGGCATGTGGCCTGGTACGGTTCAGGAGGGGGGGGGGCGCACTCTCGTCCCCCCCTCTTTTCCTGCGGCCTGCCAGGTTGCGTGCTCGGATAAGGGTCTGGTATGGATTTTTAGGGGGACCCCACGCCGTTTTTTTTTTTTGGCGCGGGGTTCCCCTTAAAATCCATACCAGACCTGAAGGGTCTGGTATGGAATTTAGGGGGAACCCCACGTCAATTTTTTTTAAAAATTTTGGCTGGGGTTCCCCTTAATATCCATACCAGACCTGAAGGGCCTTGTATGGAATTTAGGGGGACTCCCACATCATTTTTTTTTTTTAATTTTGGTTCGGGGTTGCCCTGTGGGGAATTCCCATGCCGTTTTTATCAATGAACTTCTATGTGTATTGTCGGCAATGCAATAGCCGCGGTAGTTTTAAATGTGTTTTTTCCTTCAAAATGTCATTTTGCTGTCAGACTGTTCTAAACACGGGAAACATGCGCCCCTTTACAGGCATACTATAGACACCCCCCAGGTATGAAATTTAAAGGGATATTACACTTTTATTGTTTGACTTTAAGCATTAATAAAATCACTGCTCCTGAAAAAACGGCCGTTTTTAAAACTTTTTTTTGCATTGATTCATGTCCCCTGGGGCAGGACCCAGGTCCCCAAACACTTTTATTGACAATAACTTGCATATAAGCCTTTAAAATTAGCACTTTTGATTATTCATGTTCGTGTCCCATAGACTTTAACGGTGTTCGCGTGTTCGAACGAATTTTTTTCCTGTTCGCATGTTCTGGTGCGAACCGAACAGGGGGGTGTTCGGCTCATCCCTATTACACAGGTCTGAGAAAGATTTCCAACTAGAGAAGAGATAGATTTTCACTTAAAACAGCTGCACAATTAGGAAGTGGTCAAGGGGAGGTTTTATTCTGTAGCAATGTTATTTGAGAGCAACCAATGGAGGAATTTATGAAAGAAGCTGCCTAATAAATCGTGTATAATAATAATAATAATAATAATAATAATTATCCTAAATCTGTCTCGTTTGTCCAAAATTGTTTCACTGCTCCTGTTTAGCATTGCCCGTCTACGCCACAGAATTGATAAATTTGCCACATTGTATCTTCAAGCTGCGGTCTTCCAGATGAATTCTGTGATAAGGCATCTACAAGTCTGTCGCTGTAACGGGTTCATTGTGTTCTCCTTTGCAGAGACGTGAGTGGATTATTTCTGCCTATGATGAGTGCTATGAGATGAGGCATGGAAAGCAGAAATCCATTACACCGGTAGAACATTAAATAAGCTGTGTCTTGTGCTGTACACATTCATAGTTTTCTGTGGCTTTGTCTGATGGGTGAAGGCACGGCTACAATACAAGAGATGTTATTAATATTGATATGTCATATAGTATATTGTAGAGCTCTTAACGGTGAACAAAAAAGATCAATGTAACAATAAAATAAATGTAAATAAAATTTCCTAATAAATAACTTAAGGCAGATCTCCAGGCAAAATAAAAATCACCAGTAGGCATATATTTTCAGAATATGTTGAGGGCACACTACTCCGCATTACATGGTGGGCACTTTACACCACAGCACATGACATGGTGGACACAGTACATTACACAGAGGGCACACTACTCCGCATTACATGGTGGGCACTGCACAGCACAGCAGATGACATGGTGGGCACAGCACAATACAAAGAGGGCACTCTACTCCATATTACATGGTGGCCACAGCACATTACACAGAGGGCACTCTACTCCGCATTACATGGTGGGCACAGCATATTACACAGAGGGCACTCTACTCCGCATTACATGGTGGGCGCTGTACAGCACAGCAGATGACATAGTGGGCACAGCACAGTACACGGAGGGCACACCACTCCGCATTACATGGTGGGCACAGCACATTACACAGAGGGCACACCGCTCTGCATTACATGGTGGGCACGACACTATACATGGTGGGCACAATACATCACATGGTGGTCACTGCACTGCACATAGTGGCCACACTACATCACATGGTGGTAACTGCAAATGGTGCGCACAATACATCACATGGTGGTCACTGCACATGGTCGTCACAATAAATCACATGGTGGTCACCCCGTGTTCAGTGGAGAAGGGAGTGGCAGCCAATCGGCTTCTCTCTTCAGTGTACAAGTAGACAATTCTCTTGTACACTGAAGCCGATTGGTTGACCCTCCCCCTCTCCACTGAACACACAGAGAAAGCCGATAATGGGGACAGACACATGTAAGGAGGGCTCTGCTGCTGGGGACACTGATGTAAGGAGGGCTCCGCTGCAGGGGACACCAGATGTAAGGAGGGCTCCGCTGCTGGGGACACTGATGTAAGGAGGGCTCTGCTGCTGGGGACAATGATGTAAGAAGGGGCTCCGCTGATTGGGACACTGATGTAAGGAGGGACTCCGCTGATGGGGACACTGATGTAAGGAGGGGCTCTCTGCTGCTGGGGACACTGATATAAGGAGGGCTCCGCTGATGGGGACACTGATGTAAGGAGGGGTCCGCTGCTGGGGACACTGATGTAAGGAGGGCTCGCTGCTGGGGGCACTGATGTAAGGAGGTTTCCGCTGCCGGTGACACTAATGTAAGGAGGGCTCTGCTGCTGGGGACACTGATGTAAGGAGGGCTCCTCTGATGGAGACACTGATGTAAGGAGGGGCTCTGCTGCTGGGACACTGATGTAAGGAGGGCTCCGCTGCTGGGGAAACTGATGTAAGGAAGGGCCCCTCTGATGGGGACACTGATGTAAGGTGGGGCTCTGCTGCTGGGACACTGATGTAAGGAGGGATCCACTGATTGGGACACTGATCTAAGGAGGGCTCCGCTGCTGGGGACACTGATATAAGGATGGCTCCGCTGCTAGGGACACTGATGTAAGGAGGGCTCTGCTGCTGGGGACACTGATGTAAGGAGGGCTCCTCTGCAGGGTACACCAGATGTAAGGAGGGCTCCGCTGCTGGGGACACTGATGTAAGGAGGTCTGTGCTGCCGGGGACACTGATGTAAGGAGGGCTCTGCTACTGGGGACACTGATGTAAGGAGGGGCTCCGCTGATTGGGACACTGATGTAAGGAGGGGCTCCTCTGATGGGGACACTGATGTATGGAGGGGCTCTCTGCTGCTGGGGACACTGATGTAAGGAGGGCTCCGCTGCTGGGGACACTGATGTAAGGAGGGCTCCGCTGCTGGGGATACTGATGTAAGGAGGGCTCGCTGCTGGGGGCACTGATGTAAGGAGGTTTCCGCTGCCGGGGACACTAATGTAAGGAGGGCTCTGCTGCTGGGGACACTGATGTAAGGAGGGCTCCTCTGATGGGGACACTGATGTAAGGAGGGGCTCTGCTGCTGGGACACTGATGTAAGGAGGGCTCTGCTGCCGGGGACACTGATGTAAGGAAGGGCTCCTCTGATGGGGACACTGATGTAAGGTGGGGCTCTGCTGCTGGGACGCTAATGTAAGGAGGGCTCCGCTGATTGGGACACTGATGTAAGAAGGGCTCCGCTGCTGGGGACACTGATATAAGGAGGGCTCCACTGCTAGGGACACTGATGTAAGGAGGGCTCTGCTGCTGGGGACACTGATGTAAGGAGGGCTCCGCTGATGGGGACACTGGTGTAAGGAGGGCTCCGCTGCTGGGGACACTGATGTAAGGAGGGCTCTGCTGCTGGGGACACTGATGTAAGGAGGGCTCCGCTGCTGGGGACACTGATGTAAGGAGGGCTCCGCTGCTGGGGACACTGATGTAAGGAGGGCTTGCTGCTGGGGGCACTGATGTAAGGAGGTTTCCGCTGCCGGGGACACTAATGTAAGGAGGGCTCTGCTGCTGGGGACACTGATGTAAGGAGAGCTCCTCTGAGGGGGACACTGATGTAAGGAGGGGCTCTGCTGCTGGGACACTGATGTAAGGAGGGCTCCGCTGCCGGGGACACTGATGTAAGGAAGGGCTCCTCTGATGGGGACACTGATGTAAGGAGGGGCTCTGCTGCTGGGACACTGATGTAAGGAGGGCTCCGCTGATTGGGACACTGATGTAAGGAGGGCTCCGCTGTTGGGGACACTGATATAAGGAGGGCTCCGCTGCTGGGGGCACTGATGTAAGGAGGTTTCCGCTGCCGGGGACAATAATGTAAGGAGGGCTCTGCTGCTGGGGACACTGATGTAAGGAGGGCTCCGCTGATGGGGACACTGGTGTAAGGAGGGCTCCGCTGCTGGGGACACTGATGTAAGGAGGGCTCCGCTGCTGGGGACACTGATGTAAGGAGGGCTCCACTGCTGGGGACACTGATGTAAGGAGGGGCTCTGCTGATGGGGACACTGATGTAAGGAGGGCTCCGCTGCCGCGGACACTGATGTAAGGAGGGCTCCACTGCCGGGAACACAAGATGTAAGGAGGTCCCTGCTGCTGGGGACACTGATGTAAGGAGGGCTCCACTGCTGGGGACACTGATGTAGGGAGGACTCTGCTGCTGGGGACACTGATGTAAGGAGGGGCTCCGCTGCTGGGGACACTGATGTAGGGAGGACTCTGCTGCTGGGGACACTGATGTAAGGAGGGGCTCCGCTGCTGGGGACACTGATGTAAGGAGGGCTCCACTGCTGGGAACACTGATGTAAGGAGGGCTCTGCTGCTGGGGACACTGATGTAAGGAGGGGCTCCGCTGCTGGGGACACTGATGTAAGGAGGGCTCTGCTGCAAGGAACACCAGATGTAAGGAGGTCTCTGCTGCTAGGGACAATGATGTAAGGAGGGCTCCGCTGCCAGGGACACCAGATTTAAGGAAGTCCCGCTGCTGGGGACACTGATGTAAGGAGTGCTCCACTGCTGGGGACACTGATGTAAGGGGGTGGAGCTTACCTGTAGGTACTGGAAATATCTTCTAAACCTGCACGGTTTAGGAGACATTTACCATATACGCTTGCACCGACGTCATCAGTGCATGCACACTAAAGGAAGGGCATAATTGTGCCGTTTCTAAAGGGCCTGTGCCGTGACCCTCGGGTCCTGCATGTATGCGCAGGAGTGCCGTCATGTGGCCGGAGTCCATGGCCCCGGAAGGAAGAGGGGTGAAGATGGATGCGGCCACCAGCGGGGACATCAGGGACATCGCAGGCTTTGTTGGCAGGTAAGAGGCACATAATGGGCTAGTATGCGATGATAGAAAGGCAACGGGACATTTGCACAATCCACTTTGGATAGCCACTTAAAGGACAATATATAGAAGATGTTTTTTTTTATTGTGAAGCAAACAACAAATAGGACAAAATAACAGAAAAAGTCAATGTGCATAACTATTCAACTGTCACAGCTCCAAGTCTCTATGAGCTTGCCACATCTTACCACTGTGATTTTTGCCCATTCCTCCTTGCAAAATTGCTCCAGCTCCTTCAAATTGGATGGTTTGCACTTGTGAACAGCAATCTTCAAGTCTGACCTCAGATTTTCTATTGGATTGAGGTCTGGGCTTTGACTAGGCCATTCCAACACATTTATATGTTTCCCCTTAAACCACTCAAGCGTTGCTTTAGCAGTGTGTTTGGGGTCATTGTCCTGCTGGAAGGTGAACCTCCGTCCTAACCTCAAATCACACACAGAGTGGTACAGGTTTTGCTCAAGAATATCCTTGTATTTAGCACCATCCATCTTTCCCTCAACTCTGACCAGTTTCCCAGTCCTGACTGCTGAAAAACATCCCCACAGCATGATTCTGCCACCGCCATGTTTCACTGTGAGGATGGTGTTCTTTGGGTGATGTGTTGAGTTTGCGCCAGACATAGCATTTTCTTTGATTGCCAAAAAGTTTAATTTTAGACTCATCAGATCAGATCAGAGCACCTTCCTCCATACATTTTGGGAGTCTCCCACATGCCTTTTCACAAACTCAAAACGTGCCATTTTATTTTTTCCTGAAAGTAATGGCTTTCTTCTGGCCACTCTGCCATAAAGCCCAACTTTATGGCGCATACGGCTTATTGTCGTCCTATGTAAAGATACTCCAGTCTCTGCTGTGGAACTCTGCAGCTCCTCCAGGGTTACCTTAGGTCTCTGTGCTGCCTCTCTGATTAATGCCCTCCTTGCCCGGTCTGTGAGTTTTGGTGTTCGACCGTCTCTTGGTTTGCGGTTGTTCCACGTTCTTTCCATTTGGTTATGATAGATTTGATGGTGCTCCTAGGGATCATCAAAGTTTTGGATATTTTTTTTATAACCTAACTCTGACTTGTACTTCTCAACAACATTGTCTTTTACTTGTTTGGAGAGTTCCTTGGTCTTCATGGCAGTGTTTGGTTAGTGGTGCCTCTTGCTTAGATGTTGCAGCCTCTAGGGCCTTTCAAAAAGGTGTGTATATGTAATGACAGATCATGTGACACTTAGATTGCACACAGGTGGACATCATTTCACTAATTGTGTGACTTCTGAAACTAATTAGTTGCACCAGAGCTTTTTATGGGCTTCATAACAAAGGGGGTGAATACATACACACATGCCAATTATCAGTTTTTATTTCTGAAAAATTGTTTTATGTAAATATTTTTCTAATTTTACTTCACCAACTTAGACTATTGTGTTCTGATCCATCAAATATCATTCAGATTAAAAAAACATTGAACTAAAGGCTGTAATGTAAAAAAAATAGGTAAAAAGCCAACGGGGTGAATATTTTTGCAAGGCACTGTATATAGATATATATATATAGTGCTGTGGGGGGGTGTGGGGGGGGGGCTGTGAAGAGGCAGGGTTGTGATTTGAGAGGGGGCAGTGCTCTAGAGGAGTGAAGAGGGCAGAGCAGATTACTGGGAGGATTTGGGTTTTTCTGATGTAAGGGCGATGTATTGAGGGGAAAGTGATGTGAAGGGGATTCAGGTGATGTGAAGAGGGCAGATCACACTACTGTTGGGGGATTTGTGATGTGAGGGGGCAGTGCCATGGGGAGGAGGAATGTGAGGGGGCAGTGCTGTGTGTGTGTGAGGGGGTTGATGTGAAGGGGGCTGGTGATGTTGGGGGGTAATGTGAAGAGGGGCAGTGCTGTGGGGGGGGGTGATGTAAAGGGGGCAGTGCCGTGGGTGGGGGAGGGTGATGTGGAGGGGGGTTGGGCAGGTGATGTGAAGGGGCAGAGCACACTACTGTGTGTGTGTGTGGGGGGGGATTTGTGATGTGAGAGGGGGGGGGTGGGTGATGATTGTGAAGAGGTGCGATTCGGACCTCTGATGGCAGAAAATTTGGCTAATCGGATCTCCGTAAAATTTAATTCAATACCCCTGGTTTAAAGGGTTCTAAGTATTTTATGTATTTCAATAGCTATATATGGAATTCCACCTCCCGATAATCAAAACTTCTTACCCTTAAATATTGCTATATCAGAAATGTGTGTTCACACATTGGCAGTCACCAGATCTCATAAACATTATATATACAGCATCTCACAAAAGTGAGTACACCCCTCACATTTTTGTAAATATTTTATTATATCTTTTCATGTGACAACACTGAAGAAATTACACTTTGCTACAATGTAAAGTAGTGAGTGTACAGCTTGTATAACAGTGTAAATTTGCTGTCCTCCTAAAATAACACACAGCCATTAATGTCTAAACCGCTGGCTACAAAAGTGAGTACACCCCTAAGTGAAAATGTCCAAATTGGGCCCAAATAGCCATTTTCCCTCCCCCAATGTCATGTGACTCGTTAGTGTTACAAGGTCTGAGGTGTGAATGGGGAGCAGGTGTGTTAAATTTGGTGTTATCACTCTCACTCTCTCATACTGGTCACTGGAAGTTCAACATGGCACCTCGTGGAAAGAACTCTCTGAGGATCTGAAAAAAAGAATTGTTGTCGTTAGAAAATGAATAAACTAAACAAAATGAAACAAAGCAAAATGAAACAAATTACCAAAACAAAATTAGTAACATAACAAATCTATTTGAAACAAAACTAAACAAAATTTTCTGTTCTGCACAGAATCCATTTTTCCAGAAGAAGAATTGTTACTCTACCAGCATGTGAAATGTGAATGACCTATGTGAGTTAATAAAAATGATGTCCACTTTTGCATTGTTTTTTATACACAACCACAAGCCAAATGCTAGGCTTACAGTTGTGGTGAGATATTCCCATTAAAAACCCCCCAGATATTTAATCAGTAGTGTATTTTGGTTTTGTGCTGCCCTAGGCAAGACTAAAATCGGGCATCCCCCCCATCTAAATTTCCTTGGCCCCTTTATGTTTAACCGCTTCAGCCCCCAAAGGATTTACCCACTTCCTGACCAGGCCATTTTTTGAGATACAGCACTGCGTTACTTTAACTGACAATTGCGTCATGCGATGCTGTACCCAAATACAATTTATGTCCTTTTTTTCCCTATAAATAAAGCTTTCTTTTGGTGGTAATTGATCACCTCTGTGGTTTTAATTTTTTTCGCTATCAATAAAAAAAGAACGACAATTTTGAAAAAAAGAACATTTTTTACTTTCTGCTATAAAACATGCCCAATAAAAAATATTTAAAAATCTAATTTCTTCATAAATTTAGACCAATATGTATTCTGCTACATATTTTTGGTAAAAAAAAAACCACACGTATATTGATTGGTTTGCGCAAAAGTTATAGCGTCTACAACATAGGGGAAAGATTTATTTTATTTTTATACTTGTAATGGTGGTGATCATCATTTTTTTTTTTTCTTTGCGGGACTGCGACATTGACAGATAAGACACCTAGCTGACATTTTTGACACTTTTTTGGGAACCAGTGACATTATTACAGTGATCAGTGCTAAACATATGCATTGACATTGTACTAATGACACTGGCGGGGAAGCGGTTAACATCAGGGGCGATCAAGGGGTTAAATGTGTTCCCTCAGTGTTTTTCTAACTGTGTGGGGGGTGGGCTGCTTGGGACAACACATAGATCTGTCTTCTTGCATAGCAGAAAGACAGGATCTGTGTGTGATCCCCTGTCAGAACGAAGACCTGCTTGTTTACTATGTCAGATCCCTGTTCTGTCACTGCGGGGAACAATCGCGGGTGACCAGCGGACATCAAGTCCGCCGGACCCGCTGATTGGCTCCCCCACTGTCCAATGGGCACGCGCACCCACAGATTGCCATGTACGAGCCCGATGTACACCTACGGTGATTTGCGGAGCGGAGCCAACCTGCCACAATTAACTTTTGTTAAAAAAAGTAAGATAGCAATATATCCAAAATAGCAATTTTGGAATTTAATGCAATTAATAACTATCTTTCCGTCATAAAATACAGCTGATGTCATTTTCTAAACTGTCAAAACTAGAGGTGTTGTACACAGAAAAATAATGGAATTATCATTATTCAAATGATAGTTAATGTATGTATAAAATATATCTATACAAAATAGACGGTACATAAACAGTGCTTAAAATATAGA
Source organism: Lithobates septentrionalis (assembly GCA_037952835.1). Taxonomy (NCBI): domain Eukaryota; kingdom Metazoa; phylum Chordata; class Amphibia; order Anura; family Ranidae; genus Lithobates; species Lithobates septentrionalis. The sequence goes on along the minus strand of JBBDGP010000072.1, from coordinate 1,288,640 downwards.
TAGTTGGTAAAGGGACTTCAATGTATTACAATTAGAATTAAAGCAAAAAATATTAATGCATAACAGGAAAAAATATAAATGCATATGTTCCCATATTGTACATATCAAAATGGGATCAAGCCCAAGCAAAATAAAATTGTTGGTAGTGGGTCATGGATCGGTAAAATTATTGAGGTGAGTAAAAATAGCCAAAGGTAAGGTGAAATGAACTGTGTAAATGAAGGTTCTGTAAGATTGATGAGCAACATGTGTCTGGTATTGGAGTTACATTCTATGAAATACTGCTCTGGTCATGCTCTTCATGCTACTCTGGTTGTGCACCTAAAATGATTGAGAGGCTGACATGTTCTCTATTTGGTGGGGAAGTGTTTGTATATTGATTGAGGTCAAGTTGATCTTCAAAGACTGTGGCATGGTAGTCAACTTTGTTGGTCCACACTCCACACCCAGTCCCACAAATAGTCTTCACAGGAAGACCATAACTGGCGGTCAATTAGTAGTTTCCTTGATGTGTAACCTGTAGTGATCTTGTAACTGCAGGTTTTAATGCACGTTACATTTCAAAGCTACCTTTCAATTCCAGGCCTACCCCACTGCAATTATAATAATTACATGACTTAGCATAGGCGCAGCCATTTTGTTCCTCAGCTGAAGTTTTGAAGTAAAACCAAGAAGCAATCAGCGCTATTCCAACCTCAACATAAAACAACTACAAACAAGTCCATAGATTAACCATGATGATCCCACATCATGAAAATGTGATCTTCTGATATCTGAAAGGTGATCTTCCAACAAAGCACCAATTGCCACCACCAATGTGAGAAGTGCCCACTTACAGTGAGCTCCAGTGACCTCTAAATTAATAAAGGTCAATAAGCTGTCAGAACTATTGAGGCTAAAAGAATTCTTTTTGAAGGCCAAATTCATATTATTTTACCCATGTTTTGTTGAACATGAGAAAAGCCATTTTGTTCATATATATTGTTTCTGAAGAGGTTAAATTGAGTTCATACTGGTGGACAGAGATTTTTCTTAAGAGACTTGAAGGCCCCATGCACATTACCCCTGATCACAAATTAAGGGTCTGGACATTTAACTTAAAGATAAGAACCATGGTCTAATGTGTATTGCCAAAAGGAATGTTTATGTTAGAAATAAAGAAAAATGGGGGTTGGGTTTAAGATATCACTGAACAGAAAGACATCTTTATTTTTTTTCCTCCTTAACTGAAATAAAGAATAGGACGTATTTAAACAGTGGTTAAAAACTGTCTTGTATAATCAAATACAAATAATCATATTAGCGATAAGTTATACAGTATTCCTTTATATTAGAGTAATTATATGCTAATTGAGTGAATATTTTTACCTATATCTTTGATTAATGTATTTTTATAATAACTTTTCCAAAATATAGTCCTAGAAATATATTGGTACATATTAACAACTTCAGCCCCGGACCATTTGGCTGGCAAAAGACCAGAGCACTGCGTCGCTTTAACTGCCAATTGCGCGATCGTGGGATGTGGCTCCCAAACAAAATTGACGTCCTTTTTTTCCCCACAAACAGAGCTTTTTTTTGGTGGTATTTGATCACCTCTGCGGTTTTTATTTTTTGCGTTATAAACAAAAGCGACAATTTTGAAAAAAAACGCATTATTTTTTTCTTTTTGCTATAATAAAAATCACCAAAAAATATATAAAAAAAAATTTTTTCCTCAGTTTAGGCCAATACGTATTCTTCCACATATTCTTGGTAAAAAAAATCACAATAAGCGTTTATTGATTGGTTTGCGCAAAAGTTATAGCGTCTACAAAATAGGGGATGGTTTTATGGCATTTTTATTAATATTTTTTTTTTACTAGTAATGGCAATGATCATCGATTTTTATCATGACTGCGACATTATGGCGGACAGATCGGACACTTTTGGCACTATTTTGGGACCATTCACATTTATACAGTGATCAGCGCGATTCAAAATGCATTGATTACTGTGTAAATGTGACTGGCAGTGAAGGGGTTAACCACTAGGGGGCGCTATAGGGGGTTAAATGTGTCCTAGGGAGTGATTCTAACTGTGGGGGGGATGGGCTATGTGTGACATGACACTGATCACCGCTCCCGATTAGAGGGGAGCTGTGATCAGTGTCAGTGTCACTAGGCAGAATGGGGAAATGCTTGTTTACATCAGCATTTCCCCATTCCTCTTCTCCGTGAGACGAGCACGGGTATCTCCGCAGACATCGAGTCCCCGGACCTGCGATCACACTCACGGAGCTTGCGGCAGGCGCGCACGCCCACAAACCACGTCTTAAAGGGCAACGTACAGGCACGTTAATATGCCTGTACGTGCCCTTCTGCCGACGTATATCAGCGTGAGCCAGTTGGCAAGCGGTTAAAATGGACATTGCATGTTTATAATATTATGAATATTTTTAAATGGATAATAATTCTTAGAGTGAACTGTAAAATAATTATTGCATTGTGAGAAACCTTTAATTATGTGGGTTAGATTCACATAGAAGACATATATCTCATGAGTAGAGGACCAACAGGGCTGGAGAGCTGGAAGTTCAGGGATATCAAGGAAAATAAAGTTCCCTTGGGAGATACAGCAGATCTTCTCAAACAAAAGAGCTCAAAAGTTTTGGTAAAACATAGATCATATATTCTGTATGCAATAGATGGTTTGAACATATCCCAGATGGAGCCATTCCATTTTTGGTAGTGTTGATTGGATCTGAAGGATTTTTAACTGCAGTATGAAATCTTACGGATTCAATAAAGAAAAAATCTATCTCACAATACTAATTTGAGTTTCAGTGAATGGCCTAGTTTTAGGATATGTTTAAACAGGAAATGCATTAGATAATTCTTTGCCTTAAAGACAGTTTTGCATAATATACCAAGCTCTGTACACTGGACAACATTTTAGTCAGGGTGTTTTTAAGAAGTTGAGAATGCAGATCTGTTTGTTGAAGAAGGAGTCTAATGCTGGCCATACACTATACGAAAAATTGGCCGAACCCATTTTCGAAAAACGAACATTCAGCCATGAGCGCAAACGATAATGCCACCATGTAATGACCGATAAATCGTTCATTGGACATAAATGAATGCATGTTTTGTTAGTTTTTTTACATATACCTAGTGCAGACAGTTCAGACGGGAAACACATTAACCTTTCAATTTGTTGTTCTTTCGGCAGAAAATTTCCAAACTTGTCCTTCGTTTTTCCGACTCAAAAACATCCCAACGATTATCAATTTTGTGCCCATTAACTGGCCGAAAGACAAACGAACTGTCTAAATGACCGAATTTCGGCCGATTGTATCGTATATTGTATGGCCAGCATTAGGTTTCAATATCCACACTTGGTTGTTTTTATAATGTGCTAGTCTCTAAAAGCTGTTAATTGCTCACTGAAGGGTTATTTCGTTTTATGTTGATATTTTGAAACTAAAGTTTGAGGTTATAATCTTAGCAACTTTTTATATACATTATTGACATGTAGGATTATATTTTGTGTTATCACCAATTGTATTTTGATATTATTTAGCACTGATTGTTAGTAAATAAATATATATAATTTTGCACAATATTGGTTCACATCCTTTTGTCTTCAACTTATGCCCTGTACACACCGTCGGATTATCCGACGGAAAATGTGTGATAGGACCTTGTTGTCGGAAATTCCAACCGTGTGTGGGCTCCATCACACATTCTCCAACGGAATTTCCGACACACAAAGTTTGAGAGCTTGCTATAAAATTTTCCGACAACAATATCCGTTGTCGGAAATTCCGATCGTGTGTACACAAATCCGACGCACAAAGTGCCACGCATGCTCAGAATAAATTAAGAGATGAAAGCTATTGGCTACTGCCCCGTTTATAGTCCCGACGCACGTGTCCAAGAGAATTTTTAAAATTCTCAAGAATGCCTACAGCTTGGCTGAGAGAGAACCCAATTTTGGCAGCCATGAATTTATCCAACTGTTTTATGATGCCTTACCGAATAACATAAAAATTGTTATGGCCCCTTGATTACTATCCCCAGAATGGTCTGGATTGGCTAATAACAGCGAGCACCACTCTTTTTGCTGTTCTACAGAACAGTGTTATGCCTCAGGATAGGTTTAAAAAGCCCGCTCAGATAATAGCTGAGGCTTAGTTTAACCACTTCAATACAGGGAACTTATACACCTTCCTGCCCAGACCAATTTTCAGCTTTCAGCGCTGTCGCAGTTTGAATGACAATTGCGCGGTCATACAACACTGTACCCAAACTAAATTTTTATAATTTTGTTCCCACAAATAGAGATTTCTTTTGGTGGTATTTGATCAACTCTGCGGTTTTTATTTTTTGCTAAACAAATAAAAAAAGCCCGAAAATTTAGAAAAAAATTAAAGTTTTGCTTTTGTTTCTGTTAAAAATTTTTGTAAATAAGTAAGTTTTCTCTTTCACTGATGGGCACTGATAAGGCGGCACTGACAGGCACTGATATGGTGGCACTGATGAAGTGGAACCAATGAGCGGGCACTGACGGGCACTGATGATGGGCACTGATATGCGGCACTGATGGGCACTGGTAGGCGGCACTGATGGGTGGCACTGATATGCAGCACTGATGGGCATTGATAGGCGGCACTCATGGGTGGCACTGGGTGGCACTGATGGGTACTGATGGGCACTGATAGGCGACACTGATGGGGGGCCCCCCTGGGATCGCGCAGCGGCTTAATATCCTGATCACGTCATATGATGTCCGGTCAGGATATTGAAACAACTTTACCACTGTCATTTTGCAGAAAGTGGTTAAAAAGAAGCAGGGACAATTTGAGGATCCAAAAAGTAGTTATGCTGGAGTTGTTAAAAACTCCGGTCCTCCCAATCAGAGGAAAGCTAAACCCAACCCAGGTGATAAAAACGTTCCAGTAATTTCTGAAAAGCCTCAGGCTTCTAATTTCCAAAACCACCCACAAGGGTTCATTGGAAAAATAGAAGTAGTTTACATGACAGGTTGGATCAGATGCAGTCTCAGTTTGGGGTATTAACAGAACAGATGGAAAAACTATCACATTTTCTCACTGTACAACCCAAAAATCCTTTTCTAGGATTCTAGGAGGGAAACTCCTAGCCAAAACCCCGTTCAAAAATAAAAAAAATTATAATCTGAATAAGGTGTCAAATCATGCAAATGCCTGTAATTTACCAGTCAGCAAAAATTAGCAAATTAGCTCAAATGTTCAAATGTCTGTAATTCACTAGTAAAAAAAAAAAATTGAGCAAAGCAACCCTAATGTTTATATATTTTTTTTCTGAAATGAATTTAATCCCTCTTACGCCAAAGGGCAAGAGGGGAGATTTTGTTTGTGATTTTATCTTGCAGCCAAAACCTTGCTTTGAAGAAAAACTGACAGCTTCCAGGAATGTGTCCTGTGTAAAAAAAAAAAAAAAAAGCAGGGGCACTTTCTTCGATGAGTAAGTTACACAGAAGGCAGAAAGACAAATTTTACATGTCATTCCAAGTATTTATTTTTTTTTTGTTCCTTACAGGTATTTCAAGGAAGTAGGATTCCATGATGATTTTTATTATACAAAATGAAGTTATTGGACACAAGTATCCAAGCAACCATTTTGTCTCAGAAATATTTCCTAAATACAGGAATTATTTTCTGAAAAGTAAAAGCTGAAAAAGTTTTACCGCTGACTTTGTAAATGTTTTAGGCAACACCCTAAAAGTCATAGGAAAGGCCTGGTTCAACTTCAACTTAGGGAACAAAGTAATTTGTCATTCCACACTTATAGTTGACTTGCCCTACGACGGATAAATTATTGGTATCGATCTCCTTAAAAGATTAAATCCCATTGTGATTTTATTAAAAATGTTATACGGTCTCAAGTAATAAGGTCCATTAAATATGAATCTTCCCAGTCCTATCACAATTGGCACAACTGCCATGTGAAGAGGAAAGACTGAACTCTATTGAGATCCATCTCAAGGAATAGTTAAATTCTAGATGGCTCCTTTTTACAGGCTCCAACTCCAACTTCCACTATAGATGGTGGACAGGAGGATAATACCATACCTATGTTCCCTGAAAAAGGTTAAGAGGTTTGTTGGAAAGGTGATGTTCTCAATATTCACCTCCACACCGAAAATACTGTAGGTTCAGTAATTATACTCAATTCCTACATGGATTAAAAAGGTGAATGGTAAGGTGTTCTTTTCCCTAAAGGTTAATGACCTGGGAAATATTAAAAAGGTTCAAATAGATTATCGCTATTGTCACGCCCAGTCCCACCCTGTGATGGACATAACACAGGTCCAGGGACGGGACTGGGCATGACGGCGGCGCCAAAAAAAGCCGAGAACACTCGGGTATGTGTATCTCGGCTCCCTGCAGTCTCTGCGCCATTTTTGAATCTACACCGAGTGCACAAAGCTGCACTGACATGGCTGGACTGGGGCAAACCTGCACTAACAAAGCTGCACTGGGGCAAAGCTGCACTGACAAGGCTGCACTGGGGCAAAGCTGCACTGACAAGGCTGCACTGGGGCAAAGCTGCACTAACAAGGCTGCACTGACAAGGCTGCACTGGGGCAAGGCTGCACTGACAAGGCTGCACTGACAAGGCTGCACTGGGGCAAAGCTGCACTGACAAGGCTGCAACTGACAAGGCTGCACTGACAAAGCTGCACTGACAAGGCTGCACTGACAAGACTGCACTGGGGCAAGGCTGCACTGACACTGAAAAGGCTGCAGATGGACAGATAAGGCTGCATTGATGGGCATTTTAATGTAAGTTTTTTTTCCTTAAACTTCCCTCCTAAAAGTTTTTTTTCCTTAAAATTCCCTCCTAAACTTGGGGTGCGTGTTATACGCCAGCGCGTGTTATACACCGATAAATACGGTAATTGTGTGGGGCATATGTTCTCAAACACAAATATTTCAATAGGAGCCGAGAAGCCTAGGGAACTGACACATAAGAGACAGCTCTAGATATTTTAATCGTTTTCTGTTAAGCCTAAGTCAAGAGTCATTCATAAATAGAATTTGACATATAAAATAACATTTAACAATATACATTTTCTAATCTTATACTGCCCCTACTGAAAACTATATGTAAGGACATTATAATTTCCCTATAGGTCTGTCAAGGAAATGACATGTGTTTGGGTGGGCAGTTCCACACCCACTCCTGGGGGGGAATATAGGGTGTGATACACATAGCTGGGGGGATCTTGAGACGGGGAGACGAGAGGAGAAAAACAGAGCAGAGAGATGTAGGAATGACGGTAAAAGATATCCTTTGGGACACCCAACGGATATCTCTCAAAACAAAAGAGTCTTAATCACTGGTAATGTATTCATCTTTTATTTTTACCTTTTGGTAATTGAATTGTTTTAGCATATACAAAACAAACCATTTAAATATATGACATAGCATTTGGAATTGTGTTATTTCTACCTGCAGCATGATATAATTATATTCCAAATATTAAGAGAAATACACATTTTTGTATGTCTCTCCAAAAGCTAATACCAAAGTTTGTACAATGGTTTTGTCGTGATATGTGTTTAAAAACAATTTCATTCTAAATTTATTTTTATTTAAAAATAAGTCTTGGCTAAATTACCAAGTTTGTATATGGTTAACAAAATTGTCCATATACTGTAAAAGAGGTTTAAGCTTGAAGGTCTTTGTTTTGAGAAAAAAAAACGTGTGATTTCTTCTGAAAGCAAATCTTCTAGATTCAACACCTAGTTTGTTTACATAGTCTGTAAAGCCATGGAAAGCTATTTACTAAGCTGTCATGAAGTGTTTGTAACAAGAGCTTGTGGTAAAATATCTCATCATTTGTATTACCAATATAATTGATAATTGAAGGTATATTCTTTTTGTATTATCACCAATTATAGTTGATATTATTTTACGCTGAATTTTTAGTTAATAAATATATATATATTTTTAGCACGTTGGGGTATTCAGTCTTGTCTTCAAACTAGCATGGTTAAACAAACTTGAATTAATTTTTTGGATTTGTGGAAAGACGTAAAAATCTCCTAAACCATGTATTTTTGCATATTTCCAGAAATATAATACTGTTTTAATATTTCAGTATAAACATCTGACAAAGCACTTCATAAAATTGATTGGCCCATCCAAATTGATCTCACCCTCAGATCTCCAGATAATTATCCTAGTCTGTTTCTCTCTCTTTTGTTCCTTGGAAAAAAGTAAATAAATGGTGAAATACAGAAATAAGAACAGAAATTAAAAGTAATAAAAAGATCGCTGAGTTTAAAAACTTCTCCTGATAGCAGTCCATGGATTTAAACACAAATATTTTTGCAGTTAGGGCCAACAACGTATTTTTTTCTGTCAGTATTGTCCTGTCATACTTTACAGGGACATCATATATCACTGTTTCTCAGCGGCACCTAATGCTATACTTGCATAGGTGTGAATCACTCCATTAAATAACCTTAAAAGAATGAGAGGAAGAACCTGAACAAACTGTTCTCTCCGTTTTAAGCTTCTACAGATAACACTCAGTTTTGCCAGGTACTTTGGAAGAAAATTCTACAGAAATTTAGCTATAAAAATGAAAAATGGAGCAAATGTAATAAAATGTGGCACTTCTTCTTTTTTTTTTTTAATTAGCTGCACATTACTATTTTTTTTTCAAAAATCAGGTCTGAAAGATAAACCATTTTTAAAGTCCATTTTTAGTGTCTCATAATTTAATCAAATAATCCTACATGTAAAAAGTAGTACTGTTAATGTTAAATATATATATATATATATATGCTTGGAGTAATAAGGAGAACAGACGGTAGTGCAGAGCCAGGGGAAGTGGTGAGATGAGGATAAGATGGGGCAACCACCAGTACAAATCCAGGGAGAGAGAGGTAGTAAGTAAGAGAGGGGGACCTTGAAGAACAGAGCCAGAGGTGGAGGAGTGTAGAGAAGTGTAAAGCTAGGGGAAGAGTAGAAATGAAGATGAAAGGGGTCATCCTGCAGTTAGAAGATAGGTGAAGTGGAACAGTGAGGGTGAGAGGGGTCACCTTGCAGTGAAAACTCAGGGGGCTTAGAGCAGTGAAGTTAAGAAGGGACACCCAGAAGACATGTGTAATTCATTTAGTTCCAAATTAGTTTTTCGATTAAATTTGGCAAATTCATTAATTCGTAAATATGCAAATTAACGAAAACCAGTTTAACAAATTTTCTGAAATTTTGAAAATCCGAAAATTCAAAAATTCAGAAGTTCGGAAATTCAAAAATCCGAAAATTCAGAAATAGGAAGATTCGGAAAATCGAAAATTTGAAAATCCGAAAATCAAACATTTTGGAAATCTGGAAATTCGAAAATTTTAAAATTTAAAAATTCGAAAATCTGCAAAAAAGAACGAAAATCTGGAAATTCAAAAGAACGAAAATCCAAAAATAAGAATGAAAATCCGAAAATAAGAATGAAAATCCAAAAATTTGAAAACCCAAAAATTCTAAATTCTGAAATGACTAACTGACTAATAACTATTACTAACTAATAAATTATAGGTATTGGAACTTCCTTTCAAATTTGGCTGTTAGTGAACGTAAAGAATACGAATTTATCCAAAGTTACAAATGATCCGGAAAAACAAATGCCACATCTAAACGAATGGAACATAACAAATTAATAGCAATAAACAATAATATAATAATAATAAAAACTTTTTTATAATTATTATTTATCATTATTAATTTGTTACCTTCCATTCATTTAGATGTGACATTCGTTATTTCGGATAATTCGTAACTTCAGATAAGTTCGTATTCGTTACGTTCACTAATAGCCAAATTTGAAAGGAAATTCCAATACCTATAATTTAATAGGTATTATTAGCTAGTTAGTTATTATTTCGGATTTTCAGATTTTCTAATTTTTGGCTTTTCGTTCTTCAAATTTTCGGATTTTCTTTCCTATTTTTGGATTTTTGAATTCTCGGATTTTCAAATTTCTGTTTTTTTATTTTTAAATTTTCATATTTTTAGATTTTTGAATTCCCGAATTTTCGAATTTCAGAATTTTCGAATTTCAGAGATTTCAAATTTCAGAATTTTCAATTTTTCTTATTTTGAATATCCGTATTTTCGAATTTAAAATTTTATTCTAAATAATGAATTTATTGATAATAATGATTAATGAAAAAACAAATTACCCTGAAAAAACAAAACAAAACAAAAAAAGAATAAAGCGAACACATTTTGGCAGTGCACATGTCTACCCTGCAGTACAAAGCTAGTGTAGCACCCTCCTAGGTAGGTGCTAGAAGAGAGTATAGCTTTTTGTCTTCTTGCTTACCAGGAAGATGTTCAGGTAAGACTAATTCCCCGTACACACGGTCGGATTTTCCGATGGAAAAAGTCCGATCGGAGCGTGTTGTCGGAAATTCCGACCGTGTGTGGGCTCCATCGGACATTTTCCATCGGATTTTCCGATACACAGAGTTTGAGAGCAGGATATAAAATTTTCCGACAACAAAATCCGTTGTCGGAAATTCCGATCGTGTGTACACAAATCCGACAGACAAAGTGCCACGCATGCTCAGAATAAATAAAGAGATGAAAGCTATTGGCCACTGCCCCGTTTATAGTCCCGACGTACGTGTTTTACGTCACCGCGTTCAGAATGATCGGATTTTCCGACAACTTTGTGTAACCGTGTGTATGCAAGACAAGTTTGAGCCAACATCCGTCGGAAAAAATCCTAGGATTTTGTTGTCGGAATGTTCGAACAAAGTCCGACCGTGTGTACGGGGCATTAGAGTTCTCTCTGCCTACCAGGGAACAGGATCTATTGGTTAGGTCTGCTCATTGTACTCAGGTGCAGCTCAGCTTGTTCTGACTGTCCCCCATTGGTCCAATAGGGAGGCATATTGGACAGTGGGAGGGGACCTGGCAAGTAAGTGCACGGACTTTGTTACAGCCCTGGCAATTGGCAGAAAGATGTGCTGCATTGCAATTTGCATCCAATTCGCAATAGTGTGAGCCCAGCCTTTAAAGTAAAAGTGATAAACAGCTCTATGATGCTTCAACTAGAGCAAAAAATAAATTTCACATAAAAGTGCAAAAGTACATTATCCATCCAACACTGAAAATAGATGCTAATATCTCAGTGAATAAAACAAAAATCACTATGTGATCCAAACGAATGTGTATTCAAATTTTCAATCTCATATACAAAATAAAATGCATGTGCATACAAAGTTCATGTGCTCCAAATTTCATACAATATATGGGTATGAATCCAGTGATTAGATGTGCCAAAAAATAGCTAACAGCCATCCGAAACATGCTCTTCCTGATGACGTCTCTTCCGGACAAAACACGCTGAAGCAAGATTATTGGAGATACACGTCAGTTCAGGTGACGTCATATCCTGTTTAATGACATTATCTAGTTTGGATCACATAGTGATTTATTTTATTCATTGTGAAATTAGCATCTATTTTCAATGTTGGATATACTTTTGCACTTGAAATACATTTTTTTTTTCTACTTGAAGCATCATAGCGCTGTTTATCACTTTTACTTTAGTTGTTTGTGCAACCAGAAAGTAGCCCATTCAAACAACAGTCATATATATATATAATTATAATATCTCCCCATAGGGCAGGCATAGTTCTGTTATTTAAAGTGGATGTAAACCCTCTCCTATACCCAGTAAAGTGAACAGCCTCAGATGATACACAGAGATGAAACAAATCTCCCTACATACGTTTTATATGTATAAGTGCAGATTGTGTTATAAATCTTTCTTCCTCATTCAGCAGTGGGTGTGGAGTCTGGGCTTATACTGTGTGAGAGCTGATTGGAGGAAAGGCACACCCCCCCCCCCCCTCCAGATAGGCAGAGGAAGGAAGAAACATGCACAGCTGTAGTCTGAATAGACAAGCTCTCTGCTTATCTTCCTCTAAGCTCCCTCCCCCGACAAATTTACAGCTACTGTTATGTCCTGTGCCAGAGAGCTTGTCAGAAGTTATCATACAGATGACAAAGGACCGGAGCAGCAGAAGGACACGGCACTCAGAGCTTTGGAGAGAGTGAAGTAAACACTACAGATATATGTGCTTAGGTCAAACTTCACGAATGGGGTTTACAACCACTTTAATTGTTAAGTGTTGTAAAGTAATGGTAAATTTGTATGATTGGAATGATGTTTGCAAAATAAATTTTGGACATATAAAGAGGTGTATACTGCATATGGTGGCAGGAATTCATATGGCTCATGTTTTGGGACACTTCAGTCATATGCTAACTAGGTCTTTGCTGTGATAAACTTCCTGACCAGTTGGGCCTGCAATAAGACTGTTTTCTGGGTCATGAGGAATTGTCCACACAATGGGAACATCTGTAGAAAGTGTTCTTCAAAAGATAACTGCCACTAGAGGACGTACGCCTCCAGTGTTAGCGACTTGTAGTAACCTATATATCAAGGTGAAGATTAAATATGGCTAAGGGTTGATTAGAGTAATGGCCTAGGTTACAGATTTATATGAATGCGTGTACATACATGGAAGACAGATAGGTGCATATATATAGGTCGGACATACATGTGGAATATCTTTATCCGTGCTATTGTTTTATGAACAGAAGACCTAAGTATTATGAAGGGATGCATAGGGCTTCTGTGAATTTTCATTTTTTTGGGCATACTTTCTTGAACATTTTGGTTACGTGTAGGTGACCAGAAGGAGCTCTGAAGATTTTTTACCAGATGTTAGCAGGGACAGAACTGCTGTGAGGAAACCTTTGAGGACCCAGAAGCTGTGCAGTGACTCAAAAGTCTGGTAGTAACACGCGTATTGAAGTACAATAGTTTGGAACTCAGGAACCAGAAAATTAAGGAGAAGAATAAAACTGGCTAAGGGGTGAGGAGAGAACAGGCTCAATGTACAGATTATATGGACGCACGTACATGCATGGAAGACACATAGGTGCATATATAGATTGGACATACAGTCATGGCCAAAAATATTGGCACCTCTGCATTTCTGGCAGATAACGTACCACTTTGCCCAGAAAATTGTTGCAATTACAAATGTTTAGGAGCACTGAGCTGGCCAGCAATTAGTTCAGATCTAAATCCCATCAAGCACCTGTAGAGAGATCTCACAACAGCAGTTGAGAAAAGAAATCCTTCCAATCTGAGAGACCTGGAGCAGTTGGCAAAAGAAAGGTGGTCCAAAATTCCAGTAGAGAGGTGTAAGAAACTCATCGATGGTTACAGGAAGCGATTGATTTCAGTTATTTTTTCCAAGGGGTGTGCTTCCAAATATTAAATTGAGGGTGCCAATAATTTTGTCCAGTCCATTTTTGCGTTGGAATGTTTCAGATTTGGCTTTTTGTTTCTCCACTTTTTTTTGTGTCATACCAACACAAACAAAAGAAATAAACATGAGAATGCCTAAAATAAGCATGAGAATGCCTAAATATTTGTAATTGCAACAATTTTCTGGTCCAAGTGGTGCATTATCTAAAAAAAATGCAGAGGTGCCAATATTTTTTTGGCCGTGACGGTACATGCTGGGTGTTTGGAATATCTTTTTCTCTGCTAAAGTTTGATGAATAGGAGAACTTAGTATTCTAAAGGGATTCATAGGACTTCTGCTTATTATACTACTTTATATATACTCTGTTGAACCTGTCAGTTGTTTCTGGGATCCAATAAATGCTATACTCTCTGGAAAAGAACAGAGGTTGCCTGGAACTTGCTTGAGGAGGTTGCATTCCACATACATCCTTTCCCCAATATATATATATATATATATATATATATATATATATATATATATATATATATATACTCAGAGGCGGCTCTAGGCTTTGTGAGGCCTTAGGCAAAACTTACACATGAGGCCCCACGGACTGGGATGCTCCGTGATGAGGCCGCTATTCCTCAGGCTGCGGGCAGTATCTGATTTGTCCGTCAGCTCCTAAGCCACAGAGTCCCAGTGGGGGTAGGCGGAGCCGCTGGTGTCAACTTCAGTGATTGAGAACAGGCAAATTAGGCGGCCGCGAGGCCCCTGTGAGTGCGAGGCCTTAGGCGACCGCCTAATTTGCCTAATTAGAGAGCCGCCTCTGTATATACTTTATATTATTGATGCCAACAGTAATCAGGACTAATGGGATCTCATGGGGTTGAGTGTTAAGAAATGTTTGGAATAATAGGGGGTGGTTACAAAGTGTTAGGGCATTATTACAGGGTAAAGGAGAGTAAGTATGGGGTGTTAGGGAATTAATCAAGAATATCGCTGGGGGGGGGGGTAGGTGTTGGTAGTAATGGGTTTTAGGAAATTAATATAGAATATCAGAGAGCAAGTACGGGGTGATAGGGAATTAATCAAGAATATAAAGAGGGACTGGGTATAGTGCCAATATGCGACTGGCACAGCACAGTGGAGCAGGTAGAATAAAAAAAAAGTGGGACTAAATCTCCTTAATGGGGGTACAGGCAAAAATCTGCCAGGGGTTTTAAACCTTCAACAGTCTATCCAAAGTTCATTTTGTCAAATGTATCTCTTTTTCTGAAAGCTGCAAAAACTGCTGAAAATATATATTCAGTAATTCTAGGAGATATAACAGAGGGAACACTTTGTACACACTCAAACTACTAATATGTGAACTTCTTACAAAAATGTACCCTGAGCAAGATAAAGTAGCTCGAAAGGTTAATTCCACTGTAAAATGAGATTGTTGGGCTAAGATTGGCCAGGAGGAGAAGAGGAGAAGCAGGAAGACAATAGCGAATATTAATGGTGGGCTCAGGGCTCAGTGCTCTGCATAGACATAGACACCCCCGCCTAATCCATGCAAAGCATTCTCTGTTTGAATGAGGCAAAGAGCATGACATCACTGCCCTGCCTCTCTGCCTCATCTAATCAGATAATGCTTAGGATTCACTCAGGAAATGCAAAGAATTCTCTGATCAGCCCCCACGCCGAGCAGCAAACTTTCTGTAAGCAGGAGTGCATCTGCTTGGTGTGGGACCGAGAAGCAAGTGGAGATGACTGGAGTAGCGTTGCCAACTTCAGCAATTTCCAGGTTACAGGGTCATTAGCCAGGTATGGTATTCAAGCTGGACCAGTGTAACTTTGTATAATATAGTTAGGGCGGCACAGTGGTGTAGTGGGCAGCACTCTCACCTAGCAGTGTTCAAATCCCCAAAAAAAGAGTCACTGGTTCAAATCCCAAGCACGACACTACCTGCCTGGAGCTTGCATGTTCTCCCTGTCCCTGTGTGGGTTTCCTCCGGGTACTCCAGTTTCCTCCCACACTCCTAAGACATGCTGTTAAGTTAATTGGCTTCTGTCTAAAATTGGCCCTAGAATATGAATGTGAGTTAGGGACCTTAGATTGTAAGCTCCTTGAGGGTAGGGACTGATGTGAATATATATGTAAAGCGCTGCGTAAATTGGTGGTGCTATATAAGTACCATAAATAATAATTATCCCTTAATTGAATTTAATGTTTCACATTAACCATTATTAAAATGTGCAGCTTCTGGGCCAGATTGTACTATATTGTCAAAAGTATTAGGACGCCTGCCACACACACATAAACTTTAATTGGCATCCCAGTCTAATGCCCCGTACACACGGTCGGATTTTCCGATGGAAAATGTCCGATCGGAGCGTGTTGTCGGAAATTCCGACCATGTGTGGGCTCCATCGGACATTTTCCATCGGATTTTCCGACACACAAAGTTTGAGAGCAGGATATAAAATTTTCCGACAACATAATCCGTTGTCGGAAATTCCGATCGTGTGTACACAAATCCGACGGACAAAGTGCCACGCATGCTCAGAATAAATAAAGAGATGAAAGCTTTTGGCCACTGCCCCGTTCATAGTCCCGACGTACGTGTTTTACGTCACCGCGTTTAGAACGATCGGATTTTCCGACAACTTTGAGTGACCGTGTGTATGCAAGACAAGTTTGAGCCAACATCCGTCGGAAAAAATCCTAGGATTTTGTTGTCGGAATGTCCGAACAAAGTCCGACCGTGTGTACGGGGCATTAGTCTCTAGGGTTCAATACTGAGTTGGCCCACCCTTTGCAGCTATAACAGGTTTATAAAGATATGGATGAGCGAGTTTGGGGTGGAGGAACTTGACTGGCCTGCACAGAGTCCTGACCTCAACCCGATAGAACACCCTTGGGATGAATTAGAGAGGAAACTGCGAGCCAGGACTTCTCATCCCAAATCATTGCCTGACCTCACAAATGCGCTTCAGGAAGAATGGTCAAACATTCCCATAGGCACACTCCGAAACCTTTTGGAAAAAATTCCCAGAAGAGTTGAAGCTGTTATAGTTGCAACGGGTGGGCCAACTCAATACTGAACCCTACAGACTAAGACTGGGATGGCATTAAAGTTCATGTGCGTGTAAAGGCAGGCATCCCAACACTTGGGTAATATAGTGTATATCTGATTCTTGCATTTCACACTATGTTCTGTGGTTTCATCTGCTGGCTGCTAGGTTCTCTGCAGATCTATTATAGCAGTTAGAACCATGGCACTCAGCAGAGCGAAATTATGTCACCAGCACACCATGGATGTCCAGAACGGGTCCAACTCTTTTTTCAGCAATCACATCATAATAACTGAAGAAAATACTTCAGAGCCATGCAAGAACCCTTCATCAGGAAGGTGCTTAGCAGGGGACACAGGCATCCAACACACCCAAACTTGAATGCTGAAGATTTTGTGGCTCTTAGGCCAGCCATACACGGTTCAAATCTCTCCCCGTTCAGCAGGGTTGAACATGTTCCCCTTAAAAACAGAAGCGGCTTGTGGAGGTATCAGATGTTCTCATTTAGCAATGGCTTCCACAGAGGGAACTGCACTGCACACTGCAGTGAGCATAGAACACAACTTAGTCAACTCCCCGTTATGCCGCGTACACACGGGCGGACTTTTAGATGGACTAGGTCTGGTGGACTTTTCGATGGACTTTACGATGGACTTTATGACGGACTTTGAATGAATGGACTTGCCTACACACAATCAACCAAAGTCCGACGGATTCGTACGTGATGACGTACGACCAGACTAAAACAAGGAAGTTCATAGCCAGTAGCCAATAGCTGCCCTAGCGTCGGTTTTTGTCAGTCGGACTAGCATACAGACGAGCGGACTTTTCGACCGGACTCGAGTCCGTCGGAAAGATTTGAAACATGTTTCATTTCTAGATCCGTCAAACTTTTGGGAAAAAAAAGTCCGCTGGAGCCCACACACGATCGAATTATCCGACGGACTCCGGTCCGCCGGTCCAAGTCTGCCGTAAAGTCCGCGGCATAAGGGTGTATTTTCCATAACTAAGTCATGTCCAAATTCAAGCTCTGTGCAACAGTTTGAGCTGGCTATGGGATAATGCAAACAGTCTTGATGATGGTTTTGATGGGGGCAGGTTTGCTTTAATATACGCGGTAAACAAATATTGTCTTAATTATCCGTAACCATACATATTATTCCCCAAGAAGTAATTTTAAGTCATGTATTTTGTATTTCGTTCATAAATGTCACATTGCTTATTAGCTTAAATTTATGAACTCAGTTCTTCACCGCTAGATAATTTTGTCAACTTTGTAGATTGTTATATGGTGAAGCCCGCCTGGAGCAGTGATAATACATAAATAAACAGAAAATAATTGCCAATTTATTTAATAGATGAATGATTTATATGATCTCCGTCAGGAGAAAAAAAGAAAATCTGCAAAAAAAGTTTCCATAACACATAACTGAAAATGTAAACTTGTATTGTTCCTGTATAATTATATATTGTATGAAATGTTATGAATGTCCTGGGCTTTCAGGAGAGATATCTGAAAGATGCCAGTAGCTACAGGCATCATTCAGATATCTTTTCTGCCAGCGATTCCCTGCACCGTAAAAACATACATAGCGGCAGTTTGCCCGCTTAACCACTTCATGCAAATCGCTGTACCCGTACGTCGGTACTTTGACGCTAAATACCAGGGTTATGGCAGCAGCTAGCTGTAAGGTATCGCCGCGATCGTTAGAGCAAGAGCAATAATTCTCCTCTGTATAAATATATCAACAGATCCGCGGTTTAGACTATTTTACACCTGCAGCCCCCCTATGTAGGTAGGGAACACCTCAGTGATACCCTAAAAAATATTAATTTTTTGATTTTTAATAATTCTCCTCTGTAACTCAAAACATGCACCTGTAGAATTTTTTAAACGTCACCTTATGGAGATTTATAAGAGTAAAAGTTTGGATGCTTACATTCCTTGTAAAAGGAATAAAAGTGACCCAATTTTTAATTTTTTTTTAACCGCTTCCCAACCGCCTCACGCAAATATACTGCGGCAGAAGGGCACGTACAGGCAGAATCATGTACCTGTACGTTGCCCTTTAAGAGGCGGGTTACGCGCTCACGCCCGCCAGGAGCTTCGTGAGCGTGATCGCGGGTCCCACGGACTCGATGTCCGCGGGGATACCTGCGATCGTCTCACGGAGAGGAGGAACGGGGAAATGCTGATGTAAACAAGCCATTCCCCGTTCTGCCTAGTGACACTGTCACTGATCACCGCTCCCTGTAATCGGGAGCGGTGATCAGTGTTGTGTCACACACAGCCCCTCCCCCCCACAGTTAGAATCACTCCCTAGGACACACTTAACCCCTACAGTGCCACCTAGTGGTTAACCCCATTCACTGCCAGTCACATTTACACAGTAATCAATGCATTTTTAATTGCACTGATTGCTGTATAAATGTGAATGGTCCCAAAATCGCGCCAAAAGTGTCCGATGTGTCCACCATAATGTCGCAGTCATGATAAAAATCGCAGATCACCGCCATTACTAATAAAAAAAAATTATTAACAAAAGTTCCATAAAACTATCACCTATTTTGTAAACTCTATAACTTTTGTGCATCAATAAACTCTTATTGCGATTTTTTTTTTTTACCAAAAATATGTAGAAGAATACGTATCGGCCTAAACTGAGGAAAAAAATGTTTTCTTATATATTTTTTGGGGATATTTATTATAGCAAAAAGTAAAAAATAATGCGTTTTTTTAAAAGTGACGCTATTTTTTTGTTTATAGCGCAAAAAATAAAAACCGCAGAGGTGATCAAATACCACCAAAAGAAAGCTCTATTTGTGGGAAAAAAAGGACATCAATTTGTTTGGGAGCCACGTCGCATGACCGCGCAATTGTCAGCTAAAGCGACGCCGTGCCGAATCACAAAAAGTGCTCTGGTCTTTGGCCAGCCAAATGGTCCGGGGCTTAAGTGGTTAAAAACTGTGTCAAAATAAAAAAAATTAAGATAAAATTAATAAGTAAAAAAATATTTTTCTTTAAAGCGCCCCGTCCCGACGAGCGCAGAAGCGAACGCATACGTGATTAGCGCCCGCATATAAAAACGGTGTTTAAACCACACATGTGAGGTATCACCGTGATCATTAGAGCGAGAGCAATAATTCTAGCCCTAGACCTCCTCTGTAACTCAAATCTGGTAACCTGTAGAAATTAAAAAATATATGTATTAATAAAAATGCCCTAAAACTATCCCCTATTTTGTAGACGCTATAACTTTTGCGCAAACCAATCAATAAACGCTTATTGCGATTTTTTTTTTACCAAAAATATGTAGAAGTGTACGTATCGACCTAAACTGAGCAAAAAAAATTTTTTTTTATATAGTTTTGAGGGATATTTATTATAGCAAAAAGTAGAAAATAATGCGTTTTTTTCAAAATTGGTGCTCTATTTTTGTTTAGAGTGCAAAAAATAAAAAACGCAGAGTTGATCAAACACCACCAAAAGAAAGCTCTATTTGTGGGAAAAAAAGGACGTCAATTCTGTTTGGAAACCACATCGCACGACCGCAAAATTGTCAGTTAAAGCGACGCATTCCCGAATCGCAAAAAGTGCTCTGGTCTTTGGCCAGCGAAATGGTCCGGGAGTTAAGTGGTTAAAGGACACCAGAACACGGTGCGGGAAATCCACCTGCACATGCGATCTGCAGCGGGTTTCAGTGTTAACTTAATGACTCCCCAAGCGCAAGTCAAAAATGCAGTGCGTTTGCCTGCACTGGATCGCATAGTACCGTTGTTATAAAGTAGGGCATGCATGACTTGTTGCGGTCCAGTGCAATTTCAGGCCATTCGAATAAACGGGATGAATTTGCACTGCACCAGGATCACTGGTGAATCACTCAGGAGTGCACAGTGCGTCCCTGTGTGATTCAAGGTATGAATCGGCTTTTAATGCTGTCAAACTCTTCTCACCAATTCGCTGCGGGTGAGGTGCGTCCTGCGTGTCATGCATTTTTGGTGCATGTAATAAAGTATACCAACAACACACCTCCCCATTGAAATAAATGGAAAACGCATCAAAAATGCACTGCAGTTGTGTTTTTGATGCACTCTTTGAGTCACGTGTTCATGTTTCACAGGTGCATGATTGAAGTCAGGCAATCCGGAAGGGTCTATAGCCCTGCATTGAACATGATAACATTGAGCATACTGGGACAAGGAGAGGATGCGGAACTGTCCTCCCCTCCTGCTGCTGATGTAGAATAGGTGTACCGCCCTTTGCCCATTTTTTGGCCCTTCCTCCAGCTGCCCATGACTAAGCTCTGGGAGGCAGAGCGAAACGCGTTAGTGACGTGGCCTGGCAGGAACCCTGGCTGAGGTGTCACTCTTATACCACCATAGGACTCCGTGGATGTGTGGCACCAGGGATCTTTCCTATCTTCCTGCTCCAGCTGCTCATGGTTGTCATTGAGTGTGCACTGCTTTCCAGAAACTAGAAGGTAAGTTGTGCATACGCGGTGTGTTTTTCGTGTCAGCTTTTGGGCAAACATGGTGAAAAGTAGGCATGTCTAAGCACAATGTGACAGCCAGGGTTTGCTGTTCGAAATCATAGGGCCCCATACAGCCTACCTGACTGATAAATGTCCTCAGCCACTTTTGGCCGGGCCCCAACCCGGCCAAAAGTGGCTGAGGACATTTATCAGTCCCTTTCTCTGCAACCTCAGCTGCACAAATGAATGAATAGGAAGCGCTCTGAGGCTTCCTGCCCATTCACAAACTGAAGCATAGTAAATACAGTTTTCTATGCTTCTGTTATGAATGGACACAGGAGTGATTGGTACCGATCGCTCACTGTGTTCATTTAGTAAAGGAAGCGGACCAGAAAATGATATATTTACCGACTCCTTCTCCTATTCTCCACCCTGAAACATCCAGCTTCTGGCAGGAGAGGAGAGGAGGGAAGCCGGAGGCGCTGCGAGGGAAAGGGGCACAAAAGGGGCGTGGACCGCAGATGGAAGCGGTGCATGTACTAGAACCAATCCACCTGCAGTGCAAACGGAAGGGGGAAAGAGGAGGAGAAGCTGGCAGCGCTGCAGGGGGGAGGCAGAATAGAATTGGTGTCTGCAATAAGACAGTACAGCCGGCCCCCCTACTAAGCAGGTGTCCGGGCCCCCCTTTTGAACTGATGGGGCCCAGTACAGGAGGGCTGGCTGTTCTCGCCTTATCAGCAGCCCTGTGTACGCTGAGGGTTTGTTTTGGATGTTTAATGTACTTCTTAGATCCTTGGGGGTTGGTGGTGAAGTAGTAGCTGCACTGAATATCTACTTTCTCTAGCACTTTCTCTAGCAGTGGCGGCTTGTGCTCAATATTTTGGGGGGGGGGGGGGCGGCGTTCGCTGACCCCTCCCAGCAGGAGACAGATGGGAATGCGGCAACCCCCCTCCCCACGCAGGAGTCAGTGGGAGACGGATGGGAATGCAGCAGCGATCAGAAGCCTCCTTACCTTAGGAAGGAGGCAAATCAGGCAGACATGGATCCGGCGCAGCAGCTCCTCGCTCCGGGGCCATCGCTTCTCCTCCAGGCCTAACAGGAAGTGGGTCCTGACTGAAACCCAAGTGGCTGGGAGTCCTAAGACTCCCTGGTCATTCGAGTCTCAGGAACTGCTTCCTGATTGGCCGGGAGGAGAATCAGGAAGACAATAGCGAATAATAATTTTGCTATTGTCACACAAGTGGGTGGGCTTGGGGCGCAGTGCTCTGTGCCCCAAGCCCACCCTTTTTTGAAGCCAAGTAGAGCCTCAGGCTCTAATCATGTGCTTCAAAAAAAAAAAAGCCAGCTAGTATGTAACTTCATTTACATTATTTAAGTTGTTCTTTAGCTTCAATATATTTAGAACCTTTCAGCCAAAGCAACCGGGAGGTAGAAAGAGGATAAGAAGCTGGCAGCTCTGCAGGAAGGAGGCAGAAGAGAATCAGTGTCTGTAATAAGACAGTACAGTTGGCCCTCTTGCTCAGCAGGTGTCCAGGCCCCCCTTTTTAACTGATGGGGCCCGGGCCCAGTACAGGAGGGTGGCTATACTGCCTTATCAGCAGCCCCGGTGACAGCCTTAGCTGTCAGAGCAGACATGAAGGGCAGGCCACTGCTGGAGCATGGGGGGGAGTATCATCCACTGGATGGGAGTAACAGGTAAGTAAAAATGCTTTTACTTTTCCTTTAGACCAGGGGTCCTCAAACTTTTTAGACAGGGGGCCAGTTCACTGTCCCTCAGACTGGTGGGGGGCCGCACTATAGTTTAAAAAAAATATGAACTAATTCCTATGCACACATCTTATTTGTAGTGCAAAAAAAAAAACAGGAAAAAAACAGTACAATATTTAAAATAAAGAACAATTGTAATCAATATAAACTTATCAGTATTTCACAGACTTCCCTCATTACAGAACCACTCCCAATCACAGACCCCCCTCCCCATCACAGACTCACCCCATAACAAAGCCCCCTCATGACAGATCCCCCCATCACAAAGCCCCCCAACACAAACTCCTCTCCATCACAAAGTCCCACATAACAGATTCCCCCCATAACAGACTCCCCCATATCACATACTTCCCCCATCACAGATTTTCCCCATAACAGACTCCGCCATCACAGATCCCCCATAACAGGCTCCCCCATCACAGATCCCCATATCAGTCCCCCCCCCCCCATAGCACGGACTCCCCCATCACAGATCCCCCCATATCAGTCCCCCCCATAGCCCAGATTCCGCTATCACAGATCCCCCCATATCACAGATCCCCCATAACAGACTCCGCCATCACAGATCCCCCCATAACAGACTCCCCCATCACAGATCCCCCCATATCACAGATCCCCCATAACAGACTCCGCCATCACAGATCCCCCCATAACAGACTCCCCCATCACAGATCCCCCCATATTACAGATCCCCCATAACAGACTCCACCATCACAGATCCCCCCATATCAGTCACTTCCCCATCACAGATCCCCCCCATATTACAGATCCCCATAACAGACTCCCCCTATCACAGACTCCCCCATAACATACTCCCCATCACAGATCCCCCCATATCACAGATCTCCCCCATAACAGACTCCCCATATCACAGACTCCCCCATTACAGATCCCCCATATCACAGATCTCCCCATATCACAGATCTCCCCATATCACAGACTCCCCCATAACAGACTTCCCCTATCACAGACTCCCCCATATCACAGATCCCCCCATAACAGACTCCCCATCACAGATCCCCCCATATCACAGACTCCCCCATAACAGACTCCCCATATCACAGATCCCCCCATATCACAGATCTCCTCATCACAGATCCCCCCATAACAGACTCCCCATCACAGATCTCCCCATCACAGATCCCCCCATATCACAGATCCCCCATCACATATCCCCCCCATATCACATATCCCCCCATATCACATATCCCCCCATATCACATATCCCCCCCATATCACAGACCCCCATTACATATCACAGATCCCCCCATATCACATATCCCCCCATATCACAGATCCCCCCATATCACAGATCCCCCCATCACAGACTCCCCATATCACAGATCCCCCCCATATCACATATCCCTCCTATATCACAGATCCCCCATATCACAGATCCCCCCATATCACAGACTCCCCATATCACAGATCCCCCATCACAGATCCCCCCATATCACAGATCCCCCATCACAGATCCCCCCATATCACAGACTCCCCATATCACAGATCCCCCATCACAGATCCCCCCATATCACAGATCCCCCATCACAGATCCCCCCATCACAGATCCCCCCATATCACAAATCCCCCCATCACAGATCCCCCATCACAGATCCCCCATCACAGATCCCCCATCACAGATCCCCCCATCACAGATCCCCCCATAACAGACTCCCCCATCACAGATCCCCCCATATCACAGATCCCCCATAACAGACTCCGCCATCACAGATCCCCCCATATCAGTCACTTCCCCATCACAGATCCCCCCATATCACAGATCCCTCATAACAGACTCCCCCTATCACAGACTCCCCCATAACATACTCCCCATCACAGATCCCCCCATATCACAGATCTCCCCCATAACAGACTCCCCATATCACAGACTCCCCCATCACAGATCCCCCATATCACAGATCTCCCCATATCACAGATCTCCCCATATCACAGACTCCCCCATAACAGACTCCCCCTATCACAGACTCCCCCATATCACAGATCCCCCATAACAGACTCCCCATCACAGATCCCCCCATATCACAGACTCCCCCATAACAGACTCCCCATATCACAGATCCCCCCATATCACAGATCTCCTCATCACAGATCCCCCCATAACAGACTCCCCATCACAGATCCCCCCATATCACAGATCCACCCATCACAGATCCCCCCATATCACAGATCCCCCATATCACAGATCCCCCATCACAGATCCCCCCCATATCACAGACTCCCCCATATCACAGATCCCCCCATATCACATATCCCCCCCCATATCACAGATCCCCCCATATCACATATCCCCCCCATATCACATATCCCCCCCATATCACAGACCCCCCATCACATATCACAGATCCCCCCATATCACATATCCCCCCATATCACAGATCCCCCCATATCACAGATCCCCCCATCACAGACTCCCCATATCACAGATCCCCCCATATCACATATCCCCCCTATATCACAGATCCCCCATATCACAGATCCCCCCATATCACAGACTCCCCATATCACAGATCCCCCATCACAGATCCCCCCATATCACAGACTCCCCATATCACAGATCCCCTATCACAGATCCCCCCATATCACAGATCCCCCATCACAGATCCCCCATCACAGATCCCCCCATATCACAAATCCCCCCATCACAGATCCCCCATCACAGATCCCCCATCACAGATCCCCCCATCACAGATCCCCCCAAATAACAGATCCCCCCATATCACAGACTCCCCATATCACAGATCCCCCATCACAGATCCCCCCATCACAGATCCCCCCCATCACAGATCCCCCCATATCACAGATCCCCCATCACAGATCCCCCCATCACAGATCCCCCCATATCACAGATTCCCCATATCACAGACTCCCCATATCACAGATCCCCCATTACAGATCCCGCCATATAACAGATCCCCCATATCACAGACTCCCCTCAGCACTTACCTGTATCACGCAGGACGCGAGGCATGGTAGGCCTGGACGGAGGGCGGGACTTTGGAAGTGAGGGGCAGGTGATTGGTTCCTGGGACTGCCCCGATGCCTAGTAACCAATCACCTGCTTCTTAGCACAGAAGGTCCTTTGTCCGGGCCTGTCATGTTTCCCGTCCTGTGTGATGGAAGTAGCAGAGGGCAGGGGGAGTGCTGCTATGTTAAAGGGGCAGTCCGCGGGCCGGATAAAAAACGCTGGAGGGCCGGATTCGGCCCGCGGGCCGTAGTTTGAGGACCCCTGCTTTAGACCAATGGTCTCCAAACTGTGGCCCGGGGGGCCGAATGCGGCCCTTTGTTTGCCTTTATCCGGCCCTTGGAGCACTTTTCTTTCCACTGACACCCATTGTTGGTGGGCAAAATTCCTGCTACTAACTTCAACAGTGGGGTACTATTCCTCCCACTGACACCAATGATGGCGCACTATTTCTCCCACTGATACCAGTCATGGGCACTATTCTTCCCATTCACACCAATGATTGGGTACTATTCCTCCCACTGTTACCAATGATTTGGCACTATACTTCCACTGAGACCAATGATGGGCAATATTCTTCCCACCAACACCAATGATGGGGATATATTCTTCTCACTAATACTAGTAATTCATGTTTACTCCCACTGACGCCAGAACAATTTTAAATCCCAATGGCCACAATCTGGCCCCCCTAAAGTCTGAAGGACAGTGAACTAGCCCTTTGTTTAAAAAGTTTGGAGACCCCTGCTTTAGACTAAATGAACAATAAACCCTTGCATTATAGACGCAACCCCACTGCAAGGGATCACTTTCAAATTTCTCAGAGTTGGGCTTTAAAGTAAATGTCACTTTATACACCAAGTGCTGCTGACGGGTATTACATGTAGGCAAAGAGAGGAGTTTATACTTGGGTGCTGCAGAGTCAGTCCCTTCAATTCATTTGAATCCTGGACTTATCTGATTGTGGTGCTGTTATTGAACTAGGTATAGCAGGGTTATGTGTGGGTGCTTTATTCATTTTCAATATGAATTTAATACGAATTTGACAGTATTACACTTTTAGAGACTTTTATTATGTGGGAACAAGAGGATGGTGTTTCTTCGTTTTTCCCTCTTTGGATAATTGAGAGAATTGAAGTCCAATTGATGTGAACCAAACAGCACCCTAGAGATAATATAACAGGCTGAAGCTGCTATTGTTATGGAGTTTATGTCTCCATAGTGAGTGGTGTGTATTACAAGGGTGAAGGTGAAGGAATGCAAAGAGATTCTAGAGGGGACCTGAACTGAAAAACTGAGGATTTGCTGTTATAGGAAACTAATATAAATGTTAATTGTTCCTAAACTCTAATCTAAAATGTACCCTTTGTCTCCAATTCCTCATAAAATATAACCCTTCCTGGTATGTGAGTGTGCCTAGTAGGGTCGCCACTTTTTCTTCAAGTCAACACTTTAGCAGCACACAGCAATTTTTTTTTTTTATAGTATAAACTATACATATATTTTGCAATTAAATAACATTTCTAATCATATGAAGTTAATCACAAGATTCCCCCTTTACAACAGAGCCCACAGAGTTCCCCTTTTACATCTGAATCCGCAGAGTTCCCCCTTTACATCTGACTAAAATCAAAATAAATGCAGCGCTAAATACAAAGTATCCCCTGAGGGATATATAGTGCAATCAATAAACAATATATAAATAAAGTGCGATATGCAAAATGTGTTCTTATATACAGTATATATATATATATATATATATATTATAGCAGGTAAAAAACAAGCCAAATTCGATTGTAAATGTTAGCTTTGGGCAGTGTGAAAGAGAGTGTAACAGACACTCTGGGCTTAGACAACTGCAGCCAGCAACCCTGCTGCGAAGCCATAGTCCAGTCTGAATAATGTGTCCAGGTTCAAGCACTTTGAAACCCGGACACGATTCCAAACCAGAACTGTGCGGGTGAATCCCGAACAGATGGCAACCCTAGTGCCTAGGCACTCCTGTGCCTAATTCCTCATAGCTGTATATCTGCAGTGTGAGATCTAAGGCACTGCTGCATCTGCCTGCCAGTCTCTGGAGGTTTGGAGTGAGATTTATTGATGTCACTAGTGTTCTTCTCATTGTTCTCCTTGCTGGATGCTCTAACATGAGGAAGCAGACCCCTGCCTCTATGAAGATGAACGCCTCCAAATGGAACCAGTGCAGAACAAGGCATTGTAGGTCAGTAATTGGAGAAACAATCAACTGCAGGGAGACCACAGGGAATAGTAATGACTATTTTTTTGCTGTTTGCCTATATTTTTTTTTTATTTAATTTTTTTTTTGGGCACAGGTTCCAAAACTCAGGTGTTTTTCAGAGATCTTTGCTGCTTATGCACTTGTATGGACTATATACTGTATATCACTGAGTGCTTTACTTGATGTTCTTTATTTGGTGTGTGTATTCAGGATTTTAGGATTTATTTATTTTTTACCTTTTTACATACCTCCCAACTTTTTGAGATAGGAATGAGGGACACCTATTAGCAAAATTATGTAGGCATAGGACACCCCCCCCCCCCCATGCCCTATTAAAGGAGAATAAACCTACAAATATTTTTTTTTACCACTACTATTCCTTTATACTGGCTCTTGAAATTTACAGATACAGCCGTTTAGAAATTGGATGAAAGGTTTAACACTGGGAAACACTTTTAAAATTGTGCATTTTATATACAACTATATAGATCGGACTAAAATGAGGGACAAATGAGGAGGAAAGAGCAACAGAGGGACTTGGTTCCAAATCAGGGAATTTGGAACAAATCAGTTGGTCCAAGTCTGGAGAACAGTCAATAGGGAGTGCAGGCTGTCAAAGGGCTTGTCTCAGCTCAGTGAATGCAAACAAGAAGAAGGATCATTTCAGATGCCGCACATCCAACAAAATCTATAGGTAGCGATGGTCAGAGCAGACTCAGCCCAGACTCCATCCAGGCTATGTCCCCAAACTCGTTTCGCCTGCCCAAGGGCTTTGTCATGGAGGTCCTCCAAGACTGAGTCCAGTAGGCAGGGCGAAACATGTCCAAGGCCTGGATGGAGTCTGAGCTGAGGCTGTTGTTACCATCACTACCTATGGGTTTTGTTGGATGTGCAGGAATGATCCTTCTCTGCATATTTCAGAGGAAATTGAGATATCCACGTATTTAATTCCTTTGTTAGTCAGTCTATTTCTTGGCCTACTCCTCTTGGTTTCAGCCTCCCATCTTTTTTTCTTGTGCTGTTAGCACTTCATGAGCACTTCATTGAGGGTCAGAGATCATGCCCATCTATTCTGATTTTCATGGCAGTTTTTGTTGGCTTTCATTTTATTTTTGACCTTACTATCCTCCTTTTACCTTCATACTCCTCTTGGTACTTCCAGCTCCTCCCGAGCTCTCAGCTCCTGTTCAGAGTGGAATGGTCCAAAGAGTGAAGAGTAATGACCTCCTTCTTTTTGCTTGGTGTCCAACCTCTGAGGGAAGGGCTTATACATCAGAGGCCTGCTATGTATTACATTGAAACATTCCCTTTTAACAGGCCTAAATTTACAGCTGCTTCTCCTTCTCCATTGTGTGGCTCTCCTCCGAGGATTCAGTCACACAAATCTTCCCAAATTCAGGCTTTGCCTGCTGTGCTGTCTACCTCTTTAGATAACCCTTAATACTCTGATCATTTTTTTTTCTTGTCATCTATTTGATGTTTATTGACAATAGAAAGATTGTATATGTATAATATCGATATAATGCATGAAAATGCTTTATATAATTATAGTTTGTATTAAAATGTCATCCAAAAACAGTATACAAAACAGGAAAAGTTTTTATAATTTGTCGTTTTTATTAAAGTTTTCGTTTAAAAAGTATACAAAACCACACAACTACCTGTTTTTTGTTTTATAAATGTAGTTTTATTAAAGTTTTATCTAAAAACAGTATACAAAAAGGACAACGAGCCCAGTTTTTTTTTTTTTTTATAATTTGTAGTTTTTATTAAAGTTTTATTTAAAAACAGTATACAAAACCACACAGCTACCTGTTTTTTGTTTTATAAATGTAGTTTTTATTAAACTTACATTGTAATTCCTGTTGACAGCGTGTAGACACTGTCAGTTTACACAGGAAAAACAAGAGATGTCCCCCTCATACTGAACAAGTCCCAGCTGTCAAAATGACAGCTGCAATTTGCCATTGCCTGTGACTGTTGAGAATCAAAGGCAAAAAAAGTAACACAAAAAGTACCATCAAAGGTAAGAAAGGGTCTGAAAAGGGTATAACCACTTGTGTTGTAAAGCACAAGACCACGTCTTTAATAAATGAACCACTTCAATACTAGGCACAATTCCTGCCCAGGCCGATTTTCAGCTTTCATCGCTGTCACACTTTGAATGACAATTGCGCGGTCATGCAACACTGTACCCATATGAAATTTTTATCATTTCTTTTAAACAGATAGAGCTTTCTTTTGGTGATATTTAATCACCACTGGTTTTTAATTTTTTTTGCTAAAAAAGACCGAAAATTTTGAAAATAAGTAATTTTTCTCCTTCAACTGATGTGTGCTAATGAAGCTGAACTGATGGACACTGATAGGCTGCACTGAGGAGGCGGCACTGATGGGCACTTATGAGGCGGTACTGACAGGTGGCACTGATGGGCACTGATGAAGAGGCACTAATATGCAGCACTGATGGGTACTGATAGGCAGGGATGATGGGCACTGATAGGCAGCACTGATGGGCACTCATAGGCAGCACTGATGGGCACTGATAGATGGCACTGATAGGCAGCACCGATGAGGAGACACTGATTGGCATCACTGGTAGGCACTGACAGGCATCACTAATGGGGCTACACTGATATTCATTGCAGTGATTATCAGTGCAGATGTCCCCATGTAGGAAAGCCACTTATCGGCTCTCCTCTCCTCAGGTACTGTCAGCACGAGGAAAGGGATGCCGATAACTGGCATTTCCTATTTACACTGTGATCAGCTGTGATTGAGCACAGCTTATCACATGGTAAAGAGCCACGTCATAGGCTCTGTACCATGATCGGACACAACGCACCACCGATCGCCAAGCTGCGTGTTCACGGAGGTGCACACGATCGGCTTGTTCTGAAGGATGTCATATGACGTCCAATCAGAACATTTAGGCCACCGCCCGACCGTCAATCTGATATAAGGCAGACGGGAAGGTGTTAAGACCATATCAACAAGCAAACCAGTTAAGTGTAACTAAAGGCAAAATTATTTATTTTGGATAGAGTAAAGTAGGGTTATATCCTATCGGTTTATTTTATTTTTTGCCATTTGTGTCCCATTGCAGAGATTTCGCTTCACTTCCTGTCTCATAGCCAAACAGTGAGTGGAAATTCCTTCAAATTGAGGGAATCCTGGTGTGTCACCAGAGCTGTTCCCCTCTATTACTGTTCTAGTGTCAACCTGAAATTAGGGATTTTCTTTTATTTTCACTTTTGATGATAATGGTGAACAGGACAAATTAAGAGAGTGCATCTCCCCAACGGTGGCAAAGACAGCAATAAAAGCTGGCATATGTGGGTATTTATTATCATTGTTTGCGTTTCAATGTGCGCCGGTTCGCACGTTCAATGAATGACTTTTCCGGCGCACCGATTAATGAATGAACTGGTGCAGAGCCCTCTTCTTAGTAAATCACCCCCCAAAGTGTCACACAGAATAAAATAACTAAAAATAGAAGAAAAATACATTTTTTTACCACAAGTAGCAACAAAAAATTCAGCATTAGGCCCACAAGTTGCCGTTACATAGATATATCACCTGTACACTTATGTCATACTTGGAAAAATAATAAATATCTCACAAGTAACAATAAGAACAACATTCTCAACAAAGAGTAATAGACAGGCCCATCGCGTCTAACCAACTAGACCATATTGCAGTAAACCTATGTAGAGCATTGCGAAAGAGGTACGTATGATTCTCAAACAAAATATATTTATTCACTTCGGATTTCCACTCATCTACTGATGGTGGAGTAGAGGATACCCATCGTGAAGCAATCAGTTTTCGTGCAATAAAAGAGATCTTCAAACTGCAACAATTAACTTTGAGTCCAATGTATTGGAATCAACATATCCCAAGATACATAAAATGGGGTCAAGGTTTAGGGAAATAGCATAAAAAGCATTTAAAGTTGAAATAACCCCCTGTCAGTAACGCCTAAGTTTTGGGCATCTCCACAGTAAATATATAAGATTACCATGTGGATGGCCACATCCAACTCAATGTGAGTTCTCCCTGCAGCCTTTTTTATTGCAGAAATTCTGGTGTACATGTAGCAGTCACCTACTTTCAAGTAGGTGAGCTTTTTGTGTTTAAATGACAGAGCACAGTTTCAGGTAAATTTAGCCAGGCTTGTATTCCTATTTCAGGCCTGGTTGCTTATTTTAGGAACTGGGAGTGTCAGTGTAGTGCAGGGTGTGGCCACCTGTGCTTGGACCCAGAGATACCTCCTTGTACTTTCAGTGGAAATGGTTCTGTAAGAAAGGTTGGACTTGGGATCTGAGTGGCAGGCAGCTCATGTGTGGAGTTCTGGCCAATCATTGATTTGTTTGGCAGGAGGCGGGACTCCCATATAAGCTGGGGTCACATGCTGTTGGAGAGTTCCAGAGAGGGAGAGATCAGAGAGAGAGCAAAGCGGAGCCCCCCCACTACGGGGAAGGGGGGGACCAGGCCACACGGAGGAGAGAAGTTAGTGACACCGCACAGCATGTAGTCGCTGGTGTCGCTGGACGCCCCCTGCGGGGAGGGGAGCATGCCAGACCGGAGAGGAGGGATGGAGGAGCCATTCGGAAGAAGTAACAACTAAGCGGAAGAAGACTGGGCGATCGACTGTTTGTGAGTGGCACATGGACTGCTGAAAGCCCAGGGGAGCGGTACTACCAGAGGCTGAGGGATGTTGGTATGCAAGTCAGTGAGACAGGTGGTGATGGCCTGTGACTTTGGGTTCAACAATGCCCCGGGATTCCAATCAGTCAGGCGGGAGGAATTATTCAGAGTAATCTCTTCTTTAGCTCAACTTGGAAGTACAGTACAGACGGGAAGTAGTATTCAAAAGCCGGCGGTAGAGCTCCGAGCACAGAAAGAGATACAGATTGTTCTAAAAAGGTCTATGGGTTAAGAAGTTATTCAGAGTGACTCTTTACTACAACAGCCTATGTATTCTCTAATAAATCTACCCAAGTCTATATGCAAAGAGTTATTCAGAGTGGCTCTTTGCTATTCGCTTTCATTGTTCTCAAAGACCAGACTACTGCCGTTTTCCCATGAAAAGTTATTCAGAGTGACTTTTCATTATCCGCATTGTTCTAAGTCTTTGCATGAGAAGGCAAAGGAAAGATTATGAAGCAGCAAAAGAGCATCTCAGAAAATCCCTTTTCCTATCCCAGTTCATGTTATACAAATAAAAGCAAGAGAAAAGTACAATATGGACTGTTTCTATTTCTATGGGTTGCGATGGGCTATGTGGTGATTTACGGATAGAACACACAAACTGCAGCTTCTATGGGGGTCGTGCGCTACATACAATACACTCTATGCAAAATACAAAGCTGTGTTACTCTGTGGGATAAAGAAAGTGAAATAATCTGACTATTCTGCAGCATCTCATCCCAAAGCTCATCAGAGAGAGGACCCAAATCCTCCTCACATTTGCACTTACATGGAAGAGGAAACATAAAGGGGTTGTAAATCATCAAGGTTTTTCACCTTAAAGTGGAGTTTGACCCAAAAATGGAACTTCCGCTCATTTGTCTCCTCTCCCCCTCCGGTGCCACAATTGGCACCTTTCACGGCTCAGCTCCCTCCTCTTTCCCCTGTCACCGGGCCAGTAGGAGAGAGGAGCAGAGCCTCACGCATGCGCAGTAGGATTCCCAGGGTGAAGCCGTAAGAAACTGTCGGGTTCTCTTACACGCAATGGCGGCGGCAGCACCCGACAGCTGATGGAAACATCAGTTGCGGTGCCGACATCGCTGGACTCCAGGACAGGTAAGCGTCCTATTATTAAAAGCCAGCAGCTGCAGTATGTGTAGCTGCTGGTTTTTAATTTTTTCTGTGGTGGGCGGACTTCCGCTTTAATGTATTCTATGCATTAAGGTGAAAAACCTTCTGTAGTGCAGCTCACCCCCAGAGCACCCCTTTTACCTACCTGAACCCGATCTTTCCAGCGATGAGAACGAGCCCAGCAGCTCCAGCCGCTGTCTCGAGGCCTTAGGACTCAGGAGCGCGCACGCACGGGTGACCCCATGGAAACTTGACGCGTTTCATGGCTTATGCCATTCATCAGGAGTTGGGTACAGAAATAAACTGTAAATACAAATGGGTATATAATATTAGTTAATATATTTTACCCCCCGTTGAATGTGTTGTGGCGATCGGGCATGCTATGTGGATGTTTTCTTGGCTGGGGTGGGGTTCCTTGCCTCAACTCCAGAACAGACAATTCGTTTGGGGTTCCATCTTCCTCGATGCTAGCCAAGCACAGTGTTTTAGCCGACCCGTGAGTATAGACTCCCTTCTCCCCATGAGTTTTTTTCGCCCCTTAGGGGTAGAATATATTAACTAATATTATATACCCATTTGTATTTACAGTTTATTTCTGTACCCGACTCCTGATGACTGGCATGAGCCAGGAAACGCGTTGAGTTTCCATGGGTTGCTCAGCCAAGTCTGGTTCATTACCTACTTACTGGCCCGTATATACCTCTATATATTCAGAGTTTATCGAGTACTATGTAATTATCAATGTGTATGTGTATCTTCCCTTGTTTTTATAGCAGCTCTGTTGCATATAGTGTACTAATGTTATGACCGCAATATGTACCGTATTTATCGGCATATAACACGCACTTTTTCCCCCTGAAAATCAGGGGAAAATTGTGGGTGCGTGTTATAGGCCGATACCCACCAATTTTGTGTGATCGGAGCGATTGCGGCGATTGTCGCGATCGCCGCCAACATACACAGCCGTGTGTAAATTCAAATATGGCGCCGAGACTGCAGGGACTCGGTGGAGCCGAGATACACATACCCGAGAGTCCTCGGCTTTTCTCTGCGCCGCTCACAGTCACGCCCAGTCCCGCCATTGGACCTGTGTTATGTCCATCATAGGGCGGGACTGGGCGTGACTGTGAGAGGCACAGAGAAAAGCCGTCCCTGCAGTCTCGGCGCCATATGTGAATTTACACACGGCTGTGTATGTCGGGAGGGATCGCGGCGATCACACAAGGCTGCACTGGGGCAAGGCTTGACACTGTAGGACTTAAGCCCATTTACCTAATACCATCCTACCCACACATACCCTCCCTCCCAAAAACATCATGGATGACTCAGACTAGTTTTTGGAGTAAAATGGCCTTGCGGCCTTTTATTCAAACGTATAAATTAACATAAATATTATAAATAACTACTTTCTTAAATAATTTGTGAGGGTAACTTTCTCTGTAAGAATGATAACTTTGACCCTGGTCACTGGTACAACCTCCTTAATTTAAAACCTGCCAGTCGGAAACCCCTGACACAGCATTATCACAACATACCCCAGTGACCTAGCATTTTAACTCCTGCAGGTTAACCCTTAAGGCCTGAAGGTACCAACTTCAATCCCCATCCTTCCATGTATGGGTACCAGCAAAACCCCCCATCATGTGGATGGGTACCATGAAACAACCCCCCATCCTTGGATGGGTAACACATGTTACAACTTGTAACATAACTTATCCTATTAAAGGACAACAACAACTGCCAACAATCGGGAGGGTGGGTGGGAATCTCGTCCTCCACCGCTCTTCGACTGACGTCACTTCCCCTTCCCTCATCTCCTACACTTTTCCCATACAGCCCCTCCCCTTCTCTAAAAGGAGAACTGTACCCTACAGAGACAGGCAGATGTGCAGTCCAGCACTGTCAAGCCGTCCCTGCGCTTAGGGTCCCCCTTTGGCTCCGTGACTCTCTGCACTGACAAAGCTGCACTGACATGGCTGCACTGACAAGGCTGCACTGGGGCAAAGCTGCACTGACAAGGCTGCAATGGACACTGGGGCAAGGCTGCACTGACACTAACAAGGCTGCAGATGGACACCGATAACTCTGCATTGATGGGCATTTTAATGTAAGTTTTTCTTGCTTAAACTTTACTCCTAAAAGCTTTACTTTAACTGACAATTGTGCGGTCGTGTGAACCTGTACCCAAATAAAATTTATGTGCTTTTTTTCCCCCCACAAATAGAGCTTTCTTTTATTTTTTTGCACTATAAGCAAAAATAGACCTACAATTTTGAAAAAAAAACAATATTTCTTAATTTCTGTTATAAAACACACCCAATAAAAAAAAATGGAAAAAAATCTAATTTCTTCATCAATTTAGGCCAATATATATTCTGCTACATTCTGCTACAAAAATCCCAATAAGCGTATATTGATTGGTTTAAAAAAGTTATAACATCTAGAACATTGTTTCTCAACTGGCGTTCCGCAGAACCCTAGGATCCAGGAGAAGTCCCCAGGGGTTCCGCGGTGATCTACCCGTCAATCACAGACAGCTGACGCGTAGATCGAGTCTAAGCCAAAATTCAGAGTAGTACGGGAAGTGGCTGTAATAAGACCTCTCTTAATGCGATCCTTCCCGCCGGCCCCATCCTTTCCTCCCATCCACCCCAGGTGATGTCACATACACTGGAAGGATCGTGTTATGAGAGGTCTTGTTACAGCCGCTTTCCGTGCTACTCTGCATTTGAAACTGCTGCTGTTGCCACTCGTGTCCTGTATCCTGCTGTATACCGTGTTCTGTACCCTGCTGCCACCCGTTATCTGTACCCTGCTGTATACCCATGTCCTGTAACTTGCTGCCGCCCTTGTCCTGTATCCTGCTGTATACCTGTACCCTGCTGTATGCCCGTGCCCTGTACCCTGCTGTATACCCGTGCCCTGTACCCTGCTGTATACCATGTCCTGTACACTGCTGTATGCCAGTGCCCTGCTCTGTGCCCGTGTCCTGTACCCTGCTGTGTGCCCGTGTCCTGTACCCTGCTCTGTGGCTTGTGCCATGCACTGCTATGTACCATGTTGTGTGCCTGTGCCCTGTACCATGCTATGTGCCCCGCACTGCCCTGTACCATGCTATGTGCCCTGTACCATATTGTGTGCCCTGTACCATGTTGTATACCCTGATGTGTGTCCTGTACCATATTGTGTGCCCTGCACTCTGCTACGTGCCCTGCTGTGCCTTGTACAATGTTGTGTACTCTGCTGTGTGCCCTGTACTGTGCTGTGTGCCCTGCACTGCCCTGTACAGTGTTGTATGTCCTGTACCCTGCTATGTCCCCTGGTGTGGCTTGTACCATGTTGTGTACTCTGCTGTGTGCCCTGCACTGCCCTGTATCATGTTGTGTGTCCTCTACCCTGCTGTGCCATGTACCATGTTTTTGACCCTGTTGTGTGTCCTGTATACTTCTGTGCACCCTGTTTCATGCTATGTGACCTGTATAATATTGGGTGCCCTGTACCATGTTGTGTGTGTGTACCCTGCACCATTTTGTGTGCCCTGTACCCTGCTACCCTGTTTCCCCGAAAATAAGACCTAGCATGATTGTCGGTGATGGCTGCAATATAAGCCCTACCCTCCAAATAAGCCCTAGTTAAAGTCCTTGTAGGTCTTATTTTCAGGGTAGGGCTTATTTTCGGGGAAACAGGGTAGGGCTTATTTGGGGGGTAGGGCTTATATTGCAGCCATCACCGACAATCACGCTAGGTCTTATTTTCGGGGAAACAGGGTATGTGCCCTGCACCATATTGTGTGCCCTGTGCCATGTACCATGCTATGTGCCCCGCTGTGCCCTGTACCATGCTGTGTGCCCCATGCCCTGCTGTGTGCCTTGTGATATGCCCTGCTGTGTGCCCCATGTTCTGCTGTTTACCCCATGGTGTGCACCATGCCCTGCCATGAGCCCTATGATGTGCCCTATGTTCTGCTGTGTGCCCCATAATGTGCTCTGTTGTGTCCCCCCGTAATTAGCCCTTGTGGTGCCCCATAATTTGCCCTGCTGTCCCCCCTGTATTGTATCCTGACCTCCTGTGCTCTGTACTGCAGCCCTCTGTACACTGCTTATCTCAAGTTAAACAGCACAAGGCTTACATAAAATAGGTAAGTTCTAATATTTATTTCTATTATTTAATGCTATTTCTTAAAATAATTGTTGTCATATCACAGCTCGCTAATCACAGCAATGTTCCGTGAGCTGTAGACCTGAACGCTATTTTAGGGGTTCCCTGAGATCTCAAAGATCTCAAACCTTTGCCAGGGGTTCCTCGACGGTAAAAAGGTTGAGAAACACTGGTCTAGAAACTATGGGATACATTTATGGATTTTTTTTTTTTTACTAGTAATGATGGCAAACAGCATTTTATAGTGGGACTGCGAAATTGCGGCAGAGAAAACGGACACTTAGGGTGCACACTGGAGCACAAAGTGGCTCACAACAGTGCATCTCCATTCACCAGTTCAGGCCCGATTTCAGCCCAAATCTTTGGCTGAATTAGGTCCTCAAATGGACCAAAAGACGCACAGGACTCCTGTGCAATTCACACCGGAGCCGCTCTGGAGATGTGTGAACCGGCTCCATAGAGAGCTGGTCACAACCTCCTGATATGAAAATTGGATGCAGGGAAACCCTCATCCAATTGGCAATAGTGTGAACCCAGCCTAAGTGACACTTTTTGGGGACCAGTGACACTAATACAGTGATCAGTGCTAGAAATATGTACTGTCACTGTACTAATGACACTGGGCTGGCTGGGAAGGGGTTAACATCCGGGGTTAAATGTGTGCCTACGGAGTGCTTGCTAACTGTGGGGGAGGTGCTTTTACTAAGGGAAGGCAGAGATCCGTGTTTCTGTTTTGTAGGAACACAGGATCACAGCCTTCTCTTCTCACTGAACAGTGATCTGCCTTGTTTACATAAGCAGACCGCCGTACTGCCTGTGTGCAGAGCGATCGACGGGTCCAATCACAGTGGGTCATCGGCGGCGCCGGTGCGCGCCCCAAATCTGGAAATGCAGGATCAAGTACAGGTACGTGATCCTGCTCAGGGGAGCTGTTTTGCCGCAATATATTTACTGTATACGGTCAGCAAGCGGTTAAAGGCTCCTTGAGCTGTAGTGAAAGCATGTAGACCTGCCTGGTGGAAGCATGGCAT
Source organism: Lithobates septentrionalis (assembly GCA_037952835.1). Taxonomy (NCBI): domain Eukaryota; kingdom Metazoa; phylum Chordata; class Amphibia; order Anura; family Ranidae; genus Lithobates; species Lithobates septentrionalis. The sequence continues at coordinate 1,249,795 of JBBDGP010000072.1, read as the reverse complement.
GTGTATAGGAGAGGCATGTAATTTACATGAATACAATTATAATTTAATGGAAAAAAGTGGATGTTATTGTTAATCCCTGCCTGGGGAATTGCATTTGGTACATACTGAGGTATGGCTAGAGGTGTAGATTAATGACCCTGAGCTATCTCCAACTAATGAAAGTTACCATCCACTCACCCTATTTGTCTATTAATACAGCTTTACCTTGCAGTTGAATGGTATTTTAATGCCCTCTGGGGGCATTAGTCGCTCGCCTGTCTGGCACTTTGTTTAGCAGAAAAATATGGTGCAGTTCAGTTGCTCAACATGCAATGTTATAGTTTGCTGTTATGATGGAATCAGTTAACAGCTGTGTTTACCCAATAATTCTACAGCTTTGCCTACTCCAGTATAATTGATGTAACAGTGGGTGAGGTCCTCTATGAACAGTTCTGTTAGGTTAATAAAATGCATTTGCCTTTCAGTTCCTCTAGGGAGGATGATAGACTAACGCCGCGTACACACGAGCGCAAAGTCCGACAGAAAAAGTCCGACAGAAGCTTTTCAATGTATATACCGATCGTGTGTAGGCCACATTGGACTTTTTTTTTTCAAAAAATCTGACGTCCCTAGAAATGGAACATGTTCTAAATATTTCCGATGGAGACAATTCCTATCGGGAAAACCGATCAAAAACGACGCATGCTCTGAAGCAAGTACGAGACGGAAGCTATTGGCTACTGGCTATTGATCTTTCTTTCTCTAGTACCATCGTACGTGTTGTACGTCACCGCGTTCTGGACGGTCGGACTTTGGTCAGACTTCGGGTTGACCCTGTGTAGGCAAGACCGCTTCAATGGATTTCCGCCGGAGTTCCATCGGAGAAACCGTCTGAGTTTATTCCGATGGCTAAACCGGTCGTGTGTATGCGGCATAATTCATATCTACCTTTTAAGAATAACAGTCTTTGCTGCTTCTATTCTTCCATTTTAGCATCCCACTATGCACTGCCCCGTCCTCCCTTTCCAGCATCCCATTCTACATTTCTTCTGTCCTCCCCTCCCAAGATCCTACCCTGAATACCTCTAATCCTTTTACAGCATCTCACCCTGCACTGCTCTGCTCTACCTTTCCACTATCCCACCCTTCACTGCTCCTGTCTTCTTTTTTGCAGAACATCACCCTGCATTGTTCTTGTCTTACCCATCCAGTCTGCCATGGCCATGCTCTTCGCATTTCATCGTGTACTGAAATATCACTGAACTACTCATACGGTGCAGGTTATGTAAAAATGTGCTTAAAACCTTGAATATCTAACCTGGAGGTGACCCCACTATACCCCATCAAAACTACTTAACTGGAAAATTTTGTTATTTTGAAAATGTTCTGAATGTAGTCTAAAGAATACCAAAGGTCCTAAGGTAACAGCCTGATTCCTAACCTGTAAGACCGTCTTCATCTTATTCTGCGACGTTGCTATACTAGTGTCCTTTGAGGGAAAAACAGCAAATCTAAGTATTGGAGAGTTCAATCAAATACTGGCTACATACATCTTTTGGGAACTTCAGACACAAAACCTATTCAGTTTAAAGGACCATGTCAGTACATGCTCAGGAGGAAAAGCATATGATGTATACTTACTTTACAGCAGCCCATGTCTTAAAACACTGCTGTATTGATGTTATCCAGCCGCTGCAGGCATCCAACACTTCAAATTGCGTCAAATGATTGCTCTCCCGCTGCCCGTAGTGACTTCTACTGCTGGCAGATATGTCCTCTAATGACAGGGGTTGCTTTAAAGTGTAACATAAGGATGCATTCCTTTTCTACACACGATGATACGTCCATGAGCTCCCTTGCTGGTGCCGACATCTTTGTCTGGTCTTCTTCCAGGTTCAGCATCTTTGGCCATCTTGCATGACCAGCCACGGATGATGTAGCTCCCATGTATGTATATAAGTCTAAATTCATCCCAGCACCAAGGTGTGCCGATATTGTAAATTGCGCTACACAGTTCAGTGTACAATCTAAATAAGATTGCTAGCAGGCAGGTAAGAAGTGTGTATTTCAGAGAAGACATTGTGGGGTTGATTTACTAAGACTGGAAAGTGCAAAATCTGGTGCAGCTCTGCATAAAAACCAATCAGCTTCCAGATTTTTTTGTGAAAGCTTAATTGAGCAAGTTGAAGTTAGAAGCTGATTTGCTACCATGCACAGCTGCACCGCTTCTGCCAGACATGATCAGCCCGGAAACTGCCAGGAGGATTGCCAGCCGGATCACATAGAGCAGGGATCTCCCACTGTGACACAGCTTGTATATGAAACACTGGGCACTGTCAAACAAAGTCCCGCCTCCTGCACCGGCTCCTATGAAAGACAGCACACAGGTCCAATGCTGGTCCAGTAGGCGGGACTTTGTTTGACAGCAGCCGGCATTTCATATATAAGCTGTGTCACAGTGAGAGATCCTCGCTCTATGTGTTCCGGCCGGCAATCCTCTTGATTCTTCCCTGTGATCCCTGCTGCATTGATGGGCACTGATGAGGCTGCACTTATGGGCACTGATAGACTGCATTGATGGGCACCGATAAGCACTGATGAGGCTGCACTGATGGGCACTGATGAGGCTGCACTAAAGGGGACTGATGGGCTGCATTGATGGACACTAATAAAGCTGCCCTGATGGGCACTGATTAGGCTGCCGTGATGGGCACTGATTAGGCTGCCCTGATGGGCAATGATAAGGCTGCACTGATGGCCACTGATGAGGCGGCACTGATGGGCAATGATAAGGCTGCACTGATGGCCACTGATGAGGAGGCACTGATGGCCACTAATGAGGCAGCACTGATGGCCACTGATGAGGTGGCAACGAGGGACACAGATACACTTCACTGATGAGCACTGATGAAGCTGCACTGATAAGCCAGCACTGATATGCTGCATTGATGAGGCGGCACTGATGAGGCTGCACTGATGGGCACTGATGAGGATGCACTAATGGCCACTGATATGCTTTATGTTAATATTGTTAAAGTTGCCGTTAATATTTATTTTTGTAACTTACTTCTGCGTAAAACTTTTAATGGTGTAATTTCATGAGATAATTTATGAGGGCGTATTTAGGGGCGGAATTAGGGGCGGGGCAGGGTAGGGGGTGGGTGGGGCAACTAGTGGTAAGTAACTCTTAAGAACTGGCCAGTAGCTCAGGACTTGAAATTTTGATCCCTGCTTTTAGTATTTGTATATTCTGTGGATCTTTTGTAATAAACTTATCATACTAGCCTTATATTGAAATATACACGATTGTCATACCTGCCTTACAAGTCCCCTAAAGGGGGTTTTGTAAGATTATTTCATTAAGTTAGGCATGTTGGCAGTAAGAAATATCACCCACCCATTTGTCCTTATGTTACATAAAGTTCCACATTAAATTCTTGAGTATGGTATTTCCCATTGCTAACTTCTTTCTAAAAATGTTAATTGTCTAGCTTTCGCGCTAGTCAGACAAAACAAGATAGTACATATCAGGGGAAGTTTACTAAGACTGGTGCACACAGAATCTGATGCAGCTGTGCATAGTAACCAATCAGCTTCTAATTATTATTGTCAAAGCTTAATTGAACAAGCAGCTCATTGGTTACCATGCGCAGCTGCATCAGATTCTGTGTCCACCAGTTTTAGTATATCTCCCCCATTGTTTACAATTTTTCTGAATTTATAATCAACTTAAAAGAAATTTAAGATGTTTTAAATTACATTGGATGCAGCAGAAAGAACAAGACTCCAGGGTGGAGGGAACAGCACTGTGATGCTTGATTTTGCTCCATTTATCATCTACCAAATACACTTTTATTGATGTAGAATCCTTGTCCTAAACGGGGCTGCTAGTAAATTTAGTTCTTCTAGGTGGTAACTAGCCTGGCTAATTTGTAGTCTTTGATGAACTGGTTTTTCTCCTAAACTTTTATTTTTATTTATTTTTTAGTTTATTTGTCATCTTTCTCTTCTGTCAATAGGTGGCACTGTTGCCTTTGGCATTAGGATGATAGATTACAGTGAATTTGGGTTATGAATAGATAGGTTGTCTCAGCCAATTAGCAGGAATTTTCTTTGGCCGCTGAGCATGCTGAGATAGTCTATTTATTTGGAAGGAGTCAGGTGATCGGGGTTCTTTCCACCCAGACTGCGGCCTAGGTGGGTGCGTGCAGCAGCAGAGGTGTAGACCTGAAACCTGGGGCCTAACCACATGTAAAGAGGCTCAGCCTTAGGGGAGCCTGATCGTTGCCAGGAGGCAAGGGAGAGACAGTTGCCAGAGGGACAACCACTCCTGTTGCCGGAGGAAAGTGTAACGGGATGGAGTTCTGAAGGAGTACCAGAGCAGACTCTTCACTAGCTGGGGACGGTGAAGTAAATGGGAAAGCTTCAGGAGAGAACTAATCCAAGACATACAGTGCGTAGCTGTGAGTAAAGCTTGAAGGAGTACAGCGGGTAGCTGTAAGTAAAGCTTGGAGAGAAGTACAGCGGGTAGCTGTGAGTAAAGCTTGAGGGATCCAGTGGGTAGCTATGAGTCAGAGGAACCCAGCGGGTAGCCTGGGTGAAGCTTGAAGAATACAGCAGGTAGTTGGGAGCTAAGCTTGAGGATCTACAGTGGGATACTGTGAGTTGAGCTTAAGGATCTACAGTGGGATACTGTGAGTGAAGTCGTTGCCATAGGAGACAGCAGTTGCTATAAGATACAGATCGCTGCATTGAGCTTACAGGCCCCTTTTCTGTATTGCTGTCTGCCTAGTTCTATTTATGGTCTGCGAATTTTGCCAAGTTGCTATTGCATTTGCCTAAGGGTGTCCTGTGCCCTACTCCCCCTGTTTCTGTTAATAGAAATAAAACTCTCTTTGTTCATTTTAAAAGTGACTGGCGCCCATCTTTCCATCTCTCACTACACCCGCCATGACTAGTAACCTGCACCCTGGGGAGGAATGTCAGCCCTTCCGGCTTCTGGGGGTCACCACCAGGCCCTTGGAGGTTGGGGAGACCTCTACATTGAGTTAAATTGTTTCCAGTAAAGAGAAATGTTAATGCTACATCATACAAAAACATTTTAGACAATTGTGCACTTCCAACTTTGTGACAACAGTTTTAGGAAGGTCTTTTTGTGTTCCAACATAACTGTATCTCTGTGTACAAATAAGAGACACCAGAAGACAATTCCCCCATATGTCCCTCATATGTCCCCCATATTTCCCTCATATGTCCCCCATATTTCCCCAAATGACTGTTACAAAAGGACTATCTCGGTACCCAATGATTACAGATTGAAAATAAAACATACATTTTTGTATTAACCACTTCCCGCCAGCTATTGACAAATAACGGGTAGGCGGCGGCTCTATTCTGTGACAACGTCATATTATTTTGTCTCGCTCTTGCACGGCGATCAATGGTGCTTTCTGTCCCTGGGACGCGGCGCATCACCGATCTCGGCAAAGAATCGATGACTAGGCACTTTATCCATGTGATCAGCTGTGTCCAATCACATGTAAGCAAGGATTTCATCATCATCAGTGCCGCCCATCAGTGCCACCTATCAGTGCTGCATATCAGTGCCTCCTCATCAGTGCCACCTCATCAGTGCCCTTAAAGAGGAACTGCAGTCTGCTCACATAATTTGTAAATAAAAACATTGTTTGTCATTCTGAAGCTTCCCTCCAACCACTTTGCATATCATTTTATATATACTGTGATTCTGTACTTGCCAATATGCTGCAGAAATCTCCCTCCACTGCATACATTTTAACTGTGGGCAGCTGAAGCTGCTGCCTGTTCACTTCCTGGATTTACATAAAGGCACACCTCCAGCCCTGCAGCCTTGCAGCTCTCATTGGCCCTCTTATGACTCATCCCCCCTCTCTTCCTGGCAAACTCTCACGAGAGTGAGAGATGTGCATGATGTCATAAGCCTAGGCTAATGACCAGACAAAAAACAGGAAGTGGGCTGTATAAGGGATTTACTGGCAGAAAAAAAGGTTTTATTATCCAAAGACAAAACAACAACAAGGGCAGAAGATTTAATAGATGGAAAGTAAAAAAAAAATGACTGAAGTTCTGCTTTAAGTGCCGCCTCATCAGTGGCAATCAGTGCAGCCTCACATCAGTGAAGGAGAAAAATGACTTTTTACAACATTTTATAACAGAAACTAAGAAAAACTTGTTTTTTTCTATTATTCCCTGTGTACAAAGTTAGCTCCAAAAAGACATGGGTTGATGAGTTTGGTGTGGAGAAACTTGGGTGATCAGCACAGAGCCATGACCACCTTCAGGATAAATATGAACACCAATTGCGAACCAGTTCTTCCTATCCATCGTCAGTACCTGACCTTATAAAAGTTATTTTGGCTGAATGGACACTGATGGTTCATGGATCATATCTGAGTGTCCTTATGAGGCAAATGTAGATTCTGTTGGTAGAGACCCCAGCATTTATAACTCCCCAGTGAGCCCCAAAAAAAAAAAAGATATGTGATTATATGCCCCTTTCTTAAAACAGTCGTCATGCAGGGGTTTTCTCTCTGGTTATTTGCAGTTTCATTATGTCTATTGCATCCTCTCCCTCCCGCCTTTAGTATATCCTTGGAGCATTACAAACCTGCCCGCTAACAGAATCACTAATACAGCCAAAACCAGAATGGGAAAATGCACAATCAGCAGAATCATTTAAGTATGCACTGTGCTTTCATAAATCAAGAGACAAATACTTGTACAGAATGACAAATGAGAAATTGATGAAATGTCATCTGGATCAAAAATTCCTAAAAAAAAAAAGTCTATTTTTTCTTGTTAACCACTTGCCGGCCAGCCGGCGCAGTTGTACTGCGGCAGAATGGCACGGCTGGGCGAAACGACTTTATGTAACGTCGCTTCGCCCTGTGGCCACTAGGGGTGCGCGCGCGCCCCCTGCTCACCCACGGAGCCGATGCAATCACAATCGCCCACGATCGCTCAGGGCACACGGAGAACCGGGATCTGTGTGTGTAAACAGGTAGAAGTGAGGGGAGAAGTGACAGATCGTGTGTTCATACTGAGTATGAACAGCGATCTATCTCTTCCCTACACAGTCCACTCCTCCCTTCAGTTAGAACACACACTAGGGAACACATTAAACCCTTGATCGCCCCCTAGTGTTAACCCCTTCCCTGCCAGTGACATTTTTACAGTAATCAATGCATTTTAATTGCACTGATCGCTGTAATGCCAATGGTCTCAAAAATGTGTCAAAATTATCCGACGTGTCTGCCATAATGTCGCAGTCACGATAAAAATTGCAGATTGGCGCCATTACTAGTAAAAAAAAAAAAAATAATAATAAAAATGCCATAAATCTATCCCCAATTTTGCAGATGCTTATTGTGATTTTTTTTTTACCAAAAATATGTAGAAGAATACATATCGGCCTAAACTGAGGAAAAAAATAGTTTTTTTTATATATTTTTGGGGGATATTTATTATAGCAAAAAGTTAAAAAAAAACTTTTTTTTTCAAAATTGTCGCTCTTTTTTTGTCTATAGCGCAAACAATAAAAACCGCAGAGGTGATCAAATACCACCAAAAGAAAGCTCTATTTGTGGGAAAAAAAGGACGTCAATCTTGTTTGGGTGCAACGTCGCACGACCGCGCAATTGTCAGTTAAATCGACGCAGTGCCGAATCGCAAAAAGTGCTCTGGTCAGGAAGGGAGTAAAATCTTCCAGGGCTGAAGCGGTTGAACGTGGGTTCTAAAAGAGTATAATTTTCCCTGACTTTCATAAGACATGTCTTATGAGAGTCAGGGATAAGCAGGAATGCATAGGCCCACTGTGTTTATCACAACTATTTCTTTAAAACAAACCCTGCACTTGTTTGACATACTACACACAACAGGAAAATGCCAGCCCACACAATTTTATACACTACATTTCTAAAATGATGTGAACACCTCTGCACATTATTGAGTTCAGGTGCACAAAGCCAGCTCTATGAAGACATGGATTGACCAGTTGGTGTGGAGGAACTCAAATGGCCTACACAGAGCTCTGATTTGATCCCTAATGCATACCTTGGGATGAATTGGACCACCAATTGTGAGCCAGGTCTTCTCATCTAACATCAGTACGTGATCTTACAAATGTACTTTTTGGTTAAATTCCCATACACACACTTGTGAAAAGACTTCCAGGAATGGGAAAATGTTGTTATAGGCTTCAAAAACAGAGGAGGTGTATGTATATCCAAAGCTTCTTTTTTAATTGAACAAATCAGAGAAGGGTTAAAACCCCTGTCAGGTTATGTTTTCACTGTCTTTTACATAGTCAGTCTGGTTGAAAAAAAGACAAAAGTCCATCTAGTTTAACCAATAAAACTGGCACCGATTGCCAGTAGGAATTGTTTCTTTTACTTCCTGTTTCAGAAATGCAAAGGGAAGTTAGAGGAAATCTCCTAAAGTTAGTCCAATTCCCCTTTTTAGTTAGCTTTTCCCAAAACAGGTCTCCTCATTGGAAAATTAAAACAATGAGACTAATGAGAGCACCATTTTTAGCACAATAGTAGGTCCAAAATAGCTAAGGAAGAGCTTGCATAACCCTGGAGATCCACAAAAGCCTCCTTGCATTTAACCAAAATGGTTTAATTTTGCTGAGATCTCCTGGTTTACACTGACATTTCATGGAAATGTGTAGGCAGGAACCTACAAGGGGAATGTTCTTCAATAGCAAGTGAGCTTAGCCTGCCTAGGTTAGGGAGGAGTTAAGTACTTAGCCACATGGTACAGGAGAGAGAGAAGATAATAATGTTGAGCATGCCTGAGGTCCACGCAGAGCTCGGCGGGACCCCATTCTGTCACTGGGAGTGAGCTGACAGAGTTACGCTTGACTGGTGGAGAGGGCATAGGCTCAGCGGTATCCCTCCTAAATACAACCTACATTGAGGAAGGTGTGTTTTGCCTAGGCAAATGATGTAATACATCCCAGGAGTCTTCAGGAGAGGAGGAGAGGAGGGTTTTTTTTTGAGCTAAGCACACTCTCCTGCATGCATTATTGAGCTAAGGGCAGATGGATTCCAGGTACAGTGGAACCTCGGATTACGAGCATACTCCATTCCAGGAGTATGCTCGTAATCCAAAGTACTTGCATATCAAAGCAAGGTTTTCCCATTGAAGTCAATGGAAGCGAAAATAATTCGCTCCGCATTGACTTCAATGGGATGCAATACCACATGCGGCCAGAGGTGTCGGAGAGCCTTGGAATTGGCCGAAAAGGCCCGAGCACACTTCGGCTGGCCTCGGCAAACCTCGGAAAGACTCCGTTCACGAGCCTTTCCGAGGTTTACTGAGGTCAGCCAAACTGACCTCGAGGCTTCCCGTGCATTTCCGAACGCCGACGATCGGCGCTGTTCGGCTCCGGCGCCTCCCACCTCAGGCCAAATGCGGTACTACACAACGCTTTTGGCCTGAATGCTGCTCGTTTTGCGGGACAACACTCGCAAACCGAGTTAGGATTCTTAGTAATACAGTGCTCGTTTTGCGAAACACTCGTTAACCGCGTTACTCGCAAACCGAGGTTCCACTGTAGTAAATGCTACATGAATCATTTGCCCTTACTCAAGTTGGCCACAGCCAGAAATGCTAGGGGATTGTTTATCAAAGTGATTTCTCAACAAAATAAAGAATAGAGACATGAATGGATGGGTGAGTTTCCTTTGAATATTAAAAATGAATTAAAAAGTGTTTTTGGTTTGTTGTGGTCATATGGAGTGAAGATCCGCTTGTATTTGCTTGCATGGTGGTGCTTCATTGTTGCTGCCATTCCGATCTTGACCTTGTACTGTCTTATGTGAACAGTTCCACCCACCCACATTTCTGCTTATTACAGAAAGTATTAAAAGGAAGGCAAGTGAGGAGGTAAGCCTTCAAGGAGCATCTGTGAAGACTAGGTCTGTCTATCAAGAACTATAATGCACAATGTCAAGTCTCCTTTATCTTGGGTATGGGTGTAGATCAATGCGTCTTTATTTAATGAAACAATTGTAAATGTATATAACTTTATTGTTTTGGATAAAGTACAGATTTGTTAAACCCCCTGCTAGTTGATTTTTTTCTGTCTGCTTTCTCTGTCCAATCCTGTCATGGAGACCCCACAGGAAAGAAGAAGAAACCTCTACAAAGTGAGGGGAACTCTCCACAGTTGTCAACAGAACAGCTATCTCCATTAGAAGATTTCCCCTCACCTCCTGTTCTGGTGAGAACTGTAACATTTAATTTTTCCCATCAGTGTAGGTGTACACAGCCTATTGAATTAGGGTGTGCACACCAAAGCTCAACAAACACATGTGTGTGTGTGTGTGCATGTGTGTATGTATGTATGTATATACAGTCATGGCCGAAATTGTTGGCACCCCAGAAATTTTTCCAGACAATCAAGTATTTCTCACAGAAAACTATTGCAGTAACACGTTTTGCTATACACCTGTTTATTCCCTTTGTGTGTATTGAAACAAAACAAAAAAAGGAGGAAAATAAGCAAATTGGACATAATGTCACACAAAACTCCAAAAATGGGCTGGTTAAAATTCTTGCCACCCTTAACTTAATATTTGGTTGCACACCTTTTGGAAAAAAATAACTAAAATCAGTCGCTTCCTGTAACCATCAAAAGGCTTCTTACACGTCTCACCCGGAATTTTGGACCACTCTTCCTTTGCAAACTGCCCCAGGCCTCTCTTAGTGGAAGGGCGCCTTTTCCCAAGAGCAATTTTAAGATCTCTCCACAGGTGTTCAATAGGATTTAGATCTGGACTCATTGCTGGCCACTTTAGAACTCTCCAGCGCTTTGTTGCCATCCATTTCTGGGTGCTTTTTGACGTATGTTTGGGGTCATTGTCCTGCTGGAAGACCCAAGATCTCGGAGGCAAACCCAGCTTTCTGACACTGTCCCAGAGAGATTAGCTACAGTGCCATGGATTGCATACTTCTTGATAATGTTGCGCACTGTGGACAAAGGCAAATCTAGATCTCTGGAGATGGACTTGTAACCTTGAGATTGTTGATATTTTTCCACAAATTTGGTTCTCAAGTCCTCAGACAGTTCTCTTCTCCTCTTTCTGCTGTCCATGCTTAGTGTGGCACACACAGACACACTGTCACGTACCTGGTGAGTAGAGCCCGGAATGCAGGGAACGGCCTCTCGTATACCTCCGACTCGAGAACCCCTGATAGTGATGACAGGAGCTCGGGAGTGCGAAGGGGCACAAGTGCCTGACTGGAAAGCTGGATCAGAGAGCTGAATCTGGTAGTCAGCTGGGAGAAGTCCTGTAGTCCAGCAGCAGGATGATGAACAGCAGGGAGGTGTACTGTAGTCCAGCAATGGGATGTAACAACAGGAAGGTGCACTGTAGTCCAGCAGCAGCAGGCAGGTGTCTTGTAGTCCAGCAGGTAGGATTGGACAGCAGACAGGTGTAGTCCAGCAATGGGATGTAACAACAGGGAGGTGCACTGTAGTCCAGCAACAGCAGGCAGGTGTCTTGTAGTCCAGCAGGTAGGATTGGACAGCAGACAGGTGTACTGTAGTGCAGTAGCAGAATTGGACGGCAGGCAGGTGTCTTTATAGTACAACAGCAGGGTATAGGCAAGCCGGCTCAAACACAGGCAGGCAGATCAGGTACAGAAGGTAAATCCAGGAGAATAGTCAAAGTCCAAAGCCGAAATCAGGGCAGGCAGCAAGCAGAGTAATCAGGAACAATCCAACAGGTTATCAGGTAGGCAGATGCAGAGTACAAGGTAACAGGGCAGTAGGGGTCTTCAGGAACGCTGTAGACCGGACAGCAAGGCAGCAATGGAGCAGTTCTCTTTAAATAGCCTGTCTTGGCGCCAAGTGTTGTCACAGGGGGCGCGCGCGCGCACCCGCGCGTGCCCGTGCACCGCTATTGGCGCTATCGCGCATGCGCGTACGCCCGTTCGCGCTATTGGCGCTATTGGCGCTATTGCGCGCGCGCGAACGCCGGATGGCGCTTCTGAGCACAGGCACTCTTTTGAACTTCAGTCTGCTGGAATGTTTGCAAGAAGGCTTTTCCTGACACACACAATGCAAAGACTAAGTGAACTTCTCTCCTTTTTATCTGCTTTTAGGTGTGATTTTTATATTGCCCACACCTGTTACTTGCCCCAGGTGAGTTTAACCACTTGCCGACCGCCTCACGACCATATACATCGGCAGAATGGCACGGGAAGGCAGAATCACGTACCTGTACATGATCTGCCTCCCGCGGGCGGGGGGTCCGATCGGACCCCCCCAGTGCCCGAGGCGGTCGGCATATCTCCCCCGGCGATCGCTCCCGGCCAATGAGATCATTCCTCTGCTGCTCTATGGTAAACAGCAGCAGAGGAAATGATGTCATCTCTCCTCGGCTCGGTATTTTCCGTTCCAGCGCCGAGGAGAGAAGACTTCAATGTGAGTGCACAACACACACACATACAGTAGAACATGCCAGGCATACATTACACCCCCCTTTAACCCCCGACCCCCCCCATCACCCCCTAATCACCCCCCCCTGTCGTACTAACACCAAGCAGTTTTTTTTTTTCTGATTACTGCATTGGTGTCAGTTTGTGACAGTTACTGTGGTAGGGCAGTTAGTATTAGCCCCCTTTAGGTCTAGGGTACCCCCCTAACCCCCCAATAAAGTTTTAACCCCTTGATCACACCCCGTCGCCAGTGTCACTAAGCGATCATTTTTCTGATCGCTGTATTAGTGTCACTGGTGACGCTAGTTAGGGAGGTAAATATTTAGGTTCGCCGTCAGCGTTTTATAGCGACAGGGACCCCCATATACTACCTAATAAAGGTTTTAACCCCTTGATTGCCCCCTAGTTAACCCTTTCACCAGTTAACACCGTATAACTGTTACGGGTGACGCTGGTTAGTTTGTTTATTTTTTATAGTGTCAGGGCACCCGCCGTTAATAACCTAATAAAGGTTTAGCCCCCTGATCGCCCGGCGGTGATATGCGTCGCCCCAGGCAGCGTCAGGTTAGCGCCAGTACCGCTAACACCCACGCACGCAGCATATGCCTCCCTTAGTGGTATAGTATCTGAACGGATCAATATCTGATCTGATCAGATCTATACTAGCGTCCCCAGCAGTTTAGGGTTCCCAAAAACGCAGTGTTAGCGGGATCAGCCCAGATACCTGCTAGCACCTGCGTTTTTCCCCTCCGCCTGGCCCAGCCCAGCCCACCCAAGTGCAGTATCGATCGATCACTGTCATTTACAAAACACTAAACGCATAACTGCAGAGTTCGCTGAGTCAGGCCTGATCCCTGCGATCGCTAACAGTTTTTTTGGTAGCATTTTGGTGAAATGGCAAGCACCAGCCCCAAGCAGCGTCAAGTTAGCACCAGTGCCGCTAACACCCACGCAGGCACCGTACACCTCCCTTAGTGGTATAGTATCTGAACGGTTCAATATCTGATCCGATCAGATCTATACTAGCGTCCCCAGCAGTTTAGGGTTCCCAAAAACGCAGTGTTAGCGGGATCAGCCCAGATACCTGCTAGCACCTGCGTTTTGCCCCTCCGCCCAGCCCAGCCCACCCAAGTGCAGTATCGATTGATCACTGTCACTTACAAAACACTAAACACATAATTGCAGCGTTCGCAGAGTCAGGCCTGATCCCTGCGATCGCTAACAGTTTTTTTGGTAGCGTTTTGGTGAACTGGCAAGCACCAGCGGCCTAGTACACCCGGTCATAGTCAAACCAGCACTGCAGTAACACTTGGTGACGTGGCGAGTCCCATAAGTGCAGTTCAAGCTGGTGAGGTGGCAAGCACAAGTAGTGTCCCGCTGCCACCAAGAAGACAAACAGGCCTGTCGTGCCCATAATGCCCTTCCTGCTGCAATATAAGCCCTACCCCCCAAATAAGCCGTACCCTGTTTCCCCCAAAATAAGCACTACCCTGAAAATAAGACCTACAAGGACTTTAACTAGGGCTTATTTGGGGGGTAGGGCTTATATTGCAGCCATTACCGACATTACCACGGTCTGAGCTACTGGTCAAACGAAAGAAAACAGAAGATTCATCAGGAGATACATTAAAATAAGTTACCACATATTCTTACCCCCATCATGAAATAAGGGAGGCCATTTCTAAGTTTTGGTGCCTTTGAGGCACAGATGAGATTGTGGGCAATTAGGTCAGGCCCAACCCTGAAATAGTATATAGACGTAATACATCTTTAAGAGATAGGTTGGTACATAGTTACACCTTTGATAAATCAACAGAAGAGGAAGGTCCATGGGGCACCTAGATGCGGCAGTTGCCCTGAATGCTCCTTTATCAAGGCTGTATACCTCCAGACAGGGAAGGGTTTGAACCCCGTTTCCACATTGATTGTGCCACAGTGGGTGTAGTGTATGTATTTAATGACCTGCACCTGTGGTGCGTTCTATGTGGGCAAAACCAATCATCTGTTTTATAAACGCATACACAGTATTTACTATGTACCCAAAATGAATACTCCGATTGGTCGTCATATAGGCCTAAAATTAATAAAATAGGTATAGAAATAAAATTATGATGTTTCAGCAAAGACATTTATGGCACATAATAGAGTCTTGGAAGACCTGAGAAGGGGGGACTTTGATATACGGGTACTCCAACGGCAGAGCAGTTGGATACAACTTCTAAAGGCTACAACACCACCAGGCCTCAACGATGTTATTAGTTTCACACCTTTCCTATAGAAACATTACATCTTTCCTTCTGAATGATGTACTGTGTTCTATGAGCTCCCAATGTAGGGTATTAATAGGGTTATAGGAATTCATTGCCCTGTAGGAGGTTTATTCAGTCCTATTGTGTAGTAGGGTGATGGCCCTTTAAATGCCATTACCTTTAATGTACCTTATTGATCATTGGCAATTTATGTGGTTTTTGTTATCGCTGTACTTTTTGTATATCATCCTGCCAGAGGTGCCCCTAGGTGTTCTATGGCAGGTTGGGTGGATCCAGATGGAGAGCGTCGGAGCCAGACTCAGTTTTCCTGGCAGTAGGGTACCGCAACTGTACTCCTTCTAGTCTCCTTGGCGGTGTTGTACGCAGGCTCCAATTTCTCTTGGCATGAGCACCTCCATCGCCCAGAGATCGCTGTGACTCTGGTTTTCCTGTGTAGCCGGCAAGTGTCCTCTGGGCATGCGGGCATGTCCTCTATTCATGCACAATCAGTCTGCTCTCTCTCTCAACTCAGCATTTTTGAGTTTCCAGGTACGTGCATGCAACACAGTACGTTCTGCCATCTGTAAGACAAGGAAGGGAGGATATCGAAATGAGCACCTGGAATAGCAAGCATTCCTTTAACCACTTACTTACAGGGCACTTAAACCCCCCTCCTATCCAGACCAATTTTCAGCTTTCAGCGCTGACGCACTTTGAATGACAATTGCGCAGTCATGCAACACTGTACACAAATGAAATTTTTATCATTTTTTTCCCCACAAATAGAGCTTTCTTTTGGAATGTACATCAGGGCACAGAACATCAGGGTACAGAGCCCAGCACATCAGGGCACAAGGCACATCAGGGTACAGAGCCCAGCACATCAGGGCACAAGGCACATCAGGGTACAGAGCCCAGCACATCAGGGTACAGCACACCAGGCCACATCAGGGTACAGGGCACAGCACATCAGGGCACATCAGGGTACAGGGCACAGCACATCAGGGTACAGCACATCAGGGTACAGCACATCAGGGCACAGCACATCAGGGTACAGAGCCCAGCACATTGAATGAATGAAGGAGAAAAATTACCCTTTTTAAAATTTTATAACAAAATATAAAAAAAAAAAAAATTTTTTAAATTCTGTCTTTTTAAATTTTTTATTTTTTGTTAAAAAAATTTAAAAAGACAGAATTTTAAAAATTTTTTTTTTTTTTATATTTTGTTATAAAATTTTAAAAAGGGTAATTTTTCTCCTTCATTCATGTACGCTGATGAGGAGGCACCAATGGGCACTGATAGGTGGCAGTGATGGGCACTGATGGGTGGCAGTGATGGGCACTGATTGGTGGCAATAATGGGCACTGATCTTGTACACTGCTAGGTGGCACTGATTGGCACCACTGGTGGGCATTGTTAGGTGGCAATGGTGGGCATTCATAGGTGGCACTTGTAGGCATTGATAGGTGGCACTTATGGGCATTCATACGTGGCACTGGTGGGCACTGTGGGCACTATGATGTTGCAATGTCAGGTGGCACTGGCAGGGGGTACTGGTGGCACAATTGAGGCACGTATGAGGCATTATTGCCTCCTCCTCTCCGGGACCGATGTCCCTTGCTGATGAGCCGGTGATTGGCTTTTTTTTCTCCTCACACTCTCAGCGCGAGGAAAAAAAAAAAGATCACAGAGCTTTTGTTTTGATCATGTGATCAGCTGTCATTGGCTGACAGCTGATCACATGGTAAGGGGACCGGCCCTTACTTGGATCGATGATCACCCGAGTCTCAGTGACTCGGTGATCATGGCGTGCTCCACGCGCGCCCTGCAGGGCGCGCGCGGGGCGCGTGCACAGGGGAGGCCGTCATATGACGGCCTCCCGGGAATTCAGGTCCGCGCTGTAGCCGTTATTCGGCTATAGCGCGGATGTCAAGCGGTTAAACAACTGAATACTGCATAGAAATGTACTCAGGGCGCTATAACTGACAAAACTCAGTAAAGGTGAACTAAACTCTGATTTACAATTTTTACCCACAGGTAAACTTATAGTAAGCCTTACCTATAGGTACGGTGAATATCTCCTAAACTTGCTCCTTTCAGGAGCTTTTCACATTGGCTCTAGCTGATCCAGAGTGCCATGTCATGATGCTGAACCTTGTGCGCATGTGAGAGGTAATGTCATTGCGGTCACAGCCAAGGAGTGCCAACCCAGAAGAAAGAAGAGGAGAAGGTGGGGGCAAAGATAGTTGTGAGGTCAAGTTCAAATACTAAATAAGATGTCCTGGCTTGAAGTTGGTGCTCCATATCATCCCAACAGTGTTGAATAGCCTGGAGGCTCTGTGCAGACCACTTGAGTTCCTCCACATCAAACCCCTCAAACCATGTCTTAATGGAGCTGGCTTTGTGCACAGGGCCACAGTCATGGTGGAAAAGAAAAGTGCCTTCCTCAAACTGGGCACATTTTTCTTCAATACAGAAGGATGAGGTGGGGCTAAAATCAAAAATAATTGAGTTACTATATATAAAAAGCAACAGAATTGGGTAATATATGGCTACCCAAACTCTCACAATTAATATCTCTTTGCTGCTAAATAGCAGTTTTATATGCAAATAGCCTCCTTGTCAACTTTTTTTCTCTCCAAAATGATGCAATTTTATCTTATTCTAGTCTCTTTATCCTAAAATACAGCACAGAGCTGCAATTAGCTTGTAAATACTGCATGCATTTTGTCTTTCATTTAATTTCACTTAATTCTGAGCAGGATAAACAACATAAGATAAACAACATTTGCGATCTGGATAAAGAAAAAAAGACAATTTTACAGAATGAACCTCACAGTGTATATGGCTAGACCATGATATATTTCACATTTCTCCCACAATGGCTCCATTTCAGCTGCTATTATGTATTGCAGCTGTCGGTTTGAATTGCAAGCAGTATTACACTGTTTTCAAGAGCGTTATATGATTAGAGGAATATCTGCAATTAAACACAGAAGGGGAATAAATAGCAATTCATTCTAAATTTGAATTCACAGATTGTAGTAGAGGTAGATGTCCAATTGTTATCAATAGTGGCATTTGTGTATGGTGATGGGAGATCATTGGGATCCAAGGCAGAGCAGAGTCACAAAAATTTCCATATCTAGTTATGATGTTTTTCATTACCATACTGTTTTTTTTTTTTTACCGGATGCAAAGTAAAACTTTGCCATCAGTCATACCTGCTGATTACAATCTGTCAAAGCTCATGCTGAAGAAGCAGAGTTTAATCCTGCTGCCAACATACTTAAAAAAGTATGGAATGGAAAGTTTATAGAATATAGGATATACAGAGATTTCAATTCAGCACTCGCAAAAAAACACAAATATAGTTATACAAAAATGTTTTTATTTATTTATCTCTATAGACATACTGTATATACTGTATATACGTTAAGAAATCTTTTAGGCATAGCTCTATTGTATGAAAATTATGAATATATTGATACAGTATCTATCTAATGATCACCCACATTCTATATCTATAGAATTACTTCTTTAGCTTTTTTTTGTTTTGTTTTTTTGGGGGGGTACCTTTTTCTGACAGGTAACCGCTCCCACTTTTGCAATTCTCGCCTGAGCAAGAGTTACGGTAGTTTGGCCCATCCCCCTTCCACTCGCAACCTTTCTGGAACACTTCACGTGTCCCAGGAGGCTAGAAGACCAATCTAACAATGTAGCGTGATCTTGTGAATGCAGTGGGGAGCCAGCTGTGAAATAGCAGGAAGTCACAGCTGGCTCCCACAGCCAAGGTGGAGATGCTGGGGATTCGAAGACTGTGGCCTGTGAGAGTAGAAAATAGAATATATAATTATAGAATAATGCCTCATTGATGGGGTCAGTGAGAAGAATGTCCTATCTTTGGTGTCAGTGGAGGAATAGTGCCTCATCTTTAGTGTCAGTGGAGGAAAAGCTCCTCATCATTGCTGTCAGTGGAAGAAATAGTGTCCCAAGGGCAGAATAAAAGCAAGCAAAGGGCCACATCCGGCCCCCAGGCTGCAGTTTGGAGACCACAGCTCTAAGGGATTGGCTAGGGTGTGGTGCAGCGTCTTCTAAGAGGTAATTCTTTAACTAAGCAAGGGGCAAAAGGTCCCCGGGTAGCAGCTGTTAGGGGGCAGTCTTTGGTCCTGACTCTTTAGCCAGCTAAATGTCGGAGCCCAGTAACCGTTAGCGAGCTTTAACCACTTGCCGCCAAATTACGTACAAGTACGTGATTGACTTTAAGTGGTTATACCGGGGTTATGGCTGCAGCTGTCAGCCATAACCCTGATATTGTTTTTAAGAGCCGGCGATGCTCTACAAAGTAAAAGCAACCTGGGAGGCTAATTAGCCGCTGTATTGCTTTCACAGGCGGCGGAAGAGAGTCCCCTCCTCCTGCCACCCTCCAGTGCCTCTCTGGGCTCTCTCATTCCAGCAGCTCGGGGACTGGATGGTCTCCAATCACTTCTATGGTCTAGGACAGGGATATGCAATTAGCAGACCTCCAGCTGTTGCAAAACTACAATTCCCATCATGCTCTGCCTCTGGTTGTCATGCTTGTGGCTGTCAGAGTCTTGCTTTGCGTCATGGGACTTGTAGTTCTGCAACAGCTGGAGGTCCGCTATTTGCATATCCCTGGTCTAGGAGATGAAAAGCAACAAGCATTTTTGTCACTTCCAGTTAGGGCAGATATAAACACTGTCATTTTTTTTTTCTAGAAAGCATGAGATTAATGGGGGTTTTTTTTAATCTCATGCTTTCAAGCGTAGAGGAGAGATCTGGGGTCTTATAGACCCCATCTGTATCCATAAAGAGGACCTTTTTATTTCTATCACAAGGGATGTTTACATTTCTTGTCATAGGAATAAAAGTGATAAAAATAAAAACAAATAAAGGGACAGTCTAAAAATAAAACTTTTTAAATGAAATAATTAATATAGTGTATATATATTTTTTAAAGTGCCCCCATCCCCCCGGTGTTCACACCACACATGAGGGTTATTGACTACAATGACTGAAATGCTTTGTAGAAGATAAGAGAATGAACAGTATATAATACTGCCACATCTGATAATCGCATAAAATATGCATCTAAAATAAACTAGCAAAAGCAACTTACTAATATACTGTATGTCCGATCAAATTGTATATCTTGGTAGGATACATACTTACTCACAATATAGTGAGCTTTCCCCAGCGACAAGGCAGAGTGACCAAACATCTTTCCCAACACTGTTCAGCTTAGTTGGATTCATTAAAGAAAATAGTTTCAAAATACAATTATAGCGCTGGTTGAGCTCTTTTAAATACAACCAGCAGTGTTATCACTACTGCTACAAAGCTCTTTGATGAGATACAGCCTGGGAAGGGAGAGAGCAGGAGGCTTTACTCTTAGATTGTCTGCTTCTGCAGTCAAAGAGGACCTGCCCCTAACAATGGGGGGCAAAGGAGTGATCTGATTGGCCAACAGGGCCAGGAGCGGGTGGGATTGGGTAGCAGGATTTTAGCTCTGCCCGCCACCCAATGGAGGACACCTAGAATGCTTAGGGCTGCCACTACTATGTGAACAAAGGGAAAGGAAGGACGGATGAACATCAGAATCTTCCCTTGTATAATCTGTTTTGTGAACAGAAGAGGTGTAGAGTGAGCAATATGTATGTTCCATATCTGTGGGATATCCATGGAAGCTGAGAAGGAGCTATCTTCTGGGTCCCATGCCAAATGCTGTGGAGTCACTGTAGTAGTGGTGCCTACTATACAGCTTCCATGGGGATCCCACAGGTATGGCAAATACTGTATCTAATTACATTGACCAATATAAATGTGTAAGAATTAACATACATAAACTTCAGCTTTAATTCTGTAAAAGATTGCAAAAACACAACAGAATATCAGTAGGTTATCCAGTGGTCACTGGTCAGGGCATGAGTCCCATGCCAAATGCTGTGGAGTCACTGTAGTAGTGGTGCCTACTATACAGCTTCCATGGGGATCCCACAGGTATGGCAAATACTGTATCTAATTACATTGACCAATGTAAATGTGTAAGAATTAACATGCTTAAACTTCAGCTTTAATTCTGTAAAAGATTGCAAAAACACAACAGAATATTAGTAGGTTATCCAGTGGTCACTGGTCAGGGCAAAATCGAAGGCAGTCAATTAGCTCCCTGATCTCTAGGCTGGTAACATAAATCAATACTAAAGCTAACCTTTCCTAACTAAAATATGGCAGTTGTTATCGCTGACCACGTTTTGAAAATTCTTGTGCCTTGTCTTTTATGCATGCTAAAGGGCTTCAAGCTTTGTGTCACTGGAAATAGGTATGCAAATGGCAACTCAGACTAAAGTCTAAATTTTTTTTATTTAAAAAACTTCAATACTATCATTCTGTACTGTGATAACGAGTTTAGAAAAATCAGATTGGCAAGACAGCCAGGCAGCTGGTGTGTTGGGAATGAGCAGTCAACCATGGAAGTTCTATATTTGAGGAAAAGTTTCTTTTAATATTATAATTATTGTTACACAAATGCATCTTGTATGACTGGTAACATCCAGGCTTGGGTTTGCTTCCTCTGCATGCACAAGATTTGTTCTACTTTCCCTTTGCAAAAACTAAGTTTGTTTTTATACAAATGAATCAGCATTTTTCTGCTTAGTAGCTGCAAAAGTGACGGTGAGCCCGAAGGCTTTATAGAGGGACGTAGAATGGAACAAATGCAGAATTGTAAATAGTATCATGTAACATTTTCATCTTGCAGAGTTTTCAGAATATCCAGAACTATAGTTTCCTCAAAGTTGTTCCATACGTTTCCTTTTGCTGACTACCTTATGATCCATTAAAGAAAACTTCTGGTTTACCCCAAAAAAAAGGACACCGTTTCAAACTGAGGACCATTTGCAATGGTGAAAAGGCTATGATGTAAATCAACTAATTATAAAGCCAAAAGCTTATGGACACCTGACCATCACACCTACATATGTGCTTGTTGGACATCACATTCCAAAACCTCAGCCTTCAATCACCTGGGAAACCTTCCCAAAAAAAATTGGAGTGTGTGTGGGGGAATTTGTGCAGGCCATTCAAGTTCCTTCACACCAAACTCACCGAATCATGTCTTTATGGAGCTGTCTGGGAAGACTTTCTACAAGATTTTGGTGTGTCTGAAGGAATCTGTCCATTCAGCCAAAAGAGCATTTGTGAGGTCATGTACTGATGTTGGATGCAGAGGCGTAACTAGAACCTTCAGGGCCTCGGTGCAAGAAACAATGATGGGCCCCCCCCCTTCCATCCGAGCTCCAGGCTTCAAAATTTGGGAGGGCATCCATGGACATCCTCCCAAAACCGTGCTTCCCGCATGCCCCCTGGGACGTGCATCCAGCGCAATCACAGTGGCCCTTTACCATGTGATGTCAGCTGATCACATGTAAACAGACTTGCCGGTTATCCGCAGCCCTTTCCTCCCGTGCTATGTCTGTGTGAGGAAAGGACTGCCATTAACTGTCAAGAATGTCAGTAAATTGTTTACACTGATAATCAGTGCCCCAATCATCAGTGCCATGTATCAGTGCCCATCAATGCCACCTATCAGTGCCCATCAATGCCGCCTACAAGTGTTACCTATCAGTGCTCATTAATGCTGCCTATTAGTGCCCATCAAATCTGCCTATCAGCACCACCTATCAGTGCTCATTATTGCAGCGCCCATCCATGCCACCTATCGGTACTCTTCAATACTGCCCATCAGTGCCCATCAATACTGCCTTAGTTCTGCCTATCAGTGTTCCTCAGTGCCCATCCGTGCAGCCCATGAGTTCTGCCTATCAGTGCTCATCAATGCCCATCAATGCCTCCTATCAGTGCAGCCTATCAGTGCCCCCTTTCAGTGCCTCCTATCAGTGCCCCTATCAGTGCCTTCTTAGTGCCCCCTATCAGTGCCTCCCTTCAGTGCTCATCAGTAAATCCCATTGGTGCCTCCCATCGGTGCCCCCTATCAATGCTCATCAGTAAATCCTATCAGTGCCTCCCATCGTTGCCCCCTATCAGTGCCCCCTAGTGCCTTCTCAGTGCCCCCCCATCAGTGCCTCCTATCATTGCCCACCAGTGCCTCCCATCAGTGCCCCCTATCAGTGCCTCTCTTCAGTGCCCATCAGTGTCCCCTATCAGTGCCTCCCATCGGTGCCCCCTATCAGTGCCTCCTCTTCAGTGCTCATCAGTAAATCTTATTAGTGCCCCCTACCAGTGCCCATCAGAGTCCTCTATCAGAGTCCTCTGTCTTCTCAGGACAGCACGGCTCTGAGCGGAGAGCGTATCTCTCCAGTGGCATCACTAGGGTTGGTGTCATACGGTGAGGAAAAAATTGGTGTCACCCCCCTCCACCAACTATAGCCCCCCCTCAGTACAGACCCCCCTCCACTTACTGCAGACCCCCTCTCAGTATAGACCCCCCATCTATCAGTATAGCCCCCCTCTATCAGCATAGACTCCCATTTATCAGTGTAGACCCCCTTAGTGCAGACCCCAATCTATCAGTATAGACCCCCCTCCATCAGTGCAGACCTCCCCTCCATCAGTGCAGACCCCCCTCCATCAGTTCACATCCCCCCTCAGTACAGACCCCCCCTCCATCAGTGCAGACCTCCCCTCCATCAGTGCAGACCCCCTCCATCAGTTCACACCCCCCCTCAGTACAGACCCCCCTACATCAGTGCAGACCTCCCCTCCCTCATTGCAGACCCCCCTCTATCAGTTCACACCCCCCTCATTACAGACCCCCCCTCCATCAGTGCAGGCCCCCCACAATGCAGACCACCCCCCTCATTGCAGACCACCCCCCTCCATTAGCACACACCCCCCCTCAGTGCAGACCCCCCATCAAAGCAGATCCCAATCAGTGCAGACCCCCCTCCCTCTATCAATACAGACCCCCCTCAGTGCAGACCCCCACCTCATCAATGCAGACCCCCCTCAGTGCAGACCCCCACCTCATCAATGCAGACCCCCCCCCCTCAGTGCAGACCCCCACCCCATAGTGTTCCCCCCAGCACATGTCTATTTGCATACAAACTTTACAGACCTCAGAAGAGCGCTCTCCCTCGGACTCCTCTTCCTCCCCCTCCGTAACCAGAGAGGAGGGGGAGGCGGCTTCGGTACGCTCCGCTGTACGCCTGTGTGTCTCTCACCTAACAGCAGAGAGACACCGGCATTGTTTGTTTTATTTCCCTGCTCTCTGTGTGTCCTCTCTCTCGCACGGCATGACAGGACACACAGCTGATCTCCCCCCTCCCCTCTCTGTGTGCTCCGCAGGCAGTCAAGTGTGAAGCTAAGGAGCTCAAATTTCCCGCGGAGCACACAGGAGAGAGGAGGGGGGAGATCAGCTGTGTGTCCTGTCATGCCGTGTGAGAGAGAGGACACACGGAGAGCAGGGAAATAAAACAAACAATGCCGGTGTCTCTCTGCTAGATGAGAGACACGCTCAGCCTAAGAGCGCTGTGCGGAGCAACCCCGCTGGGCCCCCCCCCCCCACAGTGGCGGAATGCCGGGCCCCGTCGCAACTGCGACTGTTGCGACCCCGGTAATTCCGCCACTGGTTGGATGAAAAGACTTGACTCACGACCAGCATTTTAATTAATCCCAAAGCTGTTCAGTAGGGTTGAGGTTAGGGATCTGTGCAGGCCACTTGAGAACTTCCACACCAAACCATGTCTTTACGGAGCTAGCTTTATTCACAGGGGTGCAGTCATGGTGCAACACCAAAGGGCCTTCACTAAAGTGTTGTTGCAATGTTGGAAGCGCATAATGGTCTAATAGTCTAAAATGTCTTCATATGCTAGAGTATTAACAATACACTTCACTGGAATAACCTTAACTCAATTATATGGAAGAGGATCTACATACCTTTGCCCATATAGTTGTAGGTGTGATCAGATGTCCTCACACCGTTGGCAATATAGTTTATGTAACACTATTGTGCATTTTTATTCATTCTTTTTATAAAGTTTTAAATTAAGTACAAAACATAGCTATTTGGGGCATATCTTGAGGTACAATAAAAGTAAATAATTGCAATTGCATCACTAAATTGGAAAACATAGCAAAGTTGAGTACACTCAGGTTCACTAGATTAGTCAGATTCTTAGTAGAATGTATTTGAGGTTAATAGTTTGCATAGATGGTTATAAAGAGGCATTTCCTCTCTCCCTACCCATTCAATACAAATAAGGCCATTGTCCCTTCCCTTTTCAATTTTGGGACTGTAGTCGTTCATTATTAACTTAAGTACAACATGCTGTATTAGTATAATCTTAGGTGAGCCTGTACTTTGGTAAATTTCTTGGGAGAAACCTTTAGATTCATATGTAGCCATATACTGAATAATGGGAGTACTGAGTTTACAAGGGACTTCCAATAATCTAAGGTGGTAGCCACAGCTGACCTCCATTTTAATACAATTGCTTTACTAGCAATAAAAAAAAGCTTTTTTTTTTTAAATAAAATTTTAATACAGGATGCTTGCTTCATACAAAGTTTACAGTGCACTGTGGGTTTTCTAAGGGAAGAGGACAGCAGAAGCAGATTGACTTCAGACTTTCTGTCTCTCATTGAAATTTCCTACATCTCCATTTGAACAGAATAGGGGAAAGTGTGTGTGGGGGGGGGGGGGTCGCTTCTCTGGCTCTTTGAGTTGTGTATAAATTTCAGCTTAAGTTTTATTTATTTTTTAATTAAAGCTGTATTTCTTAAAAACACTTAAAAAACAGCAACGCACTGAGTAAATATGGGAGCACAAAATACGCATATTCATTATTTCAATAATTTATGTTATTAAAGCAAAATTTTAATTGGTATTTCTTTTTAATCCAGACTATAAGAAAATAATAAATATACAGTAAATTACCAGACATTTCCTTTTATGTATTTTTGGAGAATACAGGTATACATAAAAAAATGAGCATTACATTTTCCTTTTTGTTTGGATTCCTGGGGAGTTTTGCTGAACACAGCTTTACTTTTTTCTTTATTATCTTTTTTTTTTCTGTCTTTTTAAGACATGCCTGAGGTTACACACCTAACCACGCTTATATTTTAGATCCATTACTGTGCAATTTACCTCTCCGGCTGATTGCTGAGTGCATGCAGTCCAGTGGCTGGTTTTCTATTTTCCTCCTCCTGATGTTCTTCTATTGTCAGGTTGAAAGTGACATAAAATCAAGGACAGAACATCTGCTGAATCATTCTATTCCCCCGGAGTGTCCTATTAGTAAATCATAATTTCATTAATAACGCATTCCTATGTGACTTAACTGATGGGGTCGAACATCTATGAACAGCAGCTTTGCAGAGGAGTAAAATAAAACGAAAACAGCCTTTATATCAAGACAAAGAATTGTGAAAGGTGTTGTAAGGACATATAGTGTAATGTAATGCTTCACAAACAAGAAAAGATCTTTATGCTGCTTCTCTGTCCTATGACTCAAATTTCTTCCCCATCGGTTTTATAAACACTGATAGAGGTAGGCTGCAGAGTGCTACATGAAAGGCAATAATTCTACAAAGGATCAGAACCTGTTTCATTATGTTACCTTAAAACAACCCAATATTAACACCCTTATAACAGCAATAGACAAATATGAGACAGCAGAGCCTTTACACCCAGCCGCCATATATACAGTGGAGACAGAAAGTATTCAGACCCCCTTAAATTTTTCACTCTTTGTTATATTGCAGCCATTTGCTAAAATTATTTAAGTTCATTTTTTTCCTCATTAATGTACACACAGCACCCCATATTGACAGAAAAACACAGAATTGTTGACATTTTTGCAGATTTATTAAAAAAGAAAAACTGAAATATCACATGGTCCTAAGTATTCAGACCCTCTGCTGTGACACTCATATATTTAACTCAGGTGCTTTCCATTTCTTCTGATCATCCTTGAGATTGTTTTACACCTTCATTTGAGTCCAGTTGTGTTTGATTATACTGATTGGACTTGATTAGGAGAGCCACACACCTGTCTATATAGGACCTTACAGCTCACAGTGCATGTCAGAGCAAATGAGAATCATGAGGTCAAAGGAACTGCCTGAAGAGCTCAGAGACTGAATTGTGGCAAGGCACAGATCTGGCCAAGGTTTCAAAAAAATTTCTGCTGCACTGAAAGGTTCCTAAGAGCACAGTGGCCTCCATAATCCAAATGGAAGACGTTTGGGATGACCAGAACCCTTCCGAGAGCTGGCCGTCCGGCCAAACTGAGCTATCGAGGGAGAAGAGCCTTGGTGAGAGAGGTAAAGAAGAACCCAAAGATCACTGTGGCTGAGCTCCAGAGATGCAGTCAGGAGATGGGAGAAAGTTGTAGAAAGTCAACCATCACTGCAGCCCTCCACCTCAGACTGGGACGAAGGTTTACCTTCCAACAAGACAATGACCCTAAGCACACAGCTAAAATAACGAAGGAGTGGCTTCACAACAACTCCGTGACTGTTCTTGAATGGCCCAGCCAGAGCCCTGACTTAAACCAAATTGAGCATCTCTGGAGAGACCTAAAAATGGCTGTCCACCAACGTTTACCATCCAACCTGACAGAACTGGAGAGGATCTGCAAGGAGGAATGGCAGAGGATCCCCAAATCCAGGTGTGAAAAACTTGTTGCACCAAAAAGACTCATGGCTGGATTAGATCAAAAGGGTGCTTCTACTAAATACTGAGCAAAGGGTCTGAATACTTAGGACCATGTGATATTTCAGTTTTTCTTTTTTAATAAATCTGTCATGTCAACAATTCTGTGTTTTTCTGTCAATATGGGGTGCTGTGTGTACATTAATGGGGAAAAAAATGAACTTAAATGATTTTAGCAAATGGCTGCAATATAACAAAGAGTGAAAAATTTGAAAATCTGAATATTTTCCGTCCCCAATGTGTGTGTGTGTATATATATATATATATATATATATATATATATATATATATATATATATATATATTGCTGTCTTGTTCTGGGGCAAGCTCCATAAGGGCCCAAGAGTTGTGGCTGAGCTACCGACAGTTAACAGTCAATCTAACAATGTCAGTAGCCATTCTCCTGCATGATCAGGAGCCCTTGCTACCGGCCTCAGGCATCACGGTCCATTTAAAGTGTCAGTTCCCACCAGCGTAAAAGGGTTGAACTATATATCCCCAGGCAAAACTCCTCAAAGCCCCTTTCACCTCACCTGAATTCTCCATCACACAACCCTCCGCAGCTCCTCTTCCAGAAGTAATGAATGGTGATCTACCACTAAAGTCCAGGCCCACCGGCATCTGGTCTTGTTGCTGCTCCCCCCCCCACCACTGGAGTCTTTAAAACCCTGCAAGGGTCTCAGTGATCAGAAGCTGGTAAGATAGGCTCCCAGTAATGTCAGCATTGTACAGGCTAACCCAGTGCCGCATGATCAGTAGCCCTTCCTACTGGCCTCGGGCATCATAACCCATTTAAGGCATCATTTACCACTTTACCACCAAAAACTTCACCCTCAGCTCATTATCTGAATTCTACATCATGTGTCCATAAGAGAGGAGAATAAGAACCCAGAACATCTAATGAGTGTGCATTCTGCAAGCAGCTTTTTTGAGTCATTAATATGTCTACCTTAAAGCCCCACTCCAGGCAGTGAAAAAGAATTACACTCTACAAGTCTAGTGGTGGAATAAAGTGTGATACCTTTTTCCTCAGTCTGACAGGCTCCCTCCATCTCTGTGACTGGTCCCCCAAGCCTCTTGTCTAAAATTGTAAATCACTATTCACAGGGCTATCCTTTTCATGATATCAATAACACAATCTCAGCATCAAAGTCTCCAAGGCTTGTGGATATTCTCCTCTCGAGTCTTTCACAGGATAGTCCACAGCGGCTCTCCTTCCCCACTCCATCAGTAATATCCTCCAGTTCCTTGACATCAACTCCTCATGTCACATCCACCATGTATAGGAACAGAAGGGGGGGCCAGCCCCCCAAATACTTTTTTTTTTTAAACACTCCGTCATACTTGTCTACACATTTACAGAAACACTTAGATATTTTCATATGTGTGGTCCTTGTAGTTTATGTCATGTTATAGTGGAATACTATACCAGATCTTGGAAGCAGGCAGGTTCCATGTCAGCTGTTGGCATCTGAAGTCCTCTTCTCTTCATTTCTGGGAATCGGTGTGTCAGGGCTGGGCTCAGCTGTCGGCCAATTGCCAGCTCCTATCTCCCCACAGTGACTCACCTGTTGATGATATCCTGTTCATCAGTCCTGCCTACTTAAGCCGATCTGTCCAGATGATCTCTGCCTTCGCCTTGGTCACATCTCTTGAGACGCTCTCCTGTATGCCTCTTAAAGACTTGCTTGGCTGACATTCCTTCTGGCTCCAGATCCTGCTTGCTGTTCTACTACGCTGTTCTCTGGCTCCCTGACGTTTTGGCTTGTCTGACTATCCGTTGCAGTTCCTGAACTCTGTCTATGTTTTGACTACGTTTACTCTGTTTACCTTTTTTTATTATTATTATTAAACAAGTGTGATTTAACTGTACTTCTGTCTCAGTCTGATTCATGGTTTCTGACAGTGTGCAGCTGGCTACCCCACATCTCCCACCTGCATAGTATTGCCACTGTGCTACGTTCTCTCTTCCTTTCCTCTCTTTCCGGACTGGAAATAACTCAAGATTTTGTCACTAGGCAATTTGCATGTACTCCTGGGATACATGACGTCGATATCCCAGGAGTACTTGGGAATCACCTAGTGAGGAAATCACCGCAGCTGGAAGTGCTGCTGAAAATAATAAGAAAAAAGGTATTTTTTCTTTAAAAAAAAAAATATATTTTTTTTAATTAAAACAAATTGCCATTTGTAAGAGCATTCTCAATGACCATGAGACAGATTGCACATGTAGAAAATGGGTGGAACTCAACTTTAATGCAGCTTTGTGATCAAGAACACATCGTTAAATGTATTTCTTATATGCAAGCAGCGAAAGTACTTGCATTTGATCTGTTATCAGCCTCTTGCAGTCTCTGTACAGCAGGGTTGGAGTGTGGGAAAAAGTACAAGGTGCCAATCAGTTCATGTGCAGAGTGAAGAGAGTTTACTGTCCAAACATAGGCTGGGGGTGGGTCCAAGATAACCTGGGCTCAGAGGAAGTTGAATGAGAGAGTGCAAAGTTGCTGACCAGACTATCAGCTCATCTACATACAGTAGCAGCAAAACAAAATACTATGGAAGAGACTGCTGTATTATCTTAACCGCTTCTCAACCGCCTCACGCAGATATACTGCGGCAGAAGGGCACGTACGGGCAGATTAACGTAACTGTACGTTGCCCTTTAAGAGGCGGGGCGCGGGCGCGCGCACCGAAGGGAGCTCCATGACCGCGATTGCGGGTCCCGTGGACCCGATGTCCGCGTGTTCCGTGGACCCGATGTCCGTGGGGATACCTGTGATCGTCTCACGGTGAGGAAGAACGGGGAGATTCTAATGTAAACAAGCATCTCCCCGTTCTACCTAGTGACACTGTCACTGATCTCTGCTCCCTGTGATCGGGAGCGGTGATCAGTATAGTGTAACACATAGCCCCTCCCCCCACAGTTAGAAACACTGCCTAGGACACACTTAACCCCTACAGCGCCTCCTAGTGGTTAACCCCTTCACTGCCAGTGGCATTTTTACAGTAATCAATGCAATATTTTAGCATCGATTGCTGTATTAATGCCAATGGTCCCAAAAATGTGTCAAAATTGTCCGATATGTCCGCCATAAAAATCGCAGATCACCGTCATTACTAGGAAAAAAAAATATCAATAAAAATGCCATAAAACTATCCCCTATTTTGTATTCGCTATAAATTTTGCGCGAACCAAACGCTTATTGCGTTGTTTTTTTACCAAAAATATGTAGAATACGTATCGGCCTAAACTGAGGGAAAAAAATGTTTTTTTAAATATTTTTTGGGGATATTTATTATAGCAAAATGTAAAAAATAATGCGTTTTTTTCAAAATTGTTGCTATTTTTTTGTTTATAGCGCAAAAAATAAAAACCGCAGAGGTGATCAAATACCACCAAAATGTGGGGAAAAAAAAGGATGTCAATTTTGTTTGGGAGCCACGTCGCACGACCGTGCAATTGCCAGTTAAAGCGACGCAGTGCAGTATCGCAAAAAGTGCTCTGGTCAGGAAGGGGGTAAATTCTTCCGGGGCTGAAGTGGTTAAATTAAACATGAATTTTTATCTTGTTTTACTTTAGGGTAGGGAAAGACTATAAATCTCCTCAGCCTTATGCTGTACTAAATTGAGTTTTAACATGTCTTTGTTTGTTATTTCAAATGTTTTTGATTTACAAATGACTTCCGTATTATTACTTGGATTTCATATACTCTCGGTATATTGGAGCTCTGTTAAAACAATCTATTAAAATGAATAAAACACAGTTACACAAAATATGACTGCGGGCCCAATGCAGAATCATTTTCAGTGGAAAATAAGCCAAAATATTCTGGGCACAGGACAGATATTATTTGCTAGTTCAATATCATTTTTATAAGTAGAACCTGCAGCCTGACCAACAAAACCAATGAAGGATTTTTTTTTTCATTCAATTAGCCTGATTATTATAAATGTGAGTCAAGGTGAGACTTTAAAATACTGAAAAGGTATTAAAAAAATATAAATGAACAATTTTAGTGTTTGTTTTGGAGCGTTAAATCGGTATTAAACTCAAAAGCAAACATTTATTATACTGGAGCTTACTAATCCCTGAATGTGATTAATATATTCATTATCTTTTTTAGGCTTGCTTTCTTTTATTTTCATCTAGTTATCTTTCCAGTAAGTCCGTTGTTTTACAAAAGAACACGCTATCCAGCAGAATGTAACAGGTATGAGACAAGCCATTTAACACTGACAGGGGTGCTTAAAATGGTCAGCTTTTATTTATTATATGTAAAATCTTTATCTCAATAGGAAAAATAAACTGTTTGCTTTAAATGCTTGTAAACAATTAGCTGGAGTTTGGCTTTAATTTGTTAGTGTATCTAAATCTGGTTGTAGGCAGGTGCAGTCTGTACTCCCCTCTGTAGGTGGCGCCTGACTTAAACGGAAATACAGAAGGGAAGGCAGTTGAGAGGAACTCACTGCAGAGCAGATGTCTGAGCAGCTGTCTAATTGGACGCTGGTGCCCTGCGTGACCCCTGCAGCCATCTTGGGTGAGGGCAGTGCTTATTTAGGGCACAACCCCCTTGACTTGGGGCAAATCCTGTGAGTGGTTAGCGTAGGGACAGGTTCCCTGTCTGTCAGGGACAGTATCTAGTGGTAGGGAGAGGTTCCGGAGGAAGCTGCGAGAAACTCGATTCCACTATTCCTGGGTCATCGGCAGAGTAGCTGTCTTATTGGACGCTGTGTGACCTCTGCAGCCATCTTGGGTGAGGGCAGTGCTTATTTAGGGCACAACCCCCTTGACTTGAGGCAGATTCTGTGAGTGGTTAGCCAACGGACAGGTTCTCTGTCAGGGACAGTATCTAGTGGTAGGGAGAGGTTTTGGAGGAGTAGGGATAGTGTAGGGACTAGGCTGCTCTCCGCTTAGGAAGCCTCCCAGTTGGGTCGGACCGGCCAGGCCACATTCCGCTTAGTTGCAGAAGCTGTCAGCATCAAGTCAAGCTAAAGTATTGTTGTTACAAACTCTGTAAGGCCCCTTTCACACTGGGGCAGGGGCGGTGTCGGCGGAGGTATTCGGCCGCTAGCGGGACGGTTTTACCCCCCGCTAGTGGCGGAGAAAGGGTTAAAAACCACCGCAAAGAGCCTCTGCAGAGGCGCTTTGCCAGTGGCATAGCCGCGCTGCCCTATTGATTTCAATGGGCAGGAGCGATGAAGGAGCGGTGCATACACCGCTCCGAAAATGCTGCTAGCAGGACTTTTTTTCCCATCCTGCTAGAGCACCGCGGCTGTTTCGGGTCGGTTTGCAGGCGCAATAGCGCCTGCAAACCGCCCCAGTGTGAAAGGGGTCTTAGTGGCTCCGGATGGTTGTGCTCATCCGCCAAGCTTAGTTATACCTTGCTGGAATTTTCTGCAACACATAGGTAAAGCTACTCCGCCTCTGTGTGATTTCTGTGCCAACCCAGCCCGCTGCACCCTGCTCACATGCTAGTACATCTAACACTCCCTTCCCCCCAGACTGAAAATGGTGCTGTCCAGAGGTGCCCCCTGTGCTCCTTCATCCAGCTTGGGGGCACTTCAATACAGGAGGTGTGTTACTGGCCTGATGACCAGGTCAAAACAGGGTTAAAAAAGGGCTAGAAAAATAAAAAGGAATGCAGCCACCACATCTAATAATTTGTAAGCTGCAATATAATATAGTAAATTGCTGTTCACAGAGCTTGAGCTATTTTGCAAAGACGAATGGGCAAAAATGTCACTCTCTAGATGTGCAAAGCTGGTAGAGACATCCCCAAAAAGACATGCAGCTGCAATTGCAGCCAAAGGTGGTTATACAAAGTATTGACTCATGGGGGCTGAATACAAATGCACGCCACACTTTTCACATATTTATTTGTAAAAAATGTTGAAAATCATTTTCCTTCCACTTCACAATTAT
The DNA here is from genome assembly GCA_037952835.1 of Lithobates septentrionalis. Classification (NCBI taxonomy): domain Eukaryota; kingdom Metazoa; phylum Chordata; class Amphibia; order Anura; family Ranidae; genus Lithobates; species Lithobates septentrionalis. The sequence continues at coordinate 1,216,452 of JBBDGP010000072.1, read as the reverse complement.
GTGCCAATTTGTGTTGGTCTATCACATAAAATCCAAATAAAATACATTTACCGTATGTTTTTGGTTGTAACATGACAAAATGTGGAAAATTTCAAGGGGTATGAATACTTTTTCAAAGCACTGTATCACTGCTGGAAACCCTAATGCCCTGTACACACGATAGGTTTTTCCGACAACAAAACTGTGGATTTTTTTCCGAAGGATGTTGGAAACTAGTCTTGCATACACACGGTCACACAAATGTTGTCAGAAATTCCAAACGTCAAGAACGCGGTGACGTACAACACGTATGACGAGCTGAGAAAAAGTGGCACATAAATGTGAAGTGGAAGGAAAATTATAAATGTTTTTCAAAATTGTTTACAAATAAATATCTGAAAAGTGTGGCGTGGTGCATTTGTATTCAGCACCCTTTACTCTGATACCCCTAACTAAAATCTAATGGAACCAATTGCCTTAAGAAGTCACCTAATTAGTTACCTAATTAGTTAGAGTCCACCTGTGTGTAATTTAATCTCAGTATAAATACAGCTGTTCTGTGAAGCCCTCAGAGGTTTGTTAGAGAACCTTAGTGAACAAACCGCATCATGAAGGCCAAGGAACACACCAGACAGGTCAGGGATAAAGTTGTGGAGAAGTTTAAAGCAGGGTTAGGTTATAAAAAAAATCCCAAGCTTTGGACATCTCACAGAGCACTGTTCAATCCATCATCTGATGGCACAACTGCAAACCTACCAAGACATGGCCGCCCACCCAAACTGACAGGTCGGGCAAGGAGAGCATTAATCAGAGAAGCAGCCAAGAGGCCCATGGTAACTCTGGAGGAGCTGCAGAGATCCACAGCTCAGGTGGGAGAATCTGTCCACAGGACAACTATTAGTCTTAAGCCTTTATGGAAGAGTGGCAAGAAGAAAGCCAATGTTGAAAAAAAGCCATAAGAAGTCCAATTTGCAGTTTGCGAGAAGCCATGTGGGGGACACAGCAAACATGTGGAAGAAGGTCATCTGGTCAGATGAGACCAAAATGTAACTTTTTGGCCTAAAAGCAAAACGCTATGTGTGGCAGAAAACTAACACTGCTCATCACCCTGAACACACGATCCCCACCATCCCCACCGTGAAACATGGTGGTGGCAGAATCATTTTGTGGGGATGCTTTTCTTCAGCAGGGACAGGGAAGCTGGTCAGAGTTGATGGGAAGATGGATGGAGCCAAATACAGGGCAATCTTAGAAGAAAACCTGTTATGCCGCGTACACACGGACGGAAATTCCGACAACAAATGTTCGATGTGAGCTTGCTGTCGGAAATTCCGACCGTGTGTAAGCTCCATTGGACATTTGTCTGGATCTCAAATTTTCTGACACCAAAATCCGTTGTCAAAAATTCTGATCGTGTGTACACAATTCCGATGCACAAAATTCCACGCATGCTCGGAATCAAGCAGAAGAGCCGCACTGGCTATTGAACTTAATTTTTCTCAGCTCGTCGTATGTGTTGTACGTCACCGCGTTCTTGACTTTCGGAATTTCCGACAACATTTGTGTAACCGTGTCTATGCAAGACAAGTTTGAGCCAACATCCGTCGGAAATAAATCCACGGTTTTGTTGTTGGATTTTGTGTACGCGGCATTAGAGTCTGCAAAAGACTTGAGACTGGGCCAGAGGTTCACCTTCCAGCAGGACAACGACCCTAAACATACAGCCAGAGCTACAATGGAATGGTTTAGATCAAAGCATATTCATGTGTTAGAATGGCCCAGTCCAGTTCAGACCTAAATCCAATTGAGAATCTGTGGCAAGACTTGAAAATTGCTGTTCACAGACGCTCTCCATCCAATCTGACAGAGCTTGAGCTATTTTGCAAAGAAGAATGGGCAAAAATGTCACTCTCTAGATGTGCAAAGCTGGTAGAGACATCCCCAAAAAGACTTACAGCTGTAATTTCAGTGAAAGGTGATTCTACAAAGTATTGACTCAGGGGGGCTGAATACAAATGTACCTCACACTTTTCACATATTTATTTGTAAAAAAATTTGAAAATCATTTTCCTTCCACTTCACCATTATGTGCCACTTTGTGTCGGTCTATCACATAAAATCCCAATAAAACACATTTACGTTTTTGGTTGTAACATGACAAAATGTGGAAAATGTCAAGGGGTATGAATACTTTTTCAAAGCTCTGTATCACTGCTGGAAACCCTAATGCCCTGTACACACGATAGGTTTTTCCGACAACAAAATCCATGGATTTTTTTCCGAAGGATGTTGGAAACTTGTCTTGCATACACACGGTCACACCAATGTTGTCGGAAATTCCGAACGTCAAGAACGCGGTGACGTACAACACGTATGACGAGCCGAGAAAAATGAAGTTCAATAGCCAGGATTTGGGTACGTTCACATGGGAGCCGATAGTTTGCTGTGGCTAAACGAACACCATTCTGCAGCCAGTTTGTGTGCGGCCAAAACTTTGCAGAAATGCTGACCCTGGGCGCATGTCTAATTCACTCTCACTGTCTCTATTCACATGTAACTGCTCACATTGATGTGTAAAGTGTCTGCATACACTGTGTGCAGGCAGCATTTACATCCGCCAGCAAGAATCTACTGATTCTTGCCAATGGCCACTGCTGGGCAACTGCTATTGATTGTGTGAATGTGGCCTTTTAAGACGCTACCTGATGTCTTGATGCCATCAAAACCAGCTACCACCCATGTCACACACTTGAAACTGCCACTAAAAACACATCTGTGCATCAGGACTGGTAGGACCAGACAATGTTGCAAAACCTTTGTCCTGAAAAAAATAATAATTGTGAGTCTGGCTTCACCATCATCATCGGCATTTTCCTGTGTTTTTATTTTGCTTTGTGCAGGTGGGTGCAGACATCCCAACCTGCAAAAACTCATTTCAGGGCGGTGAGGTAGCTCTTCGCGCCCGCAAACGCCCACCCCCCCCCCCCACCGCGCGGCAAAATATTATTTAAATCACTTTCTCAATTTTTTTTTCGCACTGCTATTGGAGAAGTGGGTGGGGGGTGGGTGGCAGTGGACGGTGTCAGTAGTTTTTTTTACTTTTAATAATTGATTTTTTTACATTTTAATTTGTTTTTAATTTTTTTTTCACAATGCTTTTTTTTATTTTTTATTATTATTATTATTATGTATTTATTTATTTATTTATTTTTACACTTTTTCATTTTTTAGAATTTTTTTACAATATTTTATTTTTTGGGGAGGGGCTTTGGTGAGATGTCAGGGGTCTAAACAGACCTCTGACATCTCCCCTTTGAGACAGACAAAGGGACTAAGGACACACATTCCCCAGTCCCTTTCTCAGCACTAAAGATGAATGTACAGGAGACAGAGGCTCCTGTCCATTCATAAACTGAGCAGAGTAAACACAGTTTACTCTGCTCAGTAATCACAGGACACAGGAGCGATCTTGCTCACTGTGTCCTATTACTAGTTCCCCCCACAGCCGGCGGGAGAGGAGAGGAGGGGAGCCGGTTGCGGAGGACGAGGGGGGGGGGCAGAGAAGGACACGGAGGGGGGCGGGGGAGGAGTACACAGAGAAGCTGGGGATGATCGGTGCGCAGCAGGAGGGACAGCCCCCGCACCGATCATTCCCGTGAGATGGGGAGGCACTTGCAGGTGTGCGGGAGCCACCGCAGAAATGTGGGAGTCTCCCGCACCTTCTGGGAGACTTGAGATGTCTGTGGGTGTCATGAGTCAGAATTCCCATCAAAAGTTCCTATAATGCTCACTGACAGATCAAAAAAGGAACTTTGCTGGCCAATGCATATGAACACATCTCACAGCTGTGAGCTAACCCTATGAAAAGCAATGGCAAACCATGTGTTATTGTGCATCCTAAACAGGGGACACTGTGTCAATGTAGTTTTTGGTTGGGCTGTAGTTAGCTCAGACTGAACTGTATATTATTATTATTATTATACAGGATTTATATAGCGCCGACAGTTTACGCAGCGCTTTACAACATGAGGGCAGACAGTACAAGTACAATACAATTCAATACAGGAGGAATCAGAGGGCCCTGCTCGTTAGAGCTTACAATCTAGGAGTTTTTTACCTGTTTATTCCCTAAGTTAAAGATGGCTTGTGATTTCTCACTGTCACCAGCAGATGTCACTGATATCATGGGTCATAGTATGAGATTTTACAAACCTAACTTATGAATATTTATATTTCCTTCACCCAATCCTAGGAGGTTTAGGCCACTGGTGTATGCTAGGGGAGTGTATTAAAAATTTTGGACAGGCCATGTGCTCGCTCTCCTCCACTGGACTGAGGCCTAGAGAAGTGCTGCTGGATGGAGCTCTGCTGTTAGGCCCAATACCAAACAAAACCCAAGAAAATTCCCAGCTCAACTTACCGACCAGCCTGCAACTAACCGAATTATCATGTTTAACAGTAGGTATAACAGTATGCATTAAAAACAGGGGTTTCGTTTACCACGCCAATTTGTAAATATATGCATAAGCTGCAGAGCCACTTCACGGCTCCCCAGTATTATCTGCAGTACTAACGCTAAATTTTGAGAGCCTCTATAGTAGAAGCACATGCATTATAATGGATAGTCAGAGGGCAGGTGTGCCTGGGAGGGAGCCCACCCCTCCATAAAGGTACAGGGGTGCACTGGACACCCAGCATATAGCACAAGGGCAGCAAAGAGGTTCAGTGCATCCCCTCACCTGTATTCCAACAGTACAGACAAATGGCCACAGCCCCACCCATAACTGGCTTTTGCAGCAAGCCCTTTAACTAGCCTTTGCAGGGTGTCGCCCTTCTATGAGCTCCTTGCTTCAAAGGCCAGTTATAGGTGGGAGCAGTGGCCATTTGTTTGCCCGATAGCTTGTTTTGGGGCCTAACATGTACACAAGTAGCCCTGAAGCTGTCCTTCCTGGTCTGGAGGAAGCTGTGCCAAGAAGCAGACCCAGGGGAGGCCCATTGTTGGAGAGAGCCAGGAAGAAGGCTGGTCTCTTAGAAGGGGCTGGTGACCCAATTGAAGGACATTTTGAAATTTTGGAAAGGGCTTACAGTGTTGCCAAATCAGCTTAAAGGTTCTGACACCCTGGAGCTGTATATTATTCTGGCTCTGGATAGCCTGTAAGTCAGGGCTTGACAAATTTGCTTGGAATCTAGGAGCCAGCTAAAAAAGTTAGGAGCCAGGTTTTTTTTAAACGACCGACAAAGCTTTATTTTCAATATAAAAAATAACTAATCTTAAATTTACACAGAAAAAGACCGCCCCGCTAGAGGCCCGAATAGCGTCATTAAAACGACGGTAAAGCAGCGCTAAAAATAGCGCCGCTTTACCGCCGACGCCCCCCGTGGCTCGGTGTGAAAGGGCTCTAAGGGTGAACCTGATCAGACAGCCCGTGTGAAAGGGGCCAAGCAGGGAGATAACAAATAAATTCATTTTAATTAGGAAAACAATAAATAAACAGTTTTTATATAAATATAAATAGATAAAAATAAAATCTATTACGAAAAAAAAAAAAAAAAAAAGGCTATCCCCACATTCACTTCCTTCTCTTCTCCACTTTGGGAAGGAGATGGGCAGTGAAAACAGGCAGGTATTTCGCATTAGCATTGCATTAGCATTGCATTAGCATTGCTGGTTGCAATACCAACGGCCACCACAAGATGGCGCCAGATTTCAGAAGGACTCCAGAACTACCGAAGAAGGCCGCAAAGCCGGGGCCTCAATTACCGGCCGGCGCGGCCCGACGCGATCGCACGGGGGGGGGGTCTATGTCCGCACAGAGACAGGATACCCCCAGCTGTGCCGCCCCAGGCGCCAGGTTGCTAATTCTAGTCGCAAATGCGACCTGGCGCCCGGGGTTTGTCGAGCCCTGCTGTAAATGATCTGCTATGTTATCTGGGACCCTTACCCTCACCTCCTTAACCATTCTGCAAAAAAACAAAAAAAAGTGACAAAAGTGACCAGCACCCAATATCCTTTATCGGTCCCAGGGCCGGGACAAGGGGTGGGCAGAAGGAGAGGTTGCCCTGGGCACAGCGTGTGTTTTAGAGATGGAGGTGCCGCAATTTCCTTCTATAAGGCTGACAGGAGTAATGACAGCAGCATCACTACTTATGTCAGCCCAGTGCTGGAAGTGACAAGAAGAGGAGGGCAGAGCCTGGAGGAGGTGCAGGCTGTGCTCTCTCCCCCTCCGCCTCATAAACTTGCACCTAATGAAGGGAAGGTGGTGCAATTTGGCATCTTTGCCCTGGGTACTGAATGATCTTGCACTGCTCGGTCCCCCCATTTTAGCCACAGCTTCAGCCTTGAGGTTAAATTTTAGCCCGCCCCTGGCCTCTGGAGGTTCTATACTGTTTTCGGGGTATCAGAGGGATGCTACATGTTGGTGAGTTAAAAACTGAGCATGAACTATTTCAGTCAATGCCCACCGTACAGATTTGAATTAGCGTTGCACATGCGCTTATGTACGTTTAGGCCTCATGCACACGAGACGCCGGTGCAAACTCTGCTGAACACATGTTTTTAAAAGCTGAAACTGGCGTTTCGAAACGCCCATTTTGCCGCGTTTGCATGCCGCGTTTAGCCGTGTTTTACCGTGTTTGCGTCCAGAAGCGTCTGCAGAGCAGAGAATGACATTTTGCGACCCAAATTTGGGGCCCCGTATCTCGGGGCCACTTGGTGCTAGGAAGCCCAAATTGTTATAGTGTTAGTCCAACTGTGTTAGCACACCAGATTTGGGGTTCCTAGCACCAAGTGGCCCCGAGATATGGGGCTCCAAAATCGGGTCGCAAAATGTCAAACACTTCTGCAGCAGAGAATGACATTTTATGACCTGACTTTGGGGCCCCCTCATCTCAAGGCCACTTGGTGCTAGGAACCCCAAATTTGGATATGTTATGTAGCGCTGGTAGATTTGCGATCTACCATCTGATGGTAAATTTAGTAAATTGCTCGTTAGGGGTAGTTAGATTTGCCTCTGTTCCAGCTTGGCTGACGTTGCATGTGTTTCCATACTGGGCCGGTGGGTGTCGTTGTTACTATTGGCTAGTGTTGGAAAGGCAACGTGTCAAAGCGTATGGATGCCAGGGGAGGACCCGTCATGGAAGGATCACGCAGAGTGCTGGTCTGGAGAGGGGCCTGGTGACTCGGTTGGAGGACGTATCCTAAAGTAACTATACAGCATAGTGTTGCCGGGTTTGGCTTAAAGGTTCAAGCACTGTGACTGACATTCACCGCAAACCAATACATCCTGTGGCAGAGGATTGTACGGGTTCATCCCAAGCAAGTCTGTGGCAGAGATTTTTGTTAGTGCTACGTACTGGCTGCTAGGCAAGTGAGAGAGGCCTGTCCAGGCGAGCAAAGAGTGTGTCCCACGAGGGGAGCGCATTCTACTGTAATATTCAACCCTAAAGGACATTTGTCAAGAATCCTACAGAAAAGGTATTTGAGCTTTCCCTGCAGTTTCCCTTATGCCTCTTTCCTGCTACTTCCTTCGTTAATAGTTCAATAAAGCATTGAAAAAGTACTCAAGTGTTGGTGCTTGTATCGTCCGGAGGTAAACTCAACGGAACCCTAGACCCGGTGCCAGTCAAACAGAGGGAAGGAGAGTGAAGGTAATAGGCCCGCTTTAAACAAGCAGCTCCGCAGAGAGTTATTGCTACATTATAGTGTTAGTTCCACTGTGTTAGCACACCAAATTTGGGGTTCCTAGCGCCAAGTGGCCCCGAGATATGGGGCCCCAAAGTTGGGTCGTAAAATGTTCCTTTAAAAACACTTATAAACGCAAACGCGGCTAAATGCGGTACCGGCGTTTAGCCACGTTTAGCCGCATTTGGCGTCTGAAACGTGAAAAACGTTTGCGTCTGAACGCATTTTTTTGCTTCTGGAAAAACGAGGTTAAACGCAACTGCCTAAAAACCCCAAAAAACGAGACTGTGTCCATGGACACATAGGATAACATTGAATGGGTTCAGGGGCAGTTGAAAAAAGTGTCCAACTGCCTCTGAACACGCGTTTAACAGCGTCTCGTGTGCATGAGGCCTAAGAGGCAAAGGTAGGAAAGGGTTCTTGCAGTACTCTCCTCTGTGGTGAAATGACTAAAGTTCCACTTTCCAAAAGTGCCTCACATTGTGCAGAATCACAGGTAAGGAAACCATGACCAGTGTAAATAAGATGCACACCTTTTCTCTTTTAATGGCTGCCGCCATCTATCATACCCCAACTTAAGTCCCCCTTTATTCTTAACTATAGTGACAACACCACACCATGTTGGAGTAAAACTGGCCATAGCAGCCTTTATTAACCAATATAAATCTATATAAAATATATATATATATATATATATATATATCTGTAACATTTTCACGTAACCAAATCAACTGTCAGTTTTCTCCTGGTGGTCAATGACGGCACTTCCCACGTAACTTCTGTTCCACATCTACACTGCGGGCCTTCTATCATAATAGGCCTACGGCCGTGATAACATCAGCCCAAAGACAACTCGTTACCCGCAGTGTCACCATTACCATCTTCAGCTAATCATTGTTAACTGTACACACCAATAGGGGCCCATAACCGTTGAGTCCCCCCACACTTCCATCTCCTGGGTTAGTTACCATCATCAAAGACCACCACCACCGCCAACGCTAACAAGGGTGACCCCCTTACCCTTGGGAGCCCCTCCACACACGCAGTGCCCTCCGAATCCCCTCCTCCAAACCCAGGGACCAAAGATCAATGCCGACTTCGGACAGGTGAACCCCGTCCCTTCGCAGGTACAGCCCAACATCCTTCTCCAACTCCCAGTGGCGAACTACCAAACCTCCATTACGTATAACAAATTGGCCCACCCTTTTATTCACCTTAATCCTGGTTTTGTTTATACGGTCTACCGACCGTGCCAACCCCCAACTCGTCCTGGCCACAATATCGGACCAAACAATCAACATGTCCGGGAAGGAAGTTCTCAAACGCAAGAAATCAATCTTAACGTCCTTTATGAGCTCCCGGCTGGGACGTCCACCCAGGTCGTTGCCTCCAACATGGAGCACCAACACATCTGGTGGTCTGTCCAGGCGCGCAAAATGTTGTACTTCCGGCAACACCCTAGCCCATTGCATTCCAGGCCTGCCTATCCAACGTATACAAGCATCCTCCCTGGGAATCCCTAACTGCCTCCCATTAGGTCTCATATCTGCCCTTTTAGCCCCCCAAAACACATAGGAGTGGCCCAATATCCATACGAGACCCCTCTTGATTCCACCTAAAAGAAAAGAAAAAACCACAGATAACCAAAGTCAAATAACATACACCATGATCAATCCCCTTAACCAAAACCAAACCCCAAACTTTACCCAAAGCTCCATTACTTAGTCGCCCTTCACTCGACTACCAAGTGTGGCCGCACATATGTACGAAATCTCCTAGACTCCCAGCGGCCAATGCGCTTCACAGCCGCTTCGTCCAACCCACATCGGGCTGCCTCTGTGGCCGCACCAATGCGGAAGGAGTGCGAAGCATACTGAGTACTATCCAAACCCCCTGTTTGCAAGCACTTTTTGAAAACTGCCACAAACTGAAATTTTGTCAATGGTGAACCGTCGTTATGGATCAACAAAGACCCCTCCCCCACCGGGCGATGCCCCAAAAATTCCCTCATCGCACTTACCGGGCATACTGGAGAACCTGTCATCCCATATAGCTGCACCTTAACCCCTTTGCCAACTTGATCTGTTTTCGACCGTCTCAACCATACCTCCAAGCTAAAACCCGTGACCTTCACATCCCGTACCCCCAAGCCCCCCGAAACCTTCCTAGAAGGGCTAACCAGTTCACCTATCCTAAAGGCACCAAAAAAGGCCAGCGAAAACGCTGCCCGGAACAACAGAACCTCATAATCCGACGCACATACCGTGCCCAACTGAGCAGATACCACCCGCAGGTTGTTAAAAGTCAATGGCCTCCTCGTGTCCTGACTTTTACGCGACCGCCGATAACCTTTCATCGCTTGTCTTACCAAAAAAAAAATCCTTGGTAACATCCGTCCCCCCTTGCAACTTGAACAAAAATGCCAAACCAGCGAGCTTGCGGTCCATCATTGAGACCGAAACCCCTTGCTCCAGATTCCTGGAGACAAAATATACCACCAGCAACCTCACGTCCCCGACTCCAGGTTCCACCCCAACTTGCCTGACAAGCACCCACCACTCGGACCACACTTTTTCGTAAGCCCCCCAAGTGGATACACTCACCGAGCCCTTTATCCATCGCGCGAGGGGTCCCAAACGATCGACCACAGCCCTTGGGGACACCGAACCCCTTGCTGATCTGCCAACGGAGCCAAGTCCCGGAATTTGTCCCACTGGAAACGAGACAAGGCGTCAGCCAACGTGTTATCCACCCCCGGAAGATGTACTGCATACAAAAAGATATTCAACTGTAGGCAGCGCAGCACCAGGTGCCGCAACAGCCGAACAACCGGTAGCGACGAGGCTGAAATGCGGTTAATCACCTGCACCACCCCCAAATTGTCGCAGTTCAAGCGGATCTTCAAATCCCTGAACGACTCCCCCCAAACTTCCACTGCCAGTACCACCGAAAACAGCTCCAGCAGCACCAAGTTTTTGCAGAATCCCGCTTCCTGCCATTCCCTAGGCCATGGTTCAGCACTCCAATGCCCCTGGTAAAACGCCCCGTAACCCGACGACCCAGCTGCGTCCGTGAACAGCTGCAAATCGCAATTACTCAACGGTCCCGCCAACCACAGTGATTTCCCGTTGTATGTGGACAAAAAGTTGTCCCACACCTTCAGATCCGCCCGATGTTCACTGGTCATCCTAATAAAATGGTGAGGGGACCTAATCCCTGCTGTAGCTGCCGACAGCCGTCGGCAGAACACCCTGCCCATGGGAATTATGCGACACGCAAAATTCAGCTTGCCCAGCAAAGACTGCAGGCCTCTAAGCTGAATCTTACGCAACGCCACTGTCGTCCGGATCTCCCTTCTCAAAGCCACCAACTTATCCTCAGGCAATCGACATTCCATTGCCTCGGAGTCAATGACTATGCCCAAGAAACTAAGCACGGTAGTCGGGCCTTCCGTTTTTTCCCGAGCCAACGGGATACCAAACGTACCAGCCATGTGTTGTAATGTGGCCAACAGCAACGCACACGTCTTAGTTGCTGGGGGGCCAACGCATAGGAAATCGTCCAAGTAATGAATCACCGAATTCAAACCTGAAACATCCCGAACCACCCATTCAACGAATGAGCTAAAAGTTTCAAACAATGCGCATGAAATCGAGCAGCCCATAGGCAAGCAGCGATCGACATAAAACCTACCCTGCCAGCAACACCCCGACAACCAACAGCTGTCCGGGTGCACCGGGAGGAGGCGAAAAGCCGATTCAATGTCTGCTTTTGCCATAAGAGCTCCCTTCCCACAACGGCGTACCCAACCCACCGCTGCATCGAACGACGTGTACGAAACCGTGCAAGCATCAGGGTCGATCGCATCATTGACCGATCCGCCCTTTGGGAAAGATAAATGGTGTATAAGTCGAAACTTATTCTGCTCCTTCTTGGGGACCACTCCAAGCGGAGAGACCACCAAATTCGGCAGCGGCAGCTCCTGAAATGGCCCGGCCATCCGGCCTAATGCCACTTCTTTCCCCAACTTTTCCCCAACCACACTGGGGTGACTCAGTGCAGAGCGTAAATTTTTTGCCACCGGCGGAATAACAGCCAATGAACTCGGAATTCTAAAACCCTCTAGGAACCCTTCCCATAGCAGCTGAGCTGCCGCCCGGTCCGGGTACCTACTTAGGAAAGGCCGCATCTTTTCCACCTTCACTGGTGTCTTCCCTTTTGCTACCCATTTCCCCGGGGCGACCTTTTCCTTTTTTTAAAACAACGGGATCCGGGGTGAGATCCACCGCAACCTGAGCATTCGTGTTTAAAACGACATGCTCCCCCGAACTTACACGTCCCGTCATTGTATTGCCAATAGACGCCCCACTTTTTTGTGGCCGGCTGTCCGGGTGACGCAGAACCGCCGGCCCCCCCTGGAAAAAACTGGTTCGGGGCCCGAGCCGAGGACATAAGCTTCATCCAGAGGCTAATGTCCTTGTGGTCCCAGCGAAGAGAGGGACGCACCGCCCTCCGTTGCCGGAACTGCTCGTCATACCTGAGCCACGCTGTACCCCCATACACTCTGTAGGCCTCCCCAATGGCGTCCAAGTAGCAAAAGAGCGCCGAACAATGTTCAGGGTTCTTTTCGCCAATTACACTCGCCAGAATCGCGAACGCCTGCAGCCAGTTAGAAAACGTGCGCGGTATCAACCTATACCGCCGTTTCTCCTCATCCTCCTTCTTACTGTCAGCTGGCTTAACCCTGTCCAGATTAAACTTCTCCAAGGGGAGAAGTGAAAAAATCTCCACATACTCCCCTTTCACGATTTTTTCCCGGACTTCCGACTTCAAATGTGCCCCAAGCGGCCCTTCGAAGCAAACGTAAACTTCGCATTTTGCGGCATCCGCAATGCGAACCACGTCCGTCCTTTTTTCCCTGTCACCTGAAGCAGCCACACTAGTGGCCGGAGCGGACACCACCGGGGGCGCCGTCCCCATGGGGGGCGGCACACCCACTGCAGCCGGAGGGGGCACTGCCCCAACCACCGGCGATTCTGCACATGGAGGGACCCACACTGCAGTCTGAGGCGCCCGCCCATCCGTACCTGGCGCAAACCTCTGGACCAATTCCCGCAAACCCCCCAACAGAGCCTGCAACTGCCCATCCGTGTCCCCAGAAACAGGTCCTGCACCTGCTGACTGGGAACCGGCCGTCACTATAGCCCCCGATTGCAACACACCCAATGTGGTCCCAGACCCCCCCATATCAGCCACCCCCAGCAACCCTTGTAAAGCATTGGTCAGCGTGTGAGAGGAAACAGGAAATGACTTACCGGGCCGACCAGGGGGTGTCCCCGCCGCCGCTGCTCCCGAATTCAATGGCGCCGGACGCTCCTGCCTGTCTTCCTCCTCAGACCCGCTCAGCTCTCCCTCGGACCGGTCACCGGGCATTTGCAGGGGCTCCGTGTCATCCATCCCCGGGGAAGAGGGCCTGGATGCTGCCGTCACCTGACCGCGCTGGCCACGCCTCCCGACACTGGCTCCTCCCATCGCTGTCGCCGACTTCGTCCTAGGCACTCTGGATACCTGGCTGCTGGGCCTCCCACTCCTCCTGGAAGGGGTATCGCTCCGGACTTCCGAGCCGCTGGCCGGGGATGGGGAAAGCCCGGCGGCCGTTGACGTCATCCTCACACGCTGAGACCTCCCCCTGGCTGCATGTGCAACACAGGGAGCGTCCGTCGCCTCACGCTGCCCTCATCGAGCGGGCGGGGGGGAAACGCTGGGTCCTGCCGACGCCCCGCCCACTGAGCTCCGCCGATGACGAGGATTCCGTCCAGGAACCACCACGGCAGAAACCGGGTGTCGTTTCGCCGGTGGTCCTGATGGGTCCCGCTCCGGGGGGCTCCTAATGTGGCGTGCAGCTCTGGGGGAGGCTTCAGGTGAAAAACGCTCCGGAGGCCGCGACCTCCGTGCGCGCGGAAGGCCCTGCCCCCTCACCTCCTCTCCAGCCTGAGATCCGAGGAGTCTGGCCACCTGGCTGTGCAGCCATCCAGGGCCGTGGGTGTTCGCAGCAGCCCGCAGCTGGGCCAATAAGCTGTCTAAGTCCGCCATTGCTCTCTAGCCTGGGGGTAATAATAAACTTCTTCCTTCTGTAGCTCTCCCCGCAATGCTGCCCGGGACCCCTCCTGCCCCCTAAATAACTTAAACTCCTCCCCCTTCAACATTACCTGTACCCAATCCCCTTATCGTAAATCCAAAACAACTTCCAGTTTAACCCTTGCTGTCCCCTTATCCCCCTGTCATGCCGGCCCTCTGCTAGCTTCATTTCATTCCACCTGCTCCAGGCCTCTCTAGATGGTGGCTTGGAATCAATGGCACAGGGTAAGGTGGGTTGCGTTATAGCGATTCCAATGTTCTTGAGCTGCGGCATACACCTGTGAAGGAATAATCTTATCTTGGTGAACACTTTATACGCTTTTTCTTGTGTTCTCAGATTGTTGATCCTCTTTCACTTTTGAACAAAAGGTTTATCCACACACAGCCAGATTGCTCTTTATAATCTCCATTCTCTTGAAGAGCTGTTTTGTTACATCCTCCTTACTAAAAAAAAAAACAAACAAACAAAAAAACAGAATATCATTCTAAACAGGCGCACTTCTATTTGTGCATCCCATTCTCCAAAGGACTGTACACTATGCGACCTTTCCTGTGTAGAAAAACCTTTACAGATGAAAGGCAGGAATGGCCACAATCACATCTTCCTCAAGTAACAAAGACTGCGCTCTTAAGAGTCTCATTGTTCAGATTGTCAATACCAACAAATGACTGTTCAACTTTGTGCATTCCCCAGGTATAAAATATGTTACATGAAAGGCCATACTTTTGAAGTACTTCAGATATAAATAAAAGCGTACATTTCAACGTATAATGCCGCATACACACGACCGGTTTAGCCATCGTAATAAACTCCAACGGTTTCTCCGGCGTAACTCAGACGAAATTCCATTCAAGCGGTCTTGCCTACACACGGTCAACCCAAAGTCCGACCAAAGTCCGACCGTCCAGAACGCGGTGACGTACAGCACGTACGACGGGACTTGAAAAAGGAAGTTCAATAGCCAGTAGCCAATAGCTTCCGTCTCGTACTTGCTTCAGAGCATGCGTCGTTTTTGGTCAGTCGGACCAGCATACAGACGATCGGTTTTCCCGATAGGAATTGGGTCCGTTGGAAAGATTTAGAACATGTTCTATTTCTAGGTCCGTCAGAATTTAAAAAAAAAAAAAAGTCCGATGAGGCACACACACGATCAGAATATACGATGAAAAGCTTCCGTCTGACTTTTTCTGTCGGACATTCCGCTTGTGTGTACGCGGCATAAGAGTTATAAACTAATTTAATAACACTCTTATTTTCATTAGGTGTAATTTTCACAAGCAGTAATGCCGCATACACACGACCGGACTTTACGGCATACTTTGCCCGGCGGACTTTGACGGACTTTACGACGGACTTTCCGAATGAACGGACTTGCCTACACACAATCAACCAAAGTCCGTCGGATTCCTACGTGATGACGTACAACCAGACTAAAACAAAGAAGTTCATAGCCAGTAGCCAATAGCTGCCCTAGCAGCGGTTTTTGTCCGTCTGACTAGCATACAGACCAGCGGACTTTTCGACCGGACTCGAGTCCGTCGGATAGATTTAAAACATGTTTCAAATCTAAGTCCGTCCAACTTTTGAGAAAACAAAGTCCGCTGGAGCCCACACACTATCGAATTGTCCGACGAAATCCGGTACGCCGGACCAAGTATGCCGTAAAGTCCAATCGTGTGTACGCGGCATAAGTGCCACTGTGAATGCAAAGAGCATTTTAAAAGGAATCAATAATGATTTAAAAAATAAAAATTAAAAAATGATGTATATATATATATATATATATATATATATATATATATATACCCCTTGACATTTTCCAAATTTTGTCATGTTACAACCAAAATTGTAAATGTATTTTATTGGGATTTTATGTGATAGACCAACACAAAGTTGCACAATTGTGCAGTGGAAGGAAAATGATAAATGGCTTTCAATTTTTTTTTACAAATAAATATGTGAAAAGTGTGGTGTACATTTGTATTCAGCCCCCCGGAGTCAATACTTTGTAGAACCACCTTTCACTGCAATTACAGCTGCAAGTCTTTTGGGGTATTTTTCTACCGGCTTTGTACATCTAGAGAGTGACATTTTTGCCCATTCTTCTTTGCAAAATAGCTCAAGCTCTGTCAGCCACCTATCAGTGCCCATCAGTCAGTGCCACATACCAGTGCCACCTATCAGTGCCCATCAGTGCCAGCCATCAGTGCCACATATCAGTGCCCATCAGTTAGTGCCACATATCAGTGCCCATAGGTGCCACCCATCATTGCCGCAAATCAGTGCCCATCAGTCAGTGCCACCTATCAGTGCTGCAAATCAGTGCCCATCAGTCAGTGCCACCTATCGGTGCTGAAAAACAGTGCCCTTCGGTCTTCATAATTATAAAAAAGATATTATTAGTCTGTATTGTGCTTTGAAAACCATCACTTGACATTAAAAAAAAGTATTGGTAATTGGTATTGGCGAGTACCTGAAAAAAATATCGGTAATCGGCGAGTACCGTATTTATCGGCGTATAACACGCGCCGGCGTATAACACACACCCCAAGTTTAGAAGGGAATTTTAAGGAAAAAAACTTTTAGGAGGGAAGTTTAAGGAAAAAAACTTACATTTAAATGCCCATCAATGCAGCCTTGTCAGTGTCCATCTGTAGCCTTGTCCATTATTGCAGCCTTGTCAATGTTAGTGTAGCATTATAAGTGTCCATCATTGCAGCCTTTCAGTGTTAGTGTAGCCTTGTAAGTGTCCATCTGTAGTATCATTGCAGCCTTGTGAGTTTCAATCTACAGCCTTGCCCCTGTGTTTGCAGTGCTGCCGTTTAAAAATGGCGTTTAAAATGCCGTTTAAAAATGGCGCCGCCGCTCTCGGCGGCTCTCGGCCATTCTCGGCTGCTCTCGGCGGCTCTCAGCCACTCTCGGCCATTCTCGGCGTGTCTCGGCCACTCTCGGCGGCTTTCGGCCATTCTCAAAGGGACTGCGAGAGCCGCCGAAAATGGGCGAAAGCTGCCGAAAGCCGACGAGAGCCGCAAAAAGGCTCACAATCGACGGGGGATCGGCGTATAACATGATTTTCCCCTGATTTTAAGGGGAAAAAAGTGCGTGTTATACGCCGATAAATACGGGACTTGAAAAAAGTATCGATACTTGTACTCGGTCTTAAAAAAGTGGTATCGGTGCAACCCTAGTTGGAACCCTACATGACAAAATGTGGAAAATGTCAAGGGGTATGAATACTTTTTCAAGGCACTGTGTATGTATATATGTATATGTATGTGTGTGTATATATATCTTATGCCGCGTACACACGGTCGTACTTTTCGTCTACAAAAGTCCAACGGACGCTGACGGACTAAAGCTGGCTGGTAATCCGATCGTGTGTGGGCTTCTCCGGACTTTCAACGTACTTTTTTAGCCTCAAATCCGACGTACTTTAGATTTGAAACATGCTTTAAAACTTTACGACGGACTCGAGTCTGGTCGAAAAATCCGCTCGTCTGTATGCTAGTCCGACGGACAAAAACCCACGCTAGGGCAGCTATTGGCTACTGGCTATGAACTTCCTTATTTTAGTCCGGTGTACGTCATCACGTAAGAATTCGACGGACTTTTGTGTGATCGTGTGTAGGCAAGTCTGTTCGTTAGAAAGTCCGCCGCAAGTCCGTCGAAAGTCTGTCGGAAGTCTGTCGGAAGTCTGTCGAACAGGCTGTCTGACTTTTGTAGACGAAAAGTACGACCGTGTGTACGCGGCATAACAGTATATATACAGTGTGTATATCAGTGGTGTATTTAGGTTTTGTGCTGCCCTAGGCCTGACTAAACTCCTGCACCCCCTAATTTAAATATGCCCCACCCCTTCCTGTCAACACCACACCCCTTTCTGTTTAAGACCCACCCAGTCATGTGAAAACCACACCCCTTCCTCTTTAGGGTCCACCTCTTCCTCTCTGTACATTAAAAGTGGGTACCAAGTGCCTACTTGTAAGCTACTTGAGGGCAGGGACCGATGTGAATGTAGAATGCAGGCCTCAAAATTTCAAGTCATGAGCCATTAGCCAGGCCTTAAGACCCATTTCACACTAAGGCATTTTTCAGCGCCTGAAAAATGGCTCCCCTGCAGTCTCATTGTGAAAGCCGGAGGGCTTTCACACTGAGGCGATGTGCTGGCAGGACATTAAAAAAACTCCTGCAAGCAGCATCTTTGGAGCGGTGTATACAAGGTTTGATTGCAAGGTATAACATATAACGGCTCTACGCGTTTCGTGGATTTATCCACTCAATCAGGAGCAATTTGAGGTAAAAATATCTATAAAGAAATAAATGAGTGCAAAAGGATCAGATAATTGGCACGAGGGGAAAGAAGGAAGAGGAGGGACAAAAGTTCCCCAGTCACTCTTACCTACAGATAAGCTAAATCTTCAGGAGGTAGGTGGGAACAAACCCATGGCGCCCTCAGCTGTCAACACTACCTCCTGAAGATTTAGCTTAGCTGTTCATGCAAGACAGCCCAAGAATTTACAGGAACTGGAGGCTTTTTGCCAAGAGGAATGGGCAGCTTTACCATCTGAGAAGATAAAGAGCCTCATCCACAAATACCACAAAAGACTTCAGGCTGTCATTGATGTTTAAGGGGGCAATACACGGTATTAAGGACTAGGGTGTGTAAAATTTTGATCAGGGTCATTTGGGTCGTTTCTGTTGCCATTATGATTTAAAAAGAGCAACACATTTGACTGATATTAAATGGCTTCAGCCAAATACTAAACATGTGTATTCTCTGAAAAATGGCCAAGAAATCATAAATTCTGCCAGGGTATGTAAACTTATGAGCACAACTGTATATATACACTATATTACTAAAAGTATTGGGACGCCTGCCTTTACACGCACATGAACTTTAATGGCATCCCAGTCTTCTTCTGTAGGGTTCAATATTGAGTTGGCCTACCTTTTGCAGCTATAACAGCTTCAACTCTTCTGGGAAGGTCATCCACAAAGTTTAGGAGTGTGTCTATGGGAATGTTTGACCATTCTTCCAGAAGAGCATTTGTGAGGTCAGGCACTGATGTTGGGTGAGAAGGCCTGGTTTGCAGTATCTGCTCTAATTCATCCTAAAGGTGTTCTATCGGGTTGAGGTCAGGATTCTGTGCAGGCCAGTCAAGTGCCTCCACCCCAAAACCACTCATCCATGTCTTTATGGACACACTCCTAAACCTTGTGGACAGCCTCCCAGAAGAATTGAAGCTGTTATAGCTGCAAAGGGTGGGCCAACTCAATATTGAACCCTACAGACTAAGACTGGGATGCCATTAAAGTTCATGTGCGTGTAAGGGCAGGCGTCCCGATACTTTTGACAATATAGTGTATACAGTAGGGATGAGCCGAACACCCCCCGGTTCGGTTCGCACCAGAACCCGCGAACGGACCGCAAGTTCGCACGAACGTTAGAACCCCATTGACGTCTATGGGACTCGAACGTTCGAAATCAAAAGTGCTCATTTTAAAGGCTAATTTGCATGGTATTGTCCTAAAAAGGGTGTGGGGACCCGGGTCCTACCCCAGGGGACATGTATCAATGCAAAAAAAACTTTTAAAAACGGCCGTTTTTTCGGGAGCAGTGATTTTAATGATGCTTAAAGTAAAAAAAAAAAAGTGAAATATTCCTTTAAATATCGTACCTGGGTGTCTATAGTATGCCTGTAAAGTGACGCGTGTTTCCCATGTTTAGAACAGTCCCTGCACCAAATGTCATTTTTAAAGGAAAAAATCTCATTTAAAACTGCTTGCGGGTTTAATGTCATGTCGGGTCCTGGCAATATGGATGAAAATCAGTGAGACAAACGGCATGGGTACCCCCCAGTCCATTACCAGGCCCTTTGGGTCTTGTATGGATATTAAGGGGAACCCCGCACCCAAATTAAAATAAGGAAAGGTCCCTATATACTCTGAACAGCAGTATACAGGCGGTGCAAACAAGACAGGGACTGTAGGTTTGTTGTTAAGTAGAATCTGTTTGTAATTTTGAACATTTTTAACGTGTTTAGCTCCAGCCAAAAAATCTTTTCTAAGCTTTTTGGAAAACATAGGGAAGGGTTATCACCCCTGTGACATTTGTTTTGCGTCTTTCCTCCTCTTCAGAAGATTTCACCTCACTTTTTTGTCCCAATGAAAAATGTTTTTTGAAAATTTGGGTTTTTTTGTGGAACAAGGATTGGAAAGCATCAGTGGAAAGGAGAAATTGTTTTCCCATATTAACTCTTACATGAGAGAATTTCCCTTCCTAGGGGTAGATTTCATCTCACTTCCTGTTGTCTCCTTCCGTTTGCAAGTAGGAGTCGTTTGTACGTTAGATGTTTGAAAGTAGGGTCCTGCCCTATATACTCAGCAGAAATTTGGGCCTTAGGTGTTGCTGTGGCCAAAACACTGTAAGCCCTCACAGGGCCCTGCTGTGAAATATTAGATCAAGAATTGTAATTACATGCCCCTGTTGAACAGGAGCTGAAAAATTAGGCCTTAGGCACTGGTGCTGGTGCCACAACACTGCAACCCCTCACAGACACTCTAGTTGGAACGCAGGAACGAGCCCTGCTGCAAAGTATTGCATCAAAAATTGTAATTACACGCCCCTGTTAGACAGGGGCAGAAAAATTGGGCCTTAGGCACTGGTGCTGGTGCCACAACACTGCAACCCCTCACAGACACTCTAGTTGGAACGCAGGAACGAGCCCTGCTGCAAAGTATTGCATCAAAAATTGTAATTACACGCCCCTGTTAGACAGGGGCAGAAAAATTGGGCCTTAGGCACTGGTGCTGGTGCCACAACACTGCAACCCCTCACAGACACTCTAGTTGGAACGCAGGAACGAGCCCTGCTGCAAAGTATTGCATCAAAAATTGTAATTACACGCCCCTGTTAGACAGGGGCAGAAAAATTGGGCCTTAGGCACTGGTGCTGGTGCCACAACACTGCAACCCCTCACAGACACTCTAGTTGGAATGCAGGAATGAGCCCTGCTGCAAAGTATTACATCAAAAATTGTAATTACACGCCCCTGTTATACAGGGGCTGAAAAATTGTGCCTTAGGCACTGGTGGTGGCGCCCAGAACCAAAAATGTTCTTACAAGCTATCAGCGTGATGATTGAGGAGGAAGAGGATAATTACTCAGGGATAGTCACTCAGCATCAGCATAGGCAGTCTTTGAAGGGATCTGAAAAAAATTATTCAGTTACATCAGCATCAGGTGCTTGGTAGCTGGTGGTGATCCAAGACTGATTCATTTTTATGAAGGTCAGCCGATCGACCGAGTCAGTGGACAGACGCACCCTGTGATCGGTTACCACGCCTCCAGCAGCACTGAATGTGCGTTCCGAAAGAACGCTGGATGCAGGACAGGCCAGTAGCTCAATTGCATACTGTGCAAGCTCTGGCCAGTGATCCATCCTCAAGACCCAGTAACCCAGAGGATTTTCGGTGGGAAAGGTGTCCAAGTCTGATCTTGCCCCTAGGTATTCCTGCACCATGTAAAACAGACGCTGGCGATGGTTGCTGGAACCGATCATACCTTGGGGCTGCGGACCAAAAAATTGTCTGAACGCATCGGTCAGACGGCCACCTTCTCCACCGCTCCTTCTTTGACTGACCGAAGCCTCAGCAACACGTTGTCCAGAAACAGGAGTTTGTAACCTCCCAGTCTCTGGGAACGCGTTGCACAGACCTTTCTGCAAGGCCTCCCGAAGATGTTTCATCCTCTGCTCCCTCTGCGATGGCAAGATAAGGTCCGCAACCTTACCCTTGTAACGTGGATCAAGGAGGGTTGCCAGCCAGTATTGGTCCTTCTCCTTGATACCACGAATACGAGGATCCTTACGCAGGCTTTGCAGGATCAGGGAGGCCATGCAGCGTAGGTTTGCTGAGGCATTCGGTCCGGAGTCCTCTGGGTCACTAAGGACAACAACGTCCGCAGCCACCTCCTCCCAGCCACGTACAAGTCCATGTGTTCCTTGGGACTGATCCCTTAAAGACTGCTGATGCTGAGTGCCAGGCTCCACCTCCATACTGACACAATCTTCCTCCTCCTCCTCCTCCTCCTCCTCTTCCTGTGTGATCGGCGGGCACGCAGGAACACTGTCTGGATAAAGGGGGCCTTGAGAGCTAAGGAAGTCCTCCTCTTCCTGCCTCTGTTCTGCCTCAAGTGCCCTGTCCATTATTCCACGCAGCGTGTGCTCCAACAGGTGGACAAGGGGGACAGTGTCACTGATGCATGCACTGTCAGTGCTCACCATCCTCGTGGCCTCCTCGAATGGTGACAGGACAGTGCATGCATCCCTGATCATGGCCCACTGGCGTGGGGAAAAAAACCAAGGTCCCCTGACCCTGTCCTGGTGCCATAGTCGCACAGGTACTCATTGATGGCCCTCTGCTGCGTGTGCAGCCGCTGCAGCATGGCCAATGTCGAGTTCCACCTGGTGGGCATGTCACAGATTAGGCGGTTCTTGGGCAGGTTAAACTCCTTTTGGAGGTCCGTCAGCCGAGCACTGGCATTATATGACCGGCGGAAATGCACACAGACTTTCCTGGCCTGCCTCAGGACATCCTGTAAGCCCGGGTACCTGCCCAAGGACCGCTGCACCACCAAGTTAAGGACGTGAGCCAAACAGGGCACATGGGTCAGTTGTCCCTGTCGGAGGGCAGAGAGGAGGTTGGTGCCATTGTCGCAAACCACCATTCCTGCCTTAAGTTGGCGTGGCGTCAACCACCTCTGAACCTGCCCCTGCAGAGCTGACAGAACCTCTGCCCCAGTGTGGCTCCTGTCCCCCAAGCACACCAGCTCAAGCACCGCATGGCATCTTTTGGCCTGCGTACTTGCGTAGCCCCTTGAACGCCTACGGAGCACCGCTGGTTCCGAGGAAGAGGCCATGGAGGAAGAAGAAGAGGAGGGGGTGGAGGAGAGAGGTGTGTCACAATCAGCATTTTGGAGGCGTGGTGGCGGAACAACCTCCAACACTACTGCACCTTGTCCTGCATCCTTCCCAGCTGCCATCAGAGTCACCCAATGCGCCGTGAAACTTAAGTAACGTCCCTGTCCATGCCTGCTGGACCATGAGTCAGCGGTAATATGCACCTTACCGCTGACCGCCCTGTCCAGCGAGGCATGGACATTGCCTTCCACATGCCGGTAGAGAGCTGGAATCGCCTTCCGTGAGAAAAAGTGGCGTTTGGGTACCTGCCACTGAGGAACCGCACATTCCACAAACTCACGGAAGGGGGCAGAGTCTACCAACTGAAAAGGCAGCAGTTGAAGTGCTAGCAATTTTGCCAAGCTAGCATTCAACCGCTGGGCATGTGGATGGCTGGGAGCAAACTTCTTTCGGCGGTGCAGCAGCTGGGGCAGGGAAATTTGCCTGGTACAATCTGGCGTCGGTGTACCAAAAGCAGATTGCCCACAAGTACTTGGCTGTGACACACCTAATTCTACACCTTCATTCCTCTCACTGCAGGTCTCAGAGAGGACTGAAGGTCTAGTGGGGTTGGAAATCTCAGCTGATGAGGAGCAAGGAGAGATCCTCTTTGTTCTTTGGTGTGGGTCTTTTAGATATGCTTGCCAACGAACTGCATGGCAGGTCAACATATGTCTGGTCAAGCATGTGGTACCCAAGCGGGAGATGTTTTGGCCACGCGAGATACGCTTGAGACATATGTTGCAAATAGCAGCGGTGCGATCTGATGCACTCGTCTCAAAAAAGGCCCACACCAAAGAACTTTTTGAATAACGCGCAGAGACTGCAGCGCCCTGCACATGTGGAGCTTTGGGGTGTGATGCAGTCAATGTGCTGCCCTTAGGCTGGCCCCTGGAGGGCATCCTGCCTCGTTGGTGATGTGCCGCCTCCTCCTCCTCCTCCTCCTCCTCTCTCCTATCAGGCACCCACGTTGAGTCAGTGACCTCATCATCCCCTCCCTCCTCATCACTGGAGCAAACCTGGCAGTATGCTGCAGCAGGGGGAGCATGACTGCCAGATTGCTGTCCTTCTTGGGCACCCCCTCTGTCCGTGCTCATGTTACTGCCTTCATCGAGCTCAGTATCATCATCAGAGCCTTCCAAACGCTGGGCATCCTCCTGGAGCATGTACCCAACACTGTGGTCAAACAGTTCGAGGGAATCCTCATGAGGACATGGTGGAGCTAGGGAAGGAGTCACTGATGACATTGAGCTGAGGGAAGAGGCCGCTGCTTTGCCAGACAAAGCACCCTGGGCATGGGTGAGAGAGGATGAGGAGGATGAGGACGGCTTGGTCATCCACTCGACCAAGTTTTCTGCATGTTGCGGCTCAACACGGCCAGCTGCCGAAAAAAAGGCCAAGCGTGTCCCATGGCCACGGGCTGATGAGGATGCACCGTCTCCACGACCAGCACTAGACACAGAGCCTGCTTGCCCTCTCTTATTGGCTTGTGACTGTCTGCCTCTCCTTCTTGGCCTTCCAGACATACTAATGGCCTGTAGCTGCACTAAGCTGGGATAGAACACCTGTAATTTTCTTCAGGTAGCTTTATATACTGTAACCAGACAAGCCTGCCTGTCAGTAGGAAGATAACAGGAACGGATCTAGCTGAACACTGTGAGCAGGACGCACTGCACTAAATGTAAATAGCAGGAACGGATCTAGCTGAACACTGTGAGCAGGACGCACTGACTGCACTAAATGTAAATAGCAGGAACGGATCTAGCTGAACACTGTGAGCAGGACGCACTGCACTAAATGTAAATAGCAGGAACAGATCTAGCTGAACACTGTGAGCAGGACGCACTGACTGCACTAAATGTAAATAGCAGGAACGGATCTAGCTGAACACTGTGAGCAGGACGCACTGACTGCACTAAATGTAAATAGCAGGAACGGATCTAGCTGAACACTGTGAGCAGGACGCACTGCACTAAATGTAAATAGCAGGAACAGATCTAGCCTAATCTAGCTAACTCAAATCAAATGACACTGTCTGTCTCTCTCTCTATCAGCACACCGGAACACACTACACAGGGCCGCCGTGCAGGCGGCCTTATATAGTGTGGGGCGTGTACTAAATCCCCTGAGCCATAATTGGCCAAAGCCACCCTGGCTTTGGCCAATTACAGCTCTCTCTACTGACGGCGCTGTGATTGGCCAAGCATGCGGGTCATAGTGCATGCTTGGCCAATCATCAGCCAGCAATGCACTGCGATGCCGCAGTGAATTATGGGCCGTGACGCGCCACACGAATTTGGCGCGAACGGCCCATAACGTTCGCAATTCGACGGACGGTCGAACAGCCGATGTTCGAGTCGAACATGGGTTCGACTCGAACACGAAGCTCATCCCTAGTATACAGTAAATACACAGTATATGTATGTATGTATGTGTGTGTATATATATATATGTATATATATAAATGTATCAATTTGTTTCACAAATATTATTTTACTACGTGACAAAGGATTTTCAAATTAAATACCCAACAGTACACGACTTGTGGGGAAAATCTTTGGCTTTTGCTTGTGTAGCGCTGAATTTGTTTCTGATTTCTCTGCACACCTGAAGATGGCACATCTCGCTCACCCAGCACCTACACATCTTGAGGTACAGTATTGTGTAAAAGTCTTAGGCAGGTGTGAAAAAATGCTGTAAATCAGGAATGTTTTCAGAAATAGAAATTTTATTTTTATTAATTAACAAAATGGAAAGTAAATGAACAAAAGAGAAATCCAAATCAAATCAATATTTGGTTTGCCCATAGGTGTGCGCACAGAGTGTGCCAAATGTGCCTAGGCACCCTACTCATCCCCATTTAAACCCCTGATATTTCACCAAAGCCCCCTAACAGGGCTCCTAAAATACGTGTAAAAAAATTATTTAAAAAAAAAATTGTAAAAAATATAAAAAATAAAAACTACCGACACCATCCTCTGCCCTACTGACACTGTCCACTGCTCTACTGACACCGTCCACTGCTCTACTGACACCGTCCACTGCCCTACTGACACCGTCCACTGCTCTACTGACACCGTCCACTGCTCTACTGACACCGTCCACTGCTCTACTGGCACCGTCCACTGCCCTACTGACACCATCCACTGCTCTACTGACACCGTCCACTGCCCTACTGACACCGTCCACTGCTCTACTGACACCGTCCACTGCTCTACTGACACCGTCCACTGCCCTACTGACACCGTCCACTGCTCTACTGACACCGTCCACTGCTCTACTGACACCGTCCACTGCCCTACTGACACCATCCACTGCTCTACTGACACCGTCCACTGCCCTACTGACACCGTCCACTGCTCTACTGACACTGTCCACTGCTCTACTGACACCGTCCACTGCTCTACTGACACCGTCCACTGCTCTACTGACACCGTCCACTGCTCTACTGACACCGTCCACTGCCCTACTGACACCGTCCACTGCTCTACTGACACCGTCCACTGCTCTACTGGCACCGTCCACTGCCCTACTGACACCATCCACTGCTCTACTGACACCGTCCACTGCTCTGCTGACACCGTCCACTGCCCTACTGACACCGTCCACTGCTCTACTGACACCGTCCACTGCCCTACTGACACCGTCCACTGCTCTACTGACACCGTCCACTGCTCTACTGACACCGTCCACTGCCCTACTGACACCGTCCACTGCTCTACTGACACCGTCCACTGCTCTACTGACACCGTCCACTGCTCTACTGACACCGTCCACTGCTCTACTGCCACCGTCCACTGCTCTACTGGCACCGTCCACTGCCCTACTGACACCATCCACTGCTCTACTGACACCGTCCACTGCCCTACTGACACCGTCCACTGCTCTACTGACACCGTCCACTGCTCTACTGACACCGTCCACTGCCCTACTGACACCGTCCACTGCTCTACTGACACCGTCCACTGCTCTACTGACACCGTCCACTGCCCTACTGACACCGTCCACTGCTCTACTGACCCCGTCCACTGCTCTACTGAGCCCGTCCACTGCTCTACTGACACCATCAGTATAGTATATACACATGCACACACACACACTCATGTGTTTGAGCTTGGAGGTGCACACCCTAAAGCAATAGGCTGTGCACACCTATGAGTTTGACCACCCTTTGCCTTCATAACAGAATTAATTCTTCTAGGTACACTTGCACACAGTTTTTGAAGGAACTCTGCAAGTAGGTTGTTTCAAACATCTTGGAGAGGTAACCTCTCCTCTCCAGTGGATGTTGGCTGCCTCAAATCCTTCTGTCTCTTCTTGTAATCCCAGACAGACTCCATGATGTTGAAATCAGGGCTCTGTGGGCGCCAAACCATCACTTCTAGGACTCCTTGTTCTTCTTTACACTGAAGATGGTTCTTGTGACATTGGCTGTATGTTTGGAGTTGTTGTCCTGCTGCAGAATAAATCTGGGGCCAATCACATACCTCCCTGATTGTATGGCATGATGGATAAGTATCTGCCTGGATTTTTCAGCATTGAAGACACCATTGATCCTGACCAAATCTCCATCTCCAGTAATGCAGCCCCAAACTTGCAAGGAACCTCCACCATGCTTCACTGTTGCCTGCAGACACTCATTATAGTCCAATATTATCCAGCCCTTTACCAACAAACTGCCTCCTGCTACAGCCAAATGTTACACATTTTAACTCATCTGTCCAGAGCACCAGCTGCTATTTTTCTGCACCCCAGTTCCTATTTTCTCATGCATAGTTGAGTTGCGTAGCCTTGTTTTCATGTCCTATGCTACGTGGTAACACTCCTACATACTGTGGGACCATGGAGAAAGTAGCCTCCCTCTTCCCAGTAGTAAAAAAAAGAAAAAAAAAAAAGAGGGGAATCTAGAGATTTAGAGGAGGCTGAGAGCAATAGAAGGAACCCTTTTAGACATAAGAATACATACTTGAATAGAATTTTAGTTATTTTTAAAAAATGGTTTATTTAGTTTCACTTTAAATACAGAAAGAGCTAAGTCTCCATATTTCACCAGATAAAATGCTTTGCTAACAGTGACAGGGAATGCGAGGCGGAATAGATAACAAGAGAAAGTGCTATTTTATAACTCTCAAACCATTCCACTTTATGCT
The DNA here is from genome assembly GCA_037952835.1 of Lithobates septentrionalis. Lineage (NCBI taxonomy): Eukaryota > Metazoa > Chordata > Amphibia > Anura > Ranidae > Lithobates > Lithobates septentrionalis. The sequence goes on along the minus strand of JBBDGP010000072.1, from coordinate 1,188,543 downwards.
GTATGGGCAGTATGAAAATGCAGTTACAGGAACGGAAAATCTCTGTTTACTAAATGTTACACTTTGTAACGCTCTCCTCTCTGCCAAAATCCCTGTGAGTAATTAGATTCTATATTTCACTGCAAAGTGATGGAAAGGAATAATGGGATGCTACGAGTCATTTGCAAAACTGAAGTCATAATCCTGAGAGCATTGCGGTAGCTGGATGCGTTCTGTTTGTTTGTTTGGCACACCACACCGGGTATATTTTTTCACAAGCTGACCGGCATTCTCATCCTGCCAAATACTCTTCGGACGAGAACTATGGAGGAATTATACTCTGGGATTTTTAGAGGATTATCTACAAATTCATATTTGTGATCTGCACAGAGTTTCAGCACGCCTGTCCATTTTTGCTTGGGCACAATACCATACCATAACTGGCATTGTACATTCGTTTTTTGGAAGCTGGCTTTCTAAGTGTCCCTTAACACCTAACCCTTCCTTACCTAAATGCCTAAAGTGGACGTAGCATTATATATATTTTTGGGTGTTACATGCATACATACTATGTACACTAATGTGTAGGTGTGACTCTTAAAAGTATTTTTTCTTTTCAATATTTTTATTGAGTTTTAACAAATGACAAAGAAATGCAAATATGGTACATATAAATTGTTGACCTGCAGAGCCCAAAATAGAAGGGTACGATTACCAACAAACAGACATCTAAACTTGCAGGGTACAATACGAAAGTCGACATGACATATCAGGCTTATGCCCCCTACACACGGTCGGATTTTCCGACGGAAAATGTTCGATGTGAGCTTGTCGTCGGAGATTCCGACCGTGTGTAGGCTCCATCGGACATTTTCCATCGGAATTTCGGTCACACAAAATTTGAGAGCTGGTTCTCAAATTTTCCGACAACAAAATCTGTAGTCGTAAATTCCGATTGTGTGTACATAATTCCGATGCACAAAGTTCCACGCATGCTCGGAATCAAGCAGAAGAGCCGCACTGGCTATTGAACTTAATTTTTCTCGGCTCGTCGTATGTGTTGTACGTCACTGCATTCTTGACGTTTAGAATTTCCGACAAGATTTGTGTGAACGTGTGTATGCAAGACAAGTTTGAGCCAACATCCGTTGGAAAAAATCCATGGATTTTGTTGTCGGAATGTCCAATCATGTGTACAGGGCATTAGAGAAGGAATCATTGCAAACGTGTTCTCATGATCTCCTCCAGAATAGGTGAATCTGTGGTCTCCTTGGACCTAACCCCTCCAGGAGTCTAAATCACTGAGGGGTCTTCCAGGAGGGTTTGATAGGCCCATCCGTCGGGAGGACATCCGCCACACCCTTGGGATCACACTGTGGGTGTGGGGACAACCTCCCCACAGGCCTGGAGCACTCATCTCGCCCACCCAAGTCACATCAGTCCGAGGACCATAGGTCGAGTTAGACCAAGGAGGAGCCGGTTGCATAAGGGTAAGCCAGTCTTAATGCGTTAAGCGGATACAACTTTGTTGTTAATATCATGAGTAGCCTATCAAGGCATGTTGACAACAGTATAACCTTATTCATAAAGTAACCGAATTTCACCCCCTCTCCCCAACAAAAGTCTGCTAGGGAGGAAAAGAGGTAAAATCAAAGGAGAGGGGGCGTCAGAATGCCCCCAGGAAAGTAGGAAGAAGAAAGAAGTGTCGAATGAGAAAAGGTTCTACCAGGAAGTCCCTACTACTGGGTTGTGATACCAGGGCAGAGAGGAATTTTGATGTAGTCCACCCAAGGTTGCCAGATAGCCTCAAAAGTTGTTGATTTGTCTAGTAGTTTCGCCACTATTTGCTCCTGCACCATACTCCGAGAGATTTTCCATTTAGCTGATACAAAGGAGATTGAAGTTTTTCTCCATGCCCCTGCCAGCGTAACCTTGGCTCCCAGGAGTATGAAAAAGATTAAAGTTTGAGAGTTTGAGTGTATTTGGGAACTCGGTCTACCCTTCCCCCCAAGAGGGCTATCGTGGATTCCTGGGGAACTGCCACCCCCATGGCTCTCCGTATTAGTTGGAATATTCTGTTCCAGTATGATATAATGCGGGGACCTGACCGACACGTGTGGAACATGGAGCCTACCAGATTACACCCTCTTTAGCACAACGGGGAGGAATCTGGGTAAATTGTGGCCAGTCTAGCGGGTACATAATACCACCTTGTAAGTACTTTCACATTTGCTTCGATCAAAGACACATTCATGATACCTTTGTAAGCGTGTTTCAACGATTGTAACCCACGATATCTCCATGTCCGATTCCCAGGCCCGGTCACAGGGTGGTTTGTCGCCAGTAAGGAGTATATGATTGAGATGCCTCCCCTCTGATCCATGACATTGGAGCACCATCATTCATGGTGTGGAATTGGGAGATTCAGATTTGTCATGCCAGATCAAGTGGAGGAAATGTCTAATCTGGGAAAGTCTGAATTTTTCCTAAAAGTATTTTTTCATGACATGAAGTTCTAACACTTGGATTGCAGCACATTTGAAAGGGTTTTTTTTAATAGTTAGTAGTTTAGCCACTAGGTTGTGCTTTCTCTTAGGATAGAAATAGTGGATTGAGTTAGAGAGAGAGGGAGTTCAGGCAGAGAGTTTGAGAAGAGAGGTGGTAGACCAGGGTTTCTCAACTCCAGTCCTCAAGGCGCCCCAACAGGTCATGTTTTCAGGCTTTCCATTAGTTTGCACAGGTGATTTGATCAGTTTCACTGCCTTAGTAATTACCACAGCTGTTTCATCTGAAGCAAATCCTGAAAACATGACCTGTTGGGGCGCCTTGAGGACTGGAGTTGGGAAACACTGTGGTAGACTAAGCTGGTCCCCATGGGACTAGATAGGGACCTCCCTGGAGAGATGTATCCTTACCAGAAAGTGGCATTCCCTTGCTGGAGGTTACTTGGAGAGGTCCTGGTACCCTAGATAGGACTAGTTCTGGGAACAGGACAAAATATGGCCAAAATGCCGACAACTGCTACCGGGGATCGGTTAGAAGATGTATGCCCTGACATTATGAAGCAAAAAGCATTGGAAACTGACCGGATTGTCCCTGTTTTTGGTGGATGCCCTGTTTTTGGGACTGGGACTGGCACTGGCTCGGCCAGGAAGGAAGCGAGTAAGTGTTGTGTCAAGGTGTTGTGCATGTGATGGTGAAGTGTAAACTTTATGCTCCCTCAGAGAGAAGGGACTCACGATAATGCAGAAGTTGGGCAAGATGCTTGTTAGTGGTACTCAGTGATGCAACACTGTAATGTTTTCTTGGACCTACCTACATACAGTATTTGTGGTGTGAATGGACACATAAACCAGTAATTTAAAAATGAGTAACATTCTCCAATTTAATATATTATCTACCTAGCATAATTCTAAAGAAAAAAATATTTAGTAGTGGAGGTTAGAGTATGTAGCCACCCTCTATTTTAATGGGTGTCTACATTTATTTTCCCAGATAGTAGCTTACCTGGGAAAACTGCTTGTTTCTCATTTCGCTTCTCCCCTGTGTTTTAGAATTGCTGCACTACCTTACTGTCACCACAGTGTGTCACCGACTCTTAGCGCTATAGTTATGGGACAAAAGCAATTTTTGTTCTTTTGAGCATTTGTATCCCCTCTGGCTCCCACTAGTACTTTCTTTAAGTGATGCATGCTGGGGGAGGGTATAAAAGCTTAGGGAGTGGCCTGTTGAACTCTCTCTTCCCGAGGCTTCAGCCTGGGGAGGATGTGTGTAGTCTTGTGCTGTATAGGCCTGAATCCTATGGGGACTACATAGTTACATAGTTAATCTGGTTGCAAAAAGACACAAGCCAGTTCAAGCAGTAAAAGGGAAAAAAATGCAATTCTATATACGCAATTCTATACCCACAGTTGATCCAGAGGAATGCAACCCCCCCCCCCCCCAGCATAGTATGACCCAATTTGTTCCACCAGAGGAAAAAAATTCTTCCTGATTGCCCAAGAGGCAATCATATTTTCCTTGAATCAGCTTTACCTATAAATGTCAGTATCCAGTTATATAATGTACATTTAAGAAATAATCCAGGCCTTTTAAAGCAATCTACAGAGCTATCCAGAACCAGCTCTTGAGGGAGTCTATTCCATATTTTCACAGCTCTTACTATTAAGAAACCTTTCCGTATTTACAGATGAAATCTCTTTTACTCTAGACATAAGGAGTGCCCCCTTGTCCTCCATGATGACCTTAAAGTGAATAACTCAACACCAAGTTCACTATATGGACCACTTATGAAGGGACGGCCCTACCATGGGTCCTGCTGGGTCCATTGGACCCAGGCAGAACTTTGAGAGGGGCGGCAAGTTGACACCCAAGATTTTTTTCCAGCAGTTTTGTGTGTCATTCAGGGGCGGCCACTATGCTGCCCTGTAAAAAGGCCGCCCTGCTGCCCTCAACGCGCTTACTCATAGTTTACGGGCGCGAGGGTGCTCGCACAAAGTCTAACACCGACAGTTAAACACTCGAGCACACATGCAGAGCTCAGGTGTGTGTGCTGCCAGGGGCAGGGTACCCACAGGAGACAGAGAGCAATGAAACATCCCTTCCCCACCAGCTCCGACAGCAGCCGATGTTCGGGCGCAGCTTGCGAGGCTTGCATTTCTATTGGGTGAAACTGAAGGGGGTGCGGCCAGCCTTCTTCTGCTCTGGTGCATGCATGAGGCTAGGCACTGTAGACTGTGGGAGCCATAGGCGTGCGCAGCCCTTTGCATTAGGGTGTGCACTGTATGTATGTATGTGTGCATATGTGTGCGTGTGTGTGTGTATATATATATATATATATATACATACACACATACACACACACACACACTATATTGTCAAAAGTATTGGCACGCACTTGAATTTTAATGGCATCCCAATCTTAGTCCGTAGGGTTCAATATTGAGTTGCCCCACCCTTTGCAGATATAACAGCTTCAACTCTTCTGGGAAGGCTGTCCACAAGGTTTAGGAGTGTGTCTGTATGGGAATGTTTGACCATTCTTCCAAAAGCGCATTTGGGAGGTCAGTCACTGATGTTGGATGAGAAGGCCTGGCTCATAGTCTCTGCTCTAATTTATCCCAAATGTGTTCTATCGGGTTGAGGTCTATCGGGTTGAGGTCAGGACTCTCTGTGCAGGCCAATCAAGTTCTTCCACTCCAAACTCGCTCACCCATGTCTTTATGGACCTTGCTTTGTGCAGTGGTCCAAATCATTTGGTGGAGGGGGGATTATGGTGTGGGGTTGTTTTTCAGGGGTTGGGCTTGGCTCCTTAGTTCCAGTGAAGAGAACTCTTAAGGCGTCAGCATACCAAGACATTTTGGACAATTTCATGCTCCTAACTTTGTGGGAGCAGTTTGGGGATGGCCCCTTCCTGTTCCAACATGACTGCTCACCAGTGTACAAAACAAGGTCCATAAAGACATGGATGAGTGAGTTTGGGGTGGAGGAAAATTAACTTCAAGTGCAATAATTCACAATTTAATAGTAACTAAATCATATAAAATTAAGTGTAACAATCCAAAAAATAAAACTTCCAAAGTGCTGTAATGGTTTGAACCACCCAACTAAAAAGTTGTTGCACTTGAAGTTAATTTAGCGCTACACTTTTTTTCTTTTGTGGTGTGGGAACACATAACAGTGCTTAGCGGCAAGCCTTTTACTGACACTTTTTTTTTTACTTTACCCCCCCAGTAGTTTTTGTAAATAGTAGTGTGGGAATTACCTATTATTATACTAAAGATCGGCATGTGGCATTAATAAACATCAACAGATTTCAGTTGTGCCTCACCAGGCCCGCCCCCCCGCCCACATGAACATTGTGCCTGGCTACACAGTTCATCTCCCCATCCCTGCATTCAGTGCCCAGATGGGCACTGATTGGCACTGATAGGCAGCACTGATTGGGAGCACTGATTGACACTGATTGGCAGCGTTGATGGGCAGTAATTGGCAGCACTGATGGGCACTGATAGGTGGCACTAATAGGTGTCACTGATTGGTACTGATAAGCGGCACTGACTGGTAGCACTGATGGGCATTTATAGGTGGCACTAATAGTTGACACTGATTGACACTGATGGGCAGCCCTGATAGGCACTAATGGGCAGCACTGCTAGGCATCACTGATGGGCACTGATTGGCAGCATTAATTGGCACTGATGGGCAGCACTGGTTGGCACTGATAGTAGCACTGATAGGCAGCACTGATTGGTACTGATAGTGGCACTGATGGGCACTGATTGGCAGCATTGATTGGCGCTGATGGGCGGCACTGATAGGGGTACTGATTGGCAGCATTGATTGGCACTGATGGGCAAATACTGATTGACACTGATAGATGGCACTGATAGGCATCACTGATGGGCACTGATTGGCAGCATTGATTGGCATTGATGGGCAGGACTGGTTGGCACTGATAGCGGCACTGATATCGGCACTGATGGCGGCACTGATGGGCAGCACAGCACTGATGGCGGCACTGATGGGCAGCACAGCACTGATTGGCACTGATAGCGGCACTAACAGAGGAGATCGTGAGGAGATTGTGAGGCGAGAGCCGCTCAGTGTGCGAAGCTGTCAGCTCATGTAACTGCACGCATGGAGAAGATCAGCTGTCACAACTCTGCGATGATGATGGGGTGGGCGGGACCGAGCAGCTATCAAACACCAGCCAATGATTGGGCTGCTTAGGGAGGGGCGGAGCCACATACATGTAGCAGCCCGCCCAGACCCCATCCAATTTGCTGATGTTTGTTGTCTATTCGCTCCCGCCCACCCCCGACATCACCGCGGAGCTGTGACAGCTGGTCTCTCTCTCTACAAGCCATTAAATTAGCTGACAGTGTCACACACTGAGCGACTCTCACCTCACGATCTGCCCAATGTTTCACAGGCAGCTCGGGCTACACAATGCCTGGATATAACATGTCGGAGCAGATCTTGGGAGACAGCTCTGGGTGATTAGGGTGTGCCCAGGCACACCCGGCACACCCCCTGCGCACGCCTATGGTGGGAGCACTGGGAGAGAGCAAGAGAGAGGTAATTTAAGTTAGTTCTGTGTGACAGGACACAAGGGGTGCCCATCATTTTTTTCTAGTAGTGGCTGGGGATCTACTGGATGGCCAAATGTTGCAACACCTGTCATGATAAAAAATTACTATACAGACCTAGCTTTCCATTATACTACTCTCACCCGCCCCTATACTACCCTAGCCCGCCCCTGTACTACCCTAGCCCACCCCTGTACTACTCTAGTCTGCCCCAGTACTGTCCTAACTTGTCCATATCCTACCCTAGCCTGTCCATATCCTACCCTAGCCTGTCCATATACTGCCCTAGCCTGTCCATATACTGCCCTAGCCTGTCCATATACTGCCCTAGCCTGTCCATATACTGCCCTAGCCTGTCCATATACTACCCTAGCCTATCCGTATACTACCCTAGCCTGTCCATATACTACAGAACACTGTTCAATCCATCATATGAAAATGGAAAGTGTATGGCACAACTGCAAACCTACCAAGACGTGGTCGTACACCGAAACTGACAGGCCGGGCAAGGAGAGCATTAATCAGAGAAGCAGCCAAGAGGCTCATGTTAACTCTGGAGGAGCTGCAGAGATCCACAGCTCAGGTGGGAGAATCTGTCCACAGGACAACTATTATGCCGCGTACACACGGTCGGACTTTTCGTCTACAAAAGTCAGACAGCCTGTCCGACAGACTTCCGGCAGACTTTCGGCGGACTTTCGACGGACTTGCGGCGGACTTTCTAACGAACAGACTTGCCTACACACGATCACACAAAAGTCCGTCGAATTCTTACGTGATGACGTACACCGGACTAAAATAAGGAAGTTCATAGCCAGTAGCCAATAGGTGCCCTAGCGTGGCTTTTTGTCCGTCGGACTAGCACACAGACGAGCGGATTTCGGGGTCCGTCGTAGTTACGAAGTAAAGATTTGAAGCATGTTTCAAATCTAAAGTACGTCGGATTTGAGGCTAAAAAAGTATGTTGAAAGTCCGGAGAAGCCCACACACGATCGGATTACCAGCCAGCTTTAGTCCGTCAGCGTCCGTTGGACTTTTGTAGACGAAAAGTCCGACCGTGTGTACGCGGCATTAGTCGTGCACTCCACAAATCTGGCTTTTATGGAAGAGTGGCAAGAAGAAAGCAATTGTTGAAAGAAAGCCATAAGAAATCCTGTTTGCCATGTGCGAGAAGCCATGTGGGGGACACAGCAAATATGTGGAAGAAGGTGCTCTGGTCAAATGAGACCAAAATTGAACTTTTTGGCCTAAATGCAAAAACGCTATGTGTGGCCGAAAACTGACACTGCATATCATCCTGAACACACCATCACCACTGTGAAACATGGTGGTGGCAGCATCATGTTGTGGGGATGCTTTTCTTCAGCAGGGACCGGGAAGCTGGTCAGAGTTTATGGGAAGATGGATGGAGCCAAATACAGGGCAATCTTAGAAGAAAACCTCTTAGAGTCTGCAAAAAACTTGAGACTGGGGCGGAGGTTCACCTTCCAGCAGGACAACAACCCTAAACATACAGCCAGAGCTACAATAGAATGGTTTGAATCAAAGCATCAAGAATCAAAGTGTTAGAATGGCCCAGTCAAAGTCCAGACCTAAATCCAACTGAGAATCTGTGGCAAAACTTAAACATTGCTGTTCACAGAAGCTCTTCATCCAATCTGACAGAGCTTGAGATATTTTGCAAGGAAGAATGGGCAAAAATTTCACTCTCTAGATGTGAAAAGCTGGTAGAAACATACCCAAAAAGACTTGCAGCTGTAATTGCAGTGAAAGGTGGTTCTACAAAGTATTGACTCAGGGGGGCTGAAATTCACGCCACAGTTTTCAGATATTTATTTGTAAAACATTTTGAAAACCATTTATCGTTTTCCTTGCACTTCACAATTATGTGCCACTTTGTGTTGGTCTATCACATAAAATCCCAATAAAATACATTTCCGTTTTTGGTTGTAACATGACAAAATGTGGACAATTTCAAGGGGTATGAATACTTTTTCAAAGCACCGTAAATCTGACTTCCTGATAAATGTCATTTTAGTTGTAATTATCATGATATAAAATAATGAATGTGGGGGCCCTTTGATGGGTATGTTTTTTTTTTGTGGGGGGGGGGGGGGGCAGCATTTCATTCTTGGACCCAGGCAGCCCAATGTCTTGGGCCAGCCCTACACTTATGTATTTATACATGTTGATCATATCCCCCCTTAATCTCCTCTTCTCAAGAGAGAATACTGTACATTCAGTTCCTCTAACCTTTCCTCATAGCTGAGCTCCTCCATGCCTCTTATCAGTTTGGTTGCCCTTCTCTGCACTTTCTCCAGTTCCCCGATATCCTTTTAGTGAACTGGTGCCCAAAAACTTAACAGCATATTCCAGATGAGGTGTTACTAAGGATTTGTACAGGGGTAAAATGATCTCTCTCTGTCTCTCTCTTTGGAGTCCATACCTCTCTTAATACAAGAAAGAATCTAGCTTGCTTTGGAAACCGCATCTTGGCATTGCATGCTATTATTAAGCTTATGATCTATTGGAACACCCAGATCCTTCCCCACCAAGAAAACTGAAGATTGGTTAAAAGACCATATTTAGAGAGTAGTGGTAATAATTCATACTCTAAATGGTCTACAGTTATTAGTGGTGTACCCCAAGGTTCAGTGTTGGGACCCTTACTTTTTAATATATTTATAAATGATATAGGGCAGTGATGGCAAACCTTGGCACCCCAGATGTTTTGCAACTACATTTCCCATGATGCTCCTGCACTCTGCAGTGTAGTTGAGCATTATGGGAAATGTAGTTCCAAAACATCTGGGGTGCCAAGGTTTGCTATCACTGATATAGGGTCTGGAATTAAAAGTAAAATTTCAGTCTTTGCAGATGACACCAAGCTATGAGGTGGAATAAGGTCCTTTCAGGATGTCTCCAACTTACAAGCCAACCTCAATGCACTGTTTAATTGGGCGTCTATGTGGCAAATGAGGTTTAATGTTGATAAATGTAAAGTTATGCACTTGGGGTATTGATGCTTCATACATACTAGGAGGAGAACAGCTGAGGGAGTTAATGGTGGAGGACTAGCACAGAAACATTTAGGCTGCCTTGCCTGGTCAAGGAAGGTGTGCTTCCAAGATGGAAGCCTGCTGGAGGGGCATTGGTTTCTGCCCTCAGAGAGCTGTGGCACTTCCTTGGACTAATGGAGTCTGGAAGCCTTGACATTAGCCTTCTTCCCTGTGAAGTTGGAGCAAGTAAACTACAAAAGATTAAAGTGACTGGCTCCCTTCCTTATTGTGCGATGCTCCACTGTGGCCATGGATCCACCCTGAAACGCCGGCCTTCTCCCTGCTGGAGGCGAGTGCGCTCTTCTACTCCTTTGCAGGAGGGCTGCTACAAGTATATGTACCAATTACAAACAAATCTCTCAACCAACGTTCAGCAAAGACTAACGTGCATTTAAAGAATAATTCATGGGTTGATAACAAGAGTAAAGGCTTCCAGAGCACACAATAGAATATCTGGAGAACATGCCCTGGATACTGGTGTCTGGCACCTCTGCTACAAAAGCAGTTTTTCACCCACTGTCACATGTCTCGCTCCAGCACCATTTCTGAAGAGTAGAGATAGATAAGTCAGAGCTGCAGTCATCATGCTGCTGCAGTCTTCTAGAGTCTGCCACTGAACAGCCACTATGCATTGTCTGTGTAGCCCAAGCAATGACATTGGCACCATAAAAAAATACCCATTCTAGTGTGCAATAATTGAAAAGAGACACGATCAAGTGACCAGTGGATTTTGGATAACTATTTGGGGCTTTTTAATTAGGGGTTCCCTGGCCATAGCTGAACTTTAAAACTTCAGTAAAACTACTTCTAAAAAAAAATAAAAAATTTAAGTCAACAAATGTGCCTGTTATTTTTTATATTTACCACTCGAAGACCAGGCCTTTTCTGGAACTTTTGTTGAAAAATGTAAATCAGTATTTTTTGCTAGAAAATTACTTAGAACCCCCAAACATTATACATTTTTTTTAGCAAAAACCCTAGAGAATAAAATGGCGATCATTGCAATATTTTATGTTACACAGTATTTGCGCAGCGGTCTACTCAAATGCAATTTTTTGGGAAAAGATACACTTTAATGAATAAAAAAAATATAAAACACAATATTTACCTGATTTTTTTTTGTATAATGTGAAAGGTGATGTTATTCCTAAATAGATACCTAACATGTCATGCTTTAAAATTGCATGTGCTCATGGAATGTCAACAAACTACGGTACTTAAAAATCTCCAAAGGCGATGCTTTAAAAATGTTTACAGGTTACCTGTTATAGTTACAGAGGAGGTCTTGCACTGGAATTATTGCTCTCGCTCTAATGTTCTCGGCAATACCTTACATGTGTAGTTTGAAAACTGTTTACACCTGCTTGTATGACTGTATGACTTACGTATGCGTTCGCTTCTGCATGTGAGCACTGAGGGATGGGGTGCTTTGATTTTTTTTTCCCTATTTATTTCACGTTTTATTTTATATTTTTACACTGTCCCTTTATCTATATTTTTTTTTTTGAACACTTTTATTCCTATTACAAGGAATGTAGATATCCCTTGTAATAGAAATAAGGATGACAGGTCCTCTTTATTGAAAGATCTGGGATCAAAAAAGACCCCAAATTTCTCATTTACCTTTAAAAGCAAAAGAAAAAAATGTTTTTTTAACTTTTGCTTTAATATAAAAAAAAAATTATTTACTATGGCCCGGGAACAGGAAGTGACATCAGACATCGCTCTGGTCCTCCAAGGGCATAGAGATGAGTGGCGGGGATCTTGGCCTTACTTGTCTCCATACTCAGCTAACAGGCCGCATCAGCTTCGCTGATGGGTCAGGTAAGCCCGAGAACGACCAGGATGCAGCAGGGGGGGCACCGCTTCTAAAAGTGATCCTGCGGTGATTCCGCCTACTGGACCACTTTTAAAATGCTTGTTGCTCCTTGCAGTTACTTCCTCCTGCTTATTGTCAGTGGCAATGATCTACACCGACTCTCTGAAACATTGCCCACTCCTGTAAGCATGCTCCACGTGTCTACTGCTTACTCTGCTCTCTGAACAGTCTGGTTGATGGGCAGGACCTCTGCTTAGTGTTGCCATTGCTTTTGGGCATGCTCTGGGTATCTAAGGCACTCAGCTCTTTGAATGACCTGGGTGGTTGGCAGGACTGTAATAACAGGAAGAGCCACTGTCGGTCAAACACTTTTACCTGCTCCGTCAGGTAGTGCTGTTGGTAATGTAGACAGGGGGTTGGGTAACAATGTTTGATTAACAGTGGCTCCTCCTATCCCATAACTTAGCCCTTACCACTGATTGACAGCATCTGCCAAGGGTCTTCTGCAGTTTCCGCGCCAGCCTTCCAAGCAGGGGTGAGAAGAGTGGACAGAGCAGTCACATGACCACATATTAAATCCCTAAAAAGGTATTTGCATTGGATTATATTGACAGAAAATGGGGTAAAATCCATACTGATGGTGTCCAGTGTTTTTACTTGTTTGATTGGCTTTGCATTTACAAATGCATTAAGTGTTTAGATAGAAGAGGGCTAAATGTTACAGGAATATATTACATGTTAGAAATAGTTATTAGAGCTTTGGGATTCATTCATTAACAAGGATCACTTTGTTTTTGGCACTGAAAGTCATGTGCTGATGAAGGTCCTCATATTGTACCATGGAGCCAAGGTTACATTTGTTGTCCGAGATCGTTCACCCTTTTCAGATGATGAATCCATTGATATTTACAACTAATCCCTATGGTCTACATCCACCAATCAGCAAAGATAGACTTTAGCCTAAATTCTTCATTATTATTTTCCCGATGACTCAGAAAGTAGGAAAAGAATATACCTTTAATAACCAGTCAGCAACACAACCTCTCGAATATTTAAACCATCAACTAGCTTTTAATACAGATATCAGCCCTGCTCTTACTCAGCGAACAATTTGTTCCTGGATTGTAGTTATCATAGTTACTTGGGATCATCATGCCTCATTTTTTTTCTTTATTTAGAAACAATTTTTTATAGAACCGAGGAAGGAACATTCAGCGCAGAAATTACAGCTAAAGGTTAGGAGAACTGGATAAGAAATTGTCAGACATGATTGGCATCACCTAAAAACAACCATTTGCAAAGCACTAAAGCAGCAATTTTAGCATTGCACTTCCCATACCTAGTAAAGGAATAAAAATGTACAGCAATACAAATTTTGACTAGAAAGTTTGACTGTGGGAGCACTGGGCGAGAGCAATAGAGAGGTAATTTAAGTTAGTTCTGTGTGACAGGACACAAAGAGTGTCCATTTTTCCTAGTAATGGCTGGTGATCTGCTGGATGGCCAAATGTTGCATAACCTGTCATGCTCAAAAATTACTATACAGCCCTAGCTTGCCATTATACTACCCTCACCTGCCCCTATACTACCCTAGCCCGCCCCTATACTACCCTAGCCCGTCACTATACTGCCCTAGCCTGTTTATATACTACCCCAGCCTGCCCCTATACTGCCCTAGCCTGTCTATATACTACCCCAGCCTGCCCCTATACTGCCCTAGCCTGTATATATACCACCCTAGCCTGTCCATATCCTACTCTAGCCTGTCCATATCCAACCTAGACTGTCCATATACTACCCTAGCCTGTCCATATACCCTAGCCTGTCTATATACTACCATAGCCTGCCCCTATACCACCCTAGCTTGCCTATATACTACCCTAGCCTGCCCCTGTACTACCTCAGCCTTTCTATGTACTACCCTAGCCTGCCCCTATACAAAACAATGTCTCTAGTATACCTCTTTGTGGGACTTTTACACGGCAACCAATATAACAGAAAAACATGTTGTTATAAAAATATACATTTTTATTAGTCACTATTTAAAATAAACCTCCACGAGGCTTGTATCATTCCATAAAAACATCAAAAAGATCAGAAAACAAAGTTTGCATAACTCGTATACTCAGTGATGATACCCAATACCATAAACGACTGTACATTCCAAATGGTTCAGTAACTGTATATATGGAAAGGGAAATCCAACGCCATTTCAAATATCTTCATCAGGGCCATCAATCACCAACATACATTTGAATTATCTGCCAGTCTCCATGTAGAGCTCAAAAGCCCTCCACCCAGTGGGGAATTTATAGAATCACCTAATAGGACCACGTATTTCTTTAGTTCATATGTATATGTGTATGTATAGTTCCCCCAACGGCAGAGTTGTCCAGTGAGGCAAGGGGAAAATGTCCTTCAGAAAGTGGAGGATTTATCATAGAAGCTTTCAGATCAAAAACCAGAACAAAAAGGTCCCAATCAAGGGGAACTCATTGATCTTTTCTGATCTTTTTGATGTTTTTGTGGAATGATACAAGCCTCATGGAGGTTTATTTATAATAGTGACTATTAAAAATCTATATTTCTATAACAACATGTTTTCTGTTATATTGGTTGCCGTGTGAAAGTCTCAAAAAGGAGTATGCTAGAAAAACAATTCTGTGCAAATTAAAGGGATGATGGCAACCCTGATCCATCACTGATGAAATGAATGCTTCGAGCATGCCCCTATACTGCCCTAGCCTGCCCCTATACTGCCCCAGCCTGCCCCTATGCAGCCCTATCCCAGTGGCATATAGTTACATAGTTACATAGTAGGTGAGGTTGAAAAAAGACACAAGTCCATCAAGTCCAACCTATGTGTGTGATTATATGTCAGTATTACATTGTATATCCCTGTATGTTGTGGTCGTTCAGGTGCTTATCTAATAGTTTTTTGAAAAAGGGAATTCCACATCCTTGCCGCTCTTACAGTAAAGTACCCTCTATTTAGTTTAAGGTTAAACCTCTTTTCTTCTAATTTTAATGAGTGGCCACGTATCTTGGTAAACTCCCTTCCGCGAAAAAGTTTTATCCCTATTGTGGGGTCACCAGTACGGTATTTGTAAATTGAAATCATATCCCCTCTCAATTGTCTCTTCTCCAGAGAGAATAAGTTCAGTGCTCGCAACCTTTCCTCATAACTAAGATCCTCCAGACCCTTTATTAGCTTTGTTGCCCATCTTTGTACTTGCTCCATTTCCAGTACATCCTTAGTGAGAACTGGTGACCAGAACCGGACAGCATACTCTAGGTGTGGCCGGACCAGAGTCTTGTAGAGCGGAAGAATTATTGTTTTATCTTTGGAGTTGATCCCCTTTTTAATGCATGCTAATAGTCTGTTTTCTCTGTTAGCAGCAGCTTGGCATTGCATGTCATTGCTAAGCCTGACATCTATTAGGATCCCCAGGTCCTTTTCCATCCTAGATTCCCCCAGAGGTTCTCCCCAAGTGTATAGTTTGCATTCATATTTTTGCCACCCAAATGCATTATTTTAACTTTTTCTACATTAAACCTCATTTGCCATGTAGTTGCCCACCCCATTAATTTGTTCAGATGTTTTTGCAAGGTTTCCACATCCTGCGTTGAAGGTATTGCCCTGCTAAGCGTAGTAGCGTTTGCAGAGATTGAACTGTTTACCTCATCCTCCAGGTCGTTTATGAACAAATTAAATAGGATTGGTCCCAGCACAGAACCCTGGGGTACCCCAATACCCACCCCTGACCATTCCGAGTACTCCCTATTTATGACCACCCTCTGAACTCGCCCTTGTAACCAGTTTTCAATCCATGTACTCATCCTATGGTCCATGCCAACGGACCTTATTTTCTACAGAAAATGTTTATGGGGAACTGTGTCAAATGCTTTTGCAAAATCCAGATACACCATGTCTACGGGCCTTCCTTTTAGGATTGGTTTGGCAAGAACGATTCTTCATGAACCTATGCTAATTACTGCTAATGATACTGTTCTCATTACTAAAATCTTGTATATAGTCCCTTATCATCCCCTCCAAGAGCTTGCATACTATTGATGTTAGGCTAACTGGTCTGTAATTCCCAGGGATGTATTTTGGGCCCTTTTTAAATATTGGTGCTACATTGGCTTTTCTCCAATCAGCTGGTACCATTCCAGTCAGTAGACTATCAGTAAAAATTAGGAACAATGGTCTGGCAATTACGTGACTGAGTTCCCTAAGTACCTTCGGATGAAAGCCATCTGGTCCTGCTGATTTATTAATGTTAAGTTTCCCAAGTCCAATTTTAATTCTGTCCTCTGTTAACCATGGAGGTGCTTCCTGTGATATGTCATGAGGATAAACACTGCAGTTTTGGTTACTGAAGCCCCCCGATTCCCTCGTAAAGACTGAGGAGAAGAATAAATTCAATACCTTCGCCATTTCCCCATCCTTTGTAACCAGATGTCCTTCCTCATTCTTTATGGGGCCAATACAGTCTGTCCTCCCTTTTTTACTATTTACATACTTAAAGAATTTCTTGGGATTTTTTTTGCTCTCCTCTGCTATGTGCACAGCAGTATTCGCCCTCGATCGGATGATCAAGGAACGCATACATGCTACAAGATGTACACCGAATCACATCTCAACACCTGTTGGGCATCGTACCTACTAATTTAATGAGAATTGGGGATTATACCCTGTCCAAATGACCTAACAACTAGCTTCCTGACACTAATACTCAACAAGACAATACACAGTTACTCAACAAGACAATATACAGTTACTCACAGACCCACGTGCACTCGCAGACCAACGTGTACTCGCAGACCAACGTGCACTCGCAGACCCACGTGCACTCGCAAACAAGCGTGCACTCACAGACCCACGTGCACACACACAATACACAAATACTAACGATTTACACACAATGCTCAGACAACACTCAGGAACTCACAATACACAGGTACTACCTGACACTAATACTCAATACAGCCCACGTGCACTCGGAGCACTCATGTACTTACAATAAACAGGTACACACTCACCCTACAAGGATACTTGACCCCTGTTATTACCTCTTGTTTTCAACTCTGTTTTTTTTTAACTCACCATTTAGTCCAGTTCCACTTGGTCTAAGTTCCAGCAAGTTCAAAGATGAGTAGGCTCACAATGAGTTCTACATAAAGTTATATAGGCCTCGAGCACCTGTGACCAATTAACCACTCCCCTCAATTAGTAGGCTGAAGGAAGCAAAGGAAAAAAAAGGCTGTTTAAAAAGTGACAGAAAGAGGTGTTAAATAGCTACTAGGAAAAGCCCCCAAAAGAACCTAAAAATGCAACACAGCAATCGTCAGCAGTCAAAAGCAAAACTTGTTCACACTCTCCACTCAAGGTCCCCACTGTTTAGCTTCCAACCAGCTGTCTGGGTGCAATGTGTTCACTGCACACGGGTCCTGCGGGGTGGGGGGACCCACTGTGCTGACAAACACTGCACACATGGATGCCCTAGGGCGCCAAAATAGGGGAGCCGTAACATGGTGGTATGTCATATATTTTTGCATATACAGTGCCTTGAAAAAGTATTCACACCCCTTGAAATTTTCCACATTTTGTCATGTTACAACCAAAATTGTAAATGTATTTTATTGGGATTGTATGTGATAGATAAACACAAAGTGGCACATAATTATGAAGTGGAAGGTAAATGATATCTGAAAATAGTGGTGTGTATTTGAATTCAGCCCCCGTTACTCTGATACCCCTAACTAAAATTTAGTGGAACCAATTGCCTTCAGAAGTCACCTAATTAATAGAGTCCACCTGTTTGTAATTTAATCTCAGTATAAATACAGCTTTTTTATGAACCCCTCAGAGGTTTGTTAGAGAACCTTACTGAACAAACAGCATCATGATGGCCAGGGAACACACCAGACAGGTCAGGAATGAAGTTGTGGAGAAGTTTAAAGCAGGGTTAGGTTATAAACAAATATCCCAAGCTTTGGACATCTCACAGAGCACTGTTCAATCCATCACTGAAAATAGAAATAGTATGGCAGAATTGTAAACCTACCAAAATATGGCCGGACACCAAAACTGACAGGTCGGGCAAGGAGAGCATTCATCAGAGAAGCAACCAAGAGGCCCATGGTAACTCTGGAGGAGCTGCAGAGATCCACAGCTCAGGTGGGAGAATCTGTCCACAGGACCACTATTAGTCGTGCACTTCACAAATCTGGCCTTTATGGAAGAGTGGCAAGAAGAAAGCCATTGTTGAAAGAAAGCCAAAGAAATCCTGTTTGCAGTTTGCGAGAAGCCATGTGGGGGTCACAGCAAACATGTGGAAGAAGGTGCTCTGGTCAAATGGGACCAAAATTGAACTTTTTGGCCTAAAAGCAAAAACGCTATGTGTGGCCGAAAACTAACACTGCATATTACCCTGAACACACAATCCCCACTGTGAAACATGGTGGCGGCAGCATCATGTTGTGGGGATGCTTTTCTTCAGCAGGGACTGGGAAGCTGGTCAGAAATTATGGGAAGATTGATGGAGCCATATACAGGGCAATCTTATGCCCTGTACACACGGTCGGACATTGATCGGACATTCTGACAACAAAATCCATGGATTTTTTCCGACGGATGTTGGCTCAAACTTGCGTACACACGGTCACACAAAGTTGTCGGAAAATCCGATCGTTCTGAACGCGGTGACGTAAAACATGTGCGTCGGGACTATAAACAGGGCAGTAGCCAATAGCTTTCTTCTCTTAATTTATTCTGAGCATGCTTGGCACTTTGTGCTTCGGATTTGTGTACACACGATCGGAAATTCCGACAACGGATTTTGTTGTCGGAAAATTTTATAGCAAGCTCTCATACTTTGTGTGTCGGAAAATCAACATGGGGAGGGTGCTTTGGGGTCTAAAATTTTGCAGTATACAAAACATTATTGGTCATTTAACCGCTTGCCGACCAACGCACGCCGATGTACGTCGGCAGAATGGCACTGGCAGGTGAAAGGGCGTACAGGTACGTCCCCTTTAAGAAGCGGTGTCGCGAGCACGCCAAGTGACGCTTCTTCTGGGTGACAGCTGTTATATAGCTGAGGGCGGGGCCGCCCAGTGACGTAAATGGGTGACCCCGCCCCCCTCTGACACCACGGGGGCTTCCCCGTGGCTTCCTCGTGGCGAGGAGCATGGCTCCTTGTAAGCCCTGTGGACTATGGACTCGCCTGGAGGGTGCGGAGGGGACATGCGGAGATCTCACCATCACTGAACGTAACCGTTTTTAGAAATTCTGGTTGTGCGATACATTCTCACCTTTCCATCATCTGAATGGTAAATATATCACCACACAAATGAAGATGTATTTTTTCACAATATTAACCACTTCAGCCCCGGACCATTTGGCTGCTCAAAGACCAGAGCGTTTTTTGAGATTCGGCACTGCGTCGCTTTAACTGACAATAGCGCAGTCATGCGACACTGTACCCAAATAAAATTGACGTCCTTTTTTTCCCCACAAATAGAGCTTTCTTTTGGTGGTATTTGATCGCCTCTGCGGTTTTTATTTTTTTATAAACAAAAAAAAACAACAATTTTGAAAAAAACGCAGTATTTTTTACTTTTTGCTACAATAAATATCCCCCAAAAATATATAAAAAAACAATTTGTTTCCTCAGTTTAGGCCGATATGTATTCTTCTACATATTTTTGGTAAATAAAAATCGCAATAAGCGGATATTGATTGGTTTGCGCAAAAATTTATAGCGTCTACAAAATAGGGGATAGTTTATGGCATTTTTTTTTTTTTATTAGTAATGGCGACGATCTGCGATTTTTATCAGGACTGTGACATTATGGCGGACACATCGGACATTTTTGACACATTTTTGGGACCATTGTCATTTATACAGCGATCAGTGCGAATAAAAATGCATTACTGTGTAAATGACACTGGCAGTGAAGGGGTTAACCACTAGGGGGCAGTGAAGGGGTTAGGTGTGTCCTAGGGAGTGATTCTAACTGTAAGGGGGCTGGGCTTGAACACACAAGACAGGGATCACTGCTCTCGATCACAGAGAGCAGTAGATCACTGTCCTGTCACTAGGCAGAATGGGGAATGCCTTGTTTACATAATTATCTCCTCTTTCTTCCTCTCCGTGACACGATCGCGGGCACCCGGCAGGCATCGAGACCGCGGCGGCGCCCACGCGCTCGCAACACCACTTCTTAAAGGGGACATACCTGTACGCCCTTTTGCCTGGCAGTTCCATTCTGCCAATGTACATCGGCGTACGCTGGTCGGCAAGCGGTTAAATGTCCAATAATGCTTTGTATACTGCAAAATGTCAATAATGTTGTCTCAATAAGACATTTTTTCTTGATATCTTTCCCTAGAATAATAAACCCCCCTGAAGAAGACCACTAATGAAAGGGTGGAAATGCATTGGGGTATTCATTTGGAAAGCAGTGTTTTAATGTAATTTGAAAACCATGGTCTCCTTGGTGCATTGTTCATGTTGTTGTTTATGTGTAGCTAACCACAGCCTATATTTTAAACTCATTGTACATTTGAATTTATTTTTTGACTTAATAAAAGATCTTTAACTAATTATCTCTTTATAAATATCCTGCTGCTAAAAAAACCCCTTGGGGAAACTCTTCCATTTTTTGCAATTTTTGGGGTGTGCAGCATTGTTAACTCCCATCTATGTGTCCTTCCATTTCATATTTTTTTAGGTGGCTAAACACCCCTTCCCCTTTTAACATGAAACATGAGCTGAGGTATATTCCAATTTATTGAAAATACAGCTGTTTTTTCCTTACAGTCATTTCCAAGGTGATGAAGGGATTTGCATCAGGCAGAAATAGCCAGCATTAAAAGGAAACCTATATTGGTTCAAATAGATAGAACAAAAAAAATAAGTCCAGGAGAAGACAACTCCTGGATTGAAATAGACAAATATTTCCCCTTTTCATTAAATTGGGTAAATACAATATACCTACAGCCCTTCCAATAAAGTAAACTGTAATTATAATAATTTACAATTTAAGACAAATTATAAAAAAATATTTTGTATTTAATTTTGTATGCTCTGCAACATAAATGTTTTGCTTTTCAGTCATTATCCTGAATGCAGCGCTGTGTGTCTCCTTGTAGCTCTGGGTGGGTGCCTCTTTTCCATTCTGCTTCCCGGCACGGTGAAGAGACGTGAACATGTTCACGATTCACCCCATTTTATGCTCCCACAGTTGAGCCTTCCCTTTTGGCCACTGGAGGGAGCATTTTTTGTGCTGACGGCATCCCTTGATCACCACCAAATGGTCAGTGACGTTACG
Source organism: Lithobates septentrionalis (assembly GCA_037952835.1). NCBI lineage: Eukaryota > Metazoa > Chordata > Amphibia > Anura > Ranidae > Lithobates > Lithobates septentrionalis. The sequence goes on along the minus strand of JBBDGP010000072.1, from coordinate 1,167,253 downwards.
CGCAGGCGCGGCCCAGCCGCGCCTGCACGTGACGTTATGACGTCACGCAATTTGAAGGTGACGGCGAATGCCGGGGCTTAGGCCTTCCAGGAACGCCAAGGGGGCCACGCGGATGCCGCAATCATGGCCTTCTTGGTGCATTGTTTGCCATGAGTGATGGTTCATGTTGTTGTTTATGTGTCGCTAACCAGAGCCTATGATTGCGGAAGCCGCAGCGGGGACTGTACGGGGAGGGGTGGTGAACACCTGCAACTAATCGGCATAAAAGATCTTTAACTAATTAAATATATAAATATATAATTATCCTGTAAAAAAAACCCTAGGGGAAACTCTTCCAATTCTTCACTTGTTTGATTGGCTTTGCATTTACAAATGCTTTAAGTATTTAGATAGAAGAGGGCTAAATGTTACAGGAATATATTACATGTTAGAAATAGTTATTAAAGCTTTAGGATTCATTAACAAGGATCATTTTGTTTTTGGCACTGAAAGTCGAGCTGATGAAGGTCCTCATATTGTACCATGGAGCCAAGGTTACATTTGTTGTCCCCGATCATTCACCCTTTTCAGATGTTGAATCCATTGATTTGTACAATTATTCCCTATGATCTACATCCACCAGACAGCAAACATGGACTTTAGCCTAAATTCTTTATTTTTATTTACCGGAAGACTCAGAAAGTAGGAAAAGAATATACCTTTAATAACCAGTCAGCAACACAACCTCTCGAATGTTTAAACCACCAGCTAGCTTTTAATGCAGATATCAGTCCTGCTCTTACTCAGCGAACAATTTGTTCCTGGATTGTAGTTATCATAGTTACTTGGGATCATCATGCCTCATTTTGTTTCATTATTTGGAAACTATTTTTTTATAGGACCGAGGAAGGAACATTCAGTGCAGAAATTACAGCTAAAGGTTAGGAGGGTTGGATAAGAAATTGTCAGACATGATTGGCATCACCAAAAACAACCATTTGCAAAGCACTAAAGCAGCAATTTTAGCATTGCACTTCCCATACCTAGTAAAGGAATAAAAATGTACAGCAATAAAAAGTTTGACTAGAAATATGTAGTTTTATAGCACTAGAAGGATGCATCTACAGAAATGTTTTTTTTTTTTAAACCACTCTAACCTAAACGAGAAAAAATGTGCCAGTGCCATTGCGTTAAAAAAATACGAACAGAATCACAGATATCATTGCAGGTTTGAATTATAAGAAGGATTTGATCTGTCGGTAGAGAAACACGTTATTTATTAAGTCATTCACATTTATTTATCTGCATGTTATTATTCAGGATTTATATAGCACCAACTAGGGATGCACCAATACCATTTTTTTTTTACGGCAAGTATGAGTACCGATACTTTTTTTTAGTACTCGCCGATACCAAATACTGATACCTACCGGCAATTGTTTTGTTTATACTTCAGCTGTCAGCAATGGTATAAAGCATTGAAAAGTTATTTACAAATGAAATAAATATATATATTTTTTATTTTGTACTTTTTTCAATGTGGAACGGGTATATATTTTTAAGGTATAAAAATATTAACGAACAAAGCAAACAAAAAAAAGTTTTATTTATTAATCGTTTATAAATAGAGGTGAATAAAAAAAAAATCAGCAGAAAAATAATAATTAAAGTTATTTAAGGCTGATTAGAGTAAATTAAGGGTTAATAAGGGGTTAAACAGAGGAACATTTAATTGACAGGTTGCTTTACACTGACTTCATCTGCAGATGGAAGTTCATCCCTTTGATCTGTAGATGAACAAACAGAAAGATACCCAATTAAATAATGTTTCTTTTTGTCTATCTGTTTTAGCAGCTGAGCAATGTTGTTGATAAAACAGTCAGGCTGTTTTTTTTTGGGTTTTTTTTGACGTCTCCAATTGCTGGGACTTTGTTTAAGCTTCAGCTATCAACAGGGGAACCCTGCTGACAGTTAAATAAGTCATCAGTTGTTAAAGACGAGGCAGCCCAGCTCCTTAACAACCAGTAATTGGTGCTTTTTTTGTTTACATTTCAGCTGTCAGTGAGGGAATCCCACTGACAGCTGAAAGAACCCGAGCCTGAAAGTATCGGTTTCAGGTATCGGAGCATTTGTACGAATACCGATACTCATGTAAATGCTTAGTATCGGCACTGATACTGGTGTCGATGCAACCCTAGCACCAAGAGTTTGGGCAGTGATTTTCAGTATAAAGCGAGACAGTACAATTACAAGACATATTGAGGATTAGGAAGACCCTGCTCATGGGAGCTTACAATCTAAAAGGGAGGGGCAAGTGTTGCCAAAGGTAATAACTATGGAGGGCTGGGCTGATGGAGAAGGTAGAAGTACATTTTTTAGATGGAGGAGAGATAGTGTCACATACCTGTATGAGAAGTTCAAGATAATGGGGGTGCACAATTCCCGTCCGAGCACCCCTGAGAGTTGAGACAGGCACTGCTAGGGAAACGGAAGGGTGTGGGTGCTAGAAAGATGGAACCATGGGGACCTGAACATAAACACAGATAGGCAGCAGACATAAGAAGGCATGGGGAACCAGAGGCAGGTCAGATGAAAACTGGGTCAATAACAGAGTCAAGCAGGATTCAGGATCAAGGATAACAGATACTCAGATGAAGATGAAAGACCATCCAGCAATGATCCCATGCAAGGCTTAGGTTGAAATAGTACACAGGTGCCAATATCAGTGGTGGATGTGTCTGTGCATCCAAGAGCACAGCGTCGTGCACGCATTTTATGCGCATACACATTCTTCTACGCTTAGGCTCCCATGTTTGCAAATATGTGCACGTTTCTGTGCAAGGGCACAAGCCTTACAGCTGACATAATCTCTCTGATGGCTGATAACATTAAGTTCTGACAGATAGGCTTCCCTGAGAAGATGAGTTTTCAGGGATTGCCTAAAGAAAGACAGAGTAGGAAATAGCTAGACAGATTTGGATAGGAAGTTCAAGAGGATGGGAGAGGCTCTGGAGAAGTCCTGGAGGCGAACTTGTGAGGAGGATACAAGGGAACTAAAGAGCAGGAGGTCTTGGGAGGAGCAAAGTGGGTGGTTTGAATCTAATCCTAGTAAACGAAAAAAATAGCAAACACCCCATAGTTTCACTTTAGCGGAAATATGCCAGGTGAACGTATCTCAAAATGATATTTTTCGAAACTGCATAGGTTTAATTTTGGCGGCTATTTGGAATCTTCATCTAGGGATTGACCTTTGTGTAGGATAAGAAATGAAACCCTGCATTAAAAAAAGGTGGAAAAAATACTTGAACTTCCAGGTTTCTGACATTATTAGAGTAAATGGGTTCAGGTTTTCCAATCAATGAGAATGTATCCTGGCAGGGTTTGAAGGTGCCTTGCCTTAAAAAAAAAAAGAACACTAATCTTAGTGACAACGTCTGCTTTTCTCAAGAAACACCTAATCTTGCGAACGTTTCCCTGATCAAAAGACTTTTCAAAGGATCATAGAACTGTAGAGATGTAGAAAGCTGTAAAAGGCTGCAGAAGAATTTTCAAAGGTCTGAGGTTTCATCAATCTACAGTATGATAAATTGTAATGGAAGATGTAGAGTACTGTTGTAACTCTCCCCAGGACTTGGCATCCTGCAAAAATTATCAGACGGGTTCAGCAAGAAGCACCTAAAGAGTCAAAAACTAAACTGTTTCTAGGATCCTGGTTTATAGATAGGAAACAAAATTGAAAAATCATCATCAGAATGCCATAATGCTAATGCCGCGTACACAAGGTCGGATTTTTCGTCTACAAAAGTCCGACGGACGCCGATGGACAAAATACGGCTGACAATCCGATCGTGTGTGGGCTTCCCCGGACTTTCAGCAGACTTTAGATGACGGACTTTAGATTTGAAACATGCTTCAAATCTTTACGTCGTAACTATGCCGGACCCAGAAATCCGCTCGTCTGTGTGCTAGTCCGACGGACAAAAACCCACGCTAGGGCAGCTATTGGCTACTGGCTATCAACTTCCTTATTTTAGTCCGGTGTATGTCATGACGTACGAATCCGTCGGACTTTTGTGTGATCGTATGCAGGCAAGTCCGTTCGTTAGAAAGTCTGCCGCAAGTCCGCCAAAAGTCAGTCGAAAGTCTGTCGGACGGGCTGTCTGACTTTTGTAGACGAAAAGTCCGACCGTGTGTACGCGGCATTAGGAAAAAAAATGTACCAACACCAAAATCTTGTGCAAGTCACAAAGGAGTACTAAAACTGGAGAGTGCAAAATCTGGTGCAGCTGTGCATGGTAGCCAATCAGCTTCTAACTTCAGCTTGTGCAATTAAGCTTGGCCAAAAAAAAAAGGGAGTTTTTAGTAAATCAACCCCAAAGGGTAGGTGTAGGGGGCATCATGGCTTAAAGCTGACGTTTAGCTAAAAAACACTTTTCTCTACTGCTTTAGTTTCATTATTTAACTATATCAAAGTGTGTCCCACAATGTGCAGGATTCTGTAGAAATCTTCACTACAGGGCTGCTCTGTCCTCTTCCTGCTGTTGAACTTCCAGGGCTGTGGTCATCGGGTCTCAGAAACCATGAAATCAGACTGAGACAGAAGTACAGTTAAATCACACTTGTTTAATAATAAAAGTAAAAAGAACAAACGTAGTCAAAACATAGCCAGAGTTCGGTAACCGGAACGGAAAGTCAGCCAAGCCAGAAGTCAGGGATCAATGTAGTGGAACAGCAAGCAGGACCTGGAGCCCGAAGGGATGTCAGCAAAGCAAGTCTTGAACAGGATCGCAGGAGATGTTTCTGTGATGTTGACCAAGGAGAAGGCAGAGCTCCTCTGGACTGGATGGCTTAAGTAGGCAGGACTGACAAGCAGGATATCATCAACAGCTGAGTAACTGTGGAGAGATAGAAGCTGGCAATTAGCTGACAGCTGAGCAGCCAGCTCAGAGAAGGAAGGGCTGAGCCCAACCCTGACATAGCGTCTCAGAGCTCGGCTGCACTACAGATGATCCCACATCCTCTGATGCATCCTCCTGCCGACTCCTCCATTCAGAGGTTTTTTCATTGCTTACATTGCCAGTGAATGGGGGAAAATCTGAACAGTCACAGGATTCTCTCCTCTATTTACAGATCATGTTACAGGCAGTGCAATCAATGAACTTTTCTTAATGGAGGAGAGGGGAGGAAGGGGCATGTCTCCCATCAGATCATCTTTAGTGCAGCTGACCCTGGAGACCCAAAGCTGTTAACCCCCCTGAAGCTCAGCAGTAGGAAGAAGACATGGGCAGCCCTGCAGTGAGGGCTGCCCTGAGCACATAGGTGTAAGGACACATGACAGGGCGGGCTGGAAGGCGGGAGGAGAGTTAAGAATGGGTGGCGAGTGATATGAGGATATGACGTAGGGAACAGGTAGGATGTGGTCAGTGCTTAAGGAAACTTTGAGGAGGAACAGATAGCATGGTGAGCAATTTGGACCACCTGCCCACTCTCTTGTTCAATGTGTGAATATGGATATGATTAGTTGTGCATAAGTTTGAGGAATTGTAGTACAGGAAGAGAATAGGGGTCTGGTGGGGAATGTCATACTTTTGTCACAGCGTTGGTGGGTCCTTGATGGCTTGATGGCAGGTTTAACCTTAATGATCACAAATACTGTATGTATGATTATGTAGTGTTCACGAAGGAAATACATTCTAAGGTTCATTCCAGGTGAAAAATGGTGTAAAATTACTGGTGCGTACCTACCAAGCTGTTTGTGAAAGGCTGGTGGTACATGACATTGGGTGGCACTGTCAAGGACCTGGCTTTAATGCTTGCACTGTATTTGAATTCTTGTTTGTTTTTTGAAGAATTGGTGTCCAAATTATGTTATTATTATTTGTTATTATTATTATTTTTTTTTTAAATCAGAAAAAGTTTTATTGTGTTGTACAAAATATATTACATGTTGCATAACAGCAGCAAAATAGAGATTTATGCCTTGTACACACGGGCGGACTTTTCAGCAACAAAGGTCCGACAGTCTTTCCGACGGACTTTAGACGGACTTCCGACGGACTTCCGACGGACTTTTGAACAAACGGACTTGCCTACACACGATCACACCAGTCCGACGGATTCGTACGTGATGACGTATGACCGGAGTAAAATAAGGAAGTTGATAGCCAGCAGCCAATAGGCCCTAGCGTCGGTTTTCGTCCGTCGGACTAGCGTACAGACGAGTGGATTTTTCGACCGGACTCGAGTCCGTCGGACAAATTTTAAACATGTTCCAAATCTAAAGTCCTTCAGATTTTCAACCGAAAAAGTCTACTGCAGGTCCGATGGAGAACGCACACGGTCGGATTGTCCGCCGGATTCGGTCCGTCGGACCAGTCCGTTCGAAAATTCCACTCGTGTATACGCAGCATTACAAAAAATTTAATCAGTTCACAGATCAACAAGTTATGCTATTTAAAGATCAACGTGTACATCCACGACACTGCATATAGTACTATGACACATCTTGAGAAGATAAAAAAGGGAAAGGAAAAGACTATGTCGAGTGGGTAAGGTACCACCCTCCCACTCACACAGCAAAACCAAGGGCCAATGGGCCTAACAGAAAGCAAAATCGCTCATATTTTACCTGCTCTTACAAGAATTTCTCCATCTGTATTCCATACAGGGGTTAAACATGCTTGTTTTGTGAAATCCATACCAGGCTCTGTATCTGTCTACGTTCATCATATTCTAGACATCTAGCTTTTAGTCATAATATTTCACATCTGCAACAGCCGGTGCAAAACCAATTGCGGAGGTGCTAGTCCTGAAGTTTCCAGCCAGGCTTGCCATATGGAATAGAATTTGCGAGATGCATTTCTATGCTGATACGTTAGGTGCTCCCTAACAAGGATGTAATTAACCTGGTAAACCCATTGTTTTTTCGTTGGGGCGTGAGGGGATAGCCAGAATCTGGCCACTACCTTTCTGGCAAGATATAGTAATCTGATCACTGCTATATGGGAAGGTGAGGGATAGATTTCTTCATCGATAGCACCTAATACACACACCATGGGGTCCAGTGGGACCCTAACCTGGTAAACTGTAGAGATAGCTTTGGTTATTTCGGCCCAGTATCGGTGTAGTTTGGGACATCTCCAGATTAGATGAATTAGAGATCCCTCCTCCCTGTTACATTTAGGGCAGAGAGGGGTATCTCTCCTTCCCCAACGATGCAACCGTGTGGCTGTATGGTATGCCCTATGCAGCAAGAATAACTGAGAGTCTATGTGACTGAGATATTGATGTAATTGGCCCAGATCGCAAGCATAACTCCCACATTTCATCAGTTATTTCCCCTAGGTACTCTGTCCAGCCCCTTCTACACGGTAGGGCTGCAGGGTTCTGTGCTGATGCCAGTAGGTTTGAGTATATATGCGAAATCAAGCCCTTTTTCTCTTGACAATAAAAATGTCTTTTATCAGTGGGTGGCTAGATAGTAGTAATGTAGATGTTCGGCCCTGAGTCTGGATAGCGTGTCTTAATTGGAGATATTTGTAGAATTGGTGTTTGGGTAAGTCAAATTCTGTGTGAATATCCGTAAAGGATTTCAGAACATTATTATTGAATATTTGAGAAATATTGCAAATACCAGCAACTCTCCATAATTGAAACCCTTCTAGATGGTATATCTCTGCCATATTAACATTGTCCCATAGCGGGGTCTCCATAAGAAATCTCGACACTCTTATGCCTTCGGACATTGATCGGACATTCCGACAACAAAATCCATGGATTTTTTCAGACGGATGTTGGCTCAAAGTTGTCAGAAAATCCGATTGTTCCGAACGCGGTGACGTAAAACATGTACGTCAGGACTATAACCGGGGCAGTAGCCAATAGTTTTCGTCTCTTAATTTATTCTGAGCATGCGTGGCACTTTGTGCGTCGGATTTGTGTACACACGAAACTCGGAATTTAACCGATTGTATTTTTTTGTCGGAAAATTTTATAGCCTGCTCTCAAACTTTGTGTGTCGGAAATTCCGACGGAAAAAGTCAGATGGAGCCCACACACGATTTCCGACAACACAATCCGATCATACTTTTTCCGTAGGAAAATCCGACCGTGTGTACAGGGCATAAGACTATTCTTGATAGTGCTCCAGAGTTTTTTTAGGAGGATGACAGTGGGCGCTGTTTGTGGCAGGTGGGGTAAGCCCGCCTCCAAACCCGCCACATGGAGGAAATGCTTGTTCCAGTTCGCAGTAGGCCATCGATTGGGTCAGATCCTAGACCACTCAGGTGTTGTAACTGAGATGCATAGTAATAAAGCTTAGGATTAGGAACAGCTGCTCCTCCCCGATCCTTCCCATACTGCAGAGTGGAAAGGCTGATCCTTGCTACCTGCTTTTTCCATATCAGTGATCCGAAGAGAGTATCTTTGCGCATGAACCATCTATGCGGTATCCATTGAGGAGATTTGTGCATTATGTATAACAGTTGGGGGCCCCATACCATTTTAATTAAGTTTATTCTTCCTATTACTGTCAACGGTAGTTTACACCAAGTGTTGCAAGTCATTTGGAATCTTTTGAATAGGGGTAGTAAATTGTATTCCAGATAGGTCAATGGGTTAGCAGAGACCTGCACACCTAGTTATTTAAAGAGGAGACCACTTTGTGGGACTCTGCACCAACCAGCAAGGCAACTAGTGGGTCAGAGGCAGCAGGACCGATTTACTCCAGTTGATGGAGAATCCCGACAAAGAGCCAAAATACTTGATCTCCTTCATAGCACTGGTGAGGGATGTGTTCGCATCTCCCAAATACAGGAGGGTGTCATCTGCATAAAGGGAGATCTTCTCGGTACCCAATGCCCTGTCAAACCCTGCAACAGTAGAGGATAACCGTATGGCAGCCGCCAATGGTGCCAGAGCTAGCGCAAATAACAGGGGTGACAATGGGCAAAAAAAAGGGGGAACGGGTCCGAGAGATCCCCATTCACGCGTATCCTAGCCGTAGGGGCAGCATATAACAATCTCACCCAGGAAATAAATGTATCCCCCAATCCAAAGTGTTTCAGCACCTCCCACAGGTAAGGCCACTCGACGCTGTCGAAGGCCTTAGCTGCATCTAATGATAGTATAACTCTCTGGCCCGGATTATCAACAGGTATCTGGAGGTTATTGTTTTGTTATTTAATAAAAGCTGTGTCCCTAATACTCCAACAAAAAAGGACTTGTGTCGTATTATATTATCTACGGTGTTTAATGTGTTTGTTTCTTGATGTTCAATTTCACTCCACCCTCTCGGCCCTACCCAAGTCATGATTTCTACTTATTTCATTACAAGTTGTAGATAAAAAAAAATGTTTTTAATTAAACTTCAGCTTTAAAGCATATGTTAACACAATCGCTAAAAAGTCATAGACTTTTTAACATGTCAACATTGAACTGAACTATGTTGTATGGAGCATCTAGAAGCATTAGTTATGCTTTAAGAGTACCCTGAACAATGTACCCCTTGTCTTATATTCCTCCTGAAAAATAGCAGTGCACTTCAAAGTATGTGAATGTGTCTAGGCACTCCTGTGCACACAACCTTAGCCTGGGATCACACTGTAGCGACGCGGGATTCCAGCGCCGGTTCCCGCATCGCATCTCTCCCGCAGGCAGTTCACACTGCCTTCTGCGAACCGCTGTGGGTGTCAATACAATGTTAATGACACTCCCAAATCAGTTCTCAGATTGCAGTGTGAACTGTGGATTCAGACAAGAATCAGATCGCATGGGTGAGAACAAAAAAAAGTCCCTGCACCTTTTTTCTGTGAATCCAATGCGAGTTCAGCCATACAAACTGTATGGCTGAACTCGCATTGCACAGACATCGCATGTGATTGGCACCGCAGTCGAATCATTTGTGGTGCGAATCATATGCAATGTCCCTGTTCGCTACAGTGTGAACCCGGGCTCAAAGTAATAGTATGTGCAGAGTGAAATCACTGGGTCATCAAACTACTACCGTAGTCTCCAGAGATTTAGAGTGAGAATTTCCAATGTCACGTTTGTGCTGTTCCTTCTTCTGCTTTCCTGGAGGCTCTGACACGAAGAAGTCCTGCTTCTACTAAGATGGCCTCCTCCATATAGAGACAGGTATCAAAACTGGAGGAGTTGGGAGGAGTTGACATGCTGACGTCAGCGCGTACCAGTGTTTCTAGTGGACGGGCATCCATGCACAGCCGGCCGGCCTTTTACTGTTGTTTTGTTTTAACCACATTGTAAGTGTAATTTTTATTCTTCATTAAACCTTTTTATAAAGTTATGACGCTATGGTGAGCCTTCCTATATGACCGCCTGTTGGAGGTCCTTGGCTGAGGAGAGCCTGCTGAGTACCCTCACTATCCAGTGTAGTATTGATCCCCCTGAGACACCTGCCCTGTCTCTAGGACACCAGTCCGGGATTAGAGTTACCTGTTTACCTTGGGATAAAGGCCCTGACCGGGTTGAGGTCACAAGCTCCATTTGCTTGCTATTTGGTAAGCTTGCATTTCTTATGGTGGTCACTTTTTTTTGATGCGGTGGTGGACTTGTCACGAAATTACCATTTATTCATTCATTTTTTTGTGAACATTTTATCCTTTTCTGAACACTCCATTCAAGTTGATAGCACGAGGGGGAATCATTTCATATCCACCCTTATAAGAACTTTTTTTTTTCATGATTCACTTTCATGATGATTCACTTTTATTATTTTTATGATTGTCCATCTAATCTTATTTATGTAATCTATAATCAAAGCATGTATTCAATTTTTCAATTCTTTTCTTTTTTTAGCACTTGTTTTGATTTATTGATTTTATTATTAGTGTTCATTATTGTTATCTACTTTTTGTGTCACACACTTCCCAATACTTTTTCATTATTTAGCACTAGTGATATTCATCTATCACTCAATCCTTACTCTTAGCGCTGCTACATCTCTCTTTTTATCAAAACTGGAGCAGACAGAATCTGAAACAGCCATGGAAAATAACCAGATCAGATTCTAAATTTAGCTTGTTCAGTTAGGCCCAATGCACACCGGGCGTATAGGTCCATGGACTGGCACTAAATGTTGGAGCCCCATGCACTTGTGTTAAACCATAGCTCCCCACTGTCCCTGATTTTGAGGGACTGTCCCTGATTTGGAGCAATGTCCCTCTGTCACTTTTTCCTCCTCATTTGTCCCTCATTTTGGTCTGATCTATATAGTTGTATATAAAATGCACTATTTATCATTTAAAAAGTGTTTCCCCGTGCTAAACCTTTCATTCGATTTCTAAATTGTTGCCTTTGTAAATTTCAAAAGCCAGTGTAAAAGAATAATAGTAGTAAAAAAAAAAAAGCATTTGTGGGTTTAACTAATCATTTCTTTGTATAATTCTCCTTTAAGAGGGCATGGCAGGGAGTGTGTCCTATACCTACATACTTTTGGTAATAGGTGTCCCTTATTGCCATCTCAAAGTTGGGAGGTATGGTTAAACGCCCAGTGTGCATGAGGCCTTAAGCTTTGAAAATAAAATCCAGGATGTGATTGGTTGCCATACACTACTTCAGTTGTGATAAGTTCTCCTTAAAGTTCAGATTAACCACCTAAGGACCAGCCATCGCAGTTATACTGCGGCAGGTTGGCTCCCCTGGGCAAATCCCTGTAGCTGTACATCGGCTGCTTTAAGACCACTAGGGGGCGCGCACGATGATGGAGCTGATGCGCGTGCCTGGTGGCCACGATGTCTCTGGGCACCTGCGATCGCTCATGAGAGAGACAGAACAGAGATCTGTCAATGTAAACAGACAGATCTCCGTTCTGTCAGGAGAGAGGAGAAAGATCTGCTGTTCATACTGATTATGAACAGCGATATGTCTCCTCCTCCAGGCAGTCCCATTATCCCACAGTTAGAATCACTCACTAGGACTCACATTTAACCCCTTGATCACCCCCCTAGTGTTAACCCCTTCCCTGACAGTGTCATTTATACAGTAATCAGTGGCTATATTTAGCTCTATAAATGTCAATGGTCCTAAAAAAGTGTCAAAAGTGTCCAATATGTCCGCCACTAGTCCCACTAAAAATCACAGATCACCGTCATTACTAGTAAAAAAAAAAAAAATGAATAATAAAAATGCCATAAATATATCCCCTATTTTGTAGACGCTTTAACGCAAACCAATCAATATACACTTATTGCGATTTTTTTTTACCAAAAATATGTGGAAGAATACGTATCGGCCTAAACTGAGGAAGAATTTTTTTTTTTCTTTTTTTTTTGGGATATTTATTATAGCAAAAAGTAAAAAATATATCTTTTGTTTATAGCGCAAAAAATAAAAACCGCAGAGGTGATCAAATACCACCAAAAGAAAGCTCTATTTGTGGGAAAAAAAGGACATACGTTTTGTTGGGGTACAATGTGACCGCGCAATTCTCATTTAAAGCGACGCAGTGCCGTATCGCAAAAAACGGCCTGGTCATTAAAGAGGCAAATCCTTCCGGTTCTTAATTGGTTAAAAGTCATGGTGAGTCAATAATACAGTAAGTAAGGATCAGCTGCAGGGAGATCACATGCAATAATGGTGAATAGTCCTTTACCCTATGACTGCTTTTATGGGCACAGCTTCCAGAGTTCAGTTAATTTTTTTAAAACGATTTCAAAAATGATCTTCAATTTTTAAATTTGCAGCTTTCACAGAAAGAATAGCTGGTGATCTATGACTGTCTTTGTATGGGCATTTCTTCCTACAGGATGACCGTGCTTTGTCCATGTCTCCCAATTGTTCTCCTTTGTTTGAAGGTACTTTAAAGTGAACTAGAAATCTGTTTAAACTTTAGTAAAAGTTCTACATAAGAACAGAGACCCCAAGATGTTTTGTATTACCACTAATAGTTGGAAAAGCCTCTTCTGTGCCCTTCTTTGATTTAGTGTGACTTACTTTACATCGGGACTTCATGGCTAAATATTACCAATCTGTGTCCCTCTGACCAATAAGAGAGTCATTTCTGGCCACCAAGACAATGAAATCGTGGTTGGTGGGGCTTTGCTATGACATTAAAGCAAAACCAAATCCACCAATCCACCTGATGGGTTTTACTTCCTCTTTATTTCCCTGCGAAGGTAAAGCATAATGGGCTACTATGCATCGCATACTAGCCCATTATGTGTCTCTAACCTGAAACCGAAGCCCGCGATGTCTCCGTTTTCCCCACTAGCAGCGAGCGTCCATCTTCAGCCCTCTTCCTTCCGGGGCCGCGACTGGCCGAAGTCGCGTGACATCATTCCCGTGCATGCCCCCTTTAGAAACGGCACGATCTGCCCTTTCTAAAGTGCGCATGCGCCGTAGATATCGGTTCATGCGCCGTAGACATGGGCACGCGGCTTTTTATATAAATATCTCCTAAACTGTGGAGGTTTAGGAGATATTTCCTGCACCTACAGGTAAGCCTTAATATAGGCTTACCTGTAGGTAAAAGTGCTTGTACAGGGTGTACAACCACTTTAACTGTTTTCCAAAAGAAAGCTCAGTTTAGAAATGTTCAATAAATGTTATGAAATCCTTAATCTGACAAATCAATCCTGCTACTAGTTCATGTGTAGTGTTTGCTACATTCAATGTATACCTCTTGAGATATAAGAACGGTCACAGTAGCTATTGTGCTTATGTCAGCTCTCAACTGACATATCAAGCCCTCAGATTGCTGGTGTCATCGCTGGTTGTATGTTGAAGCACAATGGCAACTGCAGATCTAAATAAAGTCTAATGCCCCGTACACACGGTCGGACTTTGTTCGGACATTCCGACAACAAAATCCTAGGATTTTTTCCGACGGATGTTGGCTCAAACTTGTTATGCGTACACACGGTCAGACAAAGTTGTCGGAAAATCCGATCATTCTGAACGCGGTGACGTAAAACACGTACGTCTGGACTATAAACGGGGCAGTGGCCAATAGCTTTCATCTCTTTATTTATTCTGAGCATGCGTGGCACTTTGTCTGTCGGATTTGTGTACACACGGTCGGAATTTCCGACAAAGGATTTTGTTGTCGGAAAATTTTATCTCCTGCTCTCCAACTTTGTGTGTCGGAAAATCCGATGGAAAACGTGTGATGGAGCCTACACACAATCGGACATTTTCCATTGGAAAATCCGGCATAAGACAGCACCGCCCTTGGCAGATAGGAAGCTAATTCATAAACTGTATTAGAGTACAGGTTCACGTTAAAAAGAATTCCAGGTATGGCTTCTTTTGCATAATGATATTGGTCTCAATTGGACCAATGTAACAATATATATACCATAATTGTGGGATCCCTGTAGAAACTGGAAATCACTGAAGTAGACCTTGCTACTCTTGTAGCTTCTGGGTCCCATGATGAGCTGATGCCCAGCTGCATTCTGAACACAGGAGGACGAGGGGGAGAGGTGGGGCAGTGACACCATGCTCTTCACCTTATCCAATCAGACAATGCTTTGAGAAAATTCATTGAGAAAATGAAAAACATTCTCTGAATGGTGCCCGTGCCGAGGGATTGCCCTCCTGTCCTCAGAATACGGAAGGGCAGCAGATTGGCAAGAGACCCAGAAGATAGCGGAGAAGTAGTAGCAGTGGCTACTACGGTGATGTCCAGATTCTAGAGGGATCCCACAAGTATGGTAAATGCATAATTACATTGGTTCAAGCTGGATCAATGTCAGAGGCGTAACTAGAACCTTCAGGGCCCCAATGCAAGAAACCGTGAAGGGCCCCCCTGACCCCTGTTGGGGCGTTTTTTGAGCCGAAAAATCGAAGGACAAGTTTGGACATTTTCTGCCGAACGAACGATAAATTGAAAGGTTAATGTGTTTCCCATCGGAGCTGTTTGCACTAGGTATATGTAAAAAAACTAACAAAAAAAATGGTTAATTTATGTCCACTGAACAATTTATTGGTCATTACATGATGGCACTATCGTTTGCTCTCATGGCCGAATGTTCGTTTTTCGAAAATGGGTTTGGCCGATTTTTCGTATAGTGTATGGCCAGCATAACACTAACCTATCTAGCCTTGTAAAGAAGAACTCAGTATACATACCTTTTCTGAAGCCGATCTGACCCGGTCTCCAGCAGCGGAAGCTCTGCAGAGGACACGGCCAACAACGGCTGTGAAATGAATGGGGAGTGACGTCACTCATAGACTTACTATAGGGCTTCTGTTGTCGGATGTGTCCCCTGTACCCTCCTCCACAACGAAGCCGAGGCTGACAGCTCAGCGTCGGATCGGCTTCAGAAAAGGTTCTTCTTTACAGGGCTAGATAGGTTAGTGTTAGATCGTGTTTGATGTGTCCGCCATAAAGTTGCAGTCATGATAAAAATTACAGATCGTCGCCATTACTAATAAAAAAAAAATAATAATAAAAATGCCATAAATCTATCCCCTATTTTGTAGACACTATAACTTTTGTGCAAACCAATCAATATACGCTTATTGCGATTTTTTTTTACCAAAAATATGTAGAAGAATACATATCGGACTAAACTGAGGGAAAAAAAAAATTATATATATTTTTTGGGGGATATTTATTATAGCAAAAAGTAAAAAATATAGCTTTTTTTCAAAATTGTAACAATTTTTTTGTTCATAGCGCTAGAAATAAAAACCGCAGAGGTGATTAAATACCACCAAAAGAAAGCTCTATTTGTGGGGAAAAAAAGACGTGAATTTTGTTTTTGGTGTAACGTCGCACGACCGCGCAACTGTCAGTTAAAGCGACGCAGTGCCGAATCGCAAAAAGTGCTCTGGTCAGGAAGGGGGTTAAACTCCCAATAATATGGGGAAGGGTTAGCATTTCAGGAAGGATATTAATACTGTCAATGTCTTCCTGGACCATTAACAACCAAACCCTTCATATATGTTAGGCCCTGTACACACAGGCCAAATATTGGGTGGTATCTCCCGGTTCAGTAGAAACCGGTCAACATTCGGCCCGTGTGTACGGCAGCCGGTCAGACAGAAGCTGGACGAAAATGGGCCTGACCGAAAAAGGTCTGCCAATCGGCATCCGATCAGCGCTCTCAGCCAATGGCTGAGAGTGCTGATCGTTGTGTGTTCTGCAGGGAGATCGCTGTACTAACATTGGGTTGTTAGTACAGGATCTCCTCCCGAGCTCTTTTTTTTTTTTTCGTTCAGCCCGCTAGGCTTTTATGGGGACAAGAGCGACAGGACGATCTCCCCAACAATGTCACAAGTGCAATAAAAACTGGAGCATTTGCACTTCCAGTGTATATCCAAAACTTAAAATAAGTTTTGGCTTGAAGTTTTTTACTGGTACTTTTTCAAATCTCTTATTAAATTCCCAGCTGGAATTAGTTCATTTCTTAGGAGATTCTAAACTTTACTGAGAAGCAAAAAGTGACAGCCAGGAGGAATGGCTTGTACCAGAACTTGATTTATGATTATTTTGTTTTATGACAGTGGAAATGCTGAATCACGTTTCAGAGAGCAGAATGCAGCAGTTTCTGTCTGGAATGATTGTTGTTCTGCTTACACCAACATTTGTAACTTCGCTGTACTGCTGATTACAATACATCATCCCACAGCGATTGGCTGCCAGAGAAATAGCCACGCGCAAGAAAATGGATATGCTAATTGATCTATTTCTGTAGGTTTAAACCCAAGATATTTAAGTATTAAAGGCATGCATATGACCGCCTACTGTCTATTTGGATAGTAGAATAAAACAATGCACTTAAAGTAATACCACCGGGGCATTGTAGAGCAGACAAATATTCTGGCTTTGTAAAAGAAAAGCGGTATTAGGGGAACATGGAGAAAGATTCAATTCAGAATTATTCATCCAGCATATAGGGCTTTCAATATACTGTACCTTTGGACCTCCCACATGAGCAGTTTATTAAACACTAGAGATGGGCGAACAGTTTGAGCCGAGCAAAAGTTTGTCACGAACATCGCCTGTTCGGCGAACACCCGAATTTTCAGGGCACTCGGCGGGATGTTCGCCCGCCGAGAGCCCTACATTGCACTGCACTGTGCCCAATGGCGACCCTAGGGGGGGCCAGAGGGGGCCCTGACCCCCCCAACATTATGCTGTGCCCCACCATGTGCCCCCCCCAAAAAAAAAAAAATTTTTTTTTTTTTTTTTTTTTTTTTTACAAAAAATCAATGTCTAAGAGGGAGAGAGTCCCCAGTCAGCTCCTGCGGGTGATTCCCCCCCCCCCCCCTCCCTCTGCTTGCTGGCACTGCATAATGCGAGCGCTCATACAACCACGGCCGCCCGATCTGCTCCTTCACCTGCATCCTCATTGGCAGGGAGAAGATCGAGTTGCAGGAAGGACTCCACCAGGACTCTCAGTTACTGAAAAAACAGACTGATTTCTCTCGTCCTTAGGACAGGACAACCAGCCTGAAAATTCCAAGAGATGCCAGACCAGCGCTGTCAATAGCAGGGGCAGGACAGTAAGAGGAGGCTGGGGAACCCCACAGTGGTGGAACACCAGGGCCCGGAGGCAAGACAACCTTTGCAACCCTGATAGTTCTTCCACTGCTTTGGATCCTTATATTTTCTTGGTATGCTGGTGACATATATCTCTTGTTTTCTGCCACCCTGGGGGGCCCCAATACAGTAGGAAGGGAGCTCACTGCAGAACATGTGAAAGGGCCGTTGTGGGATCGTAGTAAAGGGCCCCAGTGTATATATATATATATATATATATATATATATATATATATATATATATATGCGCATTTTATAGTTGCCCCCCTACTTTTGTTCCTGTCCGCCCATGTGCCCCCCCTAAATTTGAAAGCTGGAGACGCCACTGACTGTGCCCAGTTATGGCACAGTAATTAGCTGGTTGTTAAGGAGCAGGAGGACGAGTCATTAGCTGTCAATGGGCTTCCACGCTGACAGCTGAATAAAAAAATAAATAAATTGTTGGCAATACAAGAATGTTTAAAAAAAAACAGTGTGCCCCCCCCCCCCCCCAATCAATACCAGGCCCTTCGGGTCTGGTAAGGATTTTAAGGTGAGCACCACGCAAAAAAAAAAAAATCCAGACCAGACTTGTATCCGAGCATGCAGCTTGGCAGGAAAGGGGGGATGAGCGAGTGCCCCCCTCCTGAACCACACCAGGCAACATGCCCTTAACATGGGAGGGTGCTTTGGGGCAAGGGGGGCTCTGCCCCCCAACCCAAAGCACCTTGTCCCTATGTTGATGGGGGCAAGGGCCTCTTCCCCACAACCCTGGGCTGTGGTTGTGGGGGTCTGCGGGCAGGGGGCTTATGGGACTCTGGAAGCCCCCTTTAACAAGGGGGTCCCCAGATCCCGGCCCCCTCCTATGTGAATGAGTATGGGGTACCCCTACCCATTAACCAAAAAAAGTGTAAAAAAAGAAATAAAAACACAGAGTCAAATCACATTTAAAATGATTTGCATTTGTGATTGCAGGCACGTGGCTATTGAAAAATCCATACCAGACCCTTATCTGAGCAAGCAGCCTGGAAAGTCAAGGAAGGAGAGTGGGGGGCACGAGCGAGTGCCCCCTCTCCTGAACCATACCAGGCCACATGCCCTCAACATGGGGGGCACCTCATGGTCAGTGGATGTGGGGGTCTGTGGGCAGGGGGCTTATAGGAGTCTGGAGGGGCAGAGATCCCGCCCCCCCCCATGTGAATGAGTATGGCCTACCCATTCATCAAAAACACAGAGACAGTTTTTGACAATTCCTTTAATACAAAATAAAAAAAAAACAGTGTCCCCTGATGTAAATCCATCATCAATTGCGCAGCCCATCGCACCTGAAAAATCAAAAAAATAAAAACGCTCCCGCTGTCGTGAAGGCTGATCACCTACTGCAGGCTAAGCCGTTTGACAATTCTTACATAGGTAAGAGTCAGGGCACCCTGGCTATGTCTCCTGGTGGCACTGCCCCCTTCTGACATCACTGACCCAGCATACACCTGGTCCGTGACGTCAAAAAGGGGCAATGCCACTGGGTGACTTAGCCAGGTGGCCCCGCCCCATACCTATATAAGAACTGTCAAATGGCTTAGCCTTTTTTTTTTTTAATGTTTGGTTGTGGCGGGCGGGGTGATTGACGATGGATTTATATCAGGGGTACACTGTTTTTTTATTTTTTAATAAAGGAATTGTCAAAAACTGTCTGTGTTTTTATTACTCTTTGACACTCTTTGACTCTTTCACACTTTTTTAGTGAATAGATAGGGGTACTATGTACCCCATACTCAGTCACGTGGTTGAGGGTGGGATCTGATTGCCTCCTTGTTATAGGGGGCTTACATATTCCGATAATTCCCCTGCCCGCAGACCAAATGGGGATAAGGTGCTTTGGGGTAGGGGGACAGAGCCCTCCCCACCCCAAAGCACTTAACCCCCCGTGATGAGGGTATGTGGCCTGGTATGGTTTAGGAGGGGGGGCACTTGCTTGTCCCCCACCTTTTATGACAAATGTTCCTTATGTGTTCCCATTCACACACAGCATACATAACAAAAAAAAAAAGTATCCTTTAGACTTTTCTAAGGAGAAGGTGTCCTAGCTGATTCTATGAATTTCTTGACAGTCTCAAGTGTCTTTGTCCCCACCCTATAAAGCGTAACTTCAGAAATTTAGTCAGTGGATCCGCGCTACAGGGTGTATTTGCAACTGCAGCCCCCCTATGTAAACAAGGGACACTAACGTGTACCCTAAACAGATACGTGTAGCAAAGTAGGGAATGGCGCTGTGCAAAGAAGGGGGTATATTGGTATATATTATGTCTAATAATAGTAGTGGGTGCACCAATATGACATGCTACAAGGAACACCAGTAAGTAGTACCCTCAAAGTGCAGTGCTGTTAATTAATAAATAATGATAGTAAAGTGCTAAACCAGTAGATAATCAATCAGTAAGTAAATAAATATAAAAGTATACAATTATGATCTCATGTGCAAGTATTAATATCTTGGCACGCACAACGTCACTTCCTGTCACTGTGGTTTTCGATAGCGGACCGGTGGAACGCAAGCGGCAGCTGCACACTACGCTGCGTCCCGGAACGGCTAGGGGAGTTAGAGAGCTTGCTGGCTCCCTTCCCTTTTTTAAAAAAGTGATTGGTTCCAATTCCTTGGACTTAATGTGCTGTTTTTGGATTTTTAAAATAAAAATTACTTTATGGAGTTACGCTATGTGGAGCACCTCCTTTTTTTCATATAATGCTCTGGAGTGGATGTCCGGCCGGAAATAGGACTACTACAGGGGACTGTCATCTTCCCTCATCTCCTCCATGAGTGGCTGATCCGGGTTGAGAGGATACCGACATACGGGGATCTGACCGACATCTAGATTGGATCGGGATCTGGCGTACACACTTCCTATGCCTATACCCCTGCAGGGGTACAGCGTTCCGGTGAGTGGAATCACATCGGGGGGAGTGTGTTTGTTTTAAATACTTGGAGGAAATCCTGTGGAAGACATGACATGAACTTCTTTGCCACCTTCTTATGAGACTCTATATTAGTTCACCATTAGGATATTAGAGACTTACCTTTATATATATATATTAACCATTTACCATTTTGGGTCTTAATACTTGCACATTTATTGTATATTTTTTTACGTATCCATTTTTTATATTGTTTTTTAGCACTTTATTATAGAGGACTGTGGATACCCTTTACCTTATACATTATAGAGGATTGTGGACACCTTTTATTTATTTTTTAATATTTGCATCTCAATTTCTATCACCCAGCGGGGAGTTGGAATACTGCACTTGACACTTTGGAGTTGGAATACTGCACTTGACACTTTTTTCACATTACTAGTGGTCAACCTATTAATACTTGCACATGAGATCATAATTGTATACTTTTATATTTATTTACTTACTGATTGATTATCTACTGGTTTAGCACTTTACTATCATTATTTATTAATTAACAGCACTGCACTTTGAGGGTACTACTTACTGGTGTTCCTTGTAGCATGTCATATTGGTGCACCCACTACTATTATTAGACATAATATATACCAATATACCCCCTTCTTTGCACAGCGCCATTCCCTACTTTGCTACACGTAACTTCAGAAATGTTTTCATATTTTTATCTGTTAAATCTTCTGCCCTTGTTTTAACTTTGTATAGTAAAGCATTTTTTTTTCTGCTAGTAAATACCTTCTACAGCCCACTTCCTGTTTCTTGCCTGGAAAAAAGCCTAGGCCTATGACATCATGCACAGCTATCACTCTTGTGAGAGTTTGCCAGGAAGGGAGGGGGAATGAGTCATAAGAGGACCAATGAGAGCTGCAGGGCTGGAGGTGTGCCTCTGTGTGTCTGTGTAAATCCAGGAAGTGAACAGGCAGCCAGACTTATCGGAGGGAGATTTCTGCAGCATATTTGGCAAGTGCAGAATCACAGTATATATAAAATAATATGCAAAGTGGCTAGAGGGAAGGTTCAGAATGGCAAAGATGTTTTTATTACAAATTAGTGAGTGGACTGCAGTTCCTCTTTAAAAAGTTTTGCTATGGTAATGGGAACATAATATAAATATAAAGTACCGTATATACTCGAATATAAGCCGACCCGAATATAAGCCAAGGCACCTAATTTTACCACAAAACACTGGGAAAACGTATTGACTCGAGTATAAGCCTAGGGTGAGAAATGTGCAGCTACTGTAAGTGGAAAAGAGGATCAACAATGCCCATTTTCAGCCTCACTGTGGCCATTTTCAGCCTCACTGTGCCCATTTGCAGCCATAGGTCCCCCGAACTTCAAACTCGGTAGTTAAGGGTTCCTAGATGCCCTCTAGCTGCAGCCAAAATTTGGGGTCTCTGGACCCAAAGGGTCCCGAAATGACATTGATGCAGATGGACACAGTTGACTGACTTTGGGGCCACTTGGTGCTAGGAACCCCAAATTTGGTGTGCAAACCCAGTGGAACTAGCACTACAACATATCCAAAGCTGGGGTTCCTAGCAAAGTGGCCCTGAGATACGGGCCCCCAAAGTCGGTTCGGAAAATGTCATTCTCTGCTGCAGAAAAGTGCTTGACTCGAGTATAAGCCGAGGGGGGCATTTTCAGCAAAAAAAAAAAAAAATGTGCTGAAAAACTCGGCTTATACTCGAGTATATACGGTAGGTGATATTTTAGTTTGGCTGCGAAAATGGACATAGGTTTTAAATGTTTTTTTTTGTTTTAGTTTTTTGGTGAATTTGTGTATTGTGTCATCTGTGGAAAGACTAAATAAAAAAAACTATTTAAAAAAAATGGGGTAAAGCCAGGTTCAGTCCAATAAGAAAATGCTCTGTATGATGGATGTGATATTAGCAGAGGGGTGATTCTTTAGACATCAGAGGTTGTATGCCCACAGACTTCAGTGATGTAAATCCAGTCCTGTCAGTAACCCATGGCCAAGAACCAGAAATCACATTTCATGACCTGATTGCTCCAAGATTCTGAAAGGTAAAATCTAAATGGCTTCTAGGAGGAGAAGCACGTACATAAAGTATAGTTGCCCTTTTTAGTAAAAATTCCCATATTACATGGAGCCAATAGGTCAATGTATTTATGGAAGAATAGAATAATGAAAGTCGGGAGGTTCACCATATACACTCACCGGCCATTTTATTAGGTACACCTGTTGAATTGCTTGGTAACACAAACTGGCTGATTAGCAATCACATGGCAGCAACTCAAGGACCTGGTAAAGACGACTTGCTAAAGTTCAAACCGAGCATCAGAATGGGGGAAGAAAGGAGATTTTAGTGACTTTGAACGTGGCATGGTTGTGGGTGCCAGACGGGCTGGTGTGAGTATTTCAAAAACTGCTGATCTACTGGGATCTTCACACACAACCATCTCTCGGGTTTACAGAGAATGGTTCGAAAAAGAGAAAATATCCAGTGAGCGGAAAGTGTGGAGGAAAAAGCCTTGTTGATGTTAGAGGAGAATGGGCAGACTGGTTCTAGATGATAGAAAGGCAATAGTAACTCAAAACACGTTACAACCAAGGTATGCAGAATACCATCTCTGAACGCATAACACATCAGACCTTAAAGCAGATGGGCTACAGCAGCAGACGAGCACACCGGATGCCACTCCTGTCAGCTAAGAACAGGAAACTGAGGATGCAATTCACACAGGCTCACCAAAATAGGACAACAGAAGATTGAAAAAACGTTGCCTGGTCAGATGAGTCTCGATTTCAGCTGCGACATTCAGATGGTCGGGTCAGAATTTGGTGTAAACAACATGAAAGTATGGATCCATCCTGCCTTGTATCACCGGTTCAGGCTGGTGGTGTAATGGTGTGAAGGATATTTTCTTGGCACACTTTGTACCAATTGCGCATTGTTTAAGCACTAACGCCCTGCCTGAGTATTGTTGCTGACCATGTCCATCCCTTTATGACTACAGTGTACCCATCGATGGTTTTATAATTATATTGTCATTTTTACACAGATTCTGCAGATATATTTTGGGATTGAGCGAGATTACTTTCTGCACTAAATGTATCGGGAAGGGATCTTAAGTCATGGAAAACTTTTTGAACAATTGACCATGTATATTACGTTGTAGCGGAAAAGGAAAGAGGAAATGATTGAGATTTGTTTTTATAGTCTGGAATTACTTCTGTTTTAATGTTCGGTGTTTCGACTGACACAACAGCAGAACCCATTCGCCATTGTAACACAGATTCTCCTCCCGGCCAATCGGGAAGCGGGTCCTACGAACCCGTCACCCAATTGGCCGAAAGGAGACCTGATCGGATTGGCCGCCAGGGGAAGGAGGGAGGAGACGCAAGACAAGCGAGAAAGCAGCCGCCCGCAACATAGAGAGAAGCCGCCCTCTGCCCGGAGTGCTGCTGTCAGGGCTGGGCTCAGCCCTTCCTTCTCTGAGCTGGCCGCTCAGCTGTCGGCTAATTGCCAGCTCCCATCTCTCTGCACAGTGACTCAGCTGTTGATGATCTGCTCGTCAGTCCTGCCTACTTAAAGCCGTCCAGCTCACTTCATCTCTGCCTTCGCCTTTGGTCACATCTCAGAGTCTTTCTCCTGCGTTCCTGTTGAAGACTTGCTCGGCTGACGTCCCTTCTGGCTCCTGATCCTGCTTGCTGTACTACTGCGTTGATCTCTGGCTCTCTGACATTGGCACTGGCTGACTACCCGATCTGGTTACTGAACTCTGGCTATGTATTGACTACGCTTACTCTGTTTACCCTTTTATCACTATTAAACAAGTGTGATTAACTGTACTTCTGTCTCGGTCGGATTCATGGTTTCTGACAGCTGCCCACGAGAGTGCTGGGTGACTACTGACTGACTGACCGACCATGGGGGGGGGGGGGGTTGGCGGCAGGTGTATCATTCCCCCCCCCCCAAAAACAAACAAACAACTGCCGCCACTGCTAGGTACGCAATCCGGCGCAGCTGTGCCACTTTGCCGCTGTACATACAGTATATCTAAGTCACACGGTCGGCAAGTGGTTAATATATGAACTTTATTACTGAACACTGTTTGATTATGTATTATATTTGTTTGGTTTGTAATTTGCAGCAGTGTTTTATTGAAACTATCTCACAGTAGAATATATTAAATGTATTCTATGCACAGATGTATTTATTTATATTAGTGCATGACACTTCAGCACTATCTAGCACTTTGTATTCTGTTTTTTTTTTATTTATTTTTTTAATTAATTATTATGTATGTGGATTCCCTTATTAGTATGCATTTGTGATTTGTAGAGTGATTTTACGTACACTATATGACTAGGTAGTCTATTGTTTTACTTATTGGAGTAGGCGCTACATTACTCTTTGATAACAGTTAGTGAAAATAGCACAGTGCCGAATAGCAAAAAAAAAAAAAAAAAATGGCCAGATCATGAAGGGGGTAAAATTTTCTAGAGCTGAAGTTTTAAGGTTAACATTACAAAAAAAAAAAATCTCTATGTACATGCATGGATTTCAGTTTGCACTAAAACAATAAAATAGCTTAAAATAGATGCTCCTTGAAAATGCATAATAGTTTCCCTATATGACCCTCTTCTTAGCCTAGAGTCTAGACAAAAGGGGAAAAAAACACATTTGCAATAATAATAATAATAAAAAAAAATGATTATATAAGTGAGGAATGAAAGCATAATTAAGTAGAGTTTTAGTGGCCTAATGAAAAGAAATTATACTTAGCGGTTAAACGAAAATCAGACTTTAAGATATGTATCCTCAGCGTGCGAGACAATTAATACAATTTTTATTTAAATTTTTTTTTTTTTTTTGAAGACCACTCTGTGATTGAGAGAGCTTGTCATCAGCAATCACGCAGCTTTATTTCAGGGGGAATCATGAATATGTGAGTGGAAAGTCACTTTTAGCTGAAGTGCTTTATTGCTGCGGGCCATTTGTTACCAAGAAGAATGCGAAAACCCTGGGTATAAAATTCCACATGCTGTGCTTCTGAATAACTTAAAAAAAAGTCTGCGCTAAAGTGTTAGCTGGCAAACCTATTTTAAACGTATAATTTTTCCTTTAAAACGTTTATTCCATTTTAATCCTTTTCTTAGCACTTCAATTCTTGTGATTGTTTAGAGTGGCTTTTTAGTTCCCCCCTCCTATTTTTCTTTCTTCAGCAAATGGAATATTTTTATATGATTTTCAAAAGACAATCTGCCTAATTTTGTGATTCAGGAGCGATGTGGATTTTGGCCGTTGTGCAAACTTTCAATTGTAGCCTTCATTATAGGAGATTTAGGTAGAATAATGCAAAATATAGCTTTATATAAACTGGGTACGTTAACAAGGATTGGTTTGTATTTCAAAAAATGATATCAAATATAGAATACTTGCAGATAGTATCAATTCTGAGTTATTATTGCAACACTTGCATATGAATGAATGTACATACAGTATATATTGTCATGATTGAATTTAAAATAAAAGGGTAATCAAAAACAACTAAATACACAACTGACATACTTATGTTTAGAAAAGTGCACCTGTGCCCAAACTATATTAAAGTGATTGTAAAGGTTCACTTTTTTTTTTTAAATAACAAACATATCATACTTACCTCCAATGTGCAGCTTGTTTTGCACAGAGTGGCCTCGAACCTCGTCTTCTGGGGTCCCCCGGCAGCTCTCGCAGCTCCACTCCACATCAGATAACTGTCAGGGCTGGGCTCAACCCTTCCTTCTCTGAGCTGGCCGCTCAGCTGTCGGCTAATTACCAGATCCTATCTCTCCACAGTTACTCAGCTGTTGATGATATCCTGCTCGTCAGTCCTGCCTACTTAAGCCATCCAGTCCATAGGATCTCTGCCTTCGCCTTGGTCAACATCACAAGAAACTATCTCCTGCGATCCTGTTCAAGACTTGCTTTGCTGACATTCCTTCTGGCTCCAGATCCTGCTTGCTGTTCCACTACACTGATCCCTGACTTCTGGCTTGGCTGACTATCCGTTCCGGTTACTGAACTTTGGCTATGTTTTGACTACGTTTGTTCTTTTACTTTTATTATTAAACAAGTGTGATTTAACTGTAATTCTGTCTCGGTCTGATTTCATGGTTTCTGACAATAACCCCCTAGGAGAAGCGCTCTCCCGAGGGGGTTACCTTGCGGGCGCGCTCCCGAGTCCAGCATTCGGCGTCCATAGCCACCGAATGTATGACTTGGAACCACCCCCCCGGCGCCCGCGTCATTGGATTTGATTGACAGCAGTGGGAGCCAATGGCTGCGTTGCTATCAATCTATCCAATCAAGAGCTGAGAACCCCGGGCAGAGAGACAGCGCGTCCCCACCAGGTCAAGTTCCAGGACTCAGATAAGTAGAACTGGGGGCTGGGGGGCCGGTCACTGCCAGGTGTTTTTCCACCTAATGCATAGGATATTAAGGGGAAAAAAGCACCAAGGTTTACAACCCCTTTAAGTGTTTCAATGGTGGACACTTTTACCCCCTTCCTGCCCGGGCCACTTTTCAGCTTTTAGTGCTGTCACACTTTGAATGACAATTGCTCGGTCATGCTACACTGTACTTTTTTCATACAAATAGAGCTTTCTTTTGGTTGTATTTAATCACCTTTTGTTTTTTAAATATTTTGCTAATTAAACAAAAAAAA
Organism: Lithobates septentrionalis; assembly: GCA_037952835.1. Classification (NCBI taxonomy): domain Eukaryota; kingdom Metazoa; phylum Chordata; class Amphibia; order Anura; family Ranidae; genus Lithobates; species Lithobates septentrionalis. The sequence continues at coordinate 1,140,141 of JBBDGP010000072.1, read as the reverse complement.
GCAACCCAAGTTAGCTAATCCAGCACTTGTGGAAAAAAAAACACGTATATAAATAGATTAGCTGCTGCTATAATAGACAGATACTAAATACAAAAAACCCTAGAAGTATATAACATGTAATTCATAGGTTAAAGCAGCGCTGATAGGTAATAGGAATAAACACCCAATAGTGGTGGGATGCCCTATGAAGGGCGAGTCCAAAATAAACTTTGGTATTCCTAAGGAGTATTCATATGGAATCTTGTCAAATAGATGATAGCCCTTCACCGCACCACATGACACTTATCCCCCCAAAATGAACACTCACCAGAACGATATGATATAACTTCTTTGGTATTTGTATGTGTCATGAGCAGGTGTGACCAGAACCGTGTGATCTGCGACAGAGGACACCAAAACGTATGTAAGTGAAAATATATTAATTTATTAAAGAAAGTGAATAATATAAATACAACCAACCAGCTCCAATATGCAAATAACAATAGACAGATAAGTGTAATAAATCGGAAATACCAGGTTCATAAACAATAGCCAGGCCAGGGTCATACACAGCAGATCAGCAGATGGACAAGGGATGTTCCAGAGACATAAACGTAAGCCAGGCCAAGGTCAAACACAGGGAGAGCAGCAGATGGGGTAAGGAACACAGGACAGGGAGAGGATGGATGGGTCAGACTGCAGGCAGGGATGCAAGGTAACAGGTGGGACAGGATAGGGTCCGAGACAGGGAGACAGGTTCAGGGCACAGGATCAGATCACAGGTTCAGGGCACAGGTTACAGGATCAGATAGCTTGCGGGTCAGGAGGCAATGACGAAGTCAAGGCAAACATGTAAATGTTTGCCGGGTATTTATAGGCCTGTGATTGGCCTCAAGTGACACCTGATTGTAGGAGGTACTGTCTGCTCCACACTGCCAGGATCCATCCGCTGGTGGATGCCAGTACTGCGGCCCAAAGATGATATACTATTAACAGGGAAAAGCTCTCCTGACAGTTCCAAACTGCCAGGAGACACCTGCTGGTGGACCTCAGTACTGCATGCCAAATAACAGGTCTTACCAGCGGATGGAACATTTCCTGACAGTACCCCCCCTCAAAGGAGCGGCCTCCGGACGCTCCAATTGGTTGTAATTGTCCATAGTCTATGGTATTAAGCAGAACAACAGATGGTGGCACAACAGGCAGAACAGGTGGTGGCACAACAGGCATGGGCACTTCAAGCTGGGCAGCGGGCTCATCAAGCTGGAGGGCAGTCACCGAGACATCAGGCTGGAGGGCAGACACCGGGACATCAGGCTGGAGGGCAGCAGGCACACGGTCATCGAGCTGGGCAGCAGGCTCCGGGTCATCGAGCTGGGCAGCAGGCTCCGGGTCATCGAGCTGGGCAGCAGGCTCCGGGTCATCGAGCTGGGCAGCAGGCTCCGGGTCATCGAGCTGGGCAGCAGGCTCCGGGTCATCGAGCTGGGCAGCAGGCTCCGGGTCATCGAGCTGGGCAGCAGGCTCCGGGTCATCGAGCTGGGCAGCAGGCTCCGGGTCATCGAGCTGGGCAGCAGGCTCCGGGTCATCGAGCTGGGCAGCAGGCTCCGGGTCATCGAGCTGGGCAGCAGGCTCCGGGTCATCGAGCTGGGCAGCAGGCTCCGGGTCATCGAACTGGGCAGCAGGCTCCGGGTCATCGAGCTGGGCAGCAGGCTCCGGGTCATCGAGCTGGGCAGCAGGCTCCGGGTCATCGAGATGGACAGCAGGCTCTGGAACATTGGGCCGAACAGCGAGCACCGTAAGGGCAGGCCGGATTACAGGCACCGGCTCAGCAAGCTGGGTAACGGATACTGGCTTGACAGGCAAAGTGATGGACTTCGGTTTAGCAGACTGGGTAACGGGCACCAGTTCAGCAGACCGGGTAACGGGCACCGATTCAACAGACTGGGTAACGGGCACCGATTCAGCAGGCCGAGACACAGGCACCGAAACTCCAGGCTGAAACACGGGCACCGAAACTTCAGGCTGAGACACCAACATCACGACATCAGGCTGGAAGACAGATACCAGGATATCAGGCTGGAGGATGGACACATCAAACCGGAAAGCAGGCTCATCAGGCTGAACAGTGGGCACATCAGGCAGAACAGCAGGTACATCGGACTGGTCAATAGTCGCTGGAGCGTCAGACTGGAACATGGACACTGGGGTTTCGGGCTGGAAGGCAGGCATATCAGACTGGAGAGCGGGTGCATCAGACTGGAAGGTGGGCACACCAGACTGGAAGGTGGGCACACCAGACTGGAAGGTGGGCACACCAGACTGGAAGGTGGGCACACCAGACTGGAAGGTGGGCACACCAAGCTGGAAGGCTGGAACGTCAGACTGGAGAGCTGGAACGTCAGACTGGAGAGCTGGAACGTCAGACTGGAGAGCTGGAACGTCAGACTCGAGAGCTGGAACGTCAGACTGGAGAGCTGGAACGTCAGACTGGAGAGCTGGAACGTCAGACTGGAGAGCTGGAACGTCAGACTGGAGAGCTGGAACGTCAGACTGGAGAGCTGGAACGTCAGACTGGAGAGCTGGAACGTCAGACTGGAGAGCTGGAACGTCAGACTGGAGAGCTGGAACGTCAGACTGGAGAGCTGGAACGTCAGACTGGAGAGCTGGAACGTCAGACTGGAGAGCTGGAACGTCAGACTGGAGAGCTGGAACGTCAGACTGGAGAGCTGGAATGTCAGACTGGAGAGCTGGAACGTCAGACTGGAAAGCTGGAACGTCAGACTGGAGAGCTGGAACGTCAGACTGGAAAGCTGGAACGTCAGACTGGAAAGCTGGAACGTCAGACTGGAAAGCTGGAACGTCAGACTGGAAAGCTGGAACGTCAGACTGCAAGGCTGGAACATCAGACTGCAAGGCTGGAACATCAGACTGCAAGGCTGGAACATCAGACTGCAAGGCTGGAACATCAGACTGCAAAGCTGGAACATCAGACTGCAAAGCTGGAACATCAGACTGCAAGGCTGGAACATCAGACTGCAAGGCTGGAACATCAGACTGCAAGGCTGGAACATCAGACTGCAAGGCTGGAACATCAGACTGCAAGGCTGGAACATCAGACTGCAAAGCTGGAACATCAGACTGCAAAGCTGGAACATCAGACTGCAAAGCTGGAACATCAGACTGCAAAGCTGGAACATCAGACTGCAAAGCTGGAACATCAGACTGCAAAGCTGGAACATCAGACTGCAAAGCTGGAACATCAGACTGCAAATTGGGAGCAGGTTGGGTTACTGGCAGGATTGTGTGAGTGGGGAAGAACTTCCGTTTCTTCTTGGGCTTAACTACTGAAGATCTGTAGGTGAGGGGTGCAGCAGACTGGAGAGGAGGATTGGGATATGGCAGGGAAGAGGTAACAGTGGCTGGAGGAAGTTCGTGTGGGTTTGCAGGCAGCAGGGAAGAGACAGGTGGGTTGAATGCAGGATAGGTACAGGGAGCAGAGACTGGATATGAGTATTTGTTTGGCAGCAGCGTATACTGAGCTGCAACTGTGGTTGACATGGGTGATGGGGAAACATACATTTGGGTAGGCTGGTGTTTGGTGGCAGAGGTGGTTTGTTTAACTGGAGCTGCTTGCATCATGTCAGACCATGCTGAAAGTATAGGTTGTACAAACTGTGCTTTTAAACCTCCCTGTCTAACAAAAGACTGAGCAGACACAATGCACTCAGCAATCACCGGTGAGGGACAGGCTGAATAGTGCTCACAAAAATCGTCTGGATCATCTTCACAAAGCCAAACTAGTGATACAACCTGATTTATATCAAAAGGAGGAGTGAAATCATCACGGCCCTCAGGAATACAGGGCAGGGCCAGCTCAGTACATAGTTTGATCAAAGGCTGCACCTCCCCAAACAAAATATAACCCTGATCGACCAGGGAGTGAGCCAAACGTATAGTGGCAAACAACTGATCACTAGACCATCCTCTCAAAGCCTGGCGGCAATAATCACCACTTTCAGATGCCAGCAGAGAAAGATAAATAACCTCATCGGTATTCATGTTTGCAACCAACTGAATCAAAATGGTTCCCCTGTGCAGCCACTTCTGGTCAGGGATGGCCTTGACTTACTGTCATGAGCAGGTGTGACCAGAACCGTGTGATCTGCGACAGAGGACACCAAAACGTATGTAAGTGAAAATATATTAATTTATTAAAGAAAGTGAATAATATAAATACAACCAACCAGCTCCAATATGCAAATAACAATAGACAGATAAGTGTAATAAATCGGAAATACCAGGTTCATAAACAATAGCCAGGCCAGGGTCATACACAGCAGATCAGCAGATGGACAAGGGATGTTCCAGAGACATAAACGTAAGCCAGGCCAAGGTCAAACACAGGGAGAGCAGCAGATGGGGTAAGGAACACAGGACAGGGAGAGGATGGATGGGTCAGACTGCAGGCAGGGATGCAAGGTAACAGGTGGGACAGGATAGGGTCCGAGACAGGGAGACAGGTTCAGGGCACAGGATCAGATCACAGGTTCAGGGCACAGGTTACAGGATCAGATAGCTTGCGGGTCAGGAGGCAATGACGAAGTCAAGGCAAACATGTAAATGTTTGCCGGGTATTTATAGGCCTGTGATTGGCCTCAAGTGACACCTGATTGTAGGAGGTACTGTCTGCTCCACACTGCCAGGATCCATCCGCTGGTGGATGCCAGTACTGCGGCCCAAAGATGATATACTATTAACAGGGAAAAGCTCTCCTGACAGTTCCAAACTGCCAGGAGACACCTGCTGGTGGACCTCAGTACTGCATGCCAAATAACAGGTCTTACCAGCGGATGGAACATTTCCTGACAGTATGGATATTTGGCAAGCAGCGAAACCACTTCCTTAAAATCCTTATCGGAAATCATAAAGGGTTAATGCATCTCTCCTGACAGATATGATCAGTCAAAACAGGATTCCACTTGCTGGCTCATTGCGTGAACCTGTTTAAAAGTTTTATTCCCAGCAAAGACACCCCCGTTTAAGACTTACACTTATAAAATATTGAATATAAAATAGCATCTCATGGTATAACCATCTGGGCTGTACAGCATAGTACGATACTCGCTCACCGTTCAAAAGAAAATCTCGTTCGCGGTGATACCCAGGTGGAGATCGTAACAGCTGACAAGTACAACAAGCCGTCTGGTCATGCCTAAGCACGTTTCGTCATTAAGTCTTTCTCAATAGGCGCCTACTGAGAAAGACGTAATAACGAAACGCGTCTAGGGAGGGACGCTCACTTGTACCCCCCTTTCCTGGCCTGTTTTTTTTTTCACTTTTTTGTGTTATAATGTCTGCAAAATAGGGGATAGATTTATGGCATTTTTATTATTTATTTATTTTTTACTAGTAATGGCAGCGATCAGCGATTTTTAGCTGGACTGAGACATTGCGGCGGACACATCGGACACTTTTGACACTTTTTTGGGACTAGTAACATTTATACAGCGATCAGAGCTAAAAAAAAGCCACTGATTACTGTATAAATGTCACTGGCAGGGAAGGGGGTTAACACTAGGGGGCGATCAAGGGGTTAAGTGTTTCCCTAGGGAGGTGTTTCTAACTGTGGGGGGGGGGGGACTGACAGGGAGTAGAGAGAGATCAATGTGAAAAAAAAACTTGCGCCAAGCAATAAAATTAATACAGTGTGTATCAAGCTACTCCCCAAAAAACAGTGAGCCTGTCACTGTGCAAGAGAGATCGCTGTTCCTAATCACTAGGAACAGCAGATCTCCCTCTACTTCCCTGACAGAACGGGGATCTGCCTGTTTACATTGACAGATCTCCGTTCTGTCTCTCTCTGGAGCGATCGCGGGTTGCCAGCGGACATCACGGCCGCCGACCACAAGCATCGGCTTCAGCATCGTTCTGCAGGCGCACACGTGGCCCCTAGAGCTCTTAAAGCGGCCCGACGTACACCTACGGCGATTCACACAGCCGTGCCAACCTGCCGCAGTATAATGATGGCGGCTGGTCGGCAAGCGGTTAAAGGAACAGGATCAATATTTTTTACATTTTTTTAGGGTAGCAAACACTTTAACTGCTTTGCTGAAAACAGATAAATGACAGACCTGAGCAGCCAAGGCTCAAATGATCGAAGTGGATACATGATCCTCTCACCCTCACTCCCATTCTTCCTAATCTGTACAGCTTCTTAGAAATCGGTTAGAGATGAGACACAAAGGGAGAGGCTACTGAGGTGCTCTCTTTTTAGAAAACTCAGAATGCTCTTCAAAACCAGTGTCATTGGTGCAGCCTCTAATATATGTTTATTAGTCACAAAGATTTTATAGAACTAATAAAAACAAATAAAATATTTAAACACTTGTAAGCATAAAAGAAAGATAAAGTAGTGAGTAAATAAAATGGACCTCGATTCCTTATAGTTTTCCTGTAAATGATGTCAAAGTCAGGTGAAAAAATAAATATATGATGGTTTGGTGGATTACCATAATAGCTGAGAGATCTGCCTTCCTACCTGTGGTTTTGGAAGAAGCAAAGTAGAAGGTTAACAAGAAAGTGTTGCAGGGAGCAATTTACACTAAGATAATACAATTTAACAACCTCATTAAAACCATCGTATTACCGGAGATATAGTAATAAACACAGAGCCTGTCTCTGGCTTTCCGAGGAATATCAATGCGGTTACAATATGCTTACGGTTTATAGATTTATTTTGCAGATGCCTCTAGAGAGTCAAAGAGCAGTTGCCTTCTCCCATGAAAAGTTCTTTCCCTAGCCTTTAATACAACAGCAGACGGAGCAGATTATGCTTTGATGACAGCGGGGCTCCTTATCTTTGGAACAGCTAAGTTATTGCCTTAGCAGCCATTTGCCATTAGTGTGGACACTCATATCTCTTATTTACATCATTCATTTATATCGTAGCAAACCTTGATCCTGCCCCAGTATACGCTAATGATTCTACAGTAATTACAAAACATATACACTATATTGTCAACAGTATTGGGACGCCTACCTTTACATGCACATGAATTTTAATGGGTGCAGCTAGCTAGTCTGCCACTAGGTGGCTCTGTTCCAGAGTACTGTCTGGCTACAGAAAGCAATGTCATCAGGTGCTAGACCCCTTTTAGTTAGAACTCTCCTGATGTCATGGGTGAGTCCGTGCCCACATATAAGCCAGGTTGGGAGGAGCTCTACTGAAGGTGGGGCATGGAAGCCAGAGACCCCACCATCAGGCAGATGTAGCCATCCTAGTGGAGGCCCTGGACAGGGCTGGAGGCCAGAGAGAGGTAGACCTGCATGTAGGCAGATGAAGTCTACTTTGTCCATGACAAGTGATGCTTTCCCATAGCAGCACTGTTATTGGAGGAGGAAGTCAAGAGGAACAGGGTTCCTCTATGGCTTCCTTGGGTCACTGGGCAAACTATCCTGATGCTGCTTCCCCAAGTGACTCTAGCAGCCATCTTGGGTCAGCAGAGCCTGTTTAAGGCCCTGGCTCCCAGATTTGGCACACTTTATGCAAGTGGGTAGTGTAGGGAGAGGTACTCCGCCTGTCTAGGACAGTACTAATGGTAGGGGAAAGGTTCCTGAAGAGGAGGGAAACCATAGGGTCTGTGACCCCTCTGGACATGTTCTCGAATGGGCATGAGTAGGCCAGGTCGCATTCTGCTGTTTTTACAGATGCTGTCGGTCCGATCAACCATCACCTCATCCTCAGTGCTGCAGTGAGTGTACCCAGCTGAGCAGTTACCCCCCCCCCCCCCCCCGGGTTCTGTTGTGGCCCAATACTGCATTCTTCAATACAAGTTCTTTATTTCACCGGTCTGCGTGCATTATTGTCATTGCACCACACTGCACGCCACCTACATGCACCCAACAGTGCTAGGGCTGGTTGCAAAAAGGCCTTTTAAGCCTGGCCAAGAGTTCCCTGGAGTGAGGTTATCCTCTTGGAGGGTCCTGTGAGAGGTCAACTCATGGCGGAGGTAATCTCAGTGAGTACTAATGACCCCGGCTGTGTGTGCCAAAAAGGGGAAAATATTACTAAATTCACCAGCGGCTCTTTAGGGGGTGCGCTACACTTTATTCTTGACATATTTTACAGGCTTTTCTTAAATAATTTCTTAAATAAGTGCCTGCTCTCTCCTCCAACTGCCCATGTACCCATGCACTCCTTCAGCAAGCAATGCTGTGTTTATACACTCCACCACCCACTCACACTGTGCCTGCTCACTTTTGCACCGACTAAGGTCTCTGTTCATTGATCCCCGCTGAGCAGGCGGATGACAGGTCTGTGTCCGCCCTGCTTATGCAGAGAGGACATGGACAATTAGATGTAAACAGACCAACTGATAGGATTAGGTATAGGATTGAATTGGATGTCGGCAGGTGTAAACGGACACGTCCGTTTACATCTGATGCTCCATAGAGGGCAATGGATGATGCGACCTGGTCCGCCTAAAACACTGGCAGGTGGACTTTATTGGTCCGCCTGTGTGAAACACTAAACCCGCATCCTTATTTGAACAAAGCTATGCCTGCACACTTAATTTTTTATTTTTTTTGGGGGGGGGGGGGGGTGTATTTTATCCTATTCAATGAACACTAAGATAAAGAGCCTCACCTTGTAACCTCCCAAACTAGATGTATACTTACCTGTATCCCATGGCCTTCTGCAGTCCTCCCATACTGCAACTGAAATCCTCTACCCTGGCAGCACCTATTCAGTTGACTTTTATGCGATTTCCTTCCGATTATCTATCTGTCTGTCTGTCTGTCTATCTATCACTATGTATTTCTGTATCATTGTGCATACAACTACATTAAACATTCATGATTGGGTTTATAATTAATATGTAAAATCACTTTTCAAAGATATAATTAGGTTTCAGAATGCAAAATATTTAGATAACAATGAGAATAAAAGGCTGAATTACATTACATAGAAAATAAGTAATGAATGTAATGGTGTACACTCCCAAAAGGACGCTTTTAATTTATTATTTTACAACACAGAAGCGTACTATTGCGATAAAGGTAAGGGGACAGGCGTAGTTCCTGAATTTAAAGTGGCACAAATGAAATCATACTTCTTTACAATTCCGTTCTATATGCCATCCCACAATAAAATCTAATTAATTTTTAATATTGCTAAGGCAAAATACATTTAGCACAAAAGGAACCTGAAGCATGCAGAAATGATTAAGGTTGGTGATCCTTTGTTACAAATAATGAGAAAGTAAAAATAGCGTAGGTGGCTCTTGTTGGAACTGCAAAATGAACCTAAACTTTGAAATGTCTACTAAATATTAATGACTAAATATTAGATAATTACCAAATCCATAGCTAAATTATTTTAAAGTACACCTGTCTCCAGCCCCAGACTATGAACTTTACAGTATTTACAAATTCTTACAATCAGTTAAAGCCATCACTGACCTCACTAGCTGCTTGTACTGTGAACTAATTAATTCTCAAGAATCCTGAACCCTTTGTCTACTGGGGCATGTTTTTACTTTTTTGCACACATGATAAAGTCCGCATTTTTGCTTGAAATTGCTTTAAAACCCCAAACAATGTTATATTTTCTGAACGCAGAGTGCCTGGAGAATAAATAATTGGCCGTTTCAATATTTATGTTATACAATGTTTAAGCAGCTGTTTGCCAAAAGCATATTTTCAGGAAAAAGATAAAATACATTTTAGTGCAAACAAACACAATATTATACAATTTTTTGGGTAAAATATATAAGATGGGGTTGTGTCAAGTAAATAGACATCAAACATGTCAAAACCTAAAATTGCATGTACCCATGATATTTCTAAGATAGTGTAGCACCCTCTAGATGTAGTGCAGGATTTGTTAGTACTGTAGGTATTAAATTTAGTTAGCTCAGGGCTAAGCCTGAGCTGTAGAATCTGGGTCAGAGTTCAGTGAATCAGGGTTGGATGACTCATCCTGACAGCTCCTCTGGTGCTTCATCCTGGTCTAGAAAGTTGTAAAAACTTCCAGAGCTAGTGGGTGGAGGTTTGGAGGAGCTGCCAGGAATATTTACGATGCCTTGGCCAATCCCCAGGAGTAGGCTGGCAGGGGGCAGAGCTTACCTCATAAATAGGCATGAGCTATGCCAGCAGGGGAAATGATGGAGATATAGTGGTGAGGAGGGTGGCAGTGGCCCTCAGGGGTGCCCCCCTAGCCTGGAGGGGTTGACCTTGGGTCAGGGCTCGGTTGCTGGAAGGATCCTGCCTTAACACATGGAGGAAGCCTTTCCTGGAGGCACAGGAGCAAGAGAGAGGACATTGTGAGTAGCTCAGCACTACTGGGGACTTACAAGGAGGGGGACTGCCACATGTAGCCAGTTCTCACTGAAGTCAGAGGTGTGCTTAAGTCTTCATCCCTTCCCTGGGAGATCTCCTGAGACTCAGCCGGGTGGGCTGATGAGAGTCAGTCTGGAGGACTGGTGTGGAGAAGTTAACCTGGAGGGCTAGTGAAAGGGGCAGCTGCAGCCAGATATGTTGGCAGTGCCTGAAGAGGTGGTGCTGGGATCAGTAGCCACAGAAGGAATAGAAGTTTAAGCTGTTTCACTGTATTTTTGCTACACCACAGGGGGCTTCGGGTTCCTGCCTGTAGTGGGTCCATCAATTCTCTACACACAGTGATTCAGCTGCAACCGGTAAGCAGGTGTGTGTAGGAGGAGTGCAAAGGAGACTGTATATAGACTGTATATAGGAAGAATGTCCCTGACGTTTTGCTGAAGTTAAAGTGGACGTCCCTTAACCTCCCATCCCTACCCAAGTAATAAACCCTCAATAAAATAACAAAAACAAAGTCACAGACTGTTCTCTGACTCTGGAGTGCCTGTGAAACTTTGGTGTGCCTGGCTGTGCAGGAGTGGGGGATCCAGTTCATCTATGGCTCCTTAGGGGGTGCACTACAATAGTAAGTGAGGGGAAATCTGTCTGGTGGATCCCTAGCAGCAAAAACTCAACGGGGGTTGATACTATCCCTACGCTATTCTAATCCTACCCCTCTGTATCCAAAACCTTTTTAAAAAGTTAGCTGGATGTACATAAACAAAGGTTTCTGAACATATACAATAAGGGATTCTCACAACACTGTGGGTTTTCTATGGAAGGAACAGGAAAACAGAAATGTATTACTTTTAGACTCTTTGAAAGCACCTTTGTACTGAGCTTTCTGGATGGAAGGTGAGGGATTATTCACTCCTCTGGCCCTTATTACTTATGTTTGGATTTGGCATTGAGCTATTAAGCACTGTAAATGTAATCCTGTTTTATTTTGAGGGGGGTTTATAAACAACTCCTTTATTCATGCAGTAAACTAGGAGACTCGCTTTTGTCGCTTTTGTGTTGGTAAGAGGTTGGGGACTTTTCGGATTGTTCTCTAGCACAGTACATTCACACGGATGGGCTTTAAGCTTTTCAGGTGGGACCCCCTTCTAAAAAACACTTTGTCCCAAGGCAGTTACACATACTTTCTTTTTGAAATAATGCAGGCCCAGTCCTCAAGAACTATTTTTTCATGGATTTTTAAAGAAACTCAGGTCGGAATGAGAAGGTTGAATACCTAACCTGCAGGCCCCTACAGCTTCTCCTGCTGAGTCTCCAGGTATAGTACAGATTCCGAGCACACAGCTGACTGAAGTAACTCTGCACAACACATGAGGTTCTAGTGTGTACTCAATTCCAGTTCTCTGACTGCAGCTTTAAAAGTCCAGATACACAGCCTGCAGCCAAGTTCTTTTGGTTCTGGCTCCAGCCCAGGGGCCCTAGACAAGGCACACAGCCTGCAAGCCAAGTATCACGTATTAGGAGACTGAAATGATGAAGTTGGCCTCTCTTGTACCTCTAGCCTGGGCCCCACTGAAGGTGGAACAGAGGGTAACGAGGGACAGAAAGAACACGAGTGCCTGCATATGTTGATGAGAGAACTTGCAGCAGAAGATGTGGTCCAAAGCAGACTGGCAAACCAATGGATCAAGAACAGTAGTAAGGTTCAGAAGTCTAGCCCAAGTTAAAGCCCTATCATGTGCTCCTTGTTGTGAAGGCCAGTTATAGGTGGGGGCAGGGGTCATTTGTTTGTTATTGGTGTAAATATCGTCTGGGGACACACTGTACACCTTTGCTGCCATTGTGCTCTTGCTGGGTGTCAAGTGTGCTCCTTTTCCTTTAAGGGGGATTGGGCTGCCTCCAGGCCCACCTGCACCTCATCTATCCATTTAATGCATGTGCTTCCATTGTGGAGACGCTTATTAATTCAGTATCGTTAGGACTGCAAGCATACACAGGGTGCCGTGAAGAGGCCTTGCAGCTTATGCATGCGTTTGCAAATGCGTGCTAACTAAACCTCTGTTTTTAACGCAGACTGTTGGACAGGTTAATTTGGTTAGTTGGCAGACTGGTTGGTAAGTTGAGCTATAAGCTATAACAGTGAAGGACACTGATGTGCTGCCCTGTGGACTGTGGAGAGGTGAAAGGGAAGCATCACAGGAGCAGCACACACTGGTGTGGAGACTGTAATATGATGGTGGACAGAGGAGGAGGCTACTGTGAGGGGGTGAGGAGGACGCTATCATGTCCGCAGCCTCTGTCCCTCTCCTGTAATATGTCCACAGCCTCTGTCCCCCTCCTGTAGTGTGTCCGCAGCCTCTGTCCCCCTCCTGTAGTATGTCCGCAGCCTCTGTCCCCCTCCTGTAGTATGTCCGCAGTCTCTGTCCCCCTCCTGTAGTATGTCCGCAGCCTCTGTACTGCAACAGCAGTATTTGCACTGTAAACCTTTTTTATTTATATAAAGTGTTGGTGAACTTAAACTGTACCGCTAGGCTGTGATTCCTGTAGGCTTTGCGTTCGTGGGGGGGTTGGGGGGGGGCACCATGTCCATTTTGCTTGGGGCCCCCAAATTCCTTCAAACGGCCCTGTGTGTACGCATGCATATATCTGTGCACTAGACATCTCACAGAGATTCCCTGACACCAAGGAGCCTTCCAGAACCCACTGATGACAAACTTACCAAGGATTATCCATCAAACAGTATCATACAAAGCACTGTGGAGCCTACTCAACAAAGTCTGACAGAAAATGTAGCACAGGAAACTTCTGATCACAGCAGTCTGAGATCTGCCTTGCAAACTCTCAAAACATATCAAATATCAAGCAGACTTTAGGTAAAAAGTGCTGTTTTCATCAGGGGAGCATATGAAAAGTTGCAAAACATTTGAAAAGTAGTCTGGAGCTCCATCTGCTGGATGCATATGACAATACAGAATACTCACATCCAATATTTAATATTTACAAGACATATGTTTCACAGTTTTAGCCTTGATCATATTAAATAAGTAAAGAAAATGCATAAAACATAACAGCTGCACATTCCCTTCATTTAATGCCGCGTACACACGATCGGACTTCTCGCCGGAAAAAGATATGACGGCTTTTCCGACGGGATTCTGCTCAAGTTTGCCTTGCATACATATGGTCAAGCAAAAGTTTGCTCAATCGCATTCCTAGGCCACCAGGGGGCGCGCGCGCGCCGGCGGCGGCAATCGCGCGCGCCCGCCGTGTCACTAGGCACCCGGTGCGCGTGCCCGGCGGTCGCGATGTCCGCCGGGCACCCGCGATTACCGGTAACACAGCAGGACCGTGGATCTGTGTGTGTAAACACACAGATCCACGGTCCTGTCAGAGGAGAGGAGACCGATGGTGTGTTCCCAGCACAGCGGAACACCGATCGGTCTCCTCCTCTAGTGAGTCCCCGCCCCCTACAGTTAGAATCACTCCCTAGCAACACAGTTAACCCCTCGATCACCACCTAGTGTTAACCCCTTCCCTGCCTGTCACATTTATACAGTAATCAATGCATTTTTATAGCACGGTTCGCTGTATAAATGTGAATGGTCCCAAATATGTGTCAAAAGTGTCCGATGTGTCCGCCGCAATATCGCAGTCACAATAAAAATCGCAGATCGCCGCCATTACTAGCAAAAAAATAAAAAAAATAAAAATGTTATAAATCTATCCCCTATTTTGTAGACGCTATAACTTTTGCGCAAACCAATCTATATACGCTTATTGCGATTTTTTTTACCAAAAATATGTACAAGAATACATATCGGCCTAAACTGAGAAAAAATTTGTTTTAAAGAAAAAAAAATTGGATATTTATTATCGCAAAAGATAAAAATTATTGTGTTTTTTTTAAACTTCTCACTCTTCTTTTGTTTATAGCGCAAAAAATAAAAACCGCAGAGGTGATCAAATACCACTAAAAGAAAGCTCTATTTGTGGGGAAAAAATGATAACAATTTCATTTGGGTACAGTGTTGTATGACCGCGCAATTGTCATTCAAAGTGCGACAGCGCTGAAAGCTGAAAAATGGCTTGGGCAGGAAGGGGGCGAAAATGCACTGTATTGAGGTGGTTAAATTACGAGAACAACAACGCAGTGACGTACACACCGAGAAAATTAAGTTCAATGCTTCCGAGCATGCGTCGAATTGTTTCCGAGCATGCGTAGGAATTTTGCACGTCGGAATTGCCAGAGACGATCGCATTTTCGGATAGGAACTTTTCCCGACTGAAAAATTGAGAGCATGCTCTCAATCTTTTGCTGGCTGGAATTCCCCCAGCAAAAGACCGATGGAGCATACACAAAGTCACATTTTCCGACGAAAAACTCTCATCGGTCTTTTGAGGGCCGAAATTCCGATCGTGTATACGCGGCATTATAGTTCAGAAGAGAATCTTGTCAGTGAAACTATTTTTTATCAGCACAAATGATTAGAATCACTACAAATGTATAGATGACAAGGTCCCATGCATGGAGAACAAGATGACATTATATGAACCTTTTTGCGGTGAGTAACTTGTTCATCTCTTTTTAGTCTCCTTAAAAAAACATCATAATGATTTGCTTCACATTAGCCTAAATTTCCAAAATCAACATACAGAGACAGATAAATTTAATTGCTTACAGACCCCTTTTGTCCCCTGTAGTTCTTGCTTGTTCTTATTTACAGTATAAGATACAGAAATATACATTAAACATAATAGCATAATCAATCACAGAGTGACTACTACTAAGAACAATGTTGTCAGCAGGTAATAAAACTATGTTTCCTATGGGGACTCAGAAGAACAAATAATGTGTTAATGCTAGTGATACAATGTGCCATTTATGCCATTGTGGACGTTACTCATATTATTTCTACTTTGAGATGTGCAAACCAATATTACAAAAGAAGTGTAAATTCTATGATTTTCAAGGGAGAGTATATTATATTTTTAGTAAGTATTTAGTTTTATTATTTGACTTATAAGGGGGAGGAGGCTGAAATTTAAAGTAAATTTTGCACTCCATGTGCAATTTAGAATTAAAGCACCACACAATAAAATTCAAATCCAAATACAGTTTTGTTTTCCAATTATACATTTTTTGCAAAGCCAGTGTGTTTCTGGCGCCATGCCTTGGCCCCCTTCATCAGTATTGGGAAAAAGTAAACAGCGCAGTGACGGCCCGTCTATACAGTTCGCAAGGGCGCCACCGCCCCAATCAATGCGTCCGGCCCCTAATCTACATGCAGGGCGCCAGAAGCATGGATTTCAATCGGGTTTAATTTCTTTTTTTTTCAAAGCACATTGGAGCCGGAGGCTCTAACTGAATTAAAAAAGGGTGGGTTGGGGGAGCAGAGCACTGCATCCCGAGCCCGCCCATTTGTGTGACAATAGAGAATTCATATTCGCTATTGTCTTTCTGATTCTCCTCCTGGCTGTCAGGGCTGGGCTCAGCCGTTCCTTCTCTGAGCTGGCCGCTCAGCTGACGGCTAATTGCCAGCTCCTATCTCTCCACAGTTTCTCAGCTGTTGCTGATATCTTGCTCATCAGTCCTGCCTACTTAAGCCGTCCAGTCCAGAGGAGCTCTGCTTTCGCCTTAGTCAACATCACAGAGACGCTCTCCTGTATTCCTGTTAAAAGACTTGCCTGGCTGACATCCCTTCTGGCTCCAGATCCTGCTTGCTGTTTTACTACCCTCATCTCCAGCTCCCTGACGTTTGGCTTGTCTGACTATCTGTTCCGGTTCCTGAACTCTGGCTATGTTTTGACTACGTTTGTTCTATTTACATTTATTATTAAACAAGTGTAATTTAAATGTACTTCTGTCTCGGTCTGATTTCATGGTTTCTGACACTGGTCAATCAGGAAGTGGGTCCTGAGACCCAATTGGCCGTGAGGAGAAACAACCATATTGGTGGCCAGGAGGAAGCAGCCGAGGAGGAGGAGAAGCAGTGGAAGCCCCCGTGAAGCTGCTGAGGAGTAGGATATGCAGGAAGAACCCAAAGCTGCCCGCAACCTATATGGGGTAAGTGCGGGGCTGGTGGGCTGATAATCGAATGAGGGAGTGACAGGCGGGAGGGGGTTTCAGGTGGTTTTTTGCCGCTCCCCCCCCTCCAAAATGTAGCACCAGCCGAAACTGAAACAGTAAATCAATGTATGTGGACTCAAAAATTAATTCATAGTTGAATTTACTGAGATGACATTGTGCAGCAAGCTGTCAGCAAAAGTATTTTGCTGCTTGCAGCAGCTGCTGACTCATCTCAATAAAATCCAGCTATAGATTGGTTCACTGTTAAACGTTTGGCCAAGCCCTGATGAAGGGGGGTGGAGGTACAACCACTCGAAACACATTGGCTTTGCAAACAATATTACATTGGAGTTTACACTTAAATATTACGGTGTGGGGCTTCAATTCTAAATCACTTATTCCTACCACAAGCCAAGGTGATCATGGAAGCTACCAGCCTAATACTGAGTTCTCTATATTTTCACTTACTGCCAGGGCTTTTTTTCAGCAGGAACGTGGGGTTACGCAGTTCCGGCCCCTCCAGCACTGAAGGTATGCAATTGAAAGGGGTGCTGGGGTGTGATGGAGGGTCTATTAACGCTGGCTGCTGGGGTATCTATTGTTCTGGGAGGGGACCTATTTTTGTGTGGCAGTCTATGGTTGCTGGTGGAGGATCTTTTGTTACTGGGGGGTTAACTATTGCTGGAAGGAATCTACTGTTTAGGGAGGGATCTACTGTTGCTGGCTTGTGGAGAGTCTATTGATACTGGTTGCTTGGAGATCTGTTGTCACTGCTGGGATTCTATTATTGCTGGGGGGGGGGGGGGTGTCTATTGCTGCTGGCTGCGGGAGGTCTATTTTATTGCTTTTCTTGTCATCATTACAAAATTCCATACAAATTACTTAGCACTACAAAATTAAACTTGGCTCTATATTCTCTAAAAGGTCCCGAACTGTGAGCTGGGTAGGGGGTGGTACCAAGGGTCAGTGCTCAGAGGTGGCTAGGGGTGGAACCAAGGGTCAGTGCTCAGAGGTGGGTAGGAGGTGGAGACACGAAGTGACTTAGAAGTAGGGATGGGCCGAACAGACCCCTGTTCGGTTTGCACCAGAACTTTCAAACACTGTGAAAGTTCGGGCCGGAATAACGAACCCCATTAAAGTCAATGGGACCCGAATGTCAAAAATCAAAAGTGCCCATTTTGAAGGCTTACATGCAAGTAATTGAGCATACAATGGTTATAGGGGTCTGGGTCCTGCCCTGGGATTATCAATAAAAAAAAAAAAGTTTGTGAAAAACATCATTTTTAAATGAGCAGTGATTTTTTGATTTTTGAAGTAAAAGCATAAAAATGAAAAATTCCTTCCAATATAGTGCCTGGGGGGTCCCCTTAGTCTACCTGTAAAGTGGCAGATCTTTACCATGTCTAGAATCTGCTGCAGCAATAATTGCATTTATAAAGCCAATAAAAGGATATTTTCCCTGCATGCTGCCTTTATTTTGCTCAGCAACAGCTGGGGAGCCAGTGTGTATGATGAGGCCACAATGTAGTGCACTGGGAACAAGATTAGAGATTTTTTGGCTACATTCTGGTGTCACTTCGACTTTGGATCGAAGTAACAGGTACGTAAATATGGTTTTTGGGTGTTGGTGGCGCCTTCCCAACGTAACCCTATAGAGGTAATCTTGATGAGAGCAAGAATTGGCCTTGCTGTAAAAAATTGCCATGATATGCACCTGTCAAACAGGTGCAGAAAAACTACTCTTTGGGTGTCGGGGGCTCCTTCCCACCGTAACCCTATAGAGGTGCTCTTGTTGAAGGCAAAAAAAATTGCAATGATATGCACCTGTCAAACAGGTGCTGAAAAATTGGTCTTTGGGTGTTAATTGTGCCCATGAAACCTATACCAAAAACATTCTTCCAGATCAGGGGTCCTCAAACTTTTTAGACAGGGGGCCAGTTCACGGTCCCTCAGACTGTTGGGGGGCCGCACTATAGTCTAAAAAAAATGAACTAATTCCTATGCACACATCTTATTTGTAGTGCAAAAAAAAAAAAAACAGGAAAAAAACAGTACAATATTTAAAATAAAGAACAATTGTAATCAATATGAACTTATCAGTATTTCACAGACTCCCCTCATTACAGAACCACTCCCAATCACAGACCCCCCCTCCCCATCACAGACTCACCCCATAACAATTCCCCCCCATGACAGATCCCCCCATCACAAAGCCCCCCAACACAAACTCCTCTCCATCACAAAACCCCACATAACAGATTCCCCCCATAACAGACTCCCCCATATCACATACTTCCCCCATCACAGACTTTCCCCATAACAGACTCCGCCATCACAGATCCCCCCATATCAGTCACTCCCCCATCACAGATCCCCCCATATCACAGATCCCCCATAACAGACTCTGCCATCACAGATCCCCCCATAACAGACTCCCCATCACAGATCCCCCCATATCACAGATCCCCCATAACAGACTCCCCCTATCACAGACTCCCCCCATAACATACTCCCCATCACAGATCCCCCCATATCACAGATCTCCCCCATAACTAAGGGGTGTGGTTAATTGCTCACAGGTGACTATTTAACTGGTTGCAGGGCTCAGTGTGAGCGTGCTCAGTTTGAAGCAGTGGAGCTTGGTGTAAGTGGAACTGAATTAAGTGGGAGTTAAACACAAGAGTTTAAAACAGGAGGTTATAACAGGGGTCATAGTACCTGTGTAGTGTGAGTATCTGAGTGTTGTCTGAGTAGTGTGTGTGGATCGTTAGTACTGTGTATTGTGTACCTGTGTATTGTCTTGTTGTGTACCTGTGTATTGTCTTGAGTATTAGTGCCAGGAAGCTAGCTGTTAGGTAATTTGGACAGGGTAAAATTCCCCAATCCTCACTAAATTTAATAGGTACGATGCCCGGCGGGTGTGGAGAGGCGGCTCTTTGTACATCTTGCCGCATGTATGCGTTCCTTGATCATCCGATCGAGGGCGAATACTGCTGTGCAAAATGTAAGCACATTGTTTCCCTGGAAGCCCAGGTTCTGAATCTAGGGAAGCAACTGTCAGCACTGAGAAGTCCCTCCATACTAAAGGTGAGCCAGGAACGTACATGGCAGGTGCCGGCAGGGGCCAGCACAGAGGCGGGTGGAGACAAAGAGGTGCAGGCACTAGCAAAGAGTAGATGGGTGACAGTCAGGAGGGGTAGAGGGGGAAGTGCCAGAGAGGCCGTTCCAGGACTGGAGCATCCCAATAAGTACGCTCCATTGAGTGACATTGGTGAAACCAATACAAAGAAAAAAATCTTGCGAGCCACAATAATCCTATGCTTAATGAATCAGCAGCAAATAGCAGGTATATCACATAGAAATATCCAGCAGCAAACGCAGCTCACGTACTCATAAACGTGCATAAACCACAATGTGAAAGAAATTGCGTTGCGCTAGATAAATATACTGCAGAGGAAAGATCCTAAAAACTTAAATTATCATCCTTTATACAAAAATTTGCTAAAAAAAATTTATAAAATATATCAAAAAACTCCTGTGAAAATAAATATATATAGTATCACTTCTGTGCAACGTACATATGTATGCACCTATAAACAATCAATAAAAGTGCATATAGTGCAGAAAAAATATATAAATATATACAATAGTGCATAAACATTCAACGGTGACTGCAGACAAAAAACATGTAATATTTCAATTAACGTGCAGCATGCAAAAACGCAGAGAAAAAAACGCAGAAAAAAGGCTATATAAAAGTTCTTATATAAGTGTCCCAAAATTATAACTAAAGAGTGTTTCCGTGTCCATAAATCTCCATAAGGTTTCCAGGTGATCCAATGTGCCAAATTCAAGTGCTCTGAATAGTAATAATGTGCCACAGTGCCCCCCCACAGTGGTTGCGCTCACCTCAGAGCGTGTGACACAGCTGTTACCCTGTGTCAAATCACGCTGTGTAGCCACCCCCTGGGCTGTATGGGAAACGCCAATCTATCTCCACTCTGGGTCACTCAGGCTCCATGGATGTTAATCATAAGAAAAAAGGAAACTATATAGTGTAATTCCACTAAACCACTTTATTCCGACCAAACAACTTTCCCACAAAGGGTTACTCACATTTAGTGGGTGCTGTTGTGCACCAAACAATACAAAGCTCCAAAAGGGTATATTGTGTGGTCTGCCGCGGGGTATGCGCTTCTCCCGGCTCAGCTGTTTCTCTGATCCGCTGTAAGCTGTTCGCTCCGTCCTGGCCCCTCCCCTACGCGTGTTCGACACAGGGAGTCACGTGTCTTCATCAGGGGGATATGATTGGACGGGCGCTCTATCTCTTAAATACTCTCCCGGCGGCCATTTTCCCTAGGATCTCGGACTGCTCATCAACAAGCTCCTTTCCTCTATCTATTATATCACGTTTAGACATTGCTCAGACGAGAGACATAGTATCTCAAAAACCATCCACCGCAAATACGATTTGAACTTAGCTCAATCCAGGACGGAGTTTGGGAGAGCAACATACCACACCGCATCCCACTAAAGTACAACAAATAATAACATATATAATAGGTGGTCATATCATGGTACCATAATCTAAACCCCTTAAAATCGTGTATTTATTAAATATATAAAAGGTGTATTTCTAAATATATTTTAAAACCATCTACCATAGTGACACTTTTTACCTAATTAAAAACTAAGTTATATAAAAAATATACATTATAAAAAAATATCTGCACCTCTACGGGGGAGGACTCTCAGGGATACATATTAGATGAATCAAAAATGTAAATAAAATAAAAAAATATATATATATATACATATATGTACACATATATATGTAGAAACATATATATATAAAAACATATATAAATAAACATATATACATATTGCAAAAGGAATTAGGTACAATATATAAAATACATAATAAACAAATATAATAAAAAAAATACAAATACATAATAAAAAATTGTTATTATATTAAAAAATATGTAAATTATAAGCTAGATAAACCCAGGTACAGAGAGTAAAAAAACTTTTTATGGCATTATGGATAATAGGTCTCCAGGGGATATGTATGCTAAAAAAATCAAATATGTCAAGTATACGGCGACATTAAAATTAAAAAATATATATATTAATTTTTCTTTTAAAATTTACTAAGAAAGCATGTGAGATCAAACTCCTTGTTCAATCCGCCAGGAGATAAAGAACCAAGCTGGTATATCCACCAGGATTCTCGTTGGCTGATATCTCTCACATAATTTGAACCCCTCCATTTACGTTTGGGTGCTTCCAGTCCCCAAAATTTCATACCCTCCGTGCTTTGGTTATGCTTTATTTTAAAATGCACTGAGAGGTGGTGTTTATCGTGTCCCTTTCGTATGTTTCGCACATGCTCCTCCATACGTTCTTTTAGGGCCCTGGTGGTACGACCAACATAAATAAGGTTACATGGGCATTTGATGGCATATACCACCCCTATCGTTTCGCATGATATGAAATCTTCTATAACATGCAGTTGGTTCCTTAGGGGGTTATAGAAATCCTTAACTCTCTTGGTGTTGGATGGAACCCTGATACAACTATAGCACCTCCCACAGCCAAAAAAACCTTTTAAGTCCCAGAACATTTTTGGTTTTGGTCTGGGTGGTTCCACCACATTGTGTACCAACCTATCCCGTAGAGATGGCGCCCTTTTGTAAACAATCTTGGGTTTATTAGATAAAAGATCTTTCAAATGAGCATCTTGTTTGAGCACACTCCAATATTTCTTTAAAATTTTCTCTACCTCCCTACTTTGTAAGCAGTAATCCAGCACTATACAGGTTCCATCAAACTCATCATTGTCCACATCAGTATTTTTGTCCTTCAGTAGGTCCTCCCTCTCAAGATTTCTCACCACTTCCTTTTCTCTCTCTAAAAACTCCTTATGGTATCCCTTATCTAAAAACATTTCTTCGAGCTTATTGGACTGAACCTCAAAATCACTTTCACGGGTGCAGTTTCTGCGCATCCTCGTAAATTGGCCTCTAGGGATATTATCAAGCCAGGGCTTGTGATGGCAACTAGTGGTTGGGATATAAGAGTTCCGGTCTGTAGCCTTGAAAAAGGACCTAGTGATCATACCCTCTGCTGTATTGAGTATCTCCAAATCAAGAAAATGTATGTGGTCTTCGTTAATATCCCACGTCAGAGAGATATTGCGATCATTCTCATTCATGGATTCCAACAAAGATGTCAATGATTCCATACTGCCTTTCCATATGATTAGCAGATCATCAATAAATCTCTTATACAGCAATATATCCCCAAACTGCTCAACCCGTACTGCCTCCTCCTCCCATTTTGCCATATAAAGATTTGCCACACTTGGGGCGAATTTAGCGCCCATGGCAACTCCTTTCACTTGCAGATAAAACCTCTCATTATACCAAAAGAAATTGTGGTGCAAACAGAAATCTAAACATTTTAAAATAAATCCAATAAGGCCCCTATCGAACCCTTCCTCTTTGTCCAAAGCCCACTCCACGGCCTCCAGGGCTCCATCATGGTCAATATTGGTATATAGTGATGATACATCCCCAGTGGCCATGATTACATTTCTTTCCTTGACGTGTTCTCTCAATAATTGGAGGGTGTGCTTCGTATCCTTGAGGTAGGCTTGCGTTTTCCTCACCAGGGGTTGTAAGTGGAGGTCTATGTACTCCCCCAGTCGGGATGTCAACGACTCAATTCCACTTATGATAGGCCTTCCTGGGGGATTCGAACTATCCTTGTGAATTTTAGGTAGGTAGTAAATTACAGGGATCTGCTAACCGTAGGGATCAGATATTTGGCCTCTTGCTTATTCAAAAATTTATTATCTATCCCATATTTAATAATGAGATCTAATTCTTTTCTAAAGATATTCGATATATATTATGTATTTTATTTTATTATGTATTTGTATTTTTTTTATTATATTTGTTTATTATGTATTTTATATATTGTACCTAATTCCTTTTGCAATATGTATATATGTTTATTTATATATGTTTTTATATATATATGTTTCTACATATATATGTGTACATATATGTATATATATATATATTTTTATTTTATTTACATTTTTGATTCATCTAATATGTATCCCTGAGAGTCCTCCCCCGTAGAGGTGCAGATATTTTTTTATAATGTATATTTTTTATATAACTTAGTTTTTAATTAGGTAAAAAGTGTCACTATGGTAGATGGTTTTAAAATATATTTAGAAATACACCTTTTATATATTTAATAAATACACGATTTTAAGGGGTTTAGATTATGGTACCATGATATGACCACCTATTATATATGTTATTATTTGTTGTACTTTAGTGGGATGCGGTGTGGTATGTTGCTCTCCCAAACTCCGTCCTGGATTGAGCTAAGTTCAAATCGTATTTGCGGTGGATGGTTTTTGAGATACTATGTCTCTCGTCTGAGCAATGTCTAAACGTGATATAATAGATAGAGGAAAGGAGCTTGTTGATGAGCAGTCCGAGATCCTAGGGAAAATGGCCGCCGGGAGAGTATTTAAGAGATAGAGCGCCCGTCCAATCATATCCCCCTGATGAAGACACGTGACTCCCTGTGTCGAACACGCGTAGGGGAGGGGCCAGGACGGAGCGAACAGCTTACAGCGGATCAGAGAAACAGCTGAGCCGGGAGAAGCGCATACCCCGCGGCAGACCACACAATATACCCTTTTGGAGCTTTGTATTGTTTGGTGCACAACAGCACCCACTAAATGTGAGTAACCCTTTGTGGGAAAGTTGTTTGGTCGGAATAAAGTGGTTTAGTGGAATTACACTATATAGTTTCCTTTTTTCTTATGATTAACATCCATGGAGCCTGAGTGACCCAGAGTGGAGATAGATTGGCGTTTCCCATACAGCCCAGGGGGTGGCTACACAGCGTGATTTGACACAGGGTAACAGCTGTGTCACACGCTCTGAGGTGAGCGCAACCACTGTGGGGGGGCACTGTGGCACATTATTACTATTCAGAGCACTTGAATTTGGCACATTGGATCACCTGGAAACCTTATGGAGATTTATGGACACGGAAACACTCTTTAGTTATAATTTTGGGACACTTATATAAGAACTTTTATATAGCCTTTTTTCTGCGTTTTTTTCTCTGCGTTTTTGCATGCTGCACGTTAATTGAAATATTACATGTTTTTTGTCTGCAGTCACCGTTGAATGTTTATGCACTATTGTATATATTTATATATTTTTTCTGCACTATATGCACTTTTATTGATTGTTTATAGGTGCATACATATGTACGTTGCACAGAAGTGATACTATATATATTTATTTTCACAGGAGTTTTTTGATATATTTTATAAATTTTTTTTAGCAAATTTTTGTATAAAGGATGATAATTTAAGTTTTTAGGATCTTTCCTCTGCAGTATATTTATCTAGCGCAACGCAATTTCTTTCACATTGGTGAAACCAGTCAGGGACCAGCACTGCTGGAGATGAGGGACTCTCCTAGCTGCCAGGGGAAGACCTCCTCCAGTGAGAGTGGGGGGGCAGCAAAGGGAAAGGAAAGACAGATTCTGGTGGTAGGGGACTCAATTCTTAGAAGGACAGAGAGGGCAATCTGTAACCAAGACCTGAAGCGCCGAACAGTATGTTGTCTACCGGGCGCTCGGGTTCGGCACATCACGGATCTTGTGGACAGATTACTGGGAGGGGCTGGGGAAGACCCGGCTGTCATGGTGCACGTTGGCACCAATGACAAAGTCAGAGGCAGATGGAGTGTCCTAAAGAACGATTTTAGGGACTTAGGAGCTAAATTGAGGAAAAGGACCTCCAAGGTAGTGTTCTCAGGAATACTACCGGTACATCGAGCCACACCAGAAAGGCAGAGGGAGATTAGGGAAGTAAACAAGTGGCTGAAGAGCTGGTGTAGTAAGGAGGGGTTTGGGTTCCTGGAGGACTGGGCCGACTTCTCAGTCGGTAACCGGTACTATAGAAGGGACGGACTGCACCTAAATGAGGAGGGTGCAGATCTGCTGGGAATGAAGATGGCCAAAAAGTTAGAGGGGTTTTTAAACTAGGCGATGGGGGGGAGGGTCCAGAGACAGTGATAGCCAGCGCGGAAGATATTCCAGAGGGTAGTATTGGGGGCATTAGTGGTAGGTTAACCAAAGCACAAAAACACAAGGTGAGTATAGTAGCAAGTCCTAGTTGCAATCTTGAAACACCCAATACGAGGACAATATGCGACCAGTCTAAACTATGTGGCATGTTCACCAATGCCAGGAGCATGGCGGACAAGATGGGTGAACTAGAGATACGGTTGTACGAGGAGGATTTGGATTTTGTGGGAATTTCAGAGACCTGGTTCAACAGCTCTCATGATTGGCTGGCAAACATTCAAGGGTATACCCTATACCGCAAGGATAGAGAAGGTAAAAAAGGGGGAGGGGTATGCCTATATATCAAGAATAATGTACAAGTGAGTGTGAGAGATGACATCACTGAGGGGGCTAGGGAGGAGGTGGAATCTTTATGGGTGGAGCTCCAAAGGGATGAAGCTAAGGGGAAAATAATACTGGGAGTATGCTATAGGCCCCCAAACCTGAGGGAGGAAGTGGAGACGGATCTCCTATCACAAATTGGATTAGCAGCAAGGATGGGAAGTGTTATCATAATGGGGGATTTTAATTATCCAGACATAGACTGGGCGGAGGGAACCGCGCATTCATTTAAGGCTCGCCAGTTCCTTAGTGTTTTGCAGGACAATTTTATGGGTCAGATGGTAGACGCACCAACTAGAAATAAAACATTACTAGATCTACTGATTACCAATAATACAGACCTGATAACAGATGTGGTAATACGGGGCAATTTAGGTAACAGCGATCACAGGTCAATTAGTTTCAGTATAAATCACACAAATAGGAAACATGAAGGGAACACAAAGACACTGAATTTCAAAAGAGCCAACTTCCCTAAACTACAAACCTTGCTAAAAGGCATAAATTGGGATAAAATATTAGGAACAAAGAATACGGAGGAGAGATGGGTTTGCTTTAAGAGCATATTAAATAAGGGCATTAGCCAATGTATCCCATTGGGTAATAAATTTAAAAGAGCGAAAAAACATCCTGGATGGCTTAACTCCGATGTAAAAATGCATATAAAAGCAAAGGAGAAGGCCTTCAAAAAATACAAGGTTGAGGGATCATCCTCAGCATTCAGTATTTATAAAGAATGCAATAAGAAATGTAAGGGTGCAATTAGGATGGCTAAGATAGAACATGAAAGACACATAGCGGAGGAGAGCAAAAGAAATCCCAAGAAATTCTTTAAGTATGTAAACAGTAAAAAAGGGAGGACAGACCATATTGGCTCCATAAAGAATGAGGAAGGACATCTGGTTACAAAGGATGGGGAGATGGCAAAGGTATTGAATTTATTCTTCTCCTCAGTCTTCACAAGTGAATCGGGGGGCTTCAGTAACCAAAACTGCAGTGTTTATCCTCATGACACATCACAGGAAGCACCTCCATGGTTAACAGAGGACGGAATTAAAATTAGACTTGAGAAACTTAACATTAATAAATCACCGGGACCAGATGGCTTGCATCCGAGGGTACTTAGGGAACTCAGTCAGGTGATTGCCAGACCGTTGTTCCTAATATTTACAGACAGTCTATTGACTGGAATGGTACCAGCTGATTGGAGAAAAGCCAAAGTAGCACCAATATTTAAAAAGGGCCCAAAAAACATCCCTGGGAATTACAGACCAGTTAGCCTAACATCAATAGTATGTAAACTCTTGGAGGGGATGATAAGGGACTATATACAAGATTTTAGTAATAAGAATGATTTCATTAGCAGTAATCAGCATGGATTCATGAAGAATCGTTCTTGCCAAACCAATCTATTAACCTTCTATGAGGAGGTGAGTTGCCATCTAGATAAAGGAAGGCCCGTAGACGTGGTGTATCTGGATTTTGCAAAAGCATTCGACACAGTTCCCCATAAACGTTTACTATACAAAATAAGGTGCGTTGGCATGGACCATAGGGTGAGTACATGGATTGAAAACTGGCTACAAGGGCGTGTTCAGAGGGTGGTGATAAATGGGGAGTACTCAGAATGGTCAGGGGTGGGTAGTGGGGTTCCCCAGGGTTCTGTGCTGGGACCAATCCTATTTAATTTGTTCATAAACGACCTGGAGGATGGGATAAAGAGTTCAATCTCTGTATTTGCAGACGATACTAAGCTAAGCAGGGCAATAACTTCTCTGCAGGATGTGGAAATCTTGCAAAAAGACCTGAACAAATTAATGGGGTGGGCGACTACATGGCAAATGAGGTTCAATGTAGAAAAATGTAAAATAATGCATTTGGGTGGCAAAAATATGAATGCAATCTATACACTGGGGGGAGAACCTCTGGGGGAATCTAGGATGGAAAAGGACCTGGGGGTCCTAGTGGATGATAGGCTCAGCAATGGCATGCAATGCCAAGCTGCTTCTAATAAAGCAAACAGAATATTGGCATGCATTAAAAGGGGGATCAACTGCAGAGATAAAACGATAATTCTCCCGCTCTACAAGACTCTGGTCCGGCCGCACCTGGAGTATGCTGTCCAGTTCTGGGCACCAGTCCTCAGGAGGGACGTACTGGAAATGGAGCGAGTACAAAGAAGGGCAACAAAGCTAATAAAGGGTCTGGAGGATCTTAGTTATGAGGAAAGGTTGCAAGCACTGAACTTATTCTCTCTGGAGAAGAGACGCTTGAGAGGGGATATGATTTCAATTTACAAATACTGTACTGGTGACCCCACAATAGGGATAAAACTTTTTCGCAGAAGAGAGTTTAATAAGACTCGTGGCCACTCATTACAATTAGAAGAAAAGAGGTTTAACCTTAAACTACGTAGAGGGTTCTTTACTGTAAGAACGGTAAGGATGTGGAATTCCCTTCCACAGGCGGTGGTCTCAGCGGGGAGCATTGATAGCTTCAAGAAACTATTAGATAATCACCTGAATGACCGCAATATACAGGGATATGTAATGTAATACTGACACATTATCACACACATAGGTTGGACTTGATGGACTTGTGTCTTTTTTCAACCTCACCTACTATGTAACTATGTAACTATGTAACAGACTCCCCATATCACAGACTCGCCCATCACAGATCCCCCATATCACAGATCTCCCCATATCACAGATCTCCCCATATCACAGACTCCCCCATAACAGACTCCCCCTATCACAGACTCCCCCATATCACAGATCCCCCCATAACAGACTCCCCATCACAGATCCCCCCATATCACAGACTCCCCCTATCACAGACTCCCCCATATCACAGATCCCCCATAACAGACTCCCCATCAGAGATCCCCCCATATCACAGACTCCCCATAACAGACTCCCCCTATCACAGATCTCCCCATCACAGATCCCCCCATAACAGACTCCCCCCCATATCACAGATCTCCCCATCACAGATCCCCCCATATCACAGATCCCCCATCACAGATCCCCCCATATCACAGACTCCCCCATATCACAGATCCCCCATCACATATCCCCCCCCATATCACATATCCCCCCATATCACAGATCCCCCCATATCACAGATCCCCCCCAATATCACAGATCCCCCAATATCACATATCCCCCCCATATCACAGATCCCCCCATATCACAGATCCCCCATCACAGACTCCCCATATCACAGATCCCCCCATATCACATATTCCCCCTATATCACAGATCCCCCATCACAGACTCCCCATATCACAGATCCCCCATCACAGATCCCCCCATATCACAGATCCCCCATCACAGACTCCCCATATCACAGATCCCCCATCACAGATCCCCCCATATCACAGATCCCCCATCACAGATCCCCCTATCACAGATCCCCCATATCACAGATCCCCCCATATCACAGATCCTCCCATATCACAGACTCCCCATATCACAGATCTCCCCATCACAGATCCCCCCATATCACAGATCCCCCATCACAGATCCCCCCCATATCACAGACTCCACCATAACAGACTCCGCCATCACAGATCCCCCCATATCAGTCACTCCCCCATCACAGATCCCCCCATATCACAGATCCCACATCACAGATCCCCCCATATCACAGATCCCCCATCACAGACTCCCCATATCACAGATCCCCCCATCACAGATCCCCCCATCACAGATCCCCCCATATCACAGATCCCCCATCACAGATCCCCCATCACAGATCCCCCCATCACAGATCCCCCCATCACAGACTCCCCATATCACAGACTCCCCATATCACAGATCCCCCATCACAGATCCCCCATATCACAGACTCCCCATATCACAGATCCCCCCCATATCACAGATCCCCCCATATCACAGACTCCCCATATCACAGATCCCCCATATCACAGATCCCCCCATATCACAGACTCCCCATATCACAGACTCCCCTCATCAATATTACACTGCCGCCCCTTGTATAATGTCACAGCACTCCCACTCAGCACTTACCTGTATCACGCAGGACGCGAGGCATGGTAGGTCCGGACGGAGGGCGGGACTTTGGAAGTGAGGGGCAGGTGATTGGTTACTAGGCATCGGGGCAGTCCCAGGAACCAATCATCTGCTTCTTAGCACAGAAGGTTCTTTGTCCGGGCCTGTCATGTTTCCCGTCCTGTGTGATGGAGGTAGCAGAGGGCAGGGGGAGTGCTGCTATGTTAAAGGGGCAGTCCACGGGCCGGATAAAAAATGCTAGAGGGCCGGATTCGGCCCACGGGCCGTAGTTTGAGGACCCCTGTTCCAGATGAAATGATTCAATGCCCTCAATGTTAGGCAGCCTTGAAGTCCTGCAGAGATTACACATCCCAAAAAGACTTAATCAGTGACATCAGCATCAGGGGCTTCATAGCTGGTAATCTAGGACTGATTCATTTTTATAAAAGTCAAAACGGTCCACAGAGTCTGGACAGATGCGTTCTATGATCAGTAATGAAACCTCCTGCAGCACTGAATGCCCGTTCTGAAAGCACACTGGATGCAGGGCAGCCCATATCACAGATCCCCCCCATATCACAGATCCCCCAATATCACAGATCCCCCCCATATCACATATCCCCCCCATATCACAGATCCCCCCATATCACAGATCCCCCCATATCACAGATCCCCCATCACAGACTCCCCATATCACAGATCCCCCCATATCACAGATCCCCCCCATATCACATATTCCCCCTATATCACAGATCCCCCATCACAGACTCCCCATATCACAGATCCCCCCATATCACAGATCCCCCATCACAGACTCCCCATATCACAGATCCCCCATCACAGATCCCCCCATATCACAGATCCCCCATCACAGATCCCCCCATCACAGATCCCCCCATATCACAGATCCCCCCATATCACAGATCCCCCATCACAGACTCCCCATATCACAGATCTCCCCATCACAGATCCCCCCATATCACAGATCCCCCATCACAGATCCCCCCATATCACAGACTCCACCATAACAGACTCTGCCATCACAGATCCCCCATATCAGTCACTCCCCATCACAGATCCCCCCATATCACAGATCCCACATCACAGATCCCCCCATATCACAGTTCCCCCCATATCACAGATCCCCCCATATCACAGTTCCCCCCATATCACAGATCCCCCATCACAGACTCCCCATATCACAGATCCCCCAATCACGGATCCCCCCATCACAGATCCCCCCATATCACAGATCCCCCATCACAGATCCCCCCATCACAGATCCCCCCATCACAGATCCCCCCATCACAGATCCCCCAGATCCCCCCAGACAGCAGAGCTTTTGCAGAATGTGATGGAATAGGATGGCTGCTCTCTACACTTTCTTGATGTCGGCCTCCTTGGGGTTGTGCCGACTCACCTTCAATTTCCTCCTCTGCTCTATCTGGCACCCAAGTCGCATCAGTGACCTCATCATCATCATCATCATCATCATCTCCATCTCCTCCATCTTCATGATTACTACTGGAGACAACTTGACAATACGCTGCGGCTTGGGGAACATGAATGCCAATTTGTCGACCAGTGTTCCGCCCTCTCTCTAGACTCATGTTCCTGTCATCCTCAACCCCAGAACCAACACCTGAATCCAGTAATGGCTAGGCATCATCAAGGAGCAAGTGGCTGATGCTGTGGTAAAATAACTCAGCTGACTCCTCAATGGCTGATGTTGGGGCTATGGCAGGAATAGATGTGGACAAGGAGGCAGGTTTATCCACTCTGGCAATTGCAGGGGACTGCACACCTGTCTCTGTTTGCATGACAGAGGATGAGGAGGATGAGGAAGGTTTAGTAAGCCAGTCCACCACCTCCTCTGCATGCTGTGGCTGGATAACACGGGCAAACTCACTAAACAGAGGAAATGATGCCCTACCTGAGGACTGACCA
This sequence comes from Lithobates septentrionalis, assembly GCA_037952835.1. Classification (NCBI taxonomy): domain Eukaryota; kingdom Metazoa; phylum Chordata; class Amphibia; order Anura; family Ranidae; genus Lithobates; species Lithobates septentrionalis. Next base: position 1,108,281 of record JBBDGP010000072.1, on the reverse strand, counting down.
CCACGTCCACCTTTGCCTGTGGACAAATTTGTTGCTGGTCCCCTTACAGTGCCAAGGGAACGTCTGCCTCTCCTTGTTGTCATCCCAAACATTATTGGGAGGGAGGGGGCAGTGGCGTAGCATGGGTTGTGAGCACCCAGGGCAAGGCAAGTAATTTGCGCCCCCCAACCTGTGGACTTTTGGCACCCAAGAATGGGGGCCCAAGTTCCTCCACTCACAGCCTGAGCCTCTGATTGGCTGCCTGCAGCCTTTTATTATTGGTTAGATCTGAGATATCTCTTTGATTACAGTAGTCAAGGAGATATCTTCTCAGTATCAACCAATAATAATAGGCTGCGGGCAGCCAATCAGAGGCTTAGGTTGCAAATAAGGAGGAACACCTATATACAGCGGAACACCTATATACAGCAGAGCATGCAGCCAAAAATAAAACCAGACATAAGGGTTGTGCATATTATTTAGTGATAGATATACTACAGGAGACAGTCAGAAACTGCAGGCATACTATAGAAGATGGTCAGAGACTGCAGAAATTCTACAGTAGACAGTAAAAGACTGCAGACATAGTACAGGAGATGGTCAGAGACTGCAGACATACTACAGGAGATGGTTCGGAGACTGCAGACATACTACAGGAGATGGTCGGAGACTGCAGACATACTACAAGAGACGTTCAGAGACTGCAGACACACTACAGGAAATGGTCAGAGACTGCAAACATACTATAGGCAGGGTGTTTTTTCTCAGAGAATAAATCCAGGACCTTAACCACACCACCACTGCCTAACAGTGAGAGAGTCTTAATGGGGCATTGTTAAATACTAGTGGTGCATTCTGCACAGAGTGCAGCGTTCAGGAGTGCAGTACATACAGAATTCATGAGTGTACTGCGTACAGAGTGCAAAGATCAGGAGTACCCTAAGTACAGAGTGTAAAGTTTAGGAGAGTGCTAAGTACAGCGTTCAGAGTGCACTTCATACAGAGTGAAGAGCTCAAGAGTGCACTGCAAACAGAGTTCAGGAGTGCACTGCATACATCGTGCAGACTTCAGAGGTGCGCTACATACAGAGTGCAAAGATTAGGAGTGTGCTATATACAAAGAGAAAAGATTAGGATTCTACTACGTACAGAGTACAAAGTTTAGGAGAGCGCTAGGTACAGAGTGCAGGGTTCAGGAGTGCACTATATACAGAGTGAGGAGCTCAAGAGTGCACAGAGTTCAGGAGTGTGATACGCAGACTGAGCAGAGTTCAGAAGTGCGCTACGCAGAGTGAGCAGAGTTCAGAAGTGCACTGCGTAGAGAGTGCACTGCAGAGTTCATGAGTGTGCTAGGTACAGATTGCAGGGCTCAGGAATGCATGTCTCACAGGACAGTTTACAACCCCCTTCCAGTAAGAGCTCTTTTCTCAACCCCAAATCCCCTCTTCCCCACCTACAAAGTATCAGAGAGAGGGGCTGCTACAGAAGAGCAGCTATAACTTACAGTAGGAGTGCAATGTTATGTGGGGATAGGGGGCATTAGTGCAAAGAGAGGGTATAGGCGATGATATTGGTGCCAAGTTAATGGCGCATTGGTGCTAAATGAGGGGGGGTGGCAATGTGCTAATTTCTAACTTGGGGGAGAGTTGGAACATTGGTGCTAAGTGGGGGTAGGGGGGAATTGGTGCTAAGTGGGGGGAGTGGGGGGTGTTTGGGATAAGTGGTGGGACAGGAGGGACATTGGGGTAAAGTGGGAGGGGAAAGGAACATTTGGGATAAGTGAGAGTAGAGGAGGGGCATTGGGGATAAGTGGGAGGAGAGGGGGGGACATTTGGGATAAGTGGGGGGAGAGGGTAGACATTTTAGGATAAGTGGGATAACTGGGATAAGTGGGGGGGGGGCAGGAGGAACATTGGGGGGACGGGAGGGACGTTGGAGATAAGTGGGGGGACAGGAGGAACATTGGGGGACAGGAGGAACATTGAGAGGACAGGAGGGACATTGAGGATAAGTGGGGGGGGAAGGAACATTGGGGGACAGGAGGGACATTGAGGATAAGTGGGTGGACAGGAGGAACAATGAGAGGACAGGAGGAACATTGGGGATAACTGGGGGGACAGGAGGAACATTAGGGGCCAGGAGGGACATTGGGGGTTATTTGGGGGCCAGGAGGGACATTGGAGGGACAGGAGGAACATTGGGGATAATTGGGGGGACAGGAGGGACATTGGTTATAAGTGGGGGGACAGGAGAAGCATTGGGGGGACAGGAGGGACATTGCGGATAAGTGGGGGGGGGCAGCAGGAACATTGGGGGACAGGAGGAACATTGGGGGGACAGGAGGGACATTGGGTATGAGGGGGGGGACAGGAGGAGCATTGGGGGGACAGGAGTGACATTGCGGATAAGTGGGGGGGCAGGAGGAACATTGGGGGGACAGGAGGAACATTGGGGGGACAGGAGGGACATTGGGTATAAGTGGGGGGACAGGAGGAGCATTGGGGGGACAGGAGTGACATTGCGGATAAGTGGGGGGGCAGGAGGAACATTGGGGGACAGGAGGAACATTGGGGGGACAGGAGGGACATTGGGGATAAGTGGGGGGACAGGAGGAACATTATGGGGCCAGGAGGGACATTGGGGATAATTGGGGGGACAGGAGGAACATTGAGAATAAGTGGGTGACAGGAGGAACATTGGGGGGGACAGGAGGGACATTGGGGGGAAAGGAAAGACATTGGGAGGACAGGAGGCACATTGGGGAGACAGGGGGGACATTGAGGGGAAAGGAGGAACATTGAGGATAAGTGGGGGGGGGAGGAACATTGGGGGACAGGAGGGACATTGAGGATAAGTGGGTGGACAGGAGGAACAATGAGAGGACAGGAGGAACATTGGGGATAACTGGGGGGACAGGAGGAACATTAGGGGCCAGGAGGGACATTGGGGGTTATTTGGGGGCCAGGAGGGACATTGGAGGGACAGGAGGAACATTGGGGATAATTGGGGGGACAGGAGGGACATTGGTTATAAGTGGGGGGACAGGAGGAGCATTGGGGGGACAGGAGGGACATTGCGGATAAGTGGGGGGGGCAGCAGGAACATTGGGGGACAGGAGGAACATTGGGGGGACAGGAGGGACATTGGGTATGAGGGGGGGGACAGGAGGAGCATTGGGGGGACAGGAGTGACATTGCGGATAAGTGGGGGGGCAGGAGGAACATTGGGGGGACAGGAGGAACATTGGGGGGACAGGAGGGACATTGGGTATAAGTGGGGGGACAGGAGGAGCATTGGGGGGACAGGAGTGACATTGCGGATAAGTGGGGGGGCAGGAGGAACATTGGGGGACAGGAGGAACATTGGGGGGACAGGAGGGACATTGGGGATAAGTGGGGGGACAGGAGGAACATTATGGGGCCAGGAGGGACATTGGGGATAATTGGGGGGACAGGAGGAACATTGAGAATAAGTGGGTGACAGGAGGAACATTGGGGGGGACAGGAGGGACATTGGGGGGAAAGGAAAGACATTGGGAGGACAGGAGGCACATTGGGGGGACAGGGGGGACATTGGGGGGAAAGGAGGAACATTGAGGATAAGTGGGGGGACAGGCGGAACATTTGGGAGGACAGGAAGCACATTGGGGATAATTGGGGGGACAGGAGGAACTTTGGGGGACAGGAAGAACATTTGGGGTGACAGGAGGGACATTGGGGATAATTGGGGGGACAGGAGGAACAGTGGGGATAATTGGGGGGACATAGGAGATTAGTGGGGGAGATGGTGATGCTCTGTGTATGTGTATAGTAGTGTACACTGTGTGACTGTACTGTACATCTGTGTCACATACCACAGTTCACTTGGTCAGGAAGATCCCCGGAGATGTCATTTCATCACATGTGCTGCCCTGTAGTGTAGAGTAGAGCAGGCGCCGCCGCGCAAGTCCCAGACTGGCTGCCACAAAGGGGAATAGGGAAAATCCAGTCCGGCGCGGAGGAGGAGAAGATGACAGCGAGGGCTCACACAGCGAGGCAGAGGCGGGACTCCCAGAGCAACCCAGCCCCTGCCACCGCACATGACACGCGTTCGCCCAATCACCGGGCAGCAGCTGCCCATCTCTGAGCCGCAACATGGCGGCTGGAGCGCAGCAAGTGACACCGTCCATAGGACGGAGTGACACTGGCACCGGATGCTGCGCCCCCCTAAATTTTGCGCCCGGTGCCACGGCCCCCTCCGCACCCCCCACGCTACGCCACTGGGAGGGGGCGGTGCTTATAAGCAAATGTAAAGAAGAAGTGGATAAAGAAGAACTATATGGCGTTAAACTGGCAGTAACCCACACAGAAGTAAATGGTGTTAAACTGGCAGTAACGCAATCAAATAGACAGTGTTCAACCGTCACTACACTGACGCTAACTGTCCCTATTCTAGCTATACACTAATGTAAAGATAACTGACATGGTTTTACTACACTACACTGAAACTATATGAGCTGTCCCTACTCTACACTAATTTATGTATGAATGACACGGTCTCACTACACTACAGTGAAACTATCTGAGCAGTCCCTACAATAGCTGCACACTATGCAAAGCTGAATGATGGTCCTCCTCACTACACTCACTCTATCCCTAGACACTAAACTAATATTCTACACTGGCAATTGAAGCAAAATAACACAGTATAGAATACTAACTAACTAATATCACTGTTCTATCTCTCCCCATGCCATTGAAAGAAACTTTTATACTGTGGGGCAGGAATTAGCCATGACTGGATAAAGTCATGATGACAGTGTCCAATCATGACTCTGACAGTGCTCTGTGCCCTGATTTCAGCTTTCACTGCTTCAGCCAATCAGGGCTTGAAATGCACTGTTCAGCACCGCAATGCATTGTGGTCGGTTCGTGGGCCGAACAAACGGTCGAACGACCCGTTTTTTCGGATGTTAGCTGAACGTCCAAACAACGAACTTATGCTCGGGCCAAAACGATCGCCCATCCCTACTTAGGAGTTCCTGCACCTATTCACTGAGAAAAAAAGCACAGCTTACTGCTATAATATTGGATGACTTTAACTACCGTATTTATTGGCGTATAACACGCGGGCGTATAACACGCACCCCAAGTTTAGGAGGGAATTTTAAGGAAAAAAACTTTTAGGAGTAAAGTTTAAGGAAGAAAAACTTACAGTAAAATGCCCATCAATGCAGCGTTATCGGTGTCCATCTGCAGCCTTGTCAGTGTCAGTGCAGCCTTGCTCCAGTGTCTATTGCAGCCTTGTCAGTGCAGCTTTGCCCCAGTGCAGAATTGTCAGTGCAGCCTTGTCGGTGCAGCTTTGCCCCAGTGCAGAATTGTCAGTGCAGCCTTGTCCCAGTGTCCATTGCAGCCTTGTCAGTGCAGCTTTGCCCCAGTGCAGCCATGTCAGTGCAGCCTTGCCCCAGTGCAGCCTTGCCCCAGTGCAGCCTTGTGGGATCGCCGCAATCCCTGCCGAGATACACATACCTGAGAGTCCTCGGCTTTTCTCAGCGCCGCTTACAGTCCCGCCCTGGGCTGTGTATGTCGGCGGCGATCGCGGCAATCGCCGCGATCACTCCGATTACACAAAATTGGCGGGGATCGGCCTATAACACGGACCCACGATTTTCCCCTGATTTTCAGGGGAAAAAAGTGCGTGTTATATGCCGATAAATACGGTATATAGAGTGAACATATAAATCATTCTCAGGGTTCTAGCGTCTCTTATCCACTTCTATAAAGTGGATGTAAAGGCTGAAGTTTTTTTACCTGCATGCATTCTATGCATGCAGGTAAAAATCCTTCAGTGTGCAACTCCCCCCTCAGCCCCCCAATATTTGCCTAAGCCCCATCTCGGTCCAACGATGTGCACGAGACCCGAGGCTCTCCTGGATCTCTCCCTCCTGATTGGCTGAGATACAGCAGCAGGAGCCATTGGCTCCCAGTGCTGTCAATCACAGCCAGTGGGGCGGGAGCAAGGGGAGGGGCTGAATCGTTCTCTCTTTGGCGCAGGGAGCCGAATCGGAAGCGGGCACTCACAAGTGCTCCCACAGAAAGCAACTTGCTATGGGGGCACTCGGCAAGGGGGAGGGGCCCAAAACGCCAGCAGAGGACCAAAGGAGAGAAGGATTGGGACTGCTCTGTGCAAAACCACTGCACAGAGCAGGCAAGTATAACATGTTTGTTATTTTATTTTTTTAACATCTTTTCCTTTACAATCACTTTACGTGCTCGTAAAATGTGGTCCTCTCTGATTCCTACTAAAAAAAAAAAAATCACTAAATAGAGTGTAATGCCGCGTACACACGAGCAGACTTTTCGACCGGACTGGTCTGACGGACTGAGTCCGGAGGACAATTCGACCGTGTGTGGGCTTCATCGGACCTGCAGCTGACTTTTTCGGTCAAAAATCTGATGGACTTGAGATTTGGAACATGTTTCAAATCTTTACGTCGGAACTCCGCTGGACCCAGTTCCTATCGAAAAGTCCGCTCATCTGTATGCTAGTCCGATGGACGAAAACCGACGCTAGGGCAGCTATTGGCTACTGGCTATCAACTTCCTTATTTTAGTCCGGTCGCACGTCATCACGTACGAATCCGTCGGACTTTGGTGTGATTGTGTGTAGGCAAGTCCGTTCGTTGGGAAAGTCCATTGGAAGTCCGCCGAAAGTCCGTCGGATAGTCCATCGGACCAGTCCGGTCGAAAAGTCCGCTCGTGTGTACGCGGCATAAAAAAACAACTGTAGGGTACAGAAAGCTAGATAAAATACTATATATACACGGCTTCTGTAGATCAGGGGGTGATATCATCCTGCTGATGGGATCCCAGAGAATGTTGATTATGCGAGAAGATAATGCAGCACAAAGCTGGGAGCTACTCAGTGATATTTGGGCTACTCAACATTTCCCAGGAATTCGTCAGAAGGATGATGACATCTGTAACATTCCCTGACCCCCAAAGGCAAGTGGGACCCCCGGGGACAAGGTGGACTAGCATTTCACCTCAGGTTGTAGACCTCGGCAATAGTGGAGTAATGTGTACAGATGGGCACCAGTCACTTTTAGCTGTTTATTGATTCTTACTAAAATTCTCACTCAAAACTTCAGGGATATAGGGGATATGGGCACGAGGCACCCATGGACTAGCATACAGCAGAAAATGAGGGAGGAACGTCCTAACAATCAGACTTTATAGGCCCAATATGGGAGACCACACATGATTATAAAATATAGTGAATTTATTATTCCACATTAAAATGAAGTTTAAAACAAAGGCGTAGTTGCCTCCAATACATCCACATAATAGTGTCACATATACTCTATCATATATCATAAATTAAAAATATATCATATATGATAAATATTCATAGCTCTGATTAGTGCAGCCTCTCAGACTATTGCCCAGACTATTGCACAATACTCCAGTAAGGCACAAACTTCATATTCAGGCTTCTCTGATCCCTAAGACATCTGGAGTTCTTTCCTGGTGCTTCACTCCCCTTGTTACACAAGCTAGGCCTCAATGCAAACTATATGGTTTTCCTCCTAAGCCAGGCCTTAGAGGTTCTGGTAGCCAAAACATCCCACCCCTAGGCAGGAGGCCCAGGAGAACTGAACTCCCCGAGTTCACTCCCTAAACATTTATACCCTCTCCCAGCCTGAACCACTGGTTGTCCAGGAAGAAATAAATATTCACAGCTCCAATTAGTGCAGCCTCCAACACTATTGCCAGAGGCACAACATCCTGGGGAGAAGACACCATACTTCAGTGAGGCATAAGCTTCCTAATCCATGTTCTCCGACCCTTAGTACCTCTAGAGTTCTATCCTGGTGCTTCAGTCCCTTTGTTACACAAGCTAGGCCTCAACGCAAGCTACATGGTCTCCCTCCTCCAGCACCAGGCCTGAGAGGCGAGAGAGTCTTCACCGCACAGGTGTAGATTCAAACCAGGTGTGAACCTAATGATTGCCTCCAAAAGTAAAGAGCCCCAGGTGCTGGCTAATGCTAAGTCATGCTGGAAGTATGCGAGAAAGTCCGGACAGCCGCACACCGGGAAAAATGCAAATGTCTTTATTGTAAAAATGGGATCATACAGCATACAGGACACTGTGGCGAAAAAAGTACAGGCTAAGGCAGTACAGGCCGTACTATGCTAAGTGCTTACTCATAGACAGCTATGAGACAGCTATAAGCTATGAGTAAGCACTTAGCATTGTGTGAAACGCGTTAGTTGATTGCCTGAACTTTTTTCGCCACAGTGTCCTGTATGCTGTATGATCCCGTTTTTACAATAAAGACATTTGCATTTTTCCCAGTGTGCGGCTGTCCGGACTTTCTCGCATACTTCCAACCAGGCCTGATATAGTCTTGTAGCCAAAACATCCCTCCCCCAGGCAGGAGGCCCTAGGAGAACTGGACTCCCCAAGGTCACTGAATAAACATTTATACCCTCTCCCAGCCTGAACCACTGGATGTCAAGGGAGAGATAAATATTGACCAAATAGTGTAGCCTCCCACACTATTGCAAGAGGCACCAGTAAAGCCTGGTTCGGGATGGGGGGGGGGGGGGGGGTCCATTTAAAAACTGGACCTGTCTTTTCAGGTGTATTTTCAATATTCAAAAAAAAAATTATTATTGTTGATGCCGCTCTAGAGGTATATACATGTATTTGAGGTATAAAATAAGCCCAGCTGTGCCTCCATATTAAGATCAGTAGCTGTCAGCCCTGTAGATGGTAACTTGCTTGTGTCTGAATAAACAGCTCAGTGATTGATGTTTATGTCCTAGTATGTGGTCAGTGTCAGGAGAAAATATCAGAATAACTATATATATCCAGTCATTGCACATCAATGTATAACTCTAGAGGAATAACGCAAGATGATTAAACCCCCAAGGGATAGCAAAGCTTTACTCATCTTCTAAACAGTGTGTTGATTGCACACCTTCACAATGAAGGCGAGAGGACACTGATGAAAAGTATATCTGCTGTGCTCAAATCAGCAGGTTTCCAGGACAGCTATGAGAAAACTGCACTCTTTTTTGGTGGCTGTCGGCTGGTGTAAATTCATGAGCTGCTTATAACATTTTTTCTTCACTGGGGCACATGCTGTAGATATAATGATCCTTGCTTGATCAAGTACAATCGGCCTGAAAGTCCAGGGTGCGCAGGTGGTCATTAAAATCAGAAAACTAGCCATGGTCAAAGATACCAGAGCAGACCGAAAGTCAGAAACAGAATCCGTTCCGGAGCACATGATACTGGATCAACTTAAATAGGAAGTCAGGGCACCAGAGTAAAGACATAAGTAGCAATGGGCGATATTACATTTTTTTGCTTCCTCAAAATTTCAGAGTATTTCTGTCAACATTTGATTTGGAAAAATTGAGAATCTGAAAGAGGAACTGCAGTCTGCTTACATAATTTGTAATAAAAACATTTGCCATTCTGAAGCTTCCCTCCAACCACTTTGCATATTATTTTATATAAACTCTGATTCTGTGCTTGCCAAATATGGTGCAGAAATCTCCCTCCACTAAGTCTGGCTGCAGCCATTTTAACTGTGGGCAGCTGAAGCTGCTGCCTGTTCACTTCCTGGATTTACACAGACACACAGAGGCACACCTCCAGCTCTGCAGCCCGGCAGCTCTCATTGGTCCTCTTATGACTCCCCCCCTTTCTGGCAAACGCTCACGAGAGTGATGCCGCGTACACACGAGCGGACTTTGCCCGGCGGACTGGATTTCGTCGGACAATTCGATCGTGTGTGGGCTCCAGCGGACTTTGTTTGCTCAAAAGTTGGACGGACTTAGATTTGAAACTTGTTTAAAATGTATCCGTTGAAATTGAGTCCGGTCGAAAAGTCCGCCGTCTGTATGCTAGTTCGACGGACAAAAAGCCACGCTAGGGCAGCTATTGGCTACTGGCTATGAACTTCCTTGTTTTAGTCCGGTCGTACGTCATCACGTACGAATTCGACGGACTTTGGTGGATTGTGTGTAGGCAAGTCCGTTCATTCAGAAAGTCCGTCGTAAAGTACGTTGAAAAATCCGCCAGGCAAAGTCTGCCGTAAAGTCCGCTCGTGTGTACGCGGCATGAGAGAGAGAGCTGTGCATGATGTCATAAGCCTGGGCTAATGACCAAAGAAGAAAAAGGAAGGGGCTGTATAATGTATTTACTGGCAGAAAAAAAAAAATTTTACTATCCAAAGTTAAAACAACAAGGGCAGAAGATTTAATAGCTGGAAAGATGAAAAAAATGACTGAAGGTCCGCTTTAAGCAAATGCAAGCCTTCATTGGAATAAATCTACTTTGCTGAAGTGTCATTTTTATCCTTGATGCATCTCAGGCCTGCTGATTTCCTGCAGCCTCTTTACAGCCTATTACTGTCTCCAGCAATGGCTGTGTGGCATATGTCGTGGCAGGTTTGTGAGTAGTGTTTTAAGAAAAGTCCCAACAATACACAATTAGGCCCAGTGGGTAGGTATAGCCGACCAGAGCCGCTTACAAAATAGTAGCAAAGGAACGCTATCTTAAGATGATGCCGACAGCTTCTGCAATGAGGAGCAGAAATGTGGCCTGGCCAGTCCACAACCAAACAGGAGCCTTTCTCCTAGGAGAAAACGTAGTCCCCGAACGTTCCCTACTCCTCTGGAAACTCTTCCTGGCGCTATGCAATGTCCCTGACATTAACCACTCGCATAATGCATACCAAATAAGGGGGCTGGGGCCCTAAGTAATCTTCCCAGCATCCAATCAGACAGCTGTTTTCCTAGTGACTGCAGGAAGTCATCGAGGAATTCAGTTCCCCGCAGCTTCCTTCCCCTATTGCACTTGTATCAAACACAAGGCCCGCGGCCGAATCCGGCCCTCCAGGCCATTTTATGTGGCCCTCGGACCTCTCCTGCAACTGCAGAACCCCGCTTGTCTCCACCCCCACCATGTCTCAGAAATTGGCAGCAGAGAGGACAGAACTCTTCTGCTAGATCCTGCGCATTTTCTGTGAACCTGAAGAGAGGCTCGTTTTTGTCCCCCCGTCTCAGCAGTCGGCAGCATAGAGTAGGACGGAACTCCTACAGATCCTGTGCCTATTTGTGTAGCCACAGCCCCCTTCATCTCCGCCTCCTCTGAGCTGACTCCAGCCCTCCTCTGATCCTTCTCCAGACCCTTTCTGCTTCCCAGCAAACCCCCCAGCTTCTTCTCAGCAGCTGCACTAGGTAAGGGGGGTGCACTGTGATATAAGGGAGGGTGGGGGACATTTGACTTCTGGTAGTAAGGGGGGCTCTTGACATCTGATTTAAGGGGTGGTGGGGTGCTCTGGACATCTAGTGCTACAAATACAACTAGCCCTTTGAGAGCAACCATAATGCAGGTGCAGCCTGCAATGTAATGGAGTTTGACACCTCTGTCCTATTGTATTGCCACTGTGGTTCAGCACCACCTACAGTGGACACTACAGACTGCACCTGCCAGGTGATGGTGGTTCCTGATGGTGACAACAGTGGACCATGCCTGTGTAATATGTGCTGAAATGGCCACTTGTAGTACCCATCACAAGCTCATGAAACAGGATGACAATGCAGGAGCAAACTTTTGGGGATAAGGACAAAGTATTGTAAACCTAAAACAAAAAGTACCTTAGCAAGGATCTTTATGGTAGGATCATCAATAAATTTGCCACCCGTCCCATACAGGATTATCCTGGATCTCAAAATGAATTGCTGCATCCTATATTGATTTAGTATGGGATGCAGTTTGTCCCGTATTTTCAGGAGGTCAGCAGATGAAATTTCTAGCAGCCGATATGAGGGGAGCACAGGTGCGAAGCTGCTGAGCAGTCATGAATGCTTAGAGCTCCGCTGTCACCGGGACGAAAAGGCCTTCTATCGACAAGTCACGGTCGAATACCGCATTAACATAGGCGTGCGCACGGGGTGTGCCGGGTGTGCCTGGGCACACCCTAATGCCCAGGCACATCCAACACACCCCAGGACTTTTTTGGCAGCAGAATGTGCAGGATCTCTATTTCGGCGCCTTTGGTAATAAACAATGGCAGCACTGTACTCTGCGAGTGGTGGGACTATTATTTAGTTGGCTGTGTAACTCTTGTGAGTACAGCCACTGATCGCGGAGTGAGCAGGCAAGCGGCCGCATTTTCCGATGCTACTTCTATAGTTCCGGCTACAGCATCCCTGACAGCTGAATATCACTCCGCTGCCTGCTTTCAGTGATGCTGTAGCCGGAAATAAGGAAGTAACATCAGGGCCGGATTTTGTTATTAAGTCCTGCCCGCTGCCACCCCGGGGCTTCCGCAGCCCACCACTGCCCTTTGTCCGCCGCCGAGAAAACCACAGGGTTGCCAGGACTGTCCCAGGCTGTGGAGGAGGATGTAACTTTCTCCTCCCTGCTCCGCCTCCGAGTGCCCCGCCTCCCGGCTTCCGCCCTGCAGTGAGTGCCGACAATGGAAGAAACTGAGGTGAAGGAGACCCGCCGGGACTTGGGACTCAGGACGTGTAACTGACTGGTAAGGAGAGAGTGGGGGCACAGACTCTGGCAGTATGAGGGTGGCAGTACAGCAGGCAGGGAGAGAGGGTGTCCTCCCCTGCAGTGCAAGTCACACTGTATGTGGAGTACCAGGGAGAAGCTGAGAAATGGGAGTCCAGCCTGCTATGCTGGGATTTGTAGTCCCATGGAGGGGGGGCAATATTCACACATGCTGGTAAAGGGGGCTGGTCATATAAAGGTAAAATAATCTGTGTTGTGAGGGGGGCTGCTATGGCTGACCTGACCCCCTTCTAGAAATACACTATTGTCTGGTTTAAAGGGGAACTCTGCAGACTCTGGGGTAAAGGGGAACTCTGATGTAAGTGGGATCTCAGTGGACTCTGTGGTAACCAGAGACCCCCTCACATCAGAGGCCCCCCCCTTACATCACAGTCTGAAGAGATACCCTTTGTGTTAGAGCCCCCTTACAGTGTATATAAAGGGGGACTTTGATGAAAGTGGGGACTCTGGGAACCCTGATATAAGAGTAAATGCTGGGGACTCTAGTGACCAAAGACCCCCTTATATGAAAGTTCCCTTTACACCAGAGTCAACGGCATTCTTTACATCAGGTTTCCCAGTGTAAAGGGGAACTCTGGGGAATCTGATGTAAGGGGGGGACTGTGATATAAAATGTAACAGTTGACTCTTGTGTAGCGGTTAAAAGGCGGTAAAAGAATGGCTCAACTGCAGAGTTTTCCTGCCCCTCAACCACTAGTGTAAACAATTAAATGTTTTAATCAGTTAAAAAATAAAGTGTTTTATTTTATTTTTTTAACATTGATAAGTGTTAAAAAATGTTTTAATACATTTTAAAATGTTTGTTCACATTTATTTATAAGAGTGCGTGTGTGTGTATGTATTTATGTATGTATATGTATATGTATGTATGTGTGTATATATATATATATATATATATATATATATATATATTTAAAAATATATATATACACACACACACACACACACACGTGTGTGTGTTTGAGCTTTGGGGTGCACACCCTAATGCAATAGGCTGCGCACGCCTATGCGCATTAATACGGTAACCCACTTATTACTGAGACTACGGGGCACAACTACATATAATGTTTAGCGGGAAAAAGACAAAAAACTTAAACAGCCAGCAGGCAAAGAAAAGCTGACAAGAAACGCTCCTAATATGACAGCAGCACAATCTTCCCGCTCTGCATTACCTCAGAGACAGTCACAAAGGGGGAACTCTGCCTATTCTTCCTCACAACTTGCTGACTCTGACCTTGATTATGGATTAACACCAATATCTCTACAGAATATTCCTAATAACTCGGATATTCTTAGTCAGTTTGAACGTGTTTTACAAAAAGCCCTCCAAAATACCTCAGACACAATAACAGAAAAACTGACAAGGGAAATTCGTGAGGTAGGGCGCCGCACATCTATCTTAGAACACAAAATGGAGGATATAAAAGATATCACTAATACTCATACTGACGAGCTAGAAGCCTTGAAAGAAGAAAATTTTACTCTACACACACGTCTGGAAGATTTCGAAAACAGAGCGAGGAGATCCAACCTGCGACTGCGCGGTATACCTGAAACTATAATAGATCTTCAATCAACCATTACAGCGCTTTTTCAGGAGTTAGCCCCATCAATCCCCATTGAACGATTGGAGATGGACAGAATTCATAGAACTTTGGCCCCTAAAAAAGAAGATGGTCCCCCCAGGGACATTGTAATAAAATTACACTATTTTAGAACAAAGGAACAACTGATGGAAGCGGCACGTAATAAAGATACATTAACCTTTCAAGGCCATCGCTACCAAGTATTCCATGATCTCTCACAGCAAACTCTCTACAGAAGAAAAGAGATGAAACCTCACCTACAAATACTCCAATACCACCACATCCCCTATCGTTGGAGTTTTCCATTTGCCCTGCGATTCACCTATAAAGGTACAACATATACCTGCAAGAAATTGGACGACCTACTGACTGCGATCCAGGAGCTTCGTTTGTCAATTCCAGATAATTCGACTGAAGGCTCCAAACGCAGAGCATCATCAAACTCATCCAAGGCTCAGCAAGACAACCAAACTCAACTAGCTCACTCCAGTACCAGTAAAAGGAGTCGTTTTGCATCACCACCTCCTAATTCCGAAGATCAAATGGACTGAAAGCCACTACGATTCTTTTATTTCATTGAAACCTTTTACCTAGTGTTACTATTATAACGGTAACCAATTTCAGGTAGATTCAGAGTAGGGATCGAATAATCCTTCCTCTGTCTTTACCTTTATCCTTATAATTTCATTTAAGCAGAAGTTAATCAATCCTTTGTAAAATAATAATTTTTACCAAACTTTATTACTCCAATATCATTTTTTAGGTTTAGTTTAGTAAATGCAATGCCCTTTTTTCTAAGTGCATGATGTAATGCAAAGTTATAGAAACATATCTCTATTACATTATCCTAATAATAGCTATTATATTATTAGTGACTTGTATTATTTTGTTATTGTTTGTATAGCCTTTGAGGAGGCTGCCTTTGTCCCGGAGACAATCCACTGCGCCTCTCAATAGATCCTCGAGTAGCCGGACTTACTGACCGGACTGTCTTTGGACCATTTGTACCCACTGGTTGGTGATATTTCACCACCCCTTGGATACTAGCTCCATATAGGAGCTATTTTCCTCTTTATTTAAAATCAACTTCTCATCTACTGCTCTAAAACAGGAATTTTACTTATTCTACTTGTCCTATTCATCCCCCTTTATTCTTTTTACCCATCCTTTCCTGCCCCCCCCCCCCCTTTTTTTTTTTTTTTTATTGTGTTTTGTTTTTTTGTTTTTTCTCGCCCCTCCAGAGTATAACCTTCTTGGATATTATCACATTAAGAATTTATTATAATCCCTAATACATTTTATTCAAAAATGTCTTTAAATGTACTAACACTTAATGTCCAGGATCTCAACTCCCCACCAAAACGAACAAAAGCCTTTCATTCCTTTTCTTCACTTTCTGCACATGTAATATGTCTGCAGGAAACACACTTCTCTACACAGTCTTCCCCTAAATTTATAAGTCGCCAATACCCACAAGTCACTACAAAACAAAGAGGAGTGCTGATTGCATTTCATAACACAACCCCCTTCACTTTACATAGAGAAATAAAAGATCCTGAGGGTCGCTATATAATCCTTACAGGTCTCCTGTTAGATAATGAAATAACTATAGTTTCTTACTATGCTCCCAACAGAAATCCTCTTTCGTTCCTCTCACACTTGTTCTCAGTAGTTGAATCTCATAAAAAAGGTACCCTCATGATGTGTGGAGACTCAAATCAAGTTTTATACCCAATTTTAGACAAATCCCCTACACCACTACAACCTCAATGCCTTAATTTCAGACAACTCCTTGAACAACATTCTCTTATTGACTCTTGGCGTGAACAAAACCCTAGAAGAAAACAATACACTTACTATTCCCATCCCCACAAAACATTTTCTCGTATAGACCACCAATTCGTCCACATTGGCACGTTACCACAAATACATAATTCCTTAATCATCCCATGCGCATGGTCAGACCACAATGCGGTCATGACGTCCTTCTCATCCTTGATCCCGAGGCCTAGCCATAGATCCTGGACTATAAATGATAATTTATTAGTTGACCCAACATACCGTCTAAAAATAGAAACAGCCATACAAGATTACATCGCTAATAATTTACCAACAGATACTAATCCACTGAATCTATGGGAAGCTCTTAAACCTTCCATTAGAGGAGTCTGTATCAGCCAGTCGTCTTACCGACGTAAATTGAAACAGCAAATGCAAAACAAATTAGAGGAAGCTTATTATAAAGCCTCTGAAATTTTCCAAAATGTGCCCTCTCAAACTACAAAGCTAGACTATGATAAAGCAAAGTTGGAGCTTGATCTTTTTTTAACAGACTCAGCTATACAGATTCTTCGCAAAACTAAACATACAATATATATGAAAGCTAATAAGCCAACCACATTCTTGGCATTAACTCTACGCAGAGCAGACCACATTCCGAAACCAATTCGGCTACAAATCACCAAAAACAATTTTTCTAGTAATGCACAGAAAATTATCAATGAGTTCCGTAGGAAACTCAAAGATTTATACCAAAATACACAAACATTCGACTCAACAAAATTAGACGCACTGTTATCTTCTATTCTTCTCCCAACCCTTTCTGTTACCCAACAAGAAACTTTAGATAAGCAGATCACTAATATGGAAGTCATATCAGCAATAAAATCCCTAAAATTGCATAAACGCCCAGGCCCTGATGGATACTCAGCCACATTTTATAAACACTTTACTACACTACTAGCCCCACTTATGACAAACGCATTTATTTCTCTATTAGAAGTCTGTGCCTTTAACGCGGAATCCCTACTAGCTTCAATATCCATGATTCCAAAACCGCATGCAGATGACACGTCATGGTCCAATTACAGACCAATCTCAATCCCTAATATAGACATAAAAATATTAGCAAAGATTCTATCTAATAGACTTAATCCAATTATTGGCACATTAATTCATAAAGACCAAACGGGTTTCATACCTTTCAGACAAGCAGGTGATAACATATGGCGTGCTACCCTACTGGCTCATATAGCCAGGTCTCGCAAAATCCCTGCCTGTTTCCTCTCTATCGATATACAAAAGACGTTTGACACTCTGTCATGGTCTTATCTTAAAGCCATTCTTCATAAATGGGGATTTGGTGAGCGGTTCCAGGGATGGATTTCCTCTCTTTATCATAATCCAAAAGCGTATATAACCTATTCAGGTTACCGCTCAGACCCCTTTAATATTGAAAGAGGAACCAGGCAGGGATGTCCATTATCCCCTCTTCTATTCTCCTTGGCTATTGAGACCCTAGCTCAACTTATTAGATCCAATATAAATATAAAAGGACTTGAATTAGGTGGTCACCAACATAAGTTATGTTTATTTGCCGATGACGTCTTAGTATTTCTTACTTCGCCCCTACGATCAGCTCCAAACCTCATTGAAATTCTTACAAAATTCGGTAAAATATCTGGTCTTAAGATAAATCAGCAAAAATCAAAAGCCCTAAATATATCGTTATCACCTCATTTACAGAAACAGTTACAAGACTCCCTTCCATTTACATGGTCAACAACACATTTACCATATTTAGGGATCTCACTAACGGCTAATCCAGCTGACCTATACTCTGCAAATTATCCTCCCATGCTAACTCAATTATCAACCTTACTGAGAAAATGGTCTTCTTTACCGTTAGCATGGATGGGTAGAATCACAGTAGTAAAAATGTCCATATTGCCTAAAATCCTATACCTGTTCCGTGTACTTCCTATAAACGTTCCAGCTTATTTTTTCCGAATACTACAACGCAAATCAGCCCAATTTATTTGGGGCAAACTTAAACCACGATTACCACAAAATACACTACATATGGCCCGAACCTGTGGAGGTTTGGGTGTTCCAAATTTCTCAAAATACTATTATGCTTCTCAATTAGCACAAATTATTAAATACCATGCCACTAAAGAAATCCCTCTTTGGGTAACTATAGAATCGGTGGAATGTGATCCACTTTCTATATCAAATCTGTTATGGCTTTCACCACCCCAACGACGTTCAATAACAAATCTAGTCACAAAACATAGCCTCTCAATATGGGATAGACTTAAATTCCGTTTTGGTCTCCAATCTCCACTAAACCCTCTCCTCTCCTTTCTAAACAACCCCTCCTTCTACCCAGCTTGGACTTTACCTTCCTCCTTTAAAGCTTGGATAAATGTGGGTCTTACACGAGTTCATCACTTCTACGACTCTGATAAACTTATTTCATTTCCTACAATAAGCAAGACACACAACATACCCAGTAATGAAACAATTTAGATTCTTACAAATTAAAAACTTTTTATCCCAAAACATCCCCACAAACTTGACAACTCCAGAATATACTTCATTTGAACGATCATGTATGTCAGATCCACACAGACGAGGACTTATCTCTGACATATATGCTCAACTACTTTCACAAACAAATTCCTCTCCCCCGTCTTATACTACCAAATGGGAAGCTGATTTAAACCTTCCTCCAGACTCACTGGATTGGTCACAAATCTGGCAATCTACAAAATCAGCCACACCCAACATAGTTGCCCTAGAAACAAATTATAAAGTTCTTACCAGGTGGTATTTAGTGCCAGCACGTATATCAAAATACCTTCCCCAATACCCCCCTCACTGTTTTCGCGGATGCAGCGACATTGGTACACATCTGCATATTTGGTGGACTTGTCCAATAGTCCAAACATATTGGTCAAAAATATTTCAAATTCTCTCTACAATGTTTGAAACCACATTACAACCGGATCCATTGGTAGCCCTCCTAAATAATAAGCCACGAAACATAACTCAACGTCAATTTAAACTTTTACTATATGTCACAACAGCTGCAAAACAATCGATAGCAAAAGCCTGGAAAACCAATAAGCTTTGTGACATATCTGTAAAACAACGTGTAACTCAAGCTATGATCCATGCTAAAATGGAGGCAATCATACTTGATAAACTGGACAAATTTGAATCTCTTTGGCCTCCATGGATAACACACATACTACCACCGGATTTGAACTATTCACTTCTTTTACCCTGATGAGATCTACCACCTTCACGGTCTATATTATTACATGTTCCCATAAATATTTAACACTCGCTTCTCTCTGGAGACCCCAAATTCCCTCCATAACCATTTCAGATCCCACCACATATTCCCACTTATTAAATTTTATTTTTAGTGATGTATAATAATAAAATATGTCTTTATCTATTTCTATTAAATTATTATTTGGTTAGGCAAACTATGTCTTTTTCGGATGCAAA
Organism: Lithobates septentrionalis; assembly: GCA_037952835.1. Lineage (NCBI taxonomy): Eukaryota > Metazoa > Chordata > Amphibia > Anura > Ranidae > Lithobates > Lithobates septentrionalis. Next base: position 1,088,830 of record JBBDGP010000072.1, on the reverse strand, counting down.
ATATCTATACCTTTGATGGGGATGCTTTGGAGGGACGCCCATACACCCGGGATATGCCGGGCCAAATAGCCGGACCTTGGCCCTGGTTGTTTGGGTGTCTCTCTAGGTCATCTCATTAATACCCAATTTATCTAATTTAGTTGCATTTTATGTCTCACTATTGTGACATATTGTATTTTTTTTTTTTATATATATTTATCTACTTACTTACTTATTTATTTTTCCAATTACAAAAGCTCTATTAATTATTATAACCATATAATTCAGATATGTACACTGGATAATAGATTTTCTTACTAATTTCTACAAGATAACTTAAGTATTATTATTCTAAGTTATTATTGAGAAGTTCCTTTTCCTCATATTTTGTAACCTTACATAAATTTAAAACCAATACTGTAAAATTGTATTGTTGTATTCTCAATAAATTATTTGAAAAGAAATTTCTAGCAGCCTGCCTTGTTTGCAAGCAAAGTTGCTAAGTGATGTTGGTGTGTCACATGACTTTGGTTGCCTAGAAGAGGCGATGGATTGAAAACTTCAATGCTGATTCTTCAGAGAAGCTAACTTTCTTTTGGGCGGAATGTTTTCATCTCATGTTTGCCCACAGATCCCAGTGTTGCAACCTGCATTTTATTCTTACCACCACTTTATTACTGCACCCTCTTACTAACTCGTGACCTCTGCACTCATTACTGACTCTTGACTTCTGCACTCTGGGAATGACTTCCTCCTGACCCCTGCATTCTTTGTGTTACACATTCCTGACTCCTGCACGTTGTGTGTTACTTACTCTTTATCTCTGCAGTCTTATGCCCTGTACACACGGTCGGACTTTCCAACGGAATATGTGTGATCAGAGCTTGTTGTCAGAAATTCCGACAGTGTGTGGGCGCCATCGGACTTTTTCCATCGGAATTTCCGACACACAGAGTTTGAGAGCAGGCTATAAAAATTTCCGACAACAAAATTCCGTTTGCGTAAATTCTGATCGTGTGTGGACAATTCCGATGCACAAAGTGCCACGCATGCTTTGCGTTAATAAATTAAGAGAGGAAAGCTATTGGCTACTGCCCCGTTTATAGTCCAGACGTACGTGTTTTACGTCACCGCGTTCAGAACGATCGGATTTTCCGACAACTTTGTGCGACCGTGTGTATGCAAGACAAGTTTGACCCAACATCCGTCAGAAAAAATCCATGGATTTTGTTGTCAGAATGTCCGATCAATGTCCGATCGTGTGTACAGGGCATTAGTGTTACACACTCCTGACCCCTGCACTTGGTGCTCTACATACTCCTGCCCCCCTGTAGTCTATGTGTTACTTCTTCCTGACCTCTTCACTCTGTATGATACTAACCTTTGACCCCTGTCCTTTGTGCATAGTTACTCCTGATTTCTTCAGTCTGTGCACTATACACTCCTGACCCATGCACACTCTGCCTTACTCACTCCTGACCCCAGCATTTTGTGTTCCAATTACTCCTGACCTCTGCACTCTGTGTGTTTCTTACTCCTTACATCTGCATTCTTTGTGTTGCACACTCCTGAGCCCTGCACCTGGTGCGCTACATACTCCTTACCCCTGTAGTCTGTGTGTTACCTACATCTGTCCCCTGCACTCTCTGTGTTATTTTCTGACCCTTTGACACATAGCAGAGTAAGCTCAGGTTTTATTAAACCATACCTCTTTATGCCCCTCTGTATTGCATCTGGTGTGTTTTTATGTATATAATATACATGGAGATGTGTGTGTATATATATGTGTGACTATTCCAGCCTCACACTCACATTAAGATCCCTTTCACACTGAGCCGCGGGCAGCATTAGCAGTAAAGTGCCGCTAATTTTAGCGGCACGTTACCGCTGTATTAGTAGCACTATTTGGCTGCTAGCAGGGCGCCTTTAACCCCTGTTAGCAGCCGACGAAAGGGTTAAATACGCCCGTGTAACGTTGCTGCTGAAGTGCTTTGCAGGTGTTTCGGCAGCAGTGCCCATTCATTTCAATGGGCAGGGGTGCTTTAGGAGTACTGTATACACCGCTCCTTCAACGCCCCAAAAATGCTGCTTGCAGGACTTTTTTTAACGTCCTGCCAGCACAGTTCCCGAGTGTGAAAGCACTCAGGCTTCCACATTTGGGTGGCAGGGGAGGCGTTTTTCAGGCGATTTACAGGCGCTATTTTTAGCCCTCTACCGCCTGAAAATCGCCTCAGGGGTGGTAAAGGGGTCTTAGACATTTGGTGTGTTTGCTTAGGCTTTCTACAAGTGGACATTTGTCCAACAGATGTCCTAGCGTGCTTAACCACTTGACGACCGCCCCACGCCGATGTACGTCGGCAAGGTCAGGCAAAATCACGTACATGCACGTGATTTGCCTTCCCCCCCCCCCCCCCGGTGCCCGAGGTGGTCGCCATTTCTTCCCGGGCGATGAGAGGTCAGGGGGAGGCCATCCATTGTTGGCCACCTACTCCCGATCGCTCCCGGCGAATGAAAATGCTTCCTTTCCCTCTGTAATGTAAACAGAGGGAAAGGAAGTGATGTCATCCCTCCTCGAGCCGGTCTTTTCAATCCGGCGCCGAGGAGAGAAGACATCAAGTAAGTCTGCACAACACTACACATCCAGTAGAAAACGCCAGGCACACTTGTCACCCCCATCACCCCCTGATCACCCCCCTATCACCCCCCTGTACCCCCTGTCACTCTGACACCAATAGCATTTTTTTTTTTTTGCATTGGTGTCAGTTTGTGACAGTTATAAGTGTTAGGGCAATTAGGTTAGCCCCCTTTAGGTCTAGGGTACCCCCCCTTAGGTCCAGGGTACCCCCCTAACCCCCCCTAATAAAGGTTAACCCCGTGATCACCCCCTGTCACCAGTGTCATAGTTACATAGTTACATAGTAGGTGAGGTTGAAAAAAGACACACGTCCATCAAGTCCAACCTATGTGTGTGATTATGTGTCAGTATTACATTAACATATCCCTGTATGTTGCGGTCATTCAGGTGATTATCCAATAGTTTCTTGAAGCTATCAATGCTCCCCGCTGAGACCACCGCCTGTGGAAGGGAATTCCACATCCTTACCGCTCTTACAGTAAAGAACCCTCTACGTAGTTTAAGGTTAAACCTCTTTTCTTCTAATTGTAATGAGTGGCCCCGAGTCTTATTAAACTCTCTTCTGCGAAAAAGTTTTATCCCTATTGTGGGGTCACCAGTACAGTATTTGTAAATTGAAATCATATCCCCTCTCAAGCGTCTCTTCTCCAGAGAGAATAAGTTCAACGCTCGCAACCTTTCCTCATAACTAAGATCCTCCAGACCCTTTATTAGCTTTGTTGCCCTTCTTTGTACTCGCTCCATTTCCAGTACATCCTTCCTGAGGACCGGTGCCCAGAACTGGACAGCATACTCTAGGTGCGGCCGGACCAGAGTCTTGTAGAGCGGGAGAATTATCGTTTTATCTTTGGAGTTGATCCCCCTTTTAATACATGCCAATATTCTGTTTGCCTTATTAGCAGCAGCTTGGCATTGCATGCCATTGCTGAGCCTATCATCTACTAGGACCCCCAGGTCCTTTTCCATCCTAGATTCCTGCAGAGGTTCTCCCCCCAGTGTATAGATTGCATTCATATTTTTGCCACCGAAATGCATTATTTTACATTTTTCTACATTGAACCTCATTTGCCATGTAGTTGCCCACCCCATTAATTTGTTCAGGTCTTTTTGCAAGGTTTCCACATCCTGCGGAGAAGTTATTGCCCTGCTTAGCTTAGTATCGTCTGAAAATACAGAGATTGAACTGTTTATCCCATCCTCCAGATCGTTTATAAACAAATTAAATAGGATTGGTCCCAGCACAGAACCCTGGGGAACCCCACTACCCACCCCTGACCATTCTGAGTACTCCCCATTTATCACCACCCTCTGAACACGCCCTTGTAGCCAGTTTTCAATCCAGGTACTCACCCTATGGTCCATGCCAACACACCTTATTTTGTACAGTAAATGTTTATGGGGAACTGTGTCAAATGCTTTTGCAAAATCCAGATACACCACGTCTACGGGCCTTCCTTTATCTAGACGGCAACTCACCTCCTCATAGAAGGTTAATAGATTGGTTTGGCAAGAACGATTCTTCATGAATCCATGCTGATTACTGCTAATGATATCGTTCTTATTACTAAAATCTTGTATATAGTCCCTTATCATCCCCTCCAAGATTTTACATACTATTGATGTTAGGCTAACTGGTCTGTAATTCCCAGGGATGTTTTTTGGGCCCTTTTTAAATATTGGTGCTACATTGGCTTTTCTCCAATCAGCTGGTAACATTCCAGTCAATAGACTGTCTGTAAAAATTAGGAACAACGGTCTGGCAATCACCTGACTGAGTTCCCTAAGTACCCTCGGATGCAAGCCATCTGGTCCCGGTGATTTATTAATGTTAAGTTTCTCAAGTCTAATTTTAATTCCGTCCTCTGTTAACCATGGAGGTGCTTCCTGTGTTGTGCAATGACAATAAACACTGCAGTTTTGGTTACTGAAGCCCCCCGATTCACTCGTGAAGACTGAGGAGTAAATTCAATACCTTTGCCATCTCCCCATCCTTTGTAACCAGATGTCCTTCCTCATTCTTTATGGGGCCAATATGGTCTGTCCTCCCTTTTTTACTGTTTACATACTTAAAGAATTTCTTGGGATTTTTTTTGCTCTCCTCCGCTATGTGTCTTTCATGTTCTATCTTAGCCGTTCTAATTGCACCCTTACATTTCTTATTGCATTCTTTATAAAGTCTGAATGCTGAGGATGATCCCTCAACCTTGTATTTTTTGAAGGCCTTCTCCTTTGCTTTTATATGCATTTTTACATTGGAGTTAAGCCATCCAGGATTTCTGTTCGCTCTTTTAAATGTATTACCCAATGGGATACATTGGCTAATGCCCTTATTTAATATGCTCTTAAAGCAAACCCATCTCTCCTCCGTATTCTTTGTTCCTAATATTTTATCCCAATTTATGCCTTTTAGCAAGGTTTGTAGTTTAGGGAAGTTGGCTCTTTTGAAATTCAGTGTCTTTGTATTCCCTTTATGTTTCCTATTTGTGTGATTTATAATGAAACTAATTGACCTGTGATCGCTGTTACCTAAATTGCCCCGTATTTCCACATCTGTGATCAGGTCTGTATTGTTGGTAATAAGTAGATCCAGTAATGTTTTATTTCTAGTTGGTGCGTCCACCATCTGACCCATAAAATTGTCCTGCAAGACATTAAGGAACTGGCGAGCCTTAAATGAATGCGCGGTTCCCTCCGCCCAGTCTATGTCTGGATAATTAAAATCCCCCATTATGAGAACACTTCCCATCCTTGCTGCTAATCCAATTTGTGATAGGAGATCCGTCTCCACTTCCTCCTTCAGGTTAGGGGGCCTATAGCATACTCCCAGTATTATTTTCCCCTTAGCTTCATCCCTTTGGAGCTCTACCCATAAGGATTCCACCTCCTCTCTAGCTGTCATCTCTCACATTCGCTTGTACATTATTCTTGATATATAGGCATACCCCTCCCCCTTTTTTACCCTCTCTATCCTTGCGGTGTAGGGTATACCCTTGAATGTTTGCCAGCCAATCATGAGAGCAGTTGAACCAGGTCTCTGAAATTCCCACAAAATCCAAATCCTCCTTGTACAACAGTATCTCTAGTTCACCCATCTTGTCTGCCATGCTCCTGGCATTGGTGAACATGCCACATAGTTTAGACCGGTCGCATATTGTCCTCGTATTGGGTGTTTCAAAATTGCAACTAGGACTTGCTACTATACTCACCTTGTGTTTTTGTGCTTTGGTTAACCTACCACTAATGCCCCCAACACTACCCTCTGGAATATCATCCGCGCTGGCTATCACTGTCTCTGGACCCTCCCCCCCATCGCCTAGTTTAAAAACCCCTGTAACTTTTTGGCCATCTTCATTCCCAGCAGATCTGCACCCTCCTCATTTAGGTGCAGTCCGTCCCTTCTATAGTACCGGTTACCGACTGAGAAGTCGGCCCAGTCCTCCAGGAACCCAAACCCCTCCTTACTACACCAGCTCTTCAGCCACTTGTTTACTTCCCTAATCTCCCTCTGCCTTTCTGGTGTGGCTCGATGTACCGGTAGTATTCCTGAGAATACTACCTTGGAGGTCCTTTTCCTCAATTTAGCACCTAAGTCCCTAAAATCGTTCTTTAGGACACTCCATCTGCCTCTGACTTTGTCATTGGTGCCAACGTGCACCATGACAGCCGGGTCTTCCCCAGCCCCTCCCAGTAATCTGTCCACAAGATCTGTGATGTGCCGAACCCGAGCGCCGGTAGACAACATACTGTTCGGTGCTTCAGGTCTTGGTTACAGATTGCCCTCTCTGTCCTTCTAAGAATTGAGTCCCCTACCACCAGAATCTGTCTTTCCTTTCCCTTTGCTGCCCCCCCACTCTCACTGGAGGAGTTCTTCCCCTGGCAGCTAGGAGAGTCCCTCATCTCCAGCAGTGCTGGTCCCTGACTGGTTTCACCAATGACACTCAATGGAGCGTACTTATTGGGATGCTCCAGTCCTGGATCGGCCTGTCTGGCACTTCCCCCTCTACCCCTCCTGACTGTCACCCATCTACTCTTTGCTAGTGCCTGTGCCTCTTTGTCTCCACCCGCCTCTGTGCTGGCCCCTGCCGGCACCTGCCGTGTACATTCCTGGCTCACCTTTAGTATGGAGGGACTTCTCAGTGCTGACAGTTGCTTCCCTAGATTCAGAACCTGGGCTTCCAGGGAAACAATGTGCTTACATTTTGCACAGCAGTGTTCACCCTCGATTGGATGATCAAGGAACGCATACATGCGGCAAGATGTACAAAGAGTCACCTCTCCACACCCGCCGGGCATCGTACCTATTAAATTTAGTGAGGATTTGGGGATTTTACCCTGTACAAATTACCTAACAGCTAGCTTCCTGGCACTAATACTCAAGACAATACACAGGTACACAACAAGACAATACACAGGTACTCACAGACCTACGTGCAATTGCAGAACAGTCGCAGACCTACGTGCACTCGCAATACTCAAGTATACAGTACACAATACACAAGTACTAACGATCCACACACACTACTCAGACAACACTCAGATACTCACACTACACAGGTACTATGACCCCTGTTATAACCTCCTGTTTTAAACTCTAGTTTTTAACTCCCACTTACACAAAGTTCCACAGCCAAAGACTGAGCACGCTCAGACTGAGTTCTACACCCAGTTAAATAGGCACCTGTGAGCAATTAACCACCCCCCTTAATTAATAGGCTGAAGGAACCAGAGAAAAAAAAAAGCTATTTAAAAAGTGACAGAAAAAGGCAAATGAAAAACTAAAAGGAAAAGCCCCAAAAATGCACCCCAGCAAACCCAGCAATCAACAAGCAAGACTTATTCACTCTATAACTCTAGTTTTTAACTCCCACTTATACCAAGTTCCACTTACACAAAGTTCCACAGCCAAAGACTGAGCACTAGGCGTTCGTTTTTCTGATCGCTGTATTAGTGACACAGGTGACGCTAGTTAGGGAGGTAAGTATATAGGTTCGCTGTCAGTGTTTTATAGCGACAGGGACCCCCATATACTACCTGCTAAAGGTTTTCAACCCCCTGATTGCCCCCTAGTTAACCCTTTCACCCGCGATCACCGTATAAGTGTTACGGGTGACGCTGGTTAGCTAGTTTGTTTTTTGTAGTTTATTATAGTTTATTATAGTTTATGATAGTTTTAGGGCATCCGCCGTTTATTACCTTATAAATGTTTAACCCCCTAATTGCCCGGCGGTGATATAAATTACGTTTTTAGGATCAGATAAGGTCTGCGTCGCCCCAGGCAGCGTCAGGTTAGCGCCAGTACCGCTAAAACCCACGCACGTTGCATACACCTCTCTTAGTGCTATAGTATCTGAGCGGATCGATATCTGATCCGATAAGATCTATACTCCCCAGCAGTTTAGGGTTCCCATAAACACAGTGTTAGCGGGATCAGCCCAGATATCTGCTAGCACTTGCGTTTTGCCCCTCGGCCCAGCCCTGCCCAGCCCACCCAAGTGCAGTATCGATCGATAACTGACACTTACAAAACACTAAGCACACATAACTGCAGCGTTCGCAGAGTCAGGCCTGATCCCTGCGATCGCTAACAGTTTTTTAATACAGTCGCTGACAGTCAGGAGCTTTTTTGCCTGTGAGTCTCACTAGTGTACCCCTAAATTTAGAGCCCAAAATGGCAAATCGAAGGTACACTAGTGAAGAGGCCCACACGTTTCTGAGCATGACAGATAGTGAAGAGGAAGTCACTCATCTGTCAAGTTCAGGCTCAGAATACGAACCTGTAGAGGACAGCGGCTCCATGACAGATACCTCTGACGACAGAGTTGTGGTCCCTGCTAGGGTCAGGCGTACCAGACCCCGAACTTCTTCTGTCCTTGAAGTGCAAGAACCGCAGGTCCCTCGTATGGAGCAGAGAAGTACTAGCGCCGCTACTCCTTCTGGTGAACTGGCAAGCACCAGCGGCCTAGTACACCCTGGTCGTACATCCAGCACTGCAGTATCACGTGGTGACGTGGCGAGTCCCATAAGTGCAGTTCAAGCTGGTGAGGTGGCAAGCACTAGTAGTGTCCCGCTGCCACCAAGAAGACAAAGACAGGCCCGTCGTGCCCATAGTGCCCTTCCTGCTGCATTAGCCAATCCGAATTGGGAACCCACCACTTCTGCAGCACCCGTACTTCCCCCTTTCACTGGCCAACCCGGAATTCAGGTGGAAACAGTTGACTTTACGCCACTGGATTTTTATTCACTGTTTTTCACCGAAGATCTCTATAGATCTATTGTGGACCAAAGCAATTTATACGCTGGTCAACACATCGCCGCTAATCCCCAGTCCTCCCTTGCCAGAGATTGGAGACCAATTACGGTCTCCGAATTTAAGATCTTTCTGGGCCTTTCCCTCCTCATGGGCTTGAATAAAAAGAGTAAGTTGCGGTCATATTGGTCCACTGACCCAATTTACCATTCACCCTTGTTCTCTGCTTCCATGGCCAGGGCACGATACGAGCAGATTTTGCGGTTCATGCACTTCAACGACAATGAACTCTGTCGTCCTCGTGGAGACCCTGCATACGATCGGCTCTACAAAATTCGCCCCCTCGTAAACCACTTCAACCAACATTTGCAGACTTGTTTACCCCCCATCAAGTTGTCTGCATTGATGAGTCCCTGATTAAATTTTCTGGCCGCTTGTCATTCAAACAGTACCTTCCCAGCAAGTGTGCCAGATACGGGGTCAAGATGTATAAGCTCTGTGACAGGGCCACAGGCTATACATGTAGATTTATGGTTTACAAAGGCAAAGATAGTCACGTAGAGCCGACAAACTGCCCTGACTACATAGGAAGCGCTGGCAAGATAGTGTGGGACTTGGTGTCACCCTTATTCGGAAAGGGGTACCACTTGTACGTGGACAATTATTATACGAGCGTGCCACTTTTTAGTCACTTGTTTGATCATCAGATTGGAGCATGTGGCACCGTGCGACTTAATCGCCGGGGCTTTCCCCAGCAGCTTGTAGATTCCCGTCTTAGGCTGGGGGAGAGAGCCTGCTTGAAGTATAATAATTTGCTCGCTATGAAGTGGAGGGATAAGAAGAATGTTTTCTTTCTCACCTCCCTTCATGCAGACACGACGACCCAAATTAATACGGCGACTGGTGTTGTGGAGAAACCCCTCTGTGTCCACGAATACAACCTTAATATGGGAGGGGTGGACCTCAACGACCAGTTGTTGGCGCCGTACCTAGTTTCCCGTAAGGCCAGACGCTGGTACAAAAAAGTGTCTGTTTATTTATTTCAATTGGCTTTGCTGAACGCTCATGTGCTATACCGAGCTTCAGGACGGACTGGATCCTTCCTTAAATTCCAGGAAGAGATCGTCAGAGCCCTTCTGTTTCCAGACGGTGCTCTACCTCACCTTCCCCAACCAAATGCAGTAGGCCGGCTGCATGAGAGGCATTTTCTTTATGCCCTCCCGAGTACCCCTACCCAACGAGCCCCCCAAAAAAGATGTCGTTTTAGGATTTAGGCGTGACACCCGGTCTTATTGTCCCTCCTGTCCTGGCAATCCTGGTCTTTGCATGGGTGAATGCTTTGAACGCTACCATACACTAGTTGAGTATTAGCGTAGGGTTCAGCACTGCACAGACTAGGACACACTTTCACAGGGTCTCCCAAGATGCCATTGCATTTTGAGAGACCAAAACCTGGAACCAGTTACAAAAGTTAAAAGTTACTAAAAAAAGTGTAAAAAAAAAATAAAAATAAAAAAAAAACACACAAAAAAAATATAAAATAAAAAAACCAAAAATAGTTGTTGTTTTATTATTCTCTCTCTCTATTCTCTCTCTATTGTTCTGCTCTTTTTTACTCTATTCTATTCTGCAATGTTTTATTGTTATTATGTTTTACCATGTTTGCTTTTCAGATATGCAATTTTTTTATACTTTACTGTTTACTGTGTTTTGTTGGTAACCATTTTATTGTTTTCAGGTACACCATTCAGTTGCAGCGCGGATTTATTTATCTTGACAGCAACAGCGTTTGCTCCCACGATATATAAAGCCGTGACTCCAGCGCTGTCGGAGGTGATTTCACCACCACAGTTACATACTTCAGCATATATGCCGAAGCGTGGGGGCAGCAGTGGGTGGAGGAGCGATTTGCTCCTGCCTTTTGCGGGAGGATGCCCCCATGCTTCGGCATATATATATTTTAGGCACAGGTTGCGTTAAATGTTTTATTTTTTACTATGTTTTTTTTTGTATTTGCTTTGCAGGTATGGTAAGTCTTACTGTTATACTGTAATGTTACTTTGTTTTATTGTTAACCATCATTTGCTTAGCAGGTACGCCATTCAGTTGCAGCGCGGATTTATTTATCTTGACAGCAACAGCGTTTGCTCCCACTATATATAAAGCTGTGACTCCAGCGCTGTCGGAGGTGATTTCACCACCACAGTTACATACTTCAGCATATATGCCGAAGCGTGGGGGCAGCAGTTGGTGGAGGAGCGATTTGCTCCTGCCTTTTGCGGGAGGATGCCCCCATGCTTCGGCATATATAAATGGTGCACGTATGCCCATCATTAGAAGTGGGTGGATGAAGGGAGGTATTCTAATGGTGGGCATACCCACCGATCAATATCTTTTTTTCGTTCAGCCCACAGGCTGCATGAAAAAAAAGTTTACAATGTATGCCCAACAAGGACCAGCAACGTACTGGTATGTTGCTGGACTTTGAGTGGTTATACCAGAATGATGCCTGCAGGTTTAGGTATCATCTTGGTATCATTCTTTTAAGCCAGCAGTCGGCTTTCATGTAAAAGCAATCCTAGCGGCTAATTAGCCTCTAGACTGCTTTTGCAAGCAGTGGGAGGGAATTCCCCCCCCCCACCGTCTTCCATGTTTTTCTCTGGCTCTCCTGTCCCAATAGGGAACCTGAAAATACAGCCGGTGATTCAGCCAGCTGACCATAGAGCTGATCAGAGACCAGAATGGCTCCAAACATCTCTATGGCCTAAGAAACCGGAAGCTACAAGCATTTCATGACTTAGATTTCGTCGGATGTAAACAGCGCCATTGGGAAAGCATTTTATCACACCGATCTTGGTGTGGTCAGATGCTTTCAGGGCAGAGGAGAGATCTAGGGTCTAATAGAGCCCAATTTTTAAAAAAAGAGTACCTGTCACTACCTATTGCTATCATAGGGGATATTTACATTCCCTGAGATAACAATAAAATTTATAAAAATAATAAAAATGAAAGGAACAGTTTAAAAATAAGATAAAAAAGCAAAAAAATAATAAAGGAAAAAAAAAAAAAAGCACCCCTGTCCCCCCCTGCTCTCGCGCAAAGGCGAACGCAAGCGTCGGTCTGGCGTCAAATGTAAACAGCAATTGCACCATGCATGTGAGGTATCACCGCGAAGGTCAGATCGAGGGCAGTAATTTTGGCAGTAGACCTCCTCTGTAAATCTAAAGTGGTAACCTGTAAAGGCTTTTAAAGGCTTTTAAAAATGTATTTATTTTGTCGCCGCTGCACGTTTGTGCGCAATTTTAAAGCATGTCATGTTTGGTATCCATGTACTCAGCCTAAGATCATCTTTTTTATTTCATCAAACATTTGGGCAATATAGTGTGTTTTAGTGCATTAAGATTTAAAAAAGTGTGTTTTTTCCCCAAAAAATGCATTTGAAAAATCGCTGCGCAAATACTGTGTGAAAAAAAAAAAATGAAACACCCACCATTTAAATTTGTAGGGCATTTGCTTTAAAAAAATATATAATGTTTGGGGGTTCAAAGTAATTTTCTTGCAAAAAAAATATTTTTTTCATGTAATCAAAAAGTGTCAGAAAGGGCTTTGTCTTCAAGTGGTTAGAAGAGTGGGTGATGTGTGACATAAGCTTCTAAATGTTGTGCCTAAAATGCCAGGACAGTTCAACCCCCCCCCCAAATGACCCCATTTTGGAAAGTAGACACCCGAAGCTATTTGCTGAGAGGCATGTCGAGTCCATGGAATATTTTATATTGTGACACAAGTTGCGGGAAAGAGACACATTTTTTTTTTTTTTTTGCACAAAGTTGTCACTAAATGATATATTGCTCAAACATGCCATGGGAATATGTGAAATTACACCCCAAAATACATTCTGTTGCTTCTCCTAAGTATGGGGATACCACATGTGTGGGACTTTTTGGGAGCCTAGCCGCGCACGGGACCCCGAAAACCAAGCACCGCCTTCAGGCTTTCTAAGGGCGTAAATTTTTGATTTCTCTCTTCACTGCCTATCACAGTTTCGGAGGCCATGGAATGCCCAGATGGCACAACCCCCCCCCCCCCAAATGACCCCATTTTGGAAAATAGACACCCCAAGCTATTTGCTGAGAGGTATAGTGAGTATTTTGCAGACCTCACTTTTTGTCACAAACTTTTGAAAATTGAAAAAAGAAAAAAAAAATACATTTTTCTTGTCTTTCTTCATTTTCAAAAACAAATGAGAGCTGAAAAATACTCACCATGCCTCTCAGCAAATAGCTTGGGGTGTCTACTTTCCAAAATGGGGTCATTTGGGGGGGGGGGTTGTGCCATCTTGGCATTTTATGGCCTTCAAAACTGTGATAGGTAGTGAGGAGTGAAATCACAACTTTACGCCCTTAGAAATCCTGAAGGCGGTGCTTGGTTTTCGGGGCCCCGTATGCGGCTAGGCTCCCAAAAAGTCCCACACATGTGGTATCCCCGTACTCAGGAGAAGCAGCAGAATATATTTTGGGGTGTAATTCCACATATGCTCATGGCATGTTTGAGCAATATATCATTTAGTGACAACTTTGTGCAAAAAAAAAAAATTGTCACTTTCCCGCAACTTGTGTCAAAATATAAAATATTCCATGGACTCAACATGCCTCTCAGCAAATAGCTTGGGGTGTCTACTTTCCAAAATGGGGTCATTTGGGGGGGTTTGTGCCATCTGGGCTTTTTATGGCCTTCAAAACTGTGATAGGTAGTGGGGAGTGAAATCACAACTTTACGCCCTCAGAAATCCTGAAGGCGGTGCTTGGTTTTCGGGGCCCCGTATGCGGCTAGGCTCCCAAAAGGTCCCACCCATGTGGTATCCCCATACTCAGGAGAAGAAACTAAATGTATTTTGGGGTGCAATTCCACATATGCCCATGGCCTGTGTGAGAAATATATCATTTAGTGACAACTTTGTGCAAAAAAAAAAAAAAAATGTCACTTTCCCGCAACTTGTGTCAAAAAATAAAATATTCCATGGACTCAACATGCCTCTCAGCAAATAGCTTGGGGTGTCTACTTTCCAAAATGGGGTCATTTGGGGGGGGGGGTTTGTGCCATCTTGGCATTTTATGGCCTTCAATACTGTGATAGGTAGTGAGGAGTGAAATCAAAAATTTATGCCCTTAGAAATCCTGAAGGCGGTGCTTGGTTTTCGGGGCCCCGTACACGGCTAGGCTCCCAAAAAGTCCTAAACATGTGGTATCCCCGTACTCAGGAGAAGCAGCAGAATGTATTTTGGGGTGTAATTCCACATATGCCCATGGCATGTTTGAGCAATATATCATTTAGTGACAACTTTGTGCAAAAAAAAAAAAAGTGTTACTTTCCCGCAACTTATGTCAAAATATAAAATATTCCATGGACTCAACATGCCTCTCAGCAAATAGCTTGGGGTGTCTACTTTCCAAAATTGGGTCATTTGGGGGGGTTTTGTGCCAATTCCACATATGCCCATGGCCTGTGTGAGAAATATATCATTTAGTGACAACTTTGTGCAAAAAAAAAAAATTGTCACTTTCCCGCAACTTGTGTCAAAAAATAAAATATTCCATGGACTCAACATGCCTCTCAGCAAATAGCTTGGGGTGTCTACTTTCCAAAATGGGGTCATTTGGGGGGGGGTTATGCCATCTGGGTATTTTATGGCCTTCAAAACTGTGATAGGTAGTGAGGAGTGAAATCAAAAATTTATGCCCTTAGAAATCCTGAAGGCGGTGATTGGTTTTCGGGGCCCCGTACGCGGCTAGGCTCCCAAAAAGTCCCACACATGTGGTATCCCCATACTCAGGAGAAGCAGCTGAATGTATTTTGGGGTGCAATTCCACATAGGCCCATGGCCTGTGTGAGCAATATATCATTTAGTGACAACTTTTTGTAAATATTTTTTTTTTTGTCATTATTCAATCACTTGGGAAAAAAAAAAAAAATATTCAATGGGTTCAACATGCCTCTCAGCAATTTTCTTGGGGTGTCTACTTTCCAAAATGGGGTCATTTGGGGGGGTTTGTACTGCCCTGCCATTTTAGCACCTCAAGAAATGACATAGGCAGTCATAAACTAAAAGCTGTGTAAATTCCAGAAAATGTACCCTAGTTTGTAGACGCTATAACTTTTGCGCAAACCAATAAATATACGCTTATTGACATTTTTTTTACCAAAGACATGTGGCCGAATACATTTTGGCCTAAATGTATGACTAAAATTGAGTTTATTGGATTTTTTTTATAACAAAAAGTAGAAAATATCATTTTTTTTCAAAATTTTTGGTCTTTTTCCGTTTATAGCGCAAAAAATAAAAACCGCAGAGGTGATCAAATACCATCAAAAGAAAGCTCTATTTGTGGGAAGAAAAGTACGCAAATTTCGTTTGGGTACAGCATTGCATGACCGCGCAATTAGCAGTTAAAGCGACGCAGTGCCAAATTGGAAAAAGACCTCTGGTCCTTAGGCAGCATAATGGTCCGGGGCTCAAGTGGTTAAAAAAGATACCCTCTCTGCTCCCATTGTTTATACAGGTGTTCTGGTCAACTATAAATATCTAGCTTGAGCCTTTGCTTTTTTTGACATCAGTGTAATGGGGCATAAAAGGATATGCCCAGGTGGGATTGTCTTCTTAAACTTTCCAAATACTGTCTGTAATAGGCAAGAAAACAAACTGAGAGCAAGACTTCGTAATGACATAACATCATTGAAGGTCTCTGCCAGAACCTGAAAACGCTTTTGTATGGGTCCTATCCCCATACAGTTAGAACACATCTAGGGAACACACATTTAACCCCTTGATCGCTCCCCCTAGTGTTAACCCCTTCCCTACCAGTGACATTTACATAGTAATCAGTGCATTTTTATAGCACTGATTGCTGTATAAATGTCAATGGTCCAGAAAATGTGTCAAAAGTGTCCAATCTGTTCGCCGCAATGCCGCAATCCCACAATCCCGATAACAATCGCAGATCGCCGCAATTACTAGTAAAAAAAATAAATAATAAAAATCCCATAAATATTTCCCATAGTTTGCAGACGCTTTAACTTTTGCACAAACCATCAATATACGCTTATTGCAATTTTTTTTTACCAAGAATATGTAGAAGACTATATATTGGCCTAAACTGATGAAGAAATTTGTTTTTTAAAAACATTTTTGGTGATATTTATTATAGTAAAAAGTAAAAAATATTGTTTTTTTTCACAATTGTCGCTGTTTTTTTGTTTATAGCGCAATAAATAAACAATAAATAAATAATAATAAATAAAAACCGCAGAGGTGATCAAATACCACCAAAAAAAAAGCTCTATTTGTGGGAAACAAAGTACGCAAATTTTGTTTGGGTGCAGCATCGCATGACCGTGCATTTACCAGTTAAAGCGAGACAGTGCCAAATTGTAAAAAATGCTCTGGTCAGGAAGGGGGTAAAATCTTCCAGGGCTAAAGTGATTAAGCAACACAACATCTGCATGATTAGCAGCCCTAGCGAGGACCTGACACCAACAGGGTTGTGCTTTGTTAGGATTCTGCAACCCCTATAGTAGACACAGAGGGTCCACTAACTACAAAATTACTCTATTCCACCCTAGCCCAACTTGTTTATTTTATTTCTTAGTCCACAGCCAACATTTCCTTGTTAATCATTTTAAAAAAAAGTGCTAAAAGAAAAGCGAAGTACCCAAAGGACCCAGTCAGAACCCTTTACTTTAGTAAAGTAAATTCATATTGGTTTCAGTGGATTACTTAGTACTTAGGACTGATGGTCCAATTTAGTTCATAACCTGGGAAAGATAAGCCTGGGCTTATATTGGAAACCCATCATAAACAGGTATATTGAAAATGACATGGAATTGTTTACCTAGTCTCAAGTTGAAAAAACTTTTAAGCATTCAACTTGTAAGGCTATAAGCCAGTTTTTCAACTTTATCATAAATCTGTATGACTCTCCAGCTAATAAAACATGCCTTCCACTATAGGAAATTGGAATTATATGGCAAAAACACTGCCACCTCCAAATCAGACTTTGTCCGACTTTAATTTATGATCCTGCTTGTAAAGACATTGCAGGTTAGTAACTCACCAGCATAAAAGTCACATTTTACTGAAATTCATTCCATATCTTTATGTAACTGGGTAATGTGACTTTTGATAAATTATAATATTGAAAACCTTTGGATGATTTTTATATAGATATATAAATTTGGTGAAAGGTTAGTAAGTTTGGTTGATTGATAATAACCATTCAGTTATCCATCAATGGAAGGGTCTTAGTAAGGTCTTGGTGAAAGACTCAGTTCTTGCCAACTATCATTTGTCAGGCTTGTCTCTGTAATGTCATCTTGGGTGCTGCTATGAGATAAAACTGTTACTGTACTGTATATTTTAGGTTTATTTTATATTTTATCTTCATCGCGTACTTCATTCGAAGGTTCTTCAATATACCCTGAGGAATGCTATTATGAAAACTTGAGGAAAGGGAAATTTATAAAGTCAATATATCTGTGCCGTACTTTTGCATTTCAAAAGTGATTGGATTATTTTTACCCTCTTTGATCGTGACTGTGAAAAGATTAGCTGTAAATCTTCCAGAGGTAAATGAAATTTGTAAAGTTTAAAGAGTGTTATGCCGCGTTCACACGAGCGGACATTACGGCGGACTTTGCCCGGCGGACTTTTCGACGTACTTTCCGACGGACTTTCTGAATGAACGGACTTGCCTACACACAATCCACCAAAGTCCGTCGAATTCGTACGTGATGACGTACGAGCGGACTAAAACAAGGAAGTTCATAGCCAGTAGCCAATAGCTGCCCTAGCGTGGCTTTTTGTCCGTCGAACTAGCATACAGACGGCGGACTTTTCGACCGGACTCGATTTCAACGGATACATTTTAAACAAGTTTCAAATCTAAGTCCGTCCAACTTTTGAGAAAACAAAGTCCGCTGGAGCCCACACACATCGAATTGTCCGACGAAATCCAGTCCGCCGGGCAAAGTCCGCCGTAATGTCCGCTCGTGTGTACGCGGCATTACCCTCAAAAACTTTCTAATCTTATTTATGATTTTGGGCATGTATATAGCAGCATTTATCAACCTATTTACCCTAGAGGAACCCTTGAAATAGTTTTTGGGTCTCTGGGAATCCATTCTAAAACCAATTTATTGGTGATCAGTAGAATAAAATGCCCCTTAGCCCCAGTTCACACAGGGGCGGCACGACTTGCAAACGACTTCCGCGGCGACTTGCAAAACGACTTCTTTATAGAAGTCTATGCAAGTCGCCCCCAAAGTAGTACAGGAACCTTTTTCTAAGTCGGAGCGACTTGCGTCGCTCCTATTAGAACGGTTCCATTGTACAGAACGGGAGGCGACTTGTCAGGCGGCTAGGTCGTCTGACAAGTCGCCCCTGTGTGAACCGGCTCTTACTTTGGTGGTTAATAGGAAGATTGCCTCCCCTACAGTGTTGGTCAAAACACCACACAGTTATCTAAAAAGATAATTTGTGTCATGCCACAAGTGGCATTGGCCCTGGAACTATACAGGAACTATCAAATGGGAGGTCAATCAACCACTACTCAAGGAACCCCTTCCAAAAACCACTGGATGAGGTATACTCAGTTTCTGGACATCTCCATAGATTCCGCCCCTACAAGTGTCCTCTTACATGGATACTATCTGAGCAATCCTGCATTTTTACACCAAACTGAGACAGGTAATGATGTAGTTTGACCAATTAGTTAATTACAACTTTTGGGTAAGGGGGAGGTGCACCCAAGTTCCTAGCTCCACCCAACTGCCAAAGTTGGAGTGGTCATGAAGTTGTGAAAACTTTGACATGGCTGCTACTGACAACCAATTATCTTCAAGAACAGTAGGCTCAGAAAAATGATAATTATGAGTAGAAACAGTAGTAGAAACAAAAGCAACCTTTGTAAAGCAAGAGCAAAAAACATCCCCTTCACAGCTCTTTGCACTAGTTCACTAGTGCTTCACATTCTCGGGCTGATAGCTGTCTCATTAGTTAAGATAGCACTTTAAACCAGGTGGAAGGCTGGCAGCAATTTTCAAGTAGAATTATAGACATATTTTTTTTTTATTCTGAACAGAGTAAGGCTGGCCATACACTATTCAATTTTCCTGTTCAACTTTCCTTTAGATTTACCAAAACCATATAATAGGAGGTCAAACCTAAACACTTTCAATTTGGATGCAATCAGGCAGGCCCTTGTACTACATAGTTGAAGGTAAATCTAAAGAAAATTGAACAGGAAAATTGTATGGTGTATGGCCAGCTTAAGGGAGGGTTATAACCCCTGTTAGATTTTTTTTATTTGTGTCCCATTTGGGGACATTTCCCTTCACTTCCTGTTCCATAGCCAAAGCGACAAGTGAGAGGAAATCCCTGCAAATTAAGGGAATCCATTTGGCCCCTCAGGTCACCAAAACTTGTGTCCCCATTAGAGATTTCCCCTCTATTACTTTTCTGGGGACAATGCAAAATTTGGGATTTTCTTTTACTTTTACTTTCAATGGTAACGGTAAACAAATAGAGAGGGTGAATCGCCCTAAAGGAGACACAAACAGCAATGAAAACAGATGCTCTAATCCATCTCCACTTCAAAACTGAAAAAAAAAAAGTGTTGCCATTATACTACACAAGAAGAAACTAAGCACAATAGTACAATTTAATTTTTTTAAAGTGTTTTTTTAAAGTCCAAACTGGTAGTGTAGGGAAGGGTTAATATCCTATTTTTCTTTTTTTTTGCTGTTTTTTGTGTTCCTGCTAGGGGGATTCATCCTTTTCAATTGTTCTGTTAACCATTGTCAATGAGGCAGAAAGTAACGGGCAAATGCAAAGTTTGAATGGAATAGAAGGAAAGTCTTCCAATGGGGAAAAGTGGTGCACTCAGAATCTGGTGCAGCTGTGCATAGTATCCAATCAGCTTCTTACTTCAGCTTGTTCAATTAAAGTGATAATAAAGTTTTGGTTTTTTTTAAATTTAAAAATGACAAACATGTTACACTTTCCTGCTCTGTGAAATGGTTTTGCACAGAGCAGCCCTGGTCCTCCTCTTCTTGGTTCCCTCTTCGGTGCTCCTGGCCCCTCCCTCCTGTTGAGCGCCCCTATAGCAAGCAGCTTGCTATGGGGCCACCTGAGCCGAGCCGCAGCTCTGTGTGTCCATTCAGACACGGAGCCGTGGTTTGGCCCACCCCCTCTCCTTCCTGATTGGCTAATTCACTTTTATTGACAGCAGCGGGAGCCATGGGCGCCGCTGCTGTGTCTCAGCTAATCAGGATGGAGAGCCCCGGACGTCCAAGGCACTCGTATACATCGCTGGACAGAGATGGGGCTCAGGTGAGTATTAGGGGGGCTGATACACACTGAAGGTTTTTTACTTTAATGCATAGAACGCATTAAGATAAAAAAACTTCTGCCTTTACAACCACTTTAAGCTTTGGCAATACAATCTAGAAGCTGATTGGTTACTATGCACTATGGTTACTTCCTTCCTTTAAAGCAGGGGTCTCCAAACTGCGGTCTGAGGGCCAGATGTGGTCCTTTGCTTGCCTTTATCCGGCCTTTGGGGCACTATTACTTCCACTGATACGAGACACTATTCCTCCCACTGACAACAGAGATGGGGAACTATTTCTCCCACTGACACCAATGATGTCATTTTACTGACCACCAAGCCTATGACATTGTCTGCTCCCACTGATGTTGGGGCATTTTCTACTTCCATTGGCCACAGTTCGGCCCCCTAAAGTCTGAAAGGCAGTAAACTGGCCCTTAGTTATAAATGTTTGGAGACCCCTGCTATAAATCACACCAACCTTTTACCAAACCATAATATATCCTAAAAAAATCAAGTAAGCTTAAAATCATTCACTTTATTCCTATCTCATGCTGTCCCCTGATTGTACAACTAAAACTCAACTATTCTGCCAGTTCACATCCCTGATAGGGATGAGCCCGATGTTCGAATCGAACGTAAGTTCGACTCGAACATTGGGTGTTCGCCTGTTCGTCGAATAGCGAACAGTTTGGGGTGTGCACGGCAAATTCAAAAGCCGCGGAACACCCTTTAAAAGTCTATGGGAGAAATCAAAAGTACTAATTTTGAAGGCTTATATGCATTGTCATAAAAAGTGTTTGGGGACCTGGGTCCTGCCCCAGGGGACATGTATCAGTGCAAAAAAAAGTTTTAAAAAAGTCAATTTTTTCGGGAGCAGTGATTTTAAAAATGCTGAAAAGTGAAACAATAAAAGTGAAATATTCCTTTAAATTTCGTACCTGGGGGGTGTCTATAGTATGCCTGTAAAGTGGTGCATGTTTCCTGTGTTTAGAACAGTCCGAGAGCAAAATTACATTTCTATAGGAAAAAAAGTCATTTAAAAGTACTCGCGGCTATAATGAATTGTCGGTCCCGGCAATACACATAAAAGTCATTGAAAAAAACAGCATGGGATTCTCCCACAGTCCATTACCAGGCCCTTTGGGTCTGGTATGAATATTAAGGGGAACCCCGAAACAAACTTTAAAAAAAATTGCGTGGGGGTCCCCCCAAATTCCATACCAGGCCCTTCAGGTCTGGTATGAATATTAAGGGGAAGCCCGCGCCAAAATTAAAAAAAAAAAATCATGTGGGGGTCCCCCTCAAAAGGGTCTGGTATGGATTTTAAGGGAAACGCCGAGCCAAAATTTTTTATTTTTTTCCTTTAGAAATGTCATTTTGCTCTCGGACTGTTCTAAACACAGGAAACATGCGCCACTTTACAGGCATACTATAGACACCCCCCAGGTATGAAATTTAAAGGAATATTTCACTTTTATTGTTTCACTTTAAGCATTATTAAAATCACTGCTCCCGAAAAAACGTCTGTTTTTAAAACTTTTTTTTGCATTGTCCCCTGGGGCAGGACCCGGGTCCCCAAACACTTTTTATGACAATACCATGCATATAAGCCTTTAAAATTAGCACTTTTGATTATTCATGTTCGTGTCCTATAGACTTTAACGTACTTTAATCCTGTGTTCGAACAAATGTTTTGCCTGTTCGCATGTTCTGCTGGGAACCGAACCGGGGGTGTTCAGCTCATCCCTAATCCCTGACTGATGACGTATAGACATTGGTAGATATTAGTAAGTATCTCTAGTGAACACATTCCTGGCATCTTTTACTTCCACCCAAATCCTGCAGTGGTAACAAATGAAAAAACAAATCCGGATGGATGCTATGACTGCACAATGTTTGCCTCTCTACATCCTTCCATATGGTTTATAAACTAAAAGGAATACTGCACAAGGAGAGTTCTTTTTCTGCACTATATTCTTTTACCCCACTTGGCATGCTTTAAAGAAATCATCTGGGAACAA
Source organism: Lithobates septentrionalis (assembly GCA_037952835.1). Lineage (NCBI taxonomy): Eukaryota > Metazoa > Chordata > Amphibia > Anura > Ranidae > Lithobates > Lithobates septentrionalis. The sequence continues at coordinate 1,066,564 of JBBDGP010000072.1, read as the reverse complement.
GAGCCCATGGGTCAGACAGCAGACATGGAGTTTGAAGACAGATGAACGTGAACAGTGGGTCAAAACCTAGTAGGTTGGAAACAGGGAGCTGCAGGAACCAGTGTGTAGCACTGTCCTAGTTAGGTTGCTAGCAGTTTGAGGCAAATATAATTTTTGGTTCCTCTGTAGCCAGTAGAGCAAAGTTTGATTGCTTTTGGCTGTTCTGGGTTCTGCTGGTTGCAGGCTCAACTGATTTCCCGTAATTTCTGATAGGTTCCAACATTTAGTGGGTGGAAGAGGCAAACCCTCACTTGCATATTCATACCTCTATAGCCAATCCCTGACAGAAAGAATGGGCAGTAGGGGGCTGGGGTGGGTATAAAAAGGAGGGGGTCTTGTTCCTGTGGGAGAAGATCTCTGGGTCACTTAGCTGAAGTTTAGAGGATCTAAAGCCATCTGGGTTCCAACTCGAGGAAAGCTGGGGGATCCATGTCCAGTTTCTGGGAGCAGTTTGCAGGAAGTCCACAGAGGATGTGACCTAAAGGCACACAGTACAGAAGGTGTCTGGTATTGCAGGAAACTTTTTTAAGCACCCAGCACACAGTGAGTACCAGGCTGAAAAAGACCGTAGAGACTGTCCTTGTTAACTCTTGAAGAGACTGCCCCAGACTTGCTGGCTTAGGATTACTCTTTCATTGGAGTCCCCTGAGCTGCAGTTCTCTTGTCACCAGCCTCAGGAGTTGTTCCACCCTGATGAGACAGTTACTGTCAGAGAGTGTCCTCCATTACCTTATGCACTGAATCTGGAGTATTCCAAGGCTCCCTCTGCACCCTACCCAAGTATATCAAGCAATAAATCTGAAAAATACACTTTGATGGTTCTTGTGAGAAAAGACTGGGAAGCTACCATGTTCCAGGTGTATTTGGACTTACCTCCATGTTGTCATAAGCATGTAGTGAGTGAAAAACTACATAGGTGTCTGGTGAAAGAGTTGAAGGTTAACGTTGAGTAGCAGGGCTCATAAAGTTGAAACTTTGTGGACTATATGATTGCCATGGTCTTGAAGCTGCTGTATAGAAAGGAACGAAGGGGGCATAGTGTAAACATCTTGGAATACACTTCCCATGGGATGTCCTTTATTTTTAACTGTTACATTTTTAATACATCTTGAAGGTCCACTGTCTTTTGATAAACGATTCAACCACCAGTAGATGGAAAATATTTGAAACCTGCATCGCATAAATAAGAAACGGTATCACCATTAATTATGGACTAATCTTCTCCTTGCAGAAATTCATATTTTATCCAGTACATTTTAAATCATGATACTAAATAGAAGTGAAGCTGCTCAGTTCATTTTGTTTGCCATCCCATATGCCGAGGTTTTCTTTTTAGAAGAAATTAGACATAATTTGTGGCAGATAAAACATCAGACAGTGAAAGCTTGCTTTTGGCTCCTGTTTAATGATATGTAGTTAAGGACTGGCAAGCTTGAGTTCTAGAACTGTCATTAAACTGTCATCGTATGCCCCCGAGAGTAAATAGTTACTTGTGAGATAATGAAATGCTGCTGTAATTTTGTCACATTTCCTAATTTATCTTAACAATTATGGTTCAGACTACACCAAATAAATAATATCTTTAATTTTACACCACTTTAAAAAAATATGCATTACATATTTGCATTGAATATTCTTACAATGAAATAGGGCATTTTTGTTACCTTTTCAAAGACTGTATTTTTCCAGTAATAGCATACATTTTCTCAGCTCATTTTGTGAAAAGAGGCTATGTTGTCAATCAGCTCTTGTTATGAAGATAATGGTGGTGCCAGGTTTCAAGATACACGGCAAGGCTCAGTTCCACAGCGGCTAGGGACGTTTGCTCAGCCCTTTGCAAGTTTCCACTTTGTGAGTAATTGAAAACTTCCATAGAAATTTTGAGAGTGCTGTCGGTGGCACCAGGCTGAGTTAAAGGATCACTAAAGATATATATATGTTTTTTTTTTTAAATAACAAACATGTTATACTTACCTCCACTGTGCAGCTCGTTTTGCACAGAGTGGCCCCGAACCTGGTCTTCTGGGGTCCCTCGGTGGCTGTCTCGCCCCCCCCCCCCCCGCAAGGACTCAACGCCTTCATGTGAGCTCCCTCGCATGGTGTTGAGTGCTTGCGAGCGCGCTCCCGTGATACAGCCAGTGGCCATAGCCACTCACTGTATCACGTGGCCCCGCCCCCCGGCGTGCCGCATCATTGGATGTGATTGACAGCAGCGTGAGCCAATGGCTGCGCTGCTTTCAATCCATCCACTGTAACCAATCAACGGCCAGGCTGAGCGGCAAAGAGGATGTCGGGGGTGAGCGTGGGACTTTCGAGGGGTCAGGTAAGTAAAACGGGGGGCTGGGGGGGCCGGTATTGTCGGATGTTTTTTCACCTTAATGCATAGAATGCATTAAGGTGAAAAAACTTTTACCTTTACAACCCCTTGAAACTTTTCCTTCACTCTATGGTCCCTTTGAAGTAGTTGTAAAGACTAAGGGCTTGTTCACACTAGACTAAATTTCTAACTCTCAACAAACGCTCCTATAGCATTAATGCGCTTTAGTATGTGTGTTAGACTGGCGTTATTGCGCTTTTGTATAGGCGTTAGACTGGCGGTAATGAACATTTGTATGGGCATTAGACTGGCATTTTACAAGCGTTAATGATGCTTTGAAAATGCTCCTCAAACCCCTCATGCACAGTTTTGACGCGTTAAGGCATGTTAAAGCTGCTCCACAAATGCCTATTTTTTTTTTAAAGGAAGTGACATTACAGGAAATAAATACTTTGAGGTGTTGCTTGTCATGGTGAGTGTTTCCTGTGCATACTCCATTAGCAGGGAAGGCAGCAGCATGGATTCCTTTACTTTGCTTTATCTCATGTTCGGCCTTCTGCAGATGATCCTGATGTATGAGCTATTGGCTGAGCAGAGGAAGAGGAGAAAGGCATCCAGGCGCTATTGAGTACATCCTACTGTCTCTCCAAAGGGCACTTTCATGCCCTGTATCGTGATTTATGCACCTAGCTTCAGAAGTTGATGTCAACCATCTTCAAGCAGCACAAACAGGAAATGCATGGAAGGAAGTGATTGCACGACACTCTATGCTCTCCTCTATCATTAATTGTGGGACATTATATTCCTCCTGCATGATTTTTTATAAACTAATTTTAACACGCCTGCCAGTGTGTTTGTGGAGCATTACTATAGACTTGAATAGGAAGCATTGATTTCCTCCAGCATTTTCAGTCATTTCCTGTCTATATGCATTCACTCAAGTGTCAACTCCATATCATTGCTCTGAACCAGATTCCTGATAATGATAACTGTGACTCCATAACAAGAAGTACATAAACAGGGCATTAAAGCCTAAGTCTAGGTAGCGCTAGCCACGTAGCACAGAGGCCGCCAGCCATCCAAGCAACAGTCCATTTACTCTGACTCAAATAAACAGTAAAGGGGTTGCCTTTTTGTCATTCGTATACCTTGTAATAGGAGAGGCAGGGGCGGACTGACCATTCGGGCAATCGGGCACTGCCCGAGGGCCCCATGTCACTAAGGGGCCCCATCAGGGTTGCCAGCCTCAATAAAACCAGGGACAGTATGTAAAAATCTGTGTTTTTTAAAAATCCCGAGATTATAGCTGCCCTGCCTCTCTAGTACCTTTTCAGTGTGTGTATGTGTATTCTGTGTGTGTATACTGTGTGGCCCCATAATCTATTGCATGGGGGCCCCATAATCTCCTATTGCCTGGGGGCCCCATAATCTCCTATTGCCCGGGGGCCCCATGAGTTGTCAATCCGCCCCTGAGGAGAGGGGTTGGGGCATGGGATGCTCCAAAATGCTCAGTAACATTGATCAGAGGACACTCTTCTCTGAATATGGGGACAGTCTAGGGCCTCACAGCTGAAGATCATGAGGCAAATCTCTTAGGTGTCTGGCTACCCTTCACGGCTGCACAGTTATAGTCACATTTTAGGGTTCTGCACAATCAAAAGGGGTCAGTTAGGGTTTTTCTCAATCCCCAGAACAGCTGCCTCCTTCCAGCTTCTTCCGGTCCAGTGAGTGAGGCTCTCCCTCTCCATATCCAATTCTCTTGTAGAGAAATCCTGCATTGAGCTCCAGATTATTCCCTGGTCTCCAGCCCTGTCACAGCTGAGTCCCTGCAGAACAGCAATTTAGGCCACAGGATGCCTGAACCAGCCCCCATGAGGATCTTTGTACCTTCCCTGTTGGAGAAAAGACAAGTCTCCCCAGGGCTCCAGACTATTTACCACCTCCCAGACCACCTTCTGGGCCTACCTCCCTAGGTTTTGGCCAGAGCATGATAAATATTCAGGCCAGTTATTTAAATTGCCCACCCTAAGCGCTGGAAACGTCTTCCTAAGACAGGGGGAAATAATTAAACTCCCAGCCTGTGAAACCATCAGCAGACCAGAGCATTTGATTACTGCTCCCTTGATTACAGAAGGAACCAAAAACTAGATTTACCTAGCATCTTACTCTAGGAAGGTGGTACATCTACTACTAAAATCAGCATACCTTCAGTATGATTTTTCCTTCATTTAGCAGAAATCTTCCTTTTCTAAAGTCCCCCTCCACCCCACCACATATACTTCTGGTTCAGTAATAGAACTAAGGGAGCTGTAACAGGCACTCATCAAGAATGCCCAGTTCTGCCCAGCTCCTCCATTTATAGAAGCCATTGCTACAGCTTCTATGAATGAAACGTGACTTATTAATAGAGGGGGGGGGGGGGTGCTTTCATTTGCGCATCCTCCTTTTTAAAAAATCTGAAATTCTAATTAGTATAAGCTTCCATTTTAGTGATTGGATTTAGATGTCTGTTAGCTGCTGGCCGAATGGCCAGGTTCTGTCAGACAGATCAATATACACACGGGCAGAATGTTTCCCAACATTCCGCCCGTGTGTACGGAGCTTAAAGAGGAGCTGCAGTCAGTTATTTGTAATAAAAACATCTTTGCCATTCTGAAGCTTCCCTGCAACCACTTTGCATATTATTTTACATATACTGTGATTCTGTACTTGCCAAATATGCTGCAGAAATATCCCTCCACTGAGTCTGGCTGCAACCATTTTAACTGTGGGCAGCTGAAGCTGCTGCTTGTTCACTTCCTGGATTTACACAGACGCACAGAGGCACACCTACATTTCTGCAGCTTTCATTGGCCCTCTTATGACTCATCCCCCCTCCCTTCCTGGCAAACTCTCGCAAGAGTGAGAGAGAGAGCTGTGCATGATGTCATAAGCCTAAACTTTTTACCAGACAAGAAGCAGGAAGTGGGCTGTATAAGGTATTTACTGGCAGAAAAAAAAATGTTTTACTTTCCAAAGTTAAAACAACAACAAGGGCAGAAGATTTAATAGATGGAAAGTTGAAAAAATGACTGAAGTTCCACTTTAAGTCCCAGAGTTTTTATAGGGTTCTGACTTAGCACTGGTTTTTGTGTCAAATACTTTTTTTTAAATTTGTAGCCTATTCTATTCTTTTATACATTTGTTAGCAGATTTAGACACACTTTTTAATATATATTTTATAGGTTTTAGTTTAAAAAAAAAAAAAAAGAAGACCTTTTTCTCAATGTAGCTTTTGCGCATCCCACATTTTCACTCCAAAATACAGTTAACAAGGCCTTCTGGCTACAAGGAAATCACAAGTAAGATTTTATACGCAACAAAATGAACTTAGTAAACTGAACCAGAAGGAATTTTTTTTCCACATTTTTCACATGTTACATTTTGACATGAAGGGAAACTGGTTTGCGTAAGAAGTTACAACATTGAGAAAAGATTGAATGGAGTAGAAGTATACAGGAGTTAATATAAAATTGCTATTTGCAGTTCTGAATACTATTGTGCACAATTGTGTAAATTATCAGTTCACTTTGCTTGCTTCCCTTCCCATACCAGTCATCCCCATCCATCAGTATGGGCTAGATCCATCAGGGGTCCAACTTATATCAGTGCAGGGGGTATGAATCCTGATGTTCTATGATATCACTGCTTTAATAAGAGAGCACTATGTTTCCTTACTATGACAGAACCTAGGAAAATAAAAGTGTGAGCAATAAAATTGTAATTATTTCTGAACAAACATGTTATGTTTTATCACTTCTGCCAGCATGGATTCCCATTTTCAGCATAATTTGCTTTTCCAGCTGGTGTGCATGGGATGATGAAAATGTAATACATAGAAGGGTTACTGATAATAACCAATAACATACTTGAAAAAAAAAAAAACATTCGGAAACATTGGTAAGTCAAAAGTCAAGCATAAGAGGAGATATGGAAACCCAGCATTTGTAGCTCCAAAAATATCAGCAAAAAATATTATATGCACATTTCAACTGCACATTTCAACTTTACCCGGTAAAATTGAACTTGATTCTGCCCCCTTCAGCCTCCTGAGCTTTCTTATTGGTCTTCTAATGGAATGGGAGAACTTACTGACTAACAAGAGGGGTAAAGAGTTGACAGGGAGCCAGACAAGGCTTGACTTTTATGGCAAAAAAAATTAGATTTCTATATAAATTTAGTTGTCTGTACAGATTATTTTGACATATATTTATTGTAGAAGTTATCCCCTGCCTCTGCATTTCTCCATCATCTCTTCATAGTAAACTGCCTTCGTTCTTGACAGATTTGCTTTAAATCTAAGCTTTCCATTTGTTCATTTACTAAACATAGAGACTATTTTGGGGTTTTTTTTCTTTTATATATACTTGGCTTGAGTTCTCTTCATTTTTGAACAGTACATGTTGCTGAGTTAACAGAAGCTGTTTTTCCCAGTCAGCTATGTACAAATATATCCATATCAGCATATTGTCATAGTTACATCAAATAATTTGCTCAACAGTAGGGATGAGCTTCGTGTTCGAGTCGAACCCATGTTCGACTCGAACATCGGCTGTTCGACCGTCCGTCGAATTGCGAACGATATGGGCCGTTCGCGCCAAATTCGTGTGGCGCGTCACGGCCCATAATTCACTGCGGCATCGCAGTGCATTGCTGGCTGATGATTGGCCAAGCATGCACTATGACCCGCATGCTTGGCCAATCACAGCGCCGTCAGTAGAGAGAGCTGTAATTGGCCAAAGCCAGGGTGGCTTTGGCCAATTATGGCTCAGGGGATTTAGTACACACCCCACACTATATAAGGCCGCCTGCACGGCGGCCCTGTGTAGTGTGTGTTCCGGTGTGCTGAGAGATAGAGAGAGAGAGAGACAGTGTCATTTGATTTGAGTTAGATAGATTAGGCAGAACAGTCAGTCAGTTAGCTGCACTTACAGTGTATTGTGTATATATATGCATCCCAGGTGTTGCATATATATATATACACTGTATTCAGTTTAGCTAGATCCGTTCCTGTTATCTTCTATCTAGACTATTTAGTGCAGTGTGTCCTGCTCACAGTGTTCAGCTAGATCCGTTCCTGCTATTTACATTCAGTGCAGTGCGTCCTGCTCACAGTGTTCAGCTAGATCCGTTCCTGCTATTTACATTCAGTGCAGTGCGTCCTGCTCACAGTGTTCAGCTAGATCCGTTCCTGCTATTTACATTCAGTGCAGTGCGTCCTGCTCACAGTGTTCAGCTAGATCCGTTCCTGCTATTTACATTCAGTGCAGTGCGTCCTGCTCACAGTGTTCAGCTAGATCCGTTCCTGCTATTTACATTCAGTGCAGTGCGTCCTGCTCACAGTGTTCAGCTAGATCCGTTCCTGCTATTTACATTCAGTGCAGTGCGTCCTGCTCACAGTGTTCAGCTAGATCCGTTCCTGCTATTTACATTCAGTGCAGTGCGTCCTGCTCACAGTGTTCAGCTAGATCCGTTCCTGCTATTTACATTCAGTGCAGTGCGTCCTGCTCACAGTGTTCAGCTAGATCCGTTCCTGCTATTTACATTCAGTGCAGTGCGTCCTGCTCACAGTGTTCAGCTAGATCCGTTCCTGCTATTTACATTCAGTGCAGTGCGTCCTGCTCACAGTGTTCAGCTAGATCCGTTCCTGCTATTTACATTCAGTGCAGTGCGTCCTGCTCACAGTGTTCAGCTAGATCCGTTCCTGCTATTTACATTCAGTGCAGTGCGTCCTGCTCACAGTGTTCAGCTAGATCCGTTCCTGCTATTTACATTCAGTGCAGTGCGTCCTGCTCACAGTGTTCAGCTAGATCCGTTCCTGCTATTTACATTCAGTGCAGTGCGTCCTGCTCACAGTGTTCAGCTAGATCCGTTCCTGCTATTTACATTCAGTGCAGTGCGTCCTGCTCACAGTGTTCAGCTAGATCCGTTCCTGCTATTTACATTCAGTGCAGTGCGTCCTGCTCACAGTGTTCAGCTAGATCCGTTCCTGCTATTTACATTCAGTGCAGTGCGTCCTGCTCACAGTGTTCAGCTAGATCCGTTCCTGCTATTTACATTCAGTGCAGTGCGTCCTGCTCACAGTGTTCAGCTAGATCCGTTCCTGCTATTTACATTCAGTGCAGTGCGTCCTGCTCACAGTGTTCAGCTAGATCCGTTCCTGCTATTTACATTCAGTGCAGTGCGTCCTGCTCACAGTGTTCAGCTAGATCCGTTCCTGCTATTTACATTCAGTGCAGTGCGTCCTGCTCACAGTGTTCAGCTAGATCCGTTCCTGCTATTTACATTCAGTGCAGTGCGTCCTGCTCACAGTGTTCAGCTAGATCCGTTCCTGCTATTTACATTCAGTGCAGTGCGTCCTGCTCACAGTGTTCAGCTAGATCCGTTCCTGCTATTTACATTCAGTGCAGTGCGTCCTGCTCACAGTGTTCAGCTAGATCCGTTCCTGCTATTTACATTCAGTGCAGTGCGTCCTGCTCACAGTGTTCAGCTAGATCCGTTCCTGCTATTTACATTCAGTGCAGTGCGTCCTGCTCACAGTGTTCAGCTAGATCCGTTCCTGCTATTTACATTCAGTGCAGTGCGTCCTGCTCACAGTGTTCAGCTAGATCCGTTCCTGCTATTTACATTCAGTGCAGTGCGTCCTGCTCACAGTGTTCAGCTAGATCCGTTCCTGTTATCTTCCTACTGACAGGCAGGCTTGTCTGGTTACAGTATATAAAGCTACCTGAAGAAAATTACAGGTGTTCTTTTTGATCCTATTAGTACCACGGTCAGGCAGCTAGACTATTTACATTTAGTACAGTGTGTCCTGCTCACAGTGTTCAGCTAGATCCGTTCCTGTTATCTTCCTACTGACAGGCAGGCTTGTCTGGTTACAGTATATAAAGCTACCTGAAGAAAATTACAGGTGTTCTATCCCAGCTTAGTGCAGCTACAGGCCATTAGTATGTCTGGAAGGCCAAGAAGGAGAGGCAGACAGTCACAAGCCAATAAGAGAGGGCAAGCAGGCTCTGTGTCTAGTGCTGGTCGTGGAGACGGTGCATCCTCATCAGCACGTGGCCATGGGACACGCTTGGCCTTTTTTTCGGCAGCTGGCCGTGTTGAGCCGCAACATGCGGAAGACTTGGTCGAGTGGATGACCAAGCCGTCCTCATCCTCCTCATCCTCTCTCACCCATGCCCAGGGTGCTTTGTCTGGCAAAGCAGCGGCCTCTTCCCTCAGCTCAATGTCATCAGTGACTCCTTCCCTAGCTCCACCATGTCCTCATGAGGATTCCCTCGAACTGTTTGACCACAGTGTTGGGTACATGCTCCAGGAGGATGCCCAGCGTTTGGAAGGCTCTGATGATGATACTGAGCTCGATGAAGGCAGTAACATGAGCACGGACAGAGGGGGTGCCCAAGAAGGACAGCAATCTGGCAGTCATGCTCCCCCTGCTGCAGCATACTGCCAGGTTTGCTCCAGTGATGAGGAGGGAGGGGATGATGAGGTCACTGACTCAACGTGGGTGCCTGATAGGAGAGAGGAGGAGGAGGAGGAGGCGGCACATCACCAACGAGGCAGGATGCCCTCCAGGGGCCAGCCTAAGGGCAGCACATTGACTGCATCACACCCCAAAGCTCCACATGTGCAGGGCGCTGCAGTCTCTGCGCGTTATTCAAAAAGTTCTTTGGTGTGGGCCTTTTTTGAGACGAGTGCATCAGATCGCACCGCTGCTATTTGCAACATATGTCTCAAGCGTATCTCGCGTGGCCAAAACATCTCCCGCTTGGGTACCACATGCTTGACCAGACATATGTTGACCTGCCATGCAGTTCGTTGGCAAGCGTATCTGAAAGACCCACACCAAAGAACAAAGAGGATCTCTCCTTGCTCCTCATCAGCTGAGATTTCCAACCCCACTAGACCTTCAGTCCTCTCTGAGACCTGCAGTGAGAGGAATGAAGGTGTAGAATTAGGTGTGTCACAGCCAAGTACTTGTGGGCAATCTGCTTTTGGTACACCGACGTCAGATTGTACCAGGCAAATTTCCCTGCCCCAGCTGCTGCACCGCCGAAAGAAGTTTGCTCCCAGCCATCCACATGCCCAGTGGTTGAATGCTAGCTTGGCAAAATTGCTAGCACTTCAACTGCTGCCTTTTCAGTTGGTAGACTCTGCCCCCTTCCGTGAGTTTGTGGAATGTGCGGTTCCTCAGTGGCAGGTACCCAAACGCCACTTTTTCTCACGGAAGGCGATTCCGGCTCTCTACCGGCATGTGGAAGGCAATGTCCATGCCTCGCTGGACAGGGCGGTCAGCGGTAAGGTGCATATTACCGCTGACTCATGGTCCAGCAGGCATGGACAGGGACGTTACTTAAGTTTCACGGCGCATTGGGTGACTCTGCTGGCAGCTGGGAAGGATGCAGGACAAGGTGCAGTAGTGTTGGAGGTTGTTCCGCCACCACGCCTCCAAAATGCTGATTGTGACACACCTCTCTCCTCCACCCCCTCCTCTTCTTCTTCCTCCATGGCCTCTTCCTCGGAACCAGCGGTGCTCCGTAGGCGTTCAAGGGGCTACGCAAGTACGCAGGCCAAAAGATGCCATGCGGTGCTTGAGCTGGTGTGCTTGGGGGACAGGAGCCACACTGGGGCAGAGGTTCTGTCAGCTCTGCAGGGGCAGGTTCAGAGGTGGTTGACGCCACGCCAACTTAAGGCAGGAATGGTGGTTTGCGACAATGGCACCAACCTCCTCTCTGCCCTCCGACAGGGACAACTGACCCATGTGCCCTGTTTGGCTCACGTCCTTAACTTGGTGGTGCAGCGGTTCTTGGGCAGGTACCCGGGCTTACAGGATGTCCTGAGGCAGGCCAGGAAAGTCTGTGTGCATTTCCGCCGGTCATATAATGCCAGTGCTCGGCTGACGGACCTCCAAAAGGAGTTTAACCTGCCCAAGAACCGCCTAATCTGTGACATGCCCACCAGGTGGAACTCGACGTTGGCCATGCTGCAGCGGCTGCACACGCAGCAGAGGGCCATCAATGAGTACCTGTGCGACTATGGCACCAGGACAGGGTCAGGGGACCTTGGTTTTTTTTCCCCACGCCAGTGGGCCATGATCAGGGATGCATGCACTGTCCTGTCACCATTCGAGGAGGCCACGAGGATGGTGAGCACTGACAGTGCATGCATCAGTGACACTGTCCCCCTTGTCCACCTGTTGGAGCACACGCTGCGTGGAATAATGGACAGGGCACTTGAGGCAGAACAGAGGCAGGAAGAGGAGGACTTCCTTAGCTCTCAAGGCCCCCTTTATCCAGACAGTGTTCCTGCGTGCCCGCCGATCACACAGGAAGAGGACGAGGAGGAGGAGGAGGAGGAGGAGGAAGATTGTGTCAGTATGGAGGTGGAGCCTGGCACTCAGCATCAGCAGTCTTTAAGGGATCAGTCCCAAGGAACACATGGACTTGTACGTGGCTGGGAGGAGGTGGCTGCGGACGTTGTTGTCCTTAGTGACCCAGAGGACTCCGGACCGAATGCCTCAGCAAACCTACGCTGCATGGCCTCCCTGATCCTGCAAAGCCTGCGTAAGGATCCTCGTATTCGTGGTATCAAGGAGAAGGACCAATACTGGCTGGCAACCCTCCTTGATCCACGTTACAAGGGTAAGGTTGCGGACCTTATCTTGCCATCGCAGAGGGAGCAGAGGATGAAACATCTTCGGGAGGCCTTGCAGAAAGGTCTGTGCAACGCGTTCCCAGAGACTGGGAGGTTACAAACTCCTGTTTCTGGACAACGTGTTGCTGAGGCTTCGGTCAGTCAAAGAAGGAGCGGTGGAGAAGGTGGCCGTCTGACCGATGCGTTCAGACAATTTTTTGGTCCGCAGCCCCAAGGTATGATCGGTTCCAGCAACCATCGCCAGCGTCTGTTTTACATGGTGCAGGAATACCTAGGGGCAAGATCAGACTTGGACACCTTTCCCACCGAAAATCCTCTGGGTTACTGGGTCTTGAGGATGGATCACTGGCCAGAGCTTGCACAGTATGCAATTGAGCTACTGGCCTGTCCTGCATCCAGCGTTCTTTCGGAACGTACATTCAGTGCTGCTGGAGGCGTGGTAACCGATCACAGGGTGCGTCTGTCCACTGACTCGGTCGATCGGCTGACCTTCATAAAAATGAATCAGTCTTGGATCACCACCAGCTACCAAGCACCTGATGCTGATGTAACTGAATAATTTTTTTCAGATCCCTTCAAAGACTGCCTATGCTGATGCTGAGTGATTATCCCTGAGTAATTATCCTCTTCCTCCTCAATCATCACGCTGATAGCTTGTAAGAACATTTTTGGTTCTGGGCGCCACCACCAGTGCCTAAGGCACAATTTTTCAGCCCCTGTATAACAGGGGCGTGTAATTACAATTTTTGATGTAATACTTTGCAGCACGGCTCGTTCCTGCATTCCAACTAGAGTGTCTGTGAGGGGTTGCAGTGTTGTGGCACCAGCACCAGTGCCTAAGGCCCAATTTTTCTGCCACTGTCTAACAGGGGCGTGTAATTACAATTTTTGATGCAATACTTTGCAGCAGTGCTCGTTCCTGCGTTCCAACTAGAGTGTCTGTGAGGGGTTGCAGTGTTGTGGCACCAGCACCAGTGCCTAAGGCCCAATTTTTCTGCCCCTGTCTAACAGGGGCGTGTAATTACAATTTTTGATGCAATACTTTGCAGCAGTGCTCGTTCCTGCGTTCCAACTAGAGTGTCTGTGAGGGGTTGCAGTGTTGTGGCACCAGCACCAGTGCCTAAGGCCCAATTTTTCTGCCCCTGTCTAACAGGGGCGTGTAATTACAATTTTTGATGCAATACTTTGCAGCAGTGCTCGTTCCTGCGTTCCAACTAGAGTGTCTGTGAGGGGTTGCAGTGTTGTGGCACCAGCACCAGTGCCTAAGGCCCAATTTTTCTGCCCCTGTCTAACAGGGGCGTGTAATTACAATTTTTGATGCAATACTTTGCAGCAGTGCTCGTTCCTGCGTTCCAACTAGAGTGTCTGTGAGGGGTTGCAGTGTTGTGGTACCAGCACCAGTGCCTAAGGCCCAATTTTTCTGCCCCTGTCTAACAGGGGCGTGTAATTACAATTTTTGATGCAATACTTTGCAGCAGTGCTCGTTCCTGCGTTCCAACTAGAGTGTCTGTGAGGGGTTGCAGTGTTGTGGCACCAGCACCAGTGCCTAAGGCCCAATTTTTCTGCCCCTGTCTAACAGGGGCGTGTAATTACAATTTTTGATGCAATACTTTGCAGCAGTGCTCGTTCCTGCGTTCCAACTAGAGTGTCTGTGAGGGGTTGCAGTGTTGTGGCACCAGCACCAGTGCCTAAGGCCTAATTTTTCAGCTCCTGTTCAACAGGGGCATGTAATTACAATTCTTGATCTAATATTTCACAGCAGGGCCCTGTGAGGGCTTACAGTGTTTTGGCCACAGCAACACCTAAGGCCCAAATTTCTGCTGAGTATATAGGGCAGGACCCTACTTTCAAACATCTAACTTACAAACGACTCCTACTTGCAAACGGAAGGAGACAACAGGAAGTGAGATGAAATCTACCCATAGGAAGGGAAATTCTCTCATGTAAGAGTTAATATGGGAAAACAATTTCTCCTTTCCACTGATGCTTTCCAATCCTTGTTCCACAAAAAAACCCAAATTTTCAAAAAACATTTTTCATTGGGACAAAAAAGTGAGGTGAAATCTTCTGAAGAGGAGGAAAGACGCAAAACAAATGTCACAGGGGTGATAACCCTTCCCTATGTTTTCCAAAAAGCTTAGAAAAGATTTTTTGGCTGGAGCTAAACACATTAAAAATGTTCAAAATTACAAAGAGATTCTACTTAACAACAAACCTACAGTCCCTGTCTTGTTTGCACCGCCTGTATACTGCTGTTCAGAGTATATAGGGACCTTTCCTTATTTTAATTTGGGTGCGGGGTTCCCCTTAATATCCATACAAGACCCAAAGGGCCTGGTAATGGACTGGGGGGTACCCATGCCGTTTGTCTCACTGATTTTCATCCATATTGCCAGGACCCGACATGACATTAAACCCGCAAGCAGTTTTAAATGAGATTTTTTCCTTTAAAAATGACATTTGGTGCAGGGACTGTTCTAAACATGGGAAACACGCGTCACTTTACAGGCATACTATAGACACCCCCCAGGTACGATATTTAAAGGAATATTTCACTTTTTTTTTTTTACTTTAAGCATCATTAAAATCACTGCTCCCGAAAAAACGGCCGTTTTTAAAAGTTTTTTTTGCATTGATACATGTCCCCTGGGGTAGGACCCGGGTCCCCAAACCCTTTTTAGGACAATACCATGCAAATTAGCCTTTAAAATGAGCACTTTTGATTTCGAACGTTCGAGTCCCATAGACGTCAATGGGGTTCTAACGTTCGTGCGAACTTGCGGTCCGTTCGCGGGTTCTGGTGCGAACCGAACCGGGGGGTGTTCGGCTCATCCCTACTCAACAGACTGTTCTCTATCAGGTCAACCAGACACACAAAAAAATATATGTTTGAGGCTATGAAAAGCACAGGGGACTGAAATGGAGAAGTCAATTTCAAAGCAATGTAGGAAAGTTTATTTTACAGTAGAGAATTGTTCAGGGTCTATTTTCCCAATTCCCTGCTCTGTTAAACAGATATGGATACATTTTCTGCTCAGTGTACTTTTTATCACATTTTTTAGGAGCGTGGCCTCACTTTCTGAGAACTATAGAGGTCCGAATTACAGAACACCTAGTCAGCAACGCTCTTTTTCACACAGAGCAGGTTAAATGACCTAAGCCTGTTCCTTTGGGACATGGATTTAGCTAGGATGGTATTGGTTTAAGAGTTTAGGAGGCTGGTGGGGGTAGCTTAGGCAAGGACATGTGGGCAGGGCCATGGATTAGGGGGTACCACCAATCCTCCTGTACAGGGCTTTTGCCAGCAGGGGGGCCCTGTGGGGTTGTCTGTATGGGGCCCTGTGGTTTCTAACAGAAGCCCTGCATGTTGCTCTACTTGAGCCTTGTGACCCTCTCAGTATTCATGTTTTTTCAGGACAGAACAAGTCCTCCCACCTTTGTTGTTTTAGATGTTCCTACTCTGGGCTTATATTCCAAAAAAAGAGTAAAAGGGGTGCTCTGACAAAACAAATGATACATTATTTTGTATATTTATTTCTTTGGTAGTATTTCATAAAGGTGGGACTGGGCATGGTTCCCCTATTTGTTTTTTTGTCGTACATTGGGCCATTTACTTGGTTATGTACTTTAGTCATTGTTAGAATTGGTGGCAGGAAGCCCAAGTAAGCCTGGCACCCCCAAAAGCAGGATGGCACCTTCAGGGCAAGGGGCGAACTAGCATTTCCACTCCAGGGCTGAATCCATGGCTAAATTGGGGGGACCAAGAAAGGATATTGGGCACCAGCCTTTCTAAAGTTTTACTGCAGAATGGTTAAGGAGGTAAGGGTTAGGGGTCCCAAATACCGTAGCAGCTAACTTACAGACTCTCCAGATCCAGATCAATGTCCAAATTCACAGTGTCAGAACCTTTAAGCCGAACCGGCAACACTGCAAGCACGTTCCCAAAAACTTCAGTGTATCCTCCACGTGAGTCACCAGGCCCTTCTGCGTGACCAGCCTTCTTCCTGGCTCTCTCCAGCAGGGGGCCTCCCTTGGGCCTCCCCCGTCACACAGCTTCCTCCAGACCAGGCAGGACAGCTTCAGGACCACTTCAGCACATGTTAAGCCCTAAAACAGGCTATTGGACCTCACAGCACAGCTCCATCCAGCAGCACCTCCTTAGGCCTCAGCCCAGGCAAAGAGAGAGCACATGGCTTTATATTCTCCCCCAGCATGCACCAGTGGCA
Source organism: Lithobates septentrionalis (assembly GCA_037952835.1). NCBI lineage: Eukaryota > Metazoa > Chordata > Amphibia > Anura > Ranidae > Lithobates > Lithobates septentrionalis. The sequence goes on along the minus strand of JBBDGP010000072.1, from coordinate 1,050,286 downwards.
TAAACCTCCTGCTGTATTGGCTGAAGAAAATCTAAATATTCATAACTCAGTCTTGTTTGTGAAATCTCAAACTTTGACTAGTAATACCAGTGACATCTACTGTTGATAGTGAGAGATCACAAACCAACTTAAAGCGGAGGTTCACACAAAAATTGAACCTCCGCTTTTCGGGAACCCTCCCCAGCTCCGGTGTCACATTTGGCACCTTTTAGGGGGGAGGGGGGTGCAGATACCTGTCTAAGACAGGTATTTGCACCCACTTCCGGCATAGACTCCCACGGGAGTCTATGCCTCTTCCCGTCCCCACCGCGCTGTCTGCTGGGACACACATGGGTCCCAGAGACAGCGGGGACCAGTTAGGAAGCGCATCGCGGCTCGCGCATGCGCAGTAGGGAACCGGGAAGTGAAGCCACAGAGCTTCACTTCCTGATTCCCTTACAGAGAATGGCGGCGGCAGCACCCGAGGACCGAGGGAAGATTCGGTCTCGGGTGCCGACACCGCTGGACCCTGGGACAGGTGAGTATCCTTATTTTAAAAGTCAGCAGCTGCAGTATTTGTAGCTGCTGACTTTTAGTTTTTTTTTTTTTTTTCGTGGGACTCCCTCTTTAAGCCTGGGGAAAAACCAGGTGAAAAACTATACAATCAGTCTGAGCTAATTACAGCTCTCTTTCAGGCTCAGGCAGAATAATCCTTGTGCTGCAGTTCCCGACAATTACATTGCCCGGCAGATTGGTATAGGAGTGGACATCGGGACAATGATTAAATTGTTGGAACTGCTGAATATAGATAAGAACTTGTGCCTAATAACATTAACTAGTCACGTTCCTCCTCCGGCCACCAGCTGAGCAGATGGAGCCCAGAGCAAACCCTAGGTAAGAGACTCGAGGCTATGGGCCCCAGATTCGGGGCTTTAGCTCCAGTAGCCACCCCCTAGCGACACCACTGGATGCCAATATGAAAATGAAAGAGCTACCTGGGTAAACTGAGCTCTATCAGTGTCAGACCTGTGGAATAAATCTATGTGGTTCCCAATCATGATCAACCAATCATGACTACATAATTAATAAAAAAAGACATATGTCCTTCAAGTTGACCCTTAAAATAAGTGGGAAGTCACCACCTCCCTGGCATCTCAAATGGCACATATAATATTGCTTAGTTACTCTCTAAGGTTATTTTATGGACAATCATCATAAAAAGTAAAAAGGGTTTCCCCCTGGCACTGACATTAAGAATGGAATTTGGAGTAAAGAGAGGGGGGGAGCAGTGGAGACCTGAGGAAGAAAATATTAGTATTGAGCTGTGCCAGAGTTCAGTAAAGCCTGTAATGGGTGGAGCCTGCCGTGTCCCTGCCACAGCTCTGCTCTCTGCACAGGCTATGTACAGCACAGTGATGATGTTACTGGTAATAATTGGGTTTGCAAAGGCATTTGGTGGACACAAAGTGTTTATTTTAAATACTTTGTAGCTACTAAAGAATATATTTAAATGTTTTTGTGCATGACGTTCAGCTTTGATAAATAAATACAGGTCAATCTAATTTTAAATGTTAAAATAAAAACAAAACTATTTTTAAAACAAGAAGAACTCCAGTCAAATTTTTTGGATACAATGAGAAGGGTTAGCACTTCTGTATGGTTTTTGCTTCCATTTGTTCCCACATTGCAGAGCCTTCCCCTCACTTCCTCTCCTGGTGACACCTGTCTCCTGTCTGTGAGGGGGAATCTCCCCAATGTGAACACAGATGGCAATTAATAAGAAGACAGATGGTCTATCTCTTCCCTACTGTTATTTACTGACCGTATCATCTGATGAGCAGATGGAGCTGTTCTATAATAGGTGGACCTTTATACACATTGGATGGTGTTATGTTGCTATCTTGTCATGCTTTCACTTGTTTATCTTCTCCAAGTTGCATTTGTTCGGAGAAGCTGTCTGCTTGAACGTCTTATAGCTAAAGCCTCAGTACTTAAAGTGGAACTCCAATTTTATTTTCAAAACTCAAGTCCTCTAGAAGAGTATGCACTGATAGCGCTCTTTTATTTTCTTAATCCCTCTGTCCTTTTGCATGTATGCAGCAATCCTCAGAATGTCTTTGTATGGGCTTTAGTATGATTCAGGCTGTGTATTAAGTGTTGCACAGCCTGATGAGTTCATGCCCCTCTGTAGACGATACAGTCTACAAGGGTGACTAATTATATGATTCATTTAGGTTGAATATATTTTTATTATGGAAAAACAAATTCAAAGAGGTACATAATAAAAGAAGGTGGGGGAAAAAAGGAGTAATGCCCTGTACACACGAGCGGACTTTTTCGACCTGACTGGTCCGACGGACCGAATCCGGCGGACAATCCGACCGTGTGTGGGCTTCAGCGGACTGTTTCTGTCGAAAATCTGACGGACTTTAGATTTGGAACATGTTTCAAATCTTTATGTCGGAACTCCGCCAGACCCAGTTCCTATCGAGAAATCCGCTCGTCTGTATGCTAGTCCGACGGATGAAAACCGGCGCTAGGGCAGCTATTGGCTACTGGCTATCAACTTCCTTAGTTTAGTCCGGTTGTACGTCATCACGTACGAATCCGTCGGACTTTGGTGTGATCGTGTGTAGGCAAGTCCGTTCGTTCGAAAGTCCGTCGGAAGTCCTTCAAAAGTCCGTAGGAAATACTGTCGGACCTTTGTTGCCGAAAAGTCCGCCCGTGTGTACAGGGCATAACACTCAATAACAGTACATGAATAATAGCACAGTCGTCACAGGTAGGCATTTTGCCAAATTGGAGGAACGTGTTATGAATGATATATCATATAATTTAAGTAAAACAAATAAGAGGGTCGATGGGCTCATTAACAGAAAGGAAGGCCCCGGAGAAAAAAAAGGTGTAAAAGATGAGAAAAGAAACAAGAAAAGAAAATAAAGAAAAGAGCATGAGCAGATCCAAGAAAGACTGCCGTGTTTTACCTTTAAACAGGTAGATCGTTAAGGGGGGGTTAGAGGTGCACAATGGCCAACAGAAGGTCGGTGGAAGAGCAGACGAAAAAGGGGTAGGGCACGTAGGACAATTATCTATTCCCTGCAGCCTGGCCAACCACCGATCTTGTATTAAGTGGATATTCTACTGCAGAACTTAGTTAAGAGTAGTGAAGCGGCTGGAGCCATATGTTATATGATTAATTTAGCTAATGGGAGTTGCTGGTGGAAAAGTTATCTTTGATGCACACTTACTGGTGGCAACGTAATCTTTGATGCACACTTACTGGTGACAAAGTCATCTTTGATGCACACTTACTGGTGGCAAAGTCATCTTTGATGCACACTTAGTAACACCCACTGATGTTGACTGATAACAATGCTGCCCCCACCCACCCACCCAGAGAAGACCAAGAAGAGGAAGAAGAACAAGTGGTGATTACAATTACTACACATTTTTAAGGTTTTCCAGATGAGTTTTTTTTCTATAACCAGAAGTAATCTTTGAACAGTGGCAGAGAGGGAAACAGGGTTATACTTTATTTGAATTTTTGAGTCCCACTTAAGTACTAACCATCCTACACAAAAGTGGGTTCATTCCTATCTGTGTTCCTGTTGGAAAGATGTGAGAAAAATGGAAACTGAAGTGCCACACCACTGCTAAGGAGGTCCAAATATAACTGTATTCCAATAAAAGTCAGGTAAGACATGTGTGTTCCAGTGCATTTTTGATGTGTTTTTGGTGCATTTTTGATGCAGTCCAGTACATTTTTTCACCCTCTTTCTTTCTTAACCTTAAATAAAGACATGTGTGTTCCAGTGTGTTTTTGGTGCGTTTAGGTGCGTTCCAGTGCATTTCGATGCATTTTACAGCGTTCCAGTACAATCCAGTGCAGAAAAAGTGCAGCATGTTCTACTTTTTTTCTGAAACGCACTGGAACTGCAAGCACTGGTGTGAATCATGCCATTGAAAACCATATAATCTACTTTCCATGCATTTTTGATGCAGAAAAAAAACGCACTGGACTGCATGTGGTCTGAACTGGCCCTAAAGTTGTATCTGGACCTCTTAGTAGTGATGTGTCACTTCAATTTCCATTTTTGTTACATTACACTACAAGCAAAGGAGTTTTGTTAAGATCCTTTCGGGGTGTAGAAGTCACGTGCCCTGGAACCAGATTTTTTACATCAAGAACAAAACTTAAAATAGCAATACCAATAAGATAACCTTACAGATCCAGCCTTATTTTTCCACTTGATTGAAAAGATTTCCCCGTAGTTCCTGTTCTACTGATACTACTGGAACTGAAGGGAAAATCCTCAGTGGTGACGTAATTAATGATAAAAACTTCTGAGCGACATATCGGTATGGATGTCACACCACTTCTTCAAACTCAATCTCTCTAAAACTGAGCTTGTAAAATTTTCTTCCTCCCCGATCCCCTCCCCATGACTTTACCATTGAGATCAATGGCACAACCATTGGTTCCTCCACACATGCCAGGGTGCTGGGTGTAATCCTAGGCTCTGAGCTCTCCTACAGCCCCCACATCCAATTACTGACTACATCTTACCGCCATAACCACCACAAAACAACTTATTCACTCCTTGACTACTGCAACTGTTTCTTCACTGGCCTACCTTTACATAGGCTATCCCCCCTTCAGTCAATTGATATTGATTGATAATTAATACACCTCACTAATCGATCTGTGACTGCTGCCACTCTCCCAAATCCTTCACTGGCTTCCCCTACCCCACAGTTTAAAATTCAAAATACTATCCACAACCTACAAGGCCATCCACAACATGGCCCCCAGCTACATCACCAACCTCATCTGCAGATATCGCCCTAATCGTCCTCTCAGCTCCTCCTAAGAGCTGCTTTCTAGCTTTCTAGCTCCCTTGTTACATCCTCACCTTCAGGATTTCTCCAGAGCCTTTCCCATAATCCCATCCTCTGGAACTCTCTGCCCCAGTATGTTCGGTCAGCCTCTACCCTGTCCACCTTTAGGCAATCCCTGAAAACTCATTTATTCAGGGAAGCGTACCCTCCCTCTGCCTAAGAACTGTACCCGAGTCACCTCCATCAGATCACCCCCCACAGCTATTACCTTTTGTACCACCTCCACCTCCCTTTAGATTGTAAGCTCCACGAGCAGGTCCCTCCTGATCCTTATGTGTTGAACTATATTGTAATTGTACTGTCCCCCCTCTACATTGTAAAGTGCTGCGTAAACCGTTGGCGCTATATAAATCCTGTATAATAATAAAAAAGAAAATTGGAACTGATTTTCTTACCTATCCAAAACAAAAAAAGTTTTACTTCATAACATATTCTATAAATGATAAAAATGACTCTTTTGCTAGATAATTTTTAATGCCTGTCAGTAAAGAAAGGCCTTAATACTGAACTTTCCTGTCACCCGTGCCACCATTGTATTCCAGAGGCATAGGTGTGCATCCCAAAGCTCAAACACACATGTATGTGTATACATATATATATAGATATATATACAGTGAGGACGGAAAGTATTCAGACCCCCTTAAATTTTTCACTCTTTGTTATATTGCAGCCATTTGCTAAAATCATTTAAGTTCATTTTTTTTCCTCATTAATGTACACACAGCACCCCATATTGACAGAAATACACAGAATTGTTGACATGTTTGCAGATTTAATAAAAAAGAAAAACTGAAATATCACATGGTCCTAAGTATTCAGACCCTTTGCTGTGACACTCATATATTTAACTCAGGTGCTGTCCATTTCTTCTGATCATCTCTGAGATGGTTCTACACCTCATTTGAGTCCAGCCGTGTTTAATTATACTGATTGGACTTGATTAGGAAAGCCACACACCTGTCTATATAAGACCTTACAGCTCACAGTGCATGTCAGAGCAAATGAGAATCATGAGGTCAAAGGAACTGCCTGAAGAGCTCAGAGACAGAATTGTGACAAGGCACAGATCTGGCCAAGGTTACAAAAAAATTTCTGCTGCACTTAAGGTTCCTAAGAGCACAGTGGCCTCCATAATCCTTAAATGGAAGACGTTTTGGATGACCAGAACCCTTCCTAGAGATGGCTGTCCGGGCCAAACTGAGCTATCGGGGGAGAAGAGCCTTGGTGAGAGAGGTAAAGAAGAACCCAAAGATCACTGTGGCTGAGCTCCAGAGATGCAGTCGGGAGATGGGAGAAAGTTGTAGAAAGTCAACCATCATTGCAGCCCTCCACCAGTTGGGGCTTTATGGCAGAGTGGCCCGACAGAAGCCTCTCCTCAGTGCAAGACACATGAAAGCCCGCATGGAGTTTGCTAAAAAAACACCTGAAGGACTCCAAGATGGTGAGAAATAAGATTCTCTGGTCTGATGAGACCTAGATAGAACTTTTTGGCCTTAATTCTAAGCAGTATGTGTGGAGAAAACCAGGCACTGCTCATCACCTGTCCAATACAGTCCCAACAGTGAAGCATGGTGGTGGCAGCAGCATTATGCTGTGGGGGTGTTTTTCAGCTGCAGGGACAGGACAACTGGTTGCAATCGAGGGAAAGATGAATGTGGCCAAGTACAGGGATATCCTGGACGAAAACCTTCTCCAGAGTGCTCAGGACCTCAGACTGGGCCGAAGGTTTACCTTCCAACAAGACAATGACCCTAAGCACACAGCTAAAAAAACGAAGGAGTGGCTTCACAACAACTCCGTGACTGTTCTTGAATGGCCCAGCCAGAGCCCTGACTTAATCTCAATTGAGCATCTCTGGAGAGACCTAAAAATGGCTGTCCACCAACGTTTACCATCCAACCTGACAGAACTGGAGAGGATCTGCAAGGAGGAATGGCAGAGGATCCCCAAATCCAGGTGTGAAATACTTGTTGCATCTTTTCCCAAAGAGACTCATGGCTGTATTAGATCAAAAGGAGCTTCTACTAAATACTGAGCAGAGGGTCTGAATACTTAGGACCATGTGATATTTTAGTTTTTCTTTTTTAATAAATCTGCAAAAATGTCAACAATTCTGTGTTTTTCTGTCAATATGGGGTGCTGTGTGTACATTAATGAGGAAAAAAATGAACTTAAATGATTTTAGCAAATGGCTGCAATATAACAAAGAGTGCAAATACTGCAGCTGCTGACTTTAAAAATAAGGACACTTACCTATCCAGGGCGCCCGCGATGTCGGCACCCGAAACCGATCTGTCGCTCGGCTCTCAGGTGCTCCCGCCGCCATCTTCAGTGAGGGAATCGGGAAGTGAAGCCCTGCGGCTTCACTTCCCGGGTCCCTACTGCGCATGTGCGAGTCGCGCTGCGCTATCCCACTGGTCCCTGCTGTCTCTGGGACCCGTGTGTTTCCCAGCAGACAGCGGGGGGGGGGGGGGGGCGGGAAGTGGCAAAGATACCCGCAGATTCTGCGGTTATCTATGCCCGGAAGTGGGAGCAAATACCTGTAATATACAGGTATCTGCACACCCCTCCCCCCCTGAAAGGTGCCAAATATGACACCGGAGGGGGGGAGGATTCCGAAAAGCGGAGGTTCCATTTTTGTGTGAACCTCCGCTTTAAAATGTATTAAAACATGTTTTAATTACATAAACACTTATTAATGTAAAAAAAATTTTTTTTAAATGTATTAAAACATTTAATTGTTCACACTAGCGGTTGAAGTGCAGTAAAACCCTGCTGTTGAGCTGTGCTTTTACTGCCCCTTAAAGTGGTTGTAAACCCTTACAATCCACTTTTTACTACAGGTAAGCCTATAATAAGGCTTACCTGTAGCTACCCCGGATATCTCCTAAACCTGCACAGTTTAGGAGATATCCCCTATATCAGCATGTGCCGACGTCATCGGCACATGCGCACTGAAGCAATGGCTCGTTCGCGCCGTTGCTTCAGCTAGTGTGCCGTTACCGCGCGCATGCGCTGGAGTGATGTCATGGCGGGAGTGATGTCATCATGGCTCCGGCCTATCACAGCACAGCCCGCAATACCCAGAAGTAACTCCGGGAGCGATGTCGACAGCCGGAGCTGTGTACTGGGACCACTGCGAGGGGGTTCGATCTAAGGTAAGTGATGCATACTATGCATACTAGCTCATTATGCCTTTGTCTTGCAGGGTTTTATTTTTTTAATTTTTTTTTTTAGTGGGTTAACAACCACTTACCACTACCTGTAGAGGCAGCAGCTGGGCATGTTCACATGCTGCGGCTGCAATTATACCCCCCGTTGCTTTCAGCAGGTATAGCACCCACTAACTGTGACCCATTCAAGTGAAAGGCGGCACTCTGCAAGCAGCCCACAACTGCATGCAGCACGGAATTCTGATACAACCAGTATTCATTTTGGCAGCAAATTTCAATTTAGTTTTAGTCTTAGGACTAAAATGACATTTTAGTTTTAGTCCCATTTTAGTCTTCTGCAATTGTTTTAGATTTAGTTGTATTTAGTCGACTAAAATCTCCAGTACATTTTAGTTGACTAAAATAAATGTAGTTGACTAAAACTCATTTTAGTTATCTAAAATCTAATGGGTGTAGTTAAATTGTAATGCATTATTTAAGCATTTCTCTACAATTTCCCAACTCATTATATGCGGCTGGAGTGAACAATCGAATATGTTATTGTTTATGGTATTAAGGTATGAACATTAGGGCTGCTGAAATTAATCGCAGCATCGATGCATCGCGATTCGGGTGTCCCCGATGCGGCATCGATGCATGCGACCCGAATAATCGATTTCTGGCCCCGCCCCCTCCCGGGAGAGCGCTCCGTCCGTAAAGCTGTTATTAGTGTGTATATTGCGGTCATGTGACACTCGGCCGCGCCTCCCTCCTCTCAGTCTCTCCTGATGTCAGCTCCGCCCACTGACTGGAGCTATCAGGTCAGAAGAGAGGCGGGCGGGGCTGACATCAGGAGAGATGTGAGAGGAGGGAGGCGCGGCCGAGTGTCACATGACCGCAATATACACACTAATAACAGCTTTACGCACAGAGCGCTCTCCCGGGAGAATTCACTGCCCACCTCAGATGTGACAACTGGCGGAACACCGGCCGCACAAATGGAGATCGGGGGGAGATGGTGAGCAGGCAGATCGCCCTGCTCATTACAGGCTGCCACCGGCAGAGCAGCATGTGAGTACAGAGGGAGAGGGGGAGGGGGAGGGGGAGGGGGCGCTGTGACACAAGTCCATATCATAAATTGTCTTCTATGTGCCTTCATCACACCACAACTCTGCATTATTGTCCGCAGTCTGTGCCCATCTCCTGTGCCATGTCCGCCGCAGTCTGTGCCCATCTCCTGTGCCATGTCCGCCGCAGTCTGTGCCCATCTCCTGTGCCATGTCCGCCGCAGTCTGTGCCCATCTCCTGTGCCATGTTCGCCGCAGTCTGTGCCCATCTCCTGTGCCATGTCCGCCGCAGTCTGTGCCCATCTCCTGTGCCATGTCCGCCACAGTCTGTGCCCATCTCCTGTGCCATGTCCGCCGCAGTCTGTGCCCATCTCCTGTGCCATGTCCGCCGCAGTCTGTGCCCATCTCCTGTGCCATGTCCGCCGCAGTCTGTGCCCATCTCCTGTGCCATGTCCGCCGCAGTCTGTGCCCATCTCCTGTGCCATGTCCGCTGCAGTCTGTGCCCATCTGTAGCCCATCTGTAGCATGTCCGCAGTCTGTGCTCATCTCCTGTAGCATGTCTGCAGTCTCTGACCATCTCCTGTAGCATGTCTGCAGTCTCTGACCATCTCCTGTAGCATGTCTGCAGTCTCTGATCATCTCCTGTAGTATGTCTGCAGTCTCTGACCATCTCCTGTAGCATGTCTGCAGTCTCTGACCATCTCCTGTAGCATGTCTGCAGTCTCTGACCATCTCCTGTAGCATGTCTGCAGTCTCTGATCATCTCCTGTAGTATGTCTGCAGTCTCTGACCATCTCCTGTAGCATGTCTGCTGTCTCTGACCATCTCCTGTAGCATGTCTGCTGTCTCTGACCATCTCCTGTAGCATGTCCGCAGTCTCTGATCATCTCCTGTAGCATGTCTGCAGTCTCTGATCATCTCCTGTAGCATGTCTGCAGTCTCTGATCATCTCCTGTAGCATGTCTGCAGTCTCTGATCATCTCCTGTAGCATGTCTGCAGTCTCTGATCATCTCCTGTAGCATGTCTGCAGTCTCTGATCATCTCCTGTAGCATGTCTGCAGTCTCTGATCATCTCCTGTAGCATGTCTGCAGTCTCTGATCATCTCCTGTAGCATGTCTGCAGTCTCTGATCATCTCCTGTAGCATGTCTGCAGTCTCTGATCATCTCCTGTAGCATGTCTGCAGTCTCTGATCATCTCCTGTAGCATGTCTGCAGTCTCTGATCATCTCCTGTAGCATGTCTGCAGTCTCTGATCATCTCCTGTAGCATGTCCGCAGGCTCTGACCATCTCCTTTAGTATTGTGGAAGAGAGCCTGGAGCTCCTCTGCTGTCTCTTTTTTTCTTAAGAACAGATAGAATAAAAAAAATGGAGTCCTCCTGACTACTTGAATTTTTTTTTGATGAAAACCATGAGAACTTGCGGACTTGCGCTGTAATCGTGATGCATCGTGACTTGATAATCGTAATCGAATCGAATCGTGAGGCCAGTGAAGATGCGCAGCCCTAATGAACATGCACCGCAGACCATTGTTAATTTTTATATCAAATTTCAATTTAAATTTAGTCTTATGCCCTGTACACACGATCGGACTTTCCAACGGAAAATGTGCGATCGGAGCTTGCTGTCGGAAATTCCGACCGTGCGTGGGCTCCATCGGACTTTTTCCATCGGAATTTCCACACAAAGTTTGAGATCTGGATCTAAAATTTTCCGACAACAAAATCCCTTTGCGTAAATTCCAATCGTGTGTAGACAATTCCGACATACAAAGTGCCACGCATGCTCGGAATCAATCAGAAGAGCCGCACTGGCTATTGAACTTCATTTTTCTCAGCTCGTCGTACGTGTTGTACGTCACCGCGTTCTTGACGTTCGGAATTTCCGACCAACTTTGTGTGACCGTGTGTATGCAGGACAAGTTTGAGCCAACATCCGTCGGAAAAAATCCGATGGATTTTGTTGTCGGAATGTCCGATCGTGTGTACAGGGCATTAGTCTTTTGACTAAAATGCCATTTGAGTTTTAGTTGTATTTTAGTCCTCTCAATCGTTTTAGTTTTAGTCGTATTTTAGTAGACTAAAATGTTAAGTTAGTCGCCTAAAATGTTTTAGTCTATTTTAGTCTACGAAATTAACACTGGATACAACGTCTCCTTACCACCTCTCAAATGCTCTCTGCATGCGCAGGAGTGACGCGTAACTTTTCACACTGAAGCGGTGCACTTGCGGGACGTTAATAAAAGTCCTGCAAGCAGCATCTTTGGGGCGGTTTGGGAGCGCTGTATTTAGCGCTCCTAAACCGCCTCTGCCCATTGAAATGAATAGGCAGCGTTTCCAAAGCGCATCGGAAGCGCCGCAACATGGGCGTTTTTAACCCCTTCTTCGGCCGCTAGTTTTGTACTCCCACCGGAGTTTTGCATTTTACACTTATTTTTAACAGTAAAGTGAGTTTATATAGTAAAATACAGTACTGAGAATTCCGTCTGACTGGTTAGATGTTGAATTTTAAAAGCAGCAGCAAGCCTGCTCACCTCATAGGTTTGCTAATCTGACAGAAGTTCGCTGCTTTTAAAATTCAATATCTAACCAGTCTGACGGAATTATAAGTACTGTATTTCACTATATAAACTCACTTTACTGTTAAGAATAAGTCTAAAATGCAAAACACCGGTGGGTGTAACAAGATGTCCGCTTTCCCACTTCTCAGTGTATTCTTACTATGGAGGAGTACGGGGTGTAGCAAGATGGCGGCGACGGAACGTCACTTCCGTTATACATTCTGACAAGTCGCCAAATCTGATGAAACACCATCCATCCTCTGAGATCTTCACTCTGCCCCAGGAAGAGCTGTGCTGTGTGCTGGGCAGGAAGCATGATCGGAGCTGTACTGATCTCTTCCTGCTCCGTCCACCTGTACTGGAGCTGTAAAAGCCCAGACACCCCCGAGCCAAAAAACGAGGACTCGAGGAGGGAGACAGTCTTCCCTTTTCAAGCTTTTTGGAGCAACACAAAGCATAGGATGGGCTGGGTTCTGGTAACCACTAGCTCCTGTGAAGACTGCAGGCACCAGCTGTTGAGTAAGCAGTCAGGAGTTATCCAATGCTGCCTCTAAAGTCCCGGCTACAGCATCTCTGATAGCAAGCGGCGGAGTGATATTCAGCTGTCAGCGATGCTGTAGCTGGAACTACAGAGACAGTATCGGAAAATGCGGCTGCCTGACTGCTTACTCCGTAGCCAGTCGCTGCAGTTCTCTCAGGAATTTGGCATCCAACCGAAAGATAGTCCCACTGGCACCAGTACAAGTTAGCAGGGGTGCCGAAATGGAATTATCACAAACACATTCTGGGCCTGGGGTGTGCCCGGGCATTAGGTTGTGCCCAGGCACACCCCATGCGCACGCCTATATCCAGAGGCATGGCGGTTGAAGAATCTTTAACACCGGAAGCTTCCAGAAATGTTGGATGCCTGGTTGGCTTCTGTGTGCTCTGATGTAAGGGCTGGCGGGTTGAATGAGGGATGGTGGATTGGACCCCAGCACACTGGGGGGACCAGCAATCCAACACACCCAGAAGTATGTCAGATGCAGGAGATTCTTGGGAAGTAGTGACAATTCAAGAAGAACAAAGATTGGCTGCAGGGTAGGCAAGTATTCAGTCTTCTCTTTATAGGCAGCACTTTTTATAAAAAGAATTAAAAAAAACATTTATGGGCAGCACAGGGGTTCGCACTTCTGCCTTGCCACAACAAATCCCAACCAAGACACCGCTGGCATGGAGTTTGCATATCCTTCCGATGCTTGTGAGGGTTTCCTCTGGCTTCTCCAATTTCCTCCTACACTCCAAAGACATGCTGGTACGATAATTGACTCCTGTCTAAAGTGGTCCCAGAATGTGTATGTATGTATGCATGTGAGATAGGGACCTTAGATGGTAAGCTCTTTGAGGGACTGAATATACAGTATGTAAAGTGTTGCCTAAATAGTGCTACATAAATACCTGTAATAATTTACTGTAGTTCAACCAAAAAAATAAAGTACAAAATACAATCCCATATACCCAATCCTATACCCACAGTTGATACAGAGGAAGGTGAAAAACCCCCCAGAAAAGCATGATCCAATTTGCTAAAAATAGCGCTGTTTTACCGCCGACGCCCCCTACCGCCCCAGTGTGAAAGGGGCCTTAGGGAGGAACAGGGTCAAAGAACGGTCAGCTAGGTCAGTGTGCTTGGTGGGGGTGTAGCCCTTACCTGATTGGAGGCAGAGGTTTAAGGGGCAGGGTTCAGATGCAAGGGTCTTTGCAGTAAAGGAGTTCTTTCACATTCCAAGGAGTCAGAAGTGGCAACTTCCCACCCGCCCGTTCTGATGTTAAGGGTTACCACGGTGGATAGGTAGTGGTAGTGTTTTTGTGTTTTTTATGTCTCAAGTTTTGACCAAGTTTATACAAAAACAAAACAAAACAAAAAAACATTTATATATATATATATATATATATATATATATATATATATATATATATATATATATATATATATATATATATATATATATATAACAAATAATCTACTAAATGGTGTATGTTGCTCATTTGTCACAGCAGTTGGCGGGTCAAGGGGTCTTTGGGGGGTCAGTAATTACATGGTTACAAAAGTGTGGGGCCCATCTAAGGCATGGCGCTTCCACTTGGTTAGCGGTGGTTCTCCCAGAAGCGAGGTCCCCTGGGGGAGGGGAATATGGAAGTACGTGTGATATCGGAACGTCTTCGAGCCGGTTGGGGTGCGGCTGAGGACATGGACGATTCTATTGAAAATTGTGCCTTAAGGACACCCAAAGACCTCTTGATGTTGGGCATTACATTGTTGAATTTGCACTTATTGGTATGTTTTATTGTTATGTTATTTTATTCTTTGGTTAATAAAATTGGCTGCTGTGGCCGTATAAAACCCATGTCACTCAGTCCGTGTCTTTATTCTATATTTTAAGGACCCAGGTTGACGAATCCTTTAGTCATGACCACTTATGTATTTGTACATGTTGATCATATCCCCCCTTAATCTCCTTTTCTCAAGAGAGAATAGATTCAGTTCCTCATAGCTGAGCTCCTCCATGCCTCTTATCAGTTTGGTTGCCCTTCTCTGCACTTTCTCCATTTCCCCCGATATCGTCTTTGAGAACTGGTGTATTTAGTGCTTTGTTACCATCCCTCCCTTTATGTTTAGCAATGGAGGGATAATTGGCACAATTCAATATGACATGAGAAAATTGCTATAATGTCTGCTATTTTCAGCCATGTGACTGTTGTTTTCAGTTCATATTTGCTCACCTTGTTGAAAATAACAAACATTATTTCAAGTGATGTTCCGTCGATCTGTTTATCCTAGCAAATTGATCCTAATGTTAAAAAAATAAAATAGACTGTTGCAAACAAGTAATTAAGGCATGTTATTTATGTATTCATTACAGATATTTATATAATGCTTACAATTTTTGCTTCACTTTGTACACTGTACATTTATATGTTACTGTATATCAAGAATTAAACATTGTTGCAAAATATAATTACTTTATGGGGTTAATTTACTAAATCTGGAGAGTGCAAAATCTGGTGCAGCCCTGCATGGTAAAGCAATCAGCTTCTAACTTCAGCTTGTTCAGTTAACCAGTTCCCGACCTGCGGCAGGTTGGCTCTCCTGCGTGAATCGCCGTACATGTACGGCGGTCCGTGCACTAGCTCGCCCGAGGGTCCGGCAGACTCGATTCCCACGATCGCGGGTTGCAGCTGGACAAGAGAGGCAGAACAGGGATCTGCCTTTGTAAACAAGGCGGATCCCCGTTATGACAGGGGAGAAGAGAGAGATCAGCTGTTCCTAGTGATCAGAAACAGCGATCTCTCTCTTCTCCCAGCCAGTCCACTCCCTCCTGACAGTTGGAAACACCTCCCTAGGGAACACTTAACCCCTTGATCGCCCCCTAGTGTTAACCTCTTCCCTGCCAGTGTCATTTATACAGTAATCAGTGCATTTTTATAGCACTGTATTGGTGTTACTGGTCACCAAAAAAGTGTCACTTAGGGTCAGATTTGTCCGCCGCAATGTCGCAGTCCTGCCAAAAATCGCAGATCGCCGCCATTACTAGTAAAAACAATAAAAAAAAAATAAAAGTCCCTAAATCTTTCCCCTATTTTGTAAACGCTATAACTTTTGTGCAAACCAATCAGTTATTTTGTTTTTATATATTTATTTTTGGATATGTATTATAGCAGAAAGAAAAAAATATTGTTTTTTTTTCAAAATTTTCGCTTTTTTTGTTTATAGCGCAAAAAATAAAACACGCAGAGGTGATCAAATACCACCAAAAGAAAGCTTTATTTGTGGGAAAAAAAGAGTGTCAATTTTGTTTTGGTACAATGTCGCACGGCCGCGCAATCGTCAGTTAAAGCAACGTAGTGCCGTATCGCAAAAAATGGCCTGGTAATCAACCACTTCCCTACCCGCCCATAGTAATATGACGTCCGCAGGAGGGATCTCCCATCCTGGGCGGGCGACATATGACGACCTGGGCTTCCAGGCCATCTAGGGGGCGCACGCACGCTGCATCACTTCGGGGCCGGTGTGCGTGCCGGGCGGCCGCAATGCCTGCTGGGCACCCGCGATTGCCCGATAACAGAGCAGGACCGTGGATCTGTGTGTGTAAACACAGATCCACGTCCTGTCAGGTGAGAGGAGACCGATCATGTGTTCCCAGTACAGAGGAACACTGATCGGTCTCCTCCCCTTGTGAGTCCCCTCCCCCTACAGTTAGAAACACTCCCTAGGTAACACATTTAACCCCTTGATCACCTCCTAGTGGTTAACCCCTTCCCTGCCAGTGACATTTATACATTAATCAGTGCATTAATATAGCACTGATCGCTGTATAAATGTGAATGGTCCCAAAATAGTGTTACAATATTAAAAATCGCAGATTGCCGCCATTACAGTAAAAAAAAGAATAATAAAAATGCCATAAATCTATCCCCTATTTTGTAGACGCTATAACTTTTGCGCAAGCTAATCAATATACGCTTATTGCAATTTTTTTACCAAAAATATGTAGAAGAATACATATTGGCCTAAACTGAGGACATTTTTTTTTTAAATTGGGATATTTATTATAGAAAAAAGGAAAAAATATTGTGTTTTTTTCAAACTTGTCACTCTTCTTTTGTTCATAGTGCAAAAAATAAAAACCCAGAGGTGATCAAATACCACCAAAAGAAAGCTCTATTTGTGGGGAAAAAAAAGATAAAAATTTAATTTGGGTGCAGTGTTGCATGACCGCGCAATTGTCATTCAAAATGCGACAGCGCTGAAAACTGAAAATTGGCCTGGGCAGGAAGGGGATGAAAATGTCCTGTATTGAAGTGGTTATAGGGGTAAATCCTTCCGGGGCTGAAGTGGTTTTAAACATTTTTTTACAAACATAGTTTTAACTATGAATATGAATCAAAAACAATTTATTATTTTCATTGCATATATTTTAATAAAATGTGTTTGTTTTTTTGCTTAGTGGCCCAATTGGGGGTATAAATGCTTATATATTTTTCTTGCACTTACAATAGTCTACATTGTAAAGAGGGTAGCACTCTGGGCTAAATTGCACTGATAGATCCTTTCCTCCATGCCAACACCAATCACAATTATTTGATTAATTAACTAATTAAGAAAGCTATATTTGTGGGAAAAAAGAACGTCAATTTTACTAGTGATGGTGGCGATCAGTGACTTATAGCGGGACTGCGATATTGCGGCAGATATTCTGACACTAACTGACACTTTTGACACTTTTTGGGATTCAGTGACACTAATATAGTGATCAGTGCTAAAAATATGCACTGTCACTGTACTAATGACACTGGCTGGAAGGAGGGGTTAATATCAGGGGCGATCAAAGGGTTAACGGTGTGCCTAACCCCTGTTTTTTACTATACTGTGTGAGGTGCTTTTACTAGGGGAAGAGATGGAATGTATACCCTACCTTGCTGCCAGAATGGCAATCTGTCTTGTTTGCATAGGCAGATCGCAGTTCTGGCTCTCTCTCCAACGATCGGCAGCTGTAGGTCAACACCCGCCGATCGGCTTCCACTGTGTATAATGACAGCGGTGGCGGGCCGGCGGCATGCGCGCCCCCTACCCGGAAGTGTTGGATCACATTTATATATGTGAACCGGCGCACAGCTGCCGTCTTGTAGCAGTAAAACCGCTATAGGGCCGACCTAAAGTGGTTAAATTTTGAACAAAAAAATCCTGGAAGCTAATTGGTTTCCATGCAAAGCTACACCAGATTTTTCACTCACCAGTTTTAGTAAATCAAACCCTTTGTGCCCAGGATTTCCCTCAGGTGAAACAGCTATGGTAATTACCAAGGCAGTGAAACTGATCAAATCACCTGTGCAAAATAATAGAAGGCCTGAAAACATGACCTGTTGGGGCGCCTTCAGGACTGGAAACACTGCTCTAGACCACATTTGATGCACATGGGATCCAGCACAATCCCACAAAACCACTTGCCGACCGCTGCATGCCGATATACGTCGGCACAATGGCAACGGTGGACAAATGGGCATAAATGTACGTTCCCTTAAAATGGCGGGGCTAGGGGCGCGTGCACGCTGCGTACAGCTTGACCGTGCCCGGGGGAACGGCGAACTCGATGTTCGCCGGTCTCCCGCCGATCGTGTCATGGAGCCGCAGAACGGAGAAGTGCCTATGTAAACAAGGCATTTCCCCGTTCTGCCTAGTGGCATGACAGAGATCACTGCTCCCTGTCATCGGGAGCAGCGATCGCTGTCATGTGAGTGGAAGCCCATCCCCCCCCGCAGTTAGAATCACTCCCTAGGACACACTTAACCCCTTCACCGCCCCCTAGTGGTTAACCCCTTCCCTGCCAGTGTCATTTACACAGTAATCAGTGTATTTTTATAGCACTGATTGCTGTCTAAATGACAATGGTCCCAAAATAGTGTCAAAAGTGTCCGATGTGTGCGCCATAATGTCACAGTCACGATAAAAATCGCAGATCGCCACCATTACTAATAAAAAAAAAAATGAATAATAAAAATGCCATAAAACTATCACCTATTTTGCAGACGCTATAACTTTTGCGCAAACTAATCAGTACACGCTTATTGTGATTTTTTTTTACCAAAAATATGTAGAAGAATACATATCGGTCAAAACTGAGGTAAAAAAAAAATGTATATATATATTTTTGGGGTATATTTATTATAGCAAAAAGTAAAAAATATAGATTTTTTTTCAAAATTGTTGCTCTTTTCTTGTTTATAGCACAAAAAATAAAAACCGCAGAGGTGATCAAATACCACCAAAAGAAAGCTCTATTTGTGGGAAAAAAAAGGACGTCAATTTTGTTTGGGTGCAACGTCGCACGACCGCACAATTGTCAGTTAAAGCGAGGCAGTGCCAAATCGCAAAAAGTGTTCTGGTCAGGAACGGGGTAAAATCTTCCGGGGATGAAGAGGTTAAGCAAGTGAAACAGACACAAAGAAGAGTGGCGGCAGAAAAAACATTAGGTGTTTTTTTTTTTTTTTTTTTTTTTTTTAGATAACAAACATATCATACTTTCCTCCACTGTGCAGCTCGTTTTGCACAGAGTGGCCCCGAACCTCGTCTTCTGGGGTCCCCCGGCGGCTCTCGTGGCTCCTCCCCACATCAGATAACACTCTAGGAGAAGCGCTCTCCCAAGGGGGTTACCTTGCGGGGCGCTCCCGAGTCCAGCATTTGGCGTCCATAGCCGCCGAATGTATGACTCGGCTCCACCCCCCAGCGCCTCTGCATCATTGGATTTGACTGGAGCCAATGGCTGCGCTGCTATCAATCTATCCAATCAGGACACGAGACACCGGCCGGAGTTGGTGTGCTCATTCCCCTTGTGCAAATTTCGGGGCTTAGGTAAGTATAAGGGGGGCTCGGGGGGGGGGGGGGGCTGCTGCATTAAAAAATGTTTTTCACCTTAATGCATAGAATGCATTAAGGTGAAAAAACGGCGAGGATTTAAAACCCCTTTAATTTTTTTTAATGGATCTAGAATAATATAGAATAGAACAGAACAGAATAGAATAGATTGTAGATATCTATGTCTGTCATCAAGCATCAACTTTATAAGATTAAGTTTGAAGTTTTCTCCTGCTAGTTTGAGGTCATGTCCCCATGTCCTTGATCCCTGAGTTCTACATTATTATTATATTATACTTTGAAAAGCTTATATACAATGAAATGGCATAGACCTGAAATGGCATAGCTGTTTGATTTCAGCGCTTTTATCAAGGTTATTGTAGGTGACATTGCTCCACATGATTATCTCTAAATTGAATGTTTTAATTGGTACATGCTGTTTGTAAGCCTCTTGCCACGTACGATCATTACAAACGGTGGCAGCCCGTGCATTAAGGGTGCACGGGCGCCGCCCCCTCTCTCCTGCCACCCCCCTCTATCACCAATAGATAAATTCATGCATTGCATAAATCTATCTATGGCCGCCGCTGCTACCCCCTATTCAGGCGCCCGGCCCTGTAGGCTCTAATAGGCGTCAAAAAAAGGTGACACTCGCTGTGTTAGAAAAGCGAACCGCCTCTCCACCAATCAGGTGCTCGGATCTGTTACATGTCACCTGATCGGCTGAAAAGATAGGCGTCCAATCATAGCAGAGGATGGGATGAGAGGACGGGAGAAGACATCGAGGAGCTGTCCCACCAAAACAGGTAAGTGCAGACGGCTGGCCGGCGGGGGGCACACTGGCAGCATTTGATATGGCACAGTGGCTGCGTTTGATGGGGCACAGTGGGAGCTATTGATGGACACAAGGGCGGCAATTGATGGGCATAGTGGCGGCAATTGATGAGCACAGTGGGATCAATTGATGGGCACAGTGGGATCAATTGATGAGCACAGTGGGATCAATTGATGGGCACAGTGGGATCAATTGATGGGCACAGTGGGATCAATTGATGGGCACAGTGGCTGCAATTGATGGTACAGTGAGGCTGCAATTGATGTTTTTTTTTTTTTTCAGAGTTTTTCAGTTTGTTTGCGCCCCCCAAAAAAAATTTTGAGCACCAGCCGCCACTGGTGATAGGGAATTATGTAATTGAATGTTAGGTCCCCTTTTAGACAAAGCCTTCCTGTAGGGATGTAATGAGTGAAGTTAGTGCCCATTAAAAAGCCAGGAGGGGAGGAGCCTAGTGAGTTGGGGCATGACAGCCAAATACCCCTATGACTACATGTGTAGTCAGCTAATGCCAAGGCTCTGCATAGGGCTGAAGCCCCAGGAGAAGGAAGTGTACAGTATTCAGAAGGTGCAGCTACAGCAGTCCTGTCTACAACATGCAGGGAGTCATGAGCTGGATACATAGAGCCTAATGGGCCAGGTCAGAGCCCTCTAAGTGAGTACTAATGACCTTGGACAACATAAGGGAGCATGGCCACCTGGGTAGAGCTATGGAGTGGGACATAGAAAGAGAGACTGGTGTACTAAAGAAAGCACCTTGTTAACCACTTGGAAACCGCCTCCTGTAAATTTACTGCTACAGCGTGGCCATTGTGTGCAGAATCAGGTTTATATACAGTGGGTATAGAGGAGGATCACTCCCCCATTAAAATAATCACATTTTGTTGCTTTGCAGCAAGATATGAGGACAGACACACTTTTTGTTTTATCCAGCTGTATTTACTTAGTGCGACTTATAACATCCAAGTGAAAGATATAACACCAACATGTCAAAAAATAGTAGGAAAAAAGATCACCCCCCTCTTAAAAATGAATTGTGACCTCAATCAGGTGTAGCTGATCACCTTCTCAATGGCACACAAAGCCATTTGACTTTCAACTGTGATCAGTTGTGGAAATTTAATTAGCTCCAGGAAAATAGCTTTCCTTGAAAATGTAAGCCACTGATAGTGCAATTGAAGTAAACAATCAACTATAGGTGGCAAGGCACTGTCACCAGGATCTCCAGGATAAGGTTGTGGACAGGCAAAAGTCAGGAGATGGATACAAATAAATGTCAAAGGCTTTATTAATGCCTCTGTAGCACGCTCTAGTGTTCTAGAGAAATAGTATAGGGTTTTTTTTCAGAATATTTAAATTTCCAGGCTTGGCTGCCAGAGTGTGTTTATGATCTGGGTTGGGAGGGGCTCAGAGTATTGCTGGGTGACTTACAGGTGGTGTCACCAGGACCTCCCACTTCTTTCCAGAATGTTCTGGAAAGAGAGGTGGAGCCACCTGGGGTATTCTAGGAAGCCCTGACCAATCCCCAACTTGGATTGGCAGGGGTCAGGCCTCCTTAAATACCCAGGGTCAGCCCAGCTGGGGAGGAGTTGTCGGGTGGAAGATGGAGATGGAGTGTGAGGCTGTCAGGGCCTTTGAGGGAGCTCCCCAGTCTGGGGATGGGGTCGGGTGTGGACGGGCCCCTCTTACAACCCACAGAGGTGTCCTGGTAAGGAGGCACAGGAGGACCAAGAGAGGACAGCCAAAGAACACTGCCGGGCAAGTCTCCAGGAGTTCCACAGAGGCAGCCAGGAGGGATGGTGAGTGAGCACACACCATCGGGAGGACTGGGAGGCACACCTGAGAGGACTGAGATGCAGCACCACAGTGGAGGATGCTGGTGTCATGGGCAGTGGAGCGAGGCAGCTGAAGCCAGGAGGGCTGGCAGTGCCTTAGGAGGTGGTACTGGGAGCAGTAGCCACAGGGATAGCTAGCACTGTGACTTTTCAATATTTTGCTAAACCATAGGAGCCTGCGGTCCCTGCCTGTAAAGGGCACCTGCTTTAGGCCTGGTTGAGCCAGTGTAAGGCCTACCAAATCAGTGCTAGCTAGTCCGGCGGGTGCAAGAGAGGAAGTGACCTGCAGGAGGAGAAGAAGAGTGTATATACTGTGATGTATAAAGGAGTCCCAACGTTAACTGTTAATTACCTGGGAATCCCTATCCCTATCGAAGTTTAACTCCCCTCAATAAAAATTCAAAACCAAGTGCAAGGACTCTTTCATGTCTCTGGATGCTTGAAATTGTGTGCCTGGCTGGCCAGGGTGACAGACGGACCACAACACTCAGCAGCTCCTACAGGGGTACTGCTACACCTAGAAGCATAGTGAAGTCTATTATTAAGAAATGAAGGTATTTGGTACAACACAGACCCCCCTGGGTCAGAACATCGCTCCAAACTGGATGTAAGAGCCAGGAGGAAACTAGCCAGAGAGGCTACCAAGAGGCCTACACCAACTCTGGGTGAACTACTGCTCCCAGTAAGCTCTCTTCAGGCCCTGCCAGCCCTCCTGGCTGCAGCTGCCTGACTTCACTGCCCGAGACATTGCAATCCTCCCTACTGGCTCCACACCCAGCTCTGACTATTTCCTCTTAGTCCTTTTTGGCATGCCTCTCGAGTCCTCCTGATAGCACATGTCACTCACCAGCCCTCCTGGCTGCAAACCGGTGGTTCCCCCTTGAAGACCTGCCCGGCAGTACTAGCTCCTGCTGTCCTGTCTGACTCCTCTCTGTGCCTCCTGTTCAGATCCTTCATGAGTTCTTGAAGGGATCCGTTCTGCACCCGAGTCCCAGGCCCAAGATCACCCCCCAGACTGGGGAGCTCCCTCCAAGGCCCCGACAGCCTAGTACTCCATCCTCAGTTCTTCCACCCGACAACTCCTCCCCAGCTGGGCTGACCCTGGGTATTTTAAGGAGGCCTGCCCCTTGCCAAACCTTAATTGGGGATTGGTAGGGGCTCCCTGAGACACCCCAGACAGCTCCACCTCTCTTCCCCTTTTCTTCTAGAATCCTCCATAAGAAAGAGGGAGGTGAAAGTGGACAGTGGAGTGATGCTGTCCTTGAGTCACAGTTGCTACTCTGAGCCACTCCCAGCCCACACAGTTTAAAACAAACAGGCCTAGCTTTCAGCTAGGCCTGCCTAAATTTACCTGCACTACTTAAATCCTAACCTCTAGCACCTACCTAGGTAGAGGGTGCTACATGTGCATGTGACAACAATATCACAAAGACTCCACAAATGTGGCTTGTATGGGGGGGTTGCAAGAAAAAAGCTACTCCTCAAGAAAGGCCACATACAGTCATGACTGAGCTTTGCCAAAATGAACCTTGAAGAGAAAGGTGTTATGGTCAGATGATGGTGGAAACCCAATACAGCTCACCATCCAAATAACACCATTCCTACAGTAAAGCATTGCGATGGTAATATCCTGTTATGGGGTGTTTCTCTGCAGCAGGGACTAGAGCACTTAGATAGAAAGAAAAATGGATGGCGCAAAATATCATTAAGCTCTTGAAGAAAATATGCTGTCATCTGCCAGAAAGTGGTCAATGGGAAGAAGGTTTACCTTCCAACATGATAATGACCCAAAGCACACAGCAAAAATGAGCATACAGTGGTTGATGGAGAAAAAGGTGAATGTCCTTGCATGGCCTAGTCAGAGCACAGACCTAAACCCTATTAAAAATCGGTGGAATGACTTGAAGACTGCAGTCCACAAACGGTCACCATCAAATGTAACTGAACTTGAGCAGTTCTGCAAAGAAGAGCGGGCAAATATTGCAAATTCTACATTTGCAAAGTTAGTAGAGACAAATCCTAATAGACTAAAGGCTGGAATTAAAGCAAAAGGTGGTTCATCAAAATACTGACACAAGGGGGGGGGGGGGCATGTTGGTGTTATATCTTTCACTTAAATGTTAGAAAGTACAAAGCAGAGCTCTGTCCTGTCAGTGGGGATGTGGCGGTTTTTAAAACCGCTACATCCCTTAGAAAAAGCACCTCACAGTACACATAAACACTGGTTAGGCACACATTTAACCCTTTGATCACCCCTGATGTTTAACCCCTTCCCAGCCAGTGCCGTTAGTAAAATTAGTGACATTTTTAGCACTGATAACTGCAGTGGTGGTGCGTCCATAAGGGTGTCCAATCATAGCAGAGGACAGGAAGAGAGGACGGGAGAAGACATTGAGAAGTATCGAGGAGCTGTCCCACCGAGACAGGGTAAGTGCAGATGGCGGGCGGGGGCACACTGGCAGCATTTAATATGGCACAGTGGCTGCGTTTGATGGGCACAGTGACTGCGTTTGATGGCACAGTGGTGGCAATTGATGTACACAGTGGCTGCGTTTGATGGGCACAGTGGCTGCGTTTGATGGTACAGTGGCGGCAATTGATGGCACAGTGGCTGTGTTTGACTGCGTTTGATAGCACAGTGGCTGTGTTATACGGTACAGTGGCGGCAATTGATGGGCACAGTGGCTGCGTTTGATGGCACAGTGGCTGCGTTTGATGGCAAAGTGGTGGCAATTGATGGTACAGTCGCTGCGTTTGATGGCACAGTGGCTGCGTTTGATGGGCACAGTGGCTGCGTTTGATGGGCACAGTGGCTGCGTTTGATGGTACAGTGGCGACAATTGATGGGCACAGTGGCTGCGTTTGATGGGCACAGTGGCTGCGTTTGATGGGCACAGTGGCTGCGTTTGACGGCACAGTGGCTGCGTTTGATGGTACAGTGGCGGAAATTGATGGGCACAGTGGCTGCGATGGATGGTACAGTGAGGCTGCAATTGATGGGGGGGGGTTCCGAATTTATCAGTTTGTTTGCGACTCCCCAAAACATTTTGAGCACCAGCCGCCACTGGATAACTGCGTTAGTGTCACTGGTTCCCACAAAGGGGTTGATTTATTAAAGAGAACAGTCTGCGCACTCTGCAAGTGCTGTTGCTCCAGAGCTTAGTAAATGAAGTGAAGCTTCACTTTGCAAAAAAAAACCCAATCACATGCAAGGAAAATAAAAGAAAATAATTTTTGCTTGCACATGATGGGATGATGGAAGTCAACAGAGCTTTCCCTCATTTAGAGCCCTTTCACACTGGGGCGGGCGGGCGTCGGCGGTAAAGTGGCACTATTTTTAGCGTCACTTTACCGTCATTTTAGCAACGCTATTCGGCCGCTTGCGGGTCGGTTTTAACCCCCGCTAGTGGGCGAAAATAAGTTAAAACCTCCTGCAAAGCGCCGCTGCCCTATTGTTTTCAATGTGCAGGGTATGCACCGCTCCTACAGCGCTGCAAAGATGCAGCTTGCAGGATTTTTTTTACTGCCCTGCAAGCGCACCGCTCCAGTGTGAAAGGACTCAGGCTTTCACACTGGAGAGACAGGAGAGGCTCTTTACAGGCGCTATGCAGGCGCTATTTTTAGCACTGTAGCGCCTCCATGTGAAAGGGGTCTTACTAAGCCCGGGAGCAACTGCTATTGGAGAGTGCAACTGCACTTAGCAAAGTGCACAGTCTCTTTGCCTTTAGTAAATCAAACCCAAAGTGTCAGTAAGTGTCTGATTGCCCACCGCAATATCGCAGTCCTGCTATAAGTCACTGATTGCCGCCATTACTAGCATAAAATTTTTTTACGGTATATATACCATAGTTTGTATGTGCTAAAAGGTTCGCGTAAAAAAATAAATATACGCTTATTGGGATTTTTTTTTACCAAAGACATGTAGCAGAATACATAATGTCCAATATTTATGAAGAAATTTAATGTTTTTTATTTTATTTTTACATTTTCATTTATTTATTTTTGATCACCACTGTTTTTTTATTTTATTTAAACCCGGTGTATAAAATACAATATCGAAAGTGAAGAGGTTACTCACCAATACCAAAATTCTCATACGACAGAATTCAACGTCAGAAGTGACGTAATGTGTTGAATAGTTTTGTATGTATTCTTTCGTTTCTGAGCATGCCTAGTCTTGCTCTTACGATTTTTTTCGGATGAAAACCATACTATTTAAACAAAAATTGTCCGTTGTGTTCATGTACGATTACAATTTTATAGTCTGCACATCCAGCTTTTGTCAAACGAAAAATCGGAATTGGCTGTCAAAAGCATCGTACTAACGATCCGAAAATCGGCAGATCGTTCGGTGGAAGACATTTTACTTTCGATTTTTTGTATCGTGTGTACGGGCCTTAGGTCTTCTAGAGCAATGTTTCTCAACTCCAGTCCTCAAATACCCTCAACAGGTCATGTTTTCAGGCAACTCCATTAATTTGCACAGGTGATTTCATCAGTTTCACTGCCTTGGTAATTACCACAGCCGTTTCATCTGAGGGAAATCCTGAAAACATGACCTGTTGGGGGTACTTGGGGATTGGAGTTGAGAAACATTGTTCTAGAGGGCAAGTGGCTAATCTCGGCTGACAGAGCCGTATGCTTTATCTTGTGAATCTCAGTTTGAATAGAGCAAAATGCTACATAGTTACATAGTAGGTAAGCCCGAAAAAAGACAATAGTCCATCCAGTGCAATCTGTGTAGTTGTACGTGTGGCAGTGTCTATAATTATTTCCCATATCCCTGTATGTTGTGTTCTTTAAGATGCCCATCCAAGAGTCTTTTAAAAATATCCATACTCCCCGCAGCCACCACCACTTGTGGAAGAGAGTTCCACATCCTTATTACCCTGACAGTGAAAAACCCCCTACGCAGTTTAAAGAGACCCTCTACCGCAACTAATTGCTTAAACTGATTGTGGACCACATCCCTGATACATAGAGTCAAAACATGAGTTCCTCAGATTGGGACTTTAAACCGGGCCACAAACAGTTTGATGGTAAAAAAATATTTTAAATTTATTACACATTGATAATATATAGCAACATGAACATGGGGATATACACAACAAACACAAATATTGGGAACAGAAATAAAAACCAGCTGCAAGGAAAAGCCCAGAGCTTTGTCAGACAGAACATCCAACGTGTTTCAAAAAACAAAATGCAGATCTTCTTCAGGGACAGAGGGCTTGCTGGTTCCAGATCTGTAGCTTATATCCCAAATGTTGATGCTCCACCCATAAAGACAAAGAACATAACTCAAAAATAAAACGAAAGCTGTGTCCGTCAGAACAGCGCACAAGCAACAGAGAACGTGAATGACATCACCCAGGGGTCCGTATATTGTGGGATGGTCTTATTGTATAACTTAGTGGTATAACTCTATATAGACAGTAGCTATAGAGGAGAGGTAAGATAGTACTTTCCCCTTAATGCAGGTCCGGTTGATAGTGTCAGAAACCATGAACCAGATTGAAACAGAAGTACAGTAAAATCACACTTGTTTAGTAATAAAAAGGTAAATAGAGTAAGCGTAGTCAAAGCATAGCCAGAGTCCAGTAACCGGATCGAGTAGTCAGCCAAGCCAGAGTTCAGTTACCAGATCGGGTAATCAGCCAGGCCAGAAGTCAGGGATCCAAGTAGAGGAACAGCAAGCAGGATAAGGAGCCAGAAGGGATGTCACCAAAGCCAGTCTTTAAACGGGAACACAGGAGATGGTTTCTTGTGATATGACCAAGGCGAAGGCAGGAATGAAGTGAGCTGGAGATCTTTAAGTAGGCAGGACTGACGAGCAAATCCACAACAGCTGGTTAACTGTGGAGAGAGATGAGAGCTGGCAATTAGCCGACAGCTGAGCCGCCAGCTCAGAGAAGAAAGGGCTGAGCCAGCCCTGACAGATAGAAAGTGTGTATCAAAAGTTCTTAAACCATCCAGAACATCAAGGGTTAGAGATGGTTGTATCCATCAGCCAGATATCTGGATGTGCCTTATGGATCTTAAAGTTGGAGTCAAAAATGATGCGGCTGTAGATATGGCTGGTGGTGTCTGGCAAGGTAGTGCTCTGTTCTGACAGACATAGCTTTCTTTTTCTTTTTGAGTTATGTTCTTTGTCTTTATGGGTGGAGCATCAACATTTGGGATATAAGCTACAGATCTGGAACCCGCAAGCCTTCTGACCCTGAAGAAGATCTACATATTTTTTTTGAAACACGTTGAATGTTCTGCCTGTCTGACAAAGCTCTGGGCTTTTCCTTGCAGCTGGTTTCCATTTCTGTTCCCAATATTTGTGTTTGTTGCGTATATCCCCACGTTCTTGTTGCTATATATTATCAATGTGTAATAAATTTTGAATATTTTTTTAACATCAAATTGTTTGTGGCTCGGTTTAAAGTCCCAATCTGAGGAATTCATGTTTTGACCCTATGCAGTTTAAGGTTAAACCACTTCTCCTCCAATCTCATTGAGTGGCCCCATGTCTTCTTACACTCCCTAGGTCTGAATCTAGTATGATCTATGATGTATGAAGATGGGTCCCAAAACTGTGGTGCTCCCGAGGAGAGGCGGTCCTCACATCCAGAGCCGTTCTATGGACGTGATGATGTTATGAACAGTCCATGTACAAGACCGCTAGCGTTTGGGGGGGGGGGGATTGGAGGCAGGTGTAGCAGGGGCTACTCGGAGGATTAAGTAAGAATATCTCAGCTCTCATCTCCCTTATGCAAAAACAAGCAGTTACCAATGCAATACGGGCACAGCCCCACTGCATAGGAAATATTTTGTTTTTCCCAGAGTTCTTCTTTAAACAATATGTATTGCTTGGCCAAGATGTCTTAAAGTTACTTAAGATGCACATTTTCAAGTTTGCCTAGAGTGAACCTTTTTTAAGTGATAATTTAGAGATTTATCTGTAATATGTGGAAAGAATTTCAGCTGAACTTTGGGCGTATGCTATTTGGGCACAAATTGCTGTAATCCTAATGCAAATAAGACACTCTATAAAGATTACACAGTGAAAGTACTCATTTATATCAGAGTTGCATTTCTGAGACATTTCTGCTACATTTTCAAAATCTAAAATAAGCTGTAATTTTATTAAGAAACACAACATTTTGGCAAGTTTTATGCATTTCATTTTTTGGCAGTTTGAATGTAAAAATAATTTAAAAAATTGTATATATTTTGTAGTTTTATCTGTCAAGTTGCCTTAAAGTGATTGTAAGGGTATTTAAAAAAAAAAAAAAATAACAAACATATCATACTTACCTCCACTGTGCACCTCGTTTTGCACATAGTGGCCCTGATCCTCGTCTTTTGGGGTCCCTCGGCGGATCTCGCGGCTCCTCCCCGCATCAGATAACCCCCCCAGGAGAAGCCCTCTACCGGGGGGATTACCTTGCGGGCGCGCTCCCGAGTCCAGCACTCGGCGTCCATAGAGGCCGAATGCAGGACTCGGCCATGCCCCCCCCCCGCACCCGCATCATTGGATTTGATTGACAGCAGCGGGAGCCAATGGCTGCACTGCTATCAATCTATCCAATCAAGAGCCAGGAGCCCGTGGAGAGAGAGACAGCGCGTCCCCACCGACTGAATGAAGGGGTTCAGGTAAGTAAAATGGGGGGGGGACTTGGGGGCCGGTGATTGCCAGGTGTTTTTTCACCTTAATGCATAGGATGCATTAAGGTGAAAAAACACGAACCTTTACAACCCTTTTAAAGTGATATTAAAGTGTGTTTTTTTTTCACTTAAAAATAACAAACATCGGGGCTGCTCTGTGCAGTTGGTTTTGCACAGAGCAGCCCCAATCCTCCTCTACTTGGGTCCCTCTTCGGTGCTTCTGGCCCCTCCCTCCTGCCGAGTGCCCCCATAGACAGCAGCTTGTTATGGGGGGGGCACCCGAGCTGAGCCGCTGCTTTGTGTGTCCATTCAGAGACGGAGTGTAACGTACCTGGGATGTGAGCCTGACGTGTGGAGGTAGACCTCCCGTACCACCCTGGCTCGGAGACCACTGGAGTGGGAACAGTGGCGGTAAGAGCACAGCGGGGTAAGGGTGCCTGAGTCCTTACAGTCTGAAGTGATCGTAGATGCAGGTCAGCAGATGCAGGTTTGCAGAGCAGCGGATGCAGGTTAGCAGGTGCAGGTTTGCAGAGCAGCGGATGCAGGTTAGCAGGTGCAGGTTTGCAGAGCAGCGGATGCAGGTTAGCAGGTGCAGGTTTGCAGAGCAGCGGATGCAGGTTAGCAGGTGCAGGTTTGCAGATCAGCAGATGCAGGTTTGCAGACAGAAGCGGAGTCAGACGAGCCGGGTCATACACATCAAGGAATACAGCAGAAACGGTAAGCAGAGAGTAGTCAAAGTCCAGGCTGGGTCTTGGCAACAGGCAATCAGGCAGGTAACAGAGCTGGGTCAAACTAGCCGAGGTCAGGATTGGAGACATAAGCAGGGTCAGGAAGCCGGGTCAGAATACAGGAACAGAGTATGGGTATAATCAGGAACACAGGGAACAGAAGCAGATCAAACCGCAAGGAGGCAGCGTCACTGAGCATCTTTTAAAGTCTATTGGGCGCCAAAAGCGCGTCTTAACGAACGCGCATGCGCACGTTCGTACGAGCGGTCCGTGACTCGCGCATGCGCCTAGGCGTACGCCTTCTGGAACGGGACATACGTTCGTGACAGTGCCCCCCCCTTAAGGGCAACCTCCGGGTGCCCAAGAGAACTCTTTTCTGGGGATGATTACGGAAAAAGGCCTGGATCAATTCTTGAGCGTGAATGTTCCGCTGGGGTTCCCAGGAATTTTCTTCCAGGCCGTAACCTTTCCATTTGATCAGGAACTGTAGCTGATTCCTTCTTCTTCGGCAGTCTAACACGGCCTCTACTTCAAACTCCTCATCTCCGTTAATGATCACAGGTTCGGGTGGTTTTGATCCTCTGTCAGGAAAAGGGTCCGGTACTGTGGGTTTCAATAATGAGACATGAAATACCGGATGGATCTTCAAAGACTCCGGTAAGACAAGTTCGTAGGAAACATCATTTAATTTCCGTTTTACTGGAAAAGGACCAATGAATTTGGGTGCCAATTTCCTTGCAGGGCAAGCCATTTTAAGATTAGTGGTGGATAACCATACTTGATCGCCCTGTTGCAGACATAACTCCCCCCTCCTCTTCCTGTCAAACATCTTCTTATTGGTTGCCTGTGCCCTGGCCATGGCTTCCTGTAATATCTTGCTATTACGGGTCAGGAAATCGACAGTACTCTGAACTGCCGGAACTGTTGAATCCGGGATGAGATCAGGTAGGAAGGTGGGATGGTACCCATAGTTGGCAAAGAATGGCGACTGACCTGTAGCTGAATGACTGGCATTATTAAAGGCAAATTCTGCCAGAGGTAGTAATGACACCCAGTCGTCCTGAACAAAGGAGGTAAAGCATCGGAGATATTGCTCGAGCGTTTGGTTTGTCCTCTCAGTTTGCCCATTCGTCTGAGGGTGATAGGACGAGGACATAGACAGTTCGATCTTCAAAGCCCTGCACAAAGCCCTCCAGAAACGAGAGGTGAACTGAACCCCTCTGTCCGAAACAATGTCCGCAGGAATCCCGTGTAGCCTCACTATCTCTCTAATGAAGACTTGGGCAGTTTCCATGGCAGAGGGTGTGCTTTTTAATGGAACAAAGTGGGCCATTTTGGATAAACGGTCAACCACAACGAAGATCGCTGAATAACCCTCTGACAGAGGCAGTTCCACTACGAAATCCATGGCAATCATTTTCCAAGGACGGTCGGGAACTGGTAAAGGTCTGAGTAGACCCCAGGCCTTGCTTCTAGTGGTCTTGCTACGGATACAGGTGGTACAAGAGCTTATATAATCTCTGCAGTTCTTCTCAAGATCCGGCCACCAAAACGTACGTTGGACTAGCTCCAGGGTCTTATGTATTCCGAAATGGCCTGCCAGAGGATGATCATGACACAACTTCAGCACTGCGACTCGGACCTCTTTAGGCACAAAGATCTTGCTGTTCCTCCACAGGAGACCATCCTTGAATAGTAGAGTAACTCCGGGAGGGCCAGACACACCTGTAGAGGCTTGCTTCAAGCTGGACATGAGATCAGTTTGCAGAAGAAGAAAGTTACCCTCCGATAGGATGGTGTCTGGAGCTGGTACTTCCTTCGGATCATCAAACATGCGAGAGAGAGCGTCCGGTTTGGTGTTCTTGGAGCCAGGCCGGTAAGTTATATGAAATGAGAACCTAGAGAAAAACAGTGCCCATCGTGCCTGGCGGGGTCTCAGACGTTTGGCAGCTCTCAGATACTCTAGGTTCTTATGATCTGTATAAATGAGTATGGGGTGCGCTGCTCCTTCCAACAAATACCTCCACTCCTCAAGAGCCGATTTAATGGCCAGTAGTTCCCTGTCCCCAACGTCATAGTTCTTTTCGGAAGGGGTAAGCTTCCGAGAGAAGAAAGCTATGGGGTGCATCAAGTCCTTGAGACCCTGGCGTTGGGAGATGACAGCTCCAACCGCTGTCTCGGAGGCATCTACCTCAAGTAAGTAAGGAAGCGCAGGGTCAGGATGACTCAGGATAGGAGCTGATGTGAAAAGTCTCTTTAAGTCTGTGAAAGCGGTCTGTGCCTCGGGGGTCCACTGGAACCGGGCATTCTGCTTGGTCAGCTGCGTGATTGGGGAGATGATAGCAGAGAAGCCCTTGATGAATCTCCGATAAAAGTTTGCGAAACCAACAAACCGCTGCACCCCTTTTTTGTCTGAAGGTGCAGGCCAATCCAGAACGGCTGCAACTTTTTGAGGATCCATCTTGAATCCCTCTGTTGATATCACGAGACCGAGAAACTGGATACTCTGTCGCTCGAACTCGCATTTTTCTGGTTTTGCGTATAGTCCGTGTTGACGAAGGCGACAGAGTACACTCTTGACATGAACTCGATGCTGCTCGAGGGAAGAAGAAAAAATCAAAATATCGTCTAGATAGACAACTACATAAATGTCCAGACAGTCTCTAAAAACATCATTAATCAGGTGCTGAAATGTGGCCGGGGCGTTACATAACCCAAAAGGCATTACTAGATATTCGTAATGGCCAAATCTGGTACGAAAGGCAGTCTTCCACTCATCCCCTGCACGGATGCGTACCAGGTTGTAAGCCCCCCGCAGGTCTAACTTGGTAAATACAGAAGCGGTTCTAAGTCTTTGAAAGAGTTCAGGTACCAGGGGTAAAGGGTAGCGGTTTTTAACCGTAATTTTGTTCAGTTCCCGATAGTCCACACAAGGTCGGAGAGAGTGGTCTTTCTTTTCCACAAAAAAGATTCCTGCTCCTGCTGGAGAGGTGGAAGGGCGGATGAATCCCCTCTTAAGATTCTCATCGACGTATTCCTTCAGTACCCCTAGTTCCCGTTCAGATAAGGGAAAGATACGTCCAAAAGGGATCTCAGCCCCGGGAAGAAGCTCGATTGGACAGTCGTATGGACGATGAGGTGGAAGAACTTCGGCCCCACGTTTACTGAAAACGTCCAAGAACTCATGATAATGTTTAGGCACAGCAGAGCAAGTTTCAGGATCTGGTTCCAGGCATAACAATGGACCAGAGGTACTGGGGCATGATGGTACGCAATGGTGTAGACAGTAAGATGACTGGAATCTAACACTTCCGGTTCCCCAATCGATCTGGGGGTTGTGTGCCTGAAGCCAAGGTAAGCCAAGGATGACTGGAAACAGAGGAGAGGAGATAGCATTCAGGCTCAGAAGTTCCTTATGATCCACAAAGGTGATTACGGGCAAAGGAGGGGTCTCCTGGGTCACTACTCCAGATTTAATGCGGGACCCGTCTGCCAAGAAGATGGAAAGTTCCTGGGCCTTGGGCTGAAGGGGAATGCGCTGTTGGACTGCAAAGTCTAAATCGATAAAACAACTGCATGCCCCTGAGTCTATTATTGCCGTCACTGGTATAGTTCTTTCCGGCAGCTGAAATGAAATTGGTATGGCCAGGTGAGTGCCGGTAGTAGAAGGTGCCTGATTAGAAGAAGAGGAAGCCAGGAACTTGCGCCTCTTAGCAGGACAAGAGGAGATGTAGTGACCAGCCTCTCCACAGTATAGGCATAGAAAGTTCTGCTGGCGACGAAGTCGTTCTTGGGCGGACAGGGAATGTCTCATCAATTCAGGCTGCTTTGATTTGATGGAGTGTACGGAAGTGGGCATCCGGGGTAGCTTCCGAGCTGGGCTTAACTGCTGAGAAGACCTCTCTGCTCTGCGTTCCCGAAGTCGTCGGTCTATCTGGATGGATAGCGTAATTAAAGTCTCTAGAGTATCAGGGATGTCAACCCGTGCCAACTCGTCCTTTAAACTCTCGGAAAGACCGAGACGAAACTGGTATCGGAGAGCCGCCTCATTCCACTGAGTGTCCGCGCTCCAGCGTCTGAAATCGGTTACATAGTCCTCGGCCGCTCGGCGGCCTTGCTGGAGCGCGTGGAGGGCAGCCTCGGCGGTGGAGGTCCGCTGGGGGTCGTCATAAAGTCGGGCCATGGCATTAAGGAAGGATGATAAAGAGTTCAAATCCATATGGCGGACTTCGAGTAGGTGGTGAGCCCAGGCCTGGGGTTCCCCTTGCAGCAGGGAAATAGTAAAACCTACTTTGGTAATTTCGGATGAAAAAGTCCGTGGCAGTAATGAAAAATAAAGTTCGCATGCATTGCGAAACGCCCGGAACTGGTTACGATTTCCAGAGAATTTCTCAGGAACAGGCACCCTAGGCTCGGGAGATGGATCTGCCAAGATGGTCAATTCTTGTGTCCGCTCCCCCATTCGGACGAGACTGTCTTGCAGGGTCTCCATGACCTGAGTGAGGGCTGTGAGAGTTTGACAGACAAAGTCCATAGGCGAGGTCCCTCCTGCAGGCTCAGACATGGCGGTTTGATACTGTAACGTACCTGGGATGTGAGCCTGACGTGTGGAGGTAGACCTCCCGTACCACCCTGGCTCGGAGACCACTGGAGTGGGAACAGTGGCGGTAAGAGCACAGCGGGGTAAGGGTGCCTGAGTCCTTACAGTCTGAAGTGATCGTAGATGCAGGTCAGCAGATGCAGGTTTGCAGAGCAGCGGATGCAGGTTAGCAGGTGCAGGTTTGCAGAGCAGCGGATGCAGGTTAGCAGGTGCAGGTTTGCAGAGCAGCGGATGCAGGTTAGCAGGTGCAGGTTTGCAGAGCAGCGGATGCAGGTTAGCAGGTGCAGGTTTGCAGATCAGCAGATGCAGGTTTGCAGACAGAAGCGGAGTCAGACGAGCCGGGTCATACACATCAAGGAATACAGCAGAAACGGTAAGCAGAGAGTAGTCAAAGTCCAGGCTGGGTCTTGGCAACAGGCAATCAGGCAGGTAACAGAGCTGGGTCAAACTAGCCGAGGTCAGGATTGGAGACATAAGCAGGGTCAGGAAGCCGGGTCAGAATACAGGAACAGAGTATGGGTATAATCAGGAACACAGGGAACAGAAGCAGATCAAACCGCAAGGAGGCAGCGTCACTGAGCATCTTTTAAAGTCTATTGGGCGCCAAAAGCGCGTCTTAACGAACGCGCATGCGCACGTTCGTACGAGCGGTCCGTGACTCGCGCATGCGCCTAGGCGTACGCCTTCTGGAACGGGACATACGTTCGTGACACGGAGTGGTGGCCCGGCTCTGCCCCCTCTCTCTCCCCATTGGCTCACTGACTTTGATTGACAGCAGTGGGAGCCAATCGGGAGGGAGAGTCCCGGCCAGCCGAGTCTGTCATGCAACATCACTGGATAGAGATGGGACTCAGGTAAGTATTAGGGGGGCTGATGCACACAGAAGGATTTTTTTATCTTAACCGCTTGCCGACCATATACAGTACAGTGGATCACCTGGGCAGGATCAAGTACCTGTATGTACAAAGCATGAACATGGATCTCTGCCTTCCCATAGTAAAAGCACCTCGCCCACACAGTAAGCAAGCACTCCCTAGGCACACATTTAACCCTTTGATCACCCCTGATGTTAACCCCTTCCCAGCCAGTGTCATCACTACAGTGACAGTGCATGTTTCTGGCATTGATCATTCATCACTCTGAACACACCATCCCCACCGTGAAACATGGTGGTGACAGCATAATGTTATGGCAATGCTTTTCTTCAGCAGGGAGAAGCTGGTCAGAGTTGATGGGAAGATGGATGGAGCCAAATACAGGGCAATCTTACAAGTAATCCTGTTAAGCCTCGTACACACGATCGGATTGTTGGCCAACAAAACCGTGGACTTTTGTCCGAAGGGCGTTGCCCCAAACTTGTCTTGCGTACACACGGCCACACAATTGTTGGCCAACAATCACAAACGCAGTGACGTACTACACATTTTTCAGCTCTTTAGCGCCACCCTTTGGGCTCCTTCTGCTAATTTCGTGTTAGTAGAAGTTTGGTCAGTGTTGAAATTAGCTTTTCATTTCGCGCTTTTCAGTTCGTTTCTGAATGGCCGTTCGTCAACCAGCCATGTTGTGGAATCGGAGGAGATAACGTGTTATTTATTATTGGCCTTGGAGTTATTGCTTTGACATTATTTTTTTGGTTGAATAATGATTTGATTTGTTATATTTTCTATATTTTTGGATTAATAGAATGCACTTTTTGGTTAAGTTCTATTGACAGATAGCATGTCTAATTTTATTTGTTTTCTTTTTTTAATGCACAATAAAAAATATTGTGTAGAATAATACTTGGCTATGTGTTTTACTTCAAATGACAGTTTGGGATTTGGCAGTTACATTTTAAAAAATACAATGCAAAATTGACAAGGGACACCAACATAGTTCTATGTTTGATCTTAAAGTGGAGGTTTGCTGAAAAATTTTTTTTAAAAAGCCAGCAGCTACAAATACTGCAGCTGCTGACTTTTAATATATGGACACTTACCTGTCCAGGGAGCCCGCGATGTCGGCAGCCGAAGCCGATCCGTCCTTCGGCTCTCGGCCATCCTCGGTAAGGGCTTCGGTGTGGCTTTACTTCCTGGTTCCCTACTGCGCATGCGCGTCCACTCAGGTCCATGCTGTATTCTGTGTCTCACAGAATACAGCGGGGGAGGAGGGGGTAGGCGACGGAAGTGGCGTAGGTCACCGCAATCACCGCGGTGATCTATGCCAGGAAGTGGGAGAAAATACCTGTATTAGACGGGTATCTGCTCCCTCCTCCCCCCTGAAAGGTGCCAAATGTGACACCGGAGGGGGGGGGAGGATTCCAAAAAGTGGAAGTTCCATTTTTGGGTGGAACTCCACTTTAAAAACTACGGGATAATGGTGTTGTGGTAACTTGCCCAAAAAAATATATATATGTATTCTTATATATATTCTTATATATATGTATTCTTGATATCACTAGAAAAAAAAAAGCCTTTAAAAATTAGTTTGCAATAACTACATCAGTATCACCAGCAAAGCAGCTTCATTATTACCCCATTAAAGAAGAAGAGAATTGTGCGCTGCATTTGGAGATTTCATAATTTTCCATGTCATGAATGTTAATTCTCCATTATGAACGCTAGTTTACAAGACCGACCGCTTCTGGCTCATCCTTGCTTCCGAGCATGCGTGTTTGTACTTTGGACTTTTGTCTGACAGACTTGTGTACACACGCTCCGAAAATCCGACAACAGACATTTGTCCGCAGAAAATTTTAAAACCTGCCATCCAACATTTGTCCGTGGAATATCCAACAACAATTGTCCGATGGAGCGTACGCACGGTTGGATTTTCCGGCAACAGCCTGTAAATCGAATATTTCCCGTCAAAAAATCCGATCGTGTGTACGAGGCTTAAGAGTCGGCAAAAGACTTAAGACTGGGGTGGAGGTTCACCTTCCATTGGTCAACGACCCTAAACATACAGCCAGAGCTACAATGGGATGGTTTATATCAAAGCATATTCATGTGTTAGAATGGCCCAGTCAAAGTCCAGACCTAAATCAAATTGAGAATCTGTGGCAAGACTTGAAAATTGCTGTTCACAGACGCTCTCCATCCAATCTGACAGAGCTTGAGCTATTTTTCAAAAAAGAATGGGTAAAAATATCACTGTCTAGATGTGCAAAGCTGGTAGAGACATCCCTAAAAAGACTTGCAGCTGTAATTGCAGTGAAAGGTGGTTCTACAAAGTATTGACTCTGTGGGGCTGAATACAAATGCCCCACACGTTTTTCACATATTTATTTGTCAAAAATTTTGAAAACCATTTATTATTTTCCTTCCACTTCACAACTATGTGCCGCTTTGTGTTGGTCTATCACATAAAATCCCAATAAAATACATTTACGTTTTTGGTTGTAACCTGACAAAATGTGGAAAATCTCAAGGGGTATGAATACTTTTTAAAGGCGCTGTATGTTTGCCTGAATATCCATTTTACCGAACAGTTTTCTCTGCGATAAAGGAAGCCAGTCATAACCTGGTGAAGGACGCAAACCAAGAAAGCTAAAAATACCAGGAAGTGGACATTTCTTTTGTTTGCTAAAGAAAACTTTTATGAAACATAAATAAAAAAGATGTACAGAGCAACGACGCCGGAACGTGATTGAACGTAACCAATATCCTTCCCCATCAACGTCTGTGTTTGTTTTAGGATGGAAGGTTTATATATGCTTTGTCTCCAATACTTTTCTTTTATAGATTGACCTCTCCTCTCCTCCCCACTTCTAACTTCTAGGAAAATGATAACCGAGTCCTTGGAGGTTTTTATGTTCCTTATTGATTTTCAGTGTCTGGTAACAATGTGCTTATCTCAGGCTTTTTTCCTATGCTTTTCTTTTTCTGCCTTTTTCTTCTTCGTATTTTGAAATCTTTCATAAAGACGGAGATGAGGTGAGATAACTCAGTCTGAGTACAAAGTAATAAGGCAAAAACCCAAAGCACAATATTGTACTAAATAACAGTGTTCTCAACAATCCTATGAAAAACATACAAACATTTTAAAGCCCTGCTTAAACTTACAAGTCTTACAAGTGGACTTTGCACATTATCTTAACCAGTTGAAGATCGGGCATTTTCTGGAACTTTTTGTTTACATTTGTGAAAATCGATTTTTTTTTTTTTGCTAGAAAATTAGTTAGAACCCCCCCAAACATATACATTTTTTTTAACCACTTAAAGCGGGGTTCCACCCAAATTTTGAACAATATCTGTATGTATTCTCTTCCTTGCCTAGATGCTGACATGCCGTTTAAAAAAAATTAAATCACCGTAATCACCTTTTATCTTTCTATTCTTCTTTGCACTTCCTGGTTCTCCTCCCGTGGGAGTAGGCGTGTTTCTAGCCTCTCCAAGACTCCTGGGAGCTAGTCTCAGGCTTCCCAGGATGCCACTGAGCATGTGCGGGAACGAGCGGTGAATACTGGGAGCACAGCATTCACCACATCCAGGAAATAAATGCTTGTGGGCTTCAAATGCCCACAATGAAGATGGAAACCGCCTGCAGTGAATAATATAAGTTATTCTTTCCGACAAAATTTGACACAGGCGGACATATTACACACAATATGTGAGTATGTAATGCTGAGAAGAAAAGTTTGTGAATGAACTAAAAAAAAAAAAAAACGATAGATAGGTGGACCCCCGCTTTAAGGACCGAGCCTCTTTCTGAGATTTGTTGTTTACAAGTTAAAAACAGTTTTTTTTTGCTCGAAAATTACCCAAACATTATACTTTTTTTTTCTAACACCCTAGAGAATAAAATGGCGGTCATTGCAAAACTTTTTGTCACACCGTATTTGCGCAGCGGTCTTACAAGCGCACTTTTTTTTTAAAAAATACACTTTTTCGAATTTAAAAATAAGACAACAGTAAAGTTAGCCAAATTTTTTTATATATTGTGAAAGATAATGTTACGACGAGTAAATTGATACCCAACATGTCATGCTTCAAAATTGCGCCCGCTCGTGGAATGGCGACAAACTTTTACTCTTAAAAATCTCCATAGGCAACGTTTAAAAAATTCTACAGGTTGCATGTTTTAAGTTACAGAGAAGGTCTAGGTCTAGAATTATTGCTCTCGCTCTACCGATCGCGGTGATACCTCACATGTGTGGTCTGAACACAGTTTTCATATGCGGGCGCTATTCACGTATGCGTTCGCTTCTGCATGCAAGCTCGTTGGGACGGGGTGCATTTAAAAAAAATTTTTGTACCTTTTATTTTTTATTTTTACACTTTTACACAAAAATTGGATCACTTTTATTCCTATTACAAGGAATGCAAACATCCTTTGTAATAGAAAAAAGCATGACAGGACCTCTTAAATATGAGATCTGGGGTCAAAAAGACCTCGGATCTCATATTTACACTAAAATGCAAGAATAAAAAAAAAATTGTCATTTAAAAAAATCATTAAAAAAAAATTTCCCTTTTAAGAACTGTGGGCGGAAGTGACGTTTTGACTTCGCTTCTGCCCAGCAATTGTATGGAGACGGGTGGGGGCCATCTTCCCCTCACTCGTCTCCATACCCAGCTAGTGACAGGACGCGATTGTCTCCGCCGCTGCCGACGGCTCCGGTAAGCGGCGGAGGGCAGCGGATTGCGGCGGGTGGGGGGGGGGGGGCGTTAAAAGTGATCTCGCGAATCTGCTGCAGAGTCCACTTTTATCTTGTAGCAGACCGCCCACTGAAGAACAGGATACCAGGGTATATCCTCCTTCAAACAGCCAACATAAAACTGCAGCAGGCGGTCCGTAAGTGGTTAAAGCAGAGGCCCTAGAGAATAAATTGGTAGGTTTTGTAATTGTCCATGTCACACGGTATTTGCGCAGCATTTTCAACAGCAGTTTGTGGAAGAAAAACACTTTTTAAAATTTTAATGCATAACCCAATTTTTTTTGTAAAATATAAAAGATAATGTCACGCCGAGTAAATAGATACCAAACATGTCACTCTTTAAAACTAAATTTTACTTTCCATAGGTGACGCTTTTTAAAGCCTTTACAGGTTACCACTTTAGATGTACAAAGAAGGTCCGGTGCTAGAATTACTGCCCATGATTGGACGTTCGCGGTGATACCTCCCAATTGTGGGGCAATCGTGGTTTGTGTGCATTCTGGACGGACGTGCGTATTTGCCTTTATTTGGTAACATGGGGAAGGGAGAGGGCACTTTAATTATTTTTATTGTAATTATTAATTTATACTTTTTTTATTTTATTTATACTGTCGCTTTAAATTTATTTTTTTGATCACTTTTATTGCTGTCACCAGGGATGTAAACATCCCTGGTGACAGCAATAGGCATGTGTCAGGTATAAATATGGAGGGATTTGCCACCCCAAACCCCTCCTGTGCACTTAAAAGCATTCAAAACGCCAAGATCAGTGGTTTTGAATACTGTCATTTTTTTTAAACTGGCGCCTTTTAAACTCCAGTAATCTGGACACATCTCCAGCCAGCTTCTTTTTATTATGCCTTTGTCATAATTGTCATTATCTTCTTATAGACAAGTTTACTCAATCTCTAACACACCTGAAGAAGCAGACCCCTCCACAAAATATGTTGAGAAGATTTGGATACATGTTATGTGATAGGTCATAAGTATTAGCCTTAGGCATCACTGCATCACTGTACTATTGTTCAGCCAATAGAGAGCATTTCCCATGCCTTATTGTGGCACAACCCCTTTTTATATGTGTTGTATCAAATTGTTGTAATAAAATACTTTTTTTTACATAGATTTATCTATATGTTGATGTTCTTGTACAGTACTATCAAAGTCAATGATAGGCTCCACAAAATATTTTCTTCATAATGATTCTAGGATGCAAGTACTCTTATTGTGATACTTTTTGGCACATTTTTGGTATAAGGCCCTCACAGGGTTGAAATGCGTCGGCCTACTTAAGCTTTATGTATGTCTTTGAGATAATAACCTTTGGAATTTTGGACTGTGTGTGGAATCATCTTTATAATCCCTCAAGTATGTTGCGAAAAAAGGGTGACCTATTTTAGTTTTTTTGTAGACCCCCCCATGGGAAGCACCTGGCCAACACACAAAATATTAAGCTTGGTATCTACCAGGTGTTTTAGCCCAATTCCATGCCGATAACAGGACAGACTATGTAAAGTATGTATATCTAAAACCATTTTTTTTTGCAGTATAACATAAAGCCACGTATCGCTACTACTAAAAAGCTTAAAACCAACCTTATTTTTATTGTTCCAACACAGATGAGAACACTCTACCCAGCACCTCTCACTCACACATTTGACCTCCCCCCACCCCAATTGGGGTTTAATCAGAGGGCCTACAATCATACCATGATTAAAACGTATCTAAACCCGAAAATAAAAATCGAATATATTGAATGTAGCACTACCTCGAAGGAGACGCTAGTTAAGATCGGTCCTCTGTTTCTAGCTTTGAACTTCTCATAGACCTCAGCCCCTCTGACACACCAGGCTGAGTACACAAACACACAATATCACAGAGAAACTCCTGACAGTATCACCAGTACCCAACTATAATGCTTAATTCAAAGAATACAAGCACCAAGGCATTTGGTAAAATCAAACATAATATATTGTCACAAAATAAAGTTGGTAAGGCAAGGAGAGAAAAAAGGTGAAATGAATAATAATGGTAGTAATACACTTGGTATACAGAATGTGGAGCAATAAGGCATAAGGTTACACTTGCCACCCAGAACAGCATTAACAGTATCAACGTCACCTGAAGTGCAGCAGTGAGTAGTAAAATACTTGAACTGCCAGAGTTCATTAATGATGGCCATGCTAGGCCTAAAACCTTCTGGAAAGCACTGTCAGTAGTTGAGAGGCCAAGAAAATGTATAAGGAGATAGCAGAGATTTGCACACAGGTTATGAGAGCAGTCCTTGAGATGTTTCTTCTGCCGGCTATACGTTGGGGCCCTTTAAGAAGCATTGGTGTACCTTACAACAGTCCTGATGAACCTACATTCACTTAAGTTTTCCTATAAAAGTAGTATAGTCTTTGTGCAGCTGTAATGTATATGTGTAACAAATACCTGGTAAGGGTGCATCAGATGTAGCAACAGTTCAGTACAGCGGTGGTACGGAGTTGGTAGGGGTGCAGTGTAGGCCTGGAATAAATGGGCTAAGAGCCGCATGTACTTGGCATCTTGTTCTCCACATCTCAGTCCTTGTTAGCAGTGTATTAGGCCAAAAGCACTCTCACCTGTCTCCAGGATGCAGCTGTAGGCATCCACGGTGGAAGGGGCCCCCTCCCGGATGCCTTCTGCAAACAGGGGTGATTATGGGTGGTGACCCTTTGTAGCTTTGGTGCAGGTGTTGCTGATGCAGCCGATGTGGGGCTGCCATCAGCATTCTCAACCCCCAATCACAGGACCCAGTTCCTTCCGGCCAGGTTCCCCAGGGTCCAAGAGCTGGTATGCAGAGGTCCTCCTCCTCATCCAGGCGGTAAAAGCACCAAACTTTACCAGGCAGTGTACTGTAAATCCTCCTTCAGCTCCTCCTGAGTCTCAGAGTCTATCTAGATTTGTAGGTTAGAAAGTAAATTCCTGCATTATAGAGATGTCGTTTTGAACTATATCTCCCATGATTCCAAGCGCTCTGCATTACAGTCTATGAGACTGCTTGGCTAGCTCTCCAGCTTCCTGATTGGTCCTTTGCTCTGCTGCCCGGAAGGGAGGGGTGAGCAGGGTGGAAAAGTCT
Organism: Lithobates septentrionalis; assembly: GCA_037952835.1. Taxonomy (NCBI): domain Eukaryota; kingdom Metazoa; phylum Chordata; class Amphibia; order Anura; family Ranidae; genus Lithobates; species Lithobates septentrionalis. The sequence goes on along the minus strand of JBBDGP010000072.1, from coordinate 1,006,844 downwards.
CATACAGAGCCACAGCAAAGACAGAATAAGAAGAGGATTTTACATAGGTTACTTTGGCTCCCAGCATCAGTGTAATTGGGGGAGGGGCAGGCACCTGGTACAGTATTCATACCCCTTGGAATTTCCACATTTTGTCATGTTACAACCAAAAACGTAAATGTATTTTATTGGGATTTTACTTGATAGACCATCACAAAGTGGCACATAATTTTGAAGTGGAAGGAAAATGATAAATGGTTTTCAATATTTTTTATAAATAAATATGTGAAAAGTGTGGTGTACATTTGTATTCAGCCCCCCGAAGTCAATACTTTGTAGAACCTCCTTTCGCTGCAATTACAGCTGCAAGTCTTTTTGGGGATGTCTCTACCAGCTTTGCACATCTAGAGAGTGACGTTTTTCGCCCATTCTTCTTTGCAAAATAGGTCAAGTTCTGTCATATTGGATGGAGAGCGTCTGTGAACAACCTGCCACAGATTCTCAATTGGATTTAGGTTCAGTGCTGGGACCCTTACTTTTTAATATCTTTATAAATTATATAGGGTCTGGGATTAAAAGTAACATTTCTGTCTTTGCAGATGACACTAAACTATGCAGTGGAATAACGTCCTTACAGGATGTCTCCAATTTACAAGCCGACCTCAATACACTGTCTAATTGGGCAACTAGCAGATGAGGTTTAATATTGATAAATGTAATGTTATGCACTTGGGGGATCATACATACTAGGTGGAGTACAACTGGGGGAATCAATGGTGGAGAAGGATCTGGGGGGTTTTGGTAGATCATAAGCTAAATAATAGCATGCAATGCCAAGCTGCGGTTTCCAAAGTGAGCAAAGTCCTTTCTTGTATTAAGAGAGGTATGGACTCCAGAGAGAGAGATATCATTTTGCCCCTGTTCAAATCATTAGTAAGACCTCATCTGGAATATGCAGTTCAGTTTTGGGGACCAGTTCTCAAAAAGGATAACGGGGAACTGGTGAAAGTGCAGAGAAGGGCAACCAAACTGATAAGAGGCATGGAGGAGCTCAGCTATGAGGAAAGATTAGAGGAACTGAATTTATTCACTCTTGGGAAGAGGTGATTAAGGAGGGATATGATCAAGATGCACAAATATATAAGGGGTCCATATAGTGAACTTGATATTGAGTTATTCACTTAACGGTCAACACTGAGGACAAGGGGGCATTTTTTACGTCTAGAGGAAAAGAGATTTTAATCTCCAAATACGGAAAGGTTTCTTCACAGTAAGAGCTGTGAAAATGTGGAATAGACTCCCTCCAGAGGTGGTTCTGGCCAGCTCAGTAGATTGCTTTAAGAAAGGCCTGTATTATTTCTTAAATGTACATAATATAAATGGGTACTAACATTTATAGGTAAAGTTGATCAAGAGAAAATCCGATTGCCTCTCTGGGATCAGGAAGGATTTTTTCCCCCCGCTGTAGCAAATTGGATCATGCTTTTCTGGGGTTTTTTTCGGCTTCCTCTGGATCAACTGTGAGTATAGGAGCGGGTATATGGGATTGTATGATATTTTTTATTGTATTTATTTATTTATTTGTTTATTTATTTTTTATGTTTGAACTGGATGGACTTGTGTCTTTTTTCAACCTGACTAACTATGTAACTCTTTTGCAGACTCTAATGCCGCGTACACACGGTCGGACTTTCCGGCATACTTGGTCCGGCGGACCAGAGTGTGCCGGACAATCCGCCCGTGTGTGGGCGGCGGCGGACTTTTCCGGCGGACTTCTTCCCAAAAGCCCGTCGGACCTAGATTTGAAAAAAGTTTCAAATCTTTCCGTCGGACTCAGTTTCGGGCGGAAAGTCCGCTCGTGTGTGTGCTGGTCCGACGGAAAGCCCGCTCGTGTGTAGGCTGGTCCGACAGACCAAATACGACACGAGGGCAGGGTATTGCATCTCGCGCTCGCTGCAATAGGAAAAACAAATCTTCCTATTGCGGCGAGCGCGGGGCATACCAGGCCCTTAGGTCTGGTATGGATTATAAAGGGAACCCCGCTACGCCGAAAAAACGGCGTGGGGTCCCCCTAAAATCCATACCAGACCCCGATCCGAGCACGCAGCCTGGCCGGTCAGGAAAGGGGGTGGGGATGAGCGAGCGCCCCCCCCCCCCCCTCCTGAACCGTACCAGGCCGCATGCCCTCAACATGGGGGGGGGTGCTTTGGGGGAGGGGGGCGCCCTGCCCTGCCCTGCATAATGCCACGTACACACGGTCGGACTTTTCGGCTACAAAAGTCCGACAGCCTGTCCGACAGACTTTCGACGGACTTTTGGCGGACTTTTGGCGGACCTGCGGCAGACTTTCTTACGAACGGACTTGCCTGCATACAATCACACAAAAGTCAGACGGATTCGAACGTGATGACGTACACCGGACTAAAATAAGGAAGTTGATAGCCAGTAGCCAATAGCTGCCCTAGCGTGGGTTTTTGCCCGTCGGACTAGCACACAGACCAGCGGATTTCTGGGTCCGGTGGAGTTACGACGTAAAGATTTGAAGCATGTTTCAAATCTAAAGTCCGTCAAATTTGAGGCTGGAAAAGTCTGCTGAAAGTCCGGGGAAGCCCACACACGATCGGATTGTCAGCCAGCTTTAGTCCGTCGGCGTCCGTCGGACTTTTGTAGACGAAAAGTCCGACCGTGTGTATGCGGCATTACAGGTTTTCCTCTAAGATTCAAACAAGGAAGAAGTCGCTCCAGGCGAGCAGTCACTACAGTCTGAATGCGCTGGGTGCAAGCCATGGCCCGCCACCAATGATCAATAGAAAGAAAAGAACGGCTGCACACCACAGGAACGTTCAAATGATTTTATTCCAAAAAATAGCAAATAACAACCAACAAAGACAGAGTGTCCAAATCCAGGAGGTACCTCCTGTGTTCGGACACTCTGTCTTTGTTGGCTGTTATTTGCTATTTTTTGGAATAAAATCATTGGAACGTTCCTGTGGTGTGCAGCCGTTCTTTTCTTCCTAGTTTTTCTTCTAAGATTGCCCTGTATTTGGCTCTATCCATCTTACCATCAACTCTGACCAGCTTTCCTGTCCCTGCTGAAGAAAAGCATCCCCACAACATGATGCTGCCGCCACCATGTTTGGGGATGGTGTGTTCAGGGTGATGTGCAGTGCTACACATAGAGCTTTGCTTTAAGGCCAAAAAGTTCTATTTTGGTCTCATCTGACCAGAGCACCTTCTGCCACATGTTTGCTGTGTCCCTCACATGGCTTCTCGCAAACTGCAAACAGGACTTTTTATGGATTTCTTTCAATAATGGCTTTCTTCTTGTCACTCTTCCATAAAGGCCAGATTTGTGGAGTGGACGACTAATAGTTGTCCTGTGGACAGATTCTCCCACCTGAGCTGTGGATCTCTGCAGCTCCTCCAGAGTTACCATGGGCCTCTTGACTGCTTCTCTGATTAATGCTCTCCTTGCCCGGCCTATCAGTTTAGGTGGGCGACCATGTCTTGGTTGGTTTTCAGTTGTGCCATACTCTTTCAATTTTCTGATAATGGATTGAACAGTGCTCCGTGAGATGTTTAAAGCTTGAGATATTTTTTTAGAACCTAACCCTGCTTTAAACTTCTCCACAACTTTATCCTTGACCCGTTGTGTGTGTTTCTTGGCCTTCATGATGCTGTTTGTTTACTAAGGTTCTCTAACAAACCTCTGAGGTCTTCACAGAACAGTTATATTTATACTGAGATTAAATTACACACAGGTGTACTCTATTTACTATTTAGGTGACTTGAAGGCAATTGGTTCCACTAGATTTTAGTTAGGGGTATCAGAGTAAAGGAGGCTGAATACAAATGCATGCAATATTTTTTAGATATTTATTTGTAAAAAATGTTGAAAGACATTTATCATTTGCCTTCCACTTCACAATTATGTGCTACTTTGTGTTGGTCTATCAGATAAAATCCCAATAAAATACATTTACGTTTTTGGTTGTAACATGACAAAATTTGGACAATTTCAAGGGGTATAAATCCTTTTTCAAGGTACTGTAGTCCTGTGAATAACACACTTCCTGTCTCTAGGTGGCTAGGATGTCATCCCTCTACTGTATCTACTGGAGGTTGGTTGTCACCCTAGGCTACTCCCCTTATAAGGACTGCAAGCATTTCCTTATCTTTCCACCCCCATATCATGAAAGGCAGGGCAATCGGCAGTTTACAGAACATAGCTAGAAGGGAAGATACCCTTTAGTGCAACTCACATGAAGTGGCATTAGCACTGCATTTCTGGCAAGATTAAAGGGTATTTTCTGCACTAGCTGAAAATGTTGAATGAAGAAAGTTAATGCAGCCAACATATCTAAGGACTCTAAGTTGGAATATATTAGATTTTTGTTTTTGGGTTTAGATATCCTTCAAGCCCCAGTAGGGGGTGAAGCGTGTCAGAAGAGGTGCTGGGCAGAGTATCCTATTTTGTATTGGAACAATAACATTGGTTTTAGAATTTTTGGAAGTAGCGGTGTGCGGCTTCATGTTATACTGCGTTGGTCTGTTCGAAGAGAAACTGATCCTGGAGATGTGTGCACCTGCAGCTGTGATGCCAATGTTTAACCTGAGTGGTACTGTGGTATAAAAGCACCGTATTTATCGGGGTATAACAGGCACAGGCGTATAACAAGCCCCCTAATTTTAAGAGGGAAGTTTCAGGGGGAAAAAAAACATATTTTTTTAAATAAACAACTTTGAAGCAAATTAAGGGTCAGTGCTCGTCAATGTCAATGTCTCATCTAATCTGCAGCCTGATCAATGTCCTCAATGCAGCCTGATCAATGTCCTCAATGCAGCCTGATCAATGTCCTCAATGCAGCTTGATCAATGTCCTCAATGCAGCTTGATCAATGTCCTCAATGCAGCCTGATCAATGTCCTCAATGCAGCCTGATCAATGTCTTCAATGCAGCCTGATCAATGTCCTCAATGCAGCCTGATCAATGTCCTCAATGCAGCCTGATCAATGTCCTCAATGCAGCTTGATCAATGTCCTCAATGCAGCTTGATCAATGTCCTCAATGCAGCCTGATCAATGTCCTCAATGCAGCCTGATCAATGTCTTCAATGCAGCCTGATCAATGTCCTCAATGCAGCCTGATCAATGTCCTCAATGCAGCCTGATCAATGTCCTCAATGCAGCCTGATCAATGTCCTCAATGCAGCCTGATCAATGTCCTCAATGCAGCCTGATCAATGTCCTCAATGCAGCCCAATCAATGTCCATCTGCAGCCCTTCAATGCATCAATGCAGCCTGATTATTTTTTTTTCAGCCTAATTTGTAGCCTCACCATCTCTCATCAAAGCAGCCTGAACATCAGGAAATCACTGAGCCATCATCTCCTCTCCACTCGGCTCTTACGTTACACACACACAGTCCCACCTCCGCCATCGCCATTGTTCATACAGCCAAAAATAACAAGATATAACTAATTATCCAATTAAGACATTGGTCCCCAACCCCCAGGCTGCAGGGGGATCTTGGATGGATCAGAGCAATTTTGATTGGTCACACGCTGGCATGTGACTATTTTGACCAATCAGAATTGCACTTATTCATCCTGGCATGCCTAAAGAAAGAAGGGTAAAAAGTCAGCAGGGCATTACTTTCTTTTTCTTTTTTTTTGTGAAAACCCATCTCTGGGCAAATTATTGGTTGGTAGCTGGACAACGAAATAGAAAATCTCCCTTAATGTGAAAGATGAGAAAAATCATTAATGCTAAACTGGGGAAAAAGACACCATAGAATGATTTAATTACATTTTAAATATATTCAGTATAATGATTTTATCAGCAGCAATGGCAAATGTAGTAATGGGAAATTAAAAAGAAAGCTGGCATCTACAGTTATAATTAGTGCAGGAGAATATGGAAACATTTTGATCCAGGAAATTGAACTGACTACCTTTGATGGCCAAATGTGTCCATAGTTTGCCCTGGTAATTAAGCTTTACCTTCCTCTGGAACAAAACGGTTTGTGTAAAAATCTGAAAATGATGTACAATGGTATTTTTTTTTCTGTTGTTGTTATTTTTGTACTTACATTTCAACCATTTTCAATTTCAATCTGTAGATTAATGTTCCACTGCTTGATGCCCCCATGCTGAGGGAAAAATAAACTATGTTCATATTTGACACCTAGCAGCTGACCCCATTTTTGGCTGCTAGCTGTCAAAACTCATTTGTCAATAAAGGAATGCAATATGGGTGCAAACAGCTGAAAACACTTGTCTACCTCTCCACCCCTGACTATACTCATAGGTTACGACCTGAATTGCCTGGCGCACTTACATTTGCAGAGGGCAAGGCAGACTCCAATATCTTAGTGGAGGCTAATTTGTCACTGCCAAAGATTTGTGAGGTTAATTCTTTAGCTTTTGAACACATGCTGGCTACTGTGGCTACTGACAGATGTTACTGATAGAGCCAGTTCCTAAGTAATGATCAGGAACCAATCAGTATGTTCTTGATCACATGACCACTATTCCATCCTTAACGTAATGATAGCCTAAAGCAGGAGTCTCCAAACTTTATAAACAAAGGGCCAGTTTACTGTCCTTTAGGCTTTAAGGGGTTGGACTTTAGCCAGTGGATTATAAAATGCCCAGGCGTCAGTGGCAATAAACAATGCCCCATCATTGGTGTCAGTGGGAGGAATAGTGCCCCATTGTTGGTATCAGTTGGAGGAATATTACCCCATCATTGGTGTCAGTCAGAGGAATAGTTCCCCATCATTGGTGTCAGTCAGAGGAATAGTGCCCCATCATTGGTGTCAATCGGAGGACTAGTGCTCCATCATTAGTGTCAGTGGGAGGAAAAGTGCCCCATCATTGGTATAAGCGGAAGGAATAGTGCCCCATCATTGGTGTCAGTGGGTGGAATAGTTGTCAGAGAACGGTTCACAGAGGAACCGGCACATCTGCTAATGCCCAATGGAATCGCAGACTGGCACATAGGAATTTGTCAATGCAAATGCACATGCGTGCACGGGCAAGAACTGGTGTGAAGATTAATGTGTAACTGCGCATGCAATGCATGGCAGGTTCTTGCACCCAGTAGCCAATTTAAAACCAGCAGCTTGATCCACTAGTTGCTGGATGACCTTCAGCTTCCCATGTGTTCCTGTTTTCTGCTCCTTCTGTTAATGCATTCCCTTTTACCCTTGACCTGTCTTGTCTCCAGTCCTGGCTCCTGATTCTTGGCTTGTTCTACCGACTACGCTTCTGCTTGCTTACCAGTGTATGACCTCGGGTCACTCTCCAGACTCTGCTGCTGCCTAATGTCCAGGGTGTGACCCCAGCTTGTTCCTGATTCTGCTTCCTGCCACTGCTACCGGCTGATATCCTGTGTATGAACACCGGCTTGAATTCTGACCGGGCACTCGGCTCTTTCCACTATCAAGTGCTACCTGACGCATATGAGGAATTCCTGTCCTGCAACGCATCCTGTTTGTCTGGCCATCATCTGGTGTACATCACTTCTGCACTTCAGCCTATCGCAGCTGGCAATCCCTGCTTCTTTGGGCCTAGCATTACCGGTTACCACCTTCAGGGGTGTGTTGCATTCAGCCGCAAGGGAAGCCCTCTCAGCACTCCAGCCTCTGACCAAGTACATGACAATAGTTTCCCATCATTTGTGTCAGTATGAGGAATAGTGCCCCGTCATTGGTGTTAGTGTGAGGAATAGTGCCCCATCATTGGTGTCAGTGTAAGGAATAGTTCCTCAAGGGCCAGATAAAGTCAAGCAAATGGCTGAATCTGGCCCAGTTTGGAGATCACTGGCATAAATGATGGAGGATTTATAATGGAAAAAATAAAACAAAGCGTTCAAAGCTTTACAAATACCACTGCAGACTGAAGATGGAAGTTTATGTTTGTTTAATACTGTAACTGTCAGATACAATTACATATTTTAAAAAAGTGATTTTATTGCAAAAACATATACGTTATCTATCTATCTATCTTTTTTTACATTAACAGTTGTCTTTATGTCAACCTATAATAACAAAAATAGCAGGATTTTGGTATTAACACAGTGTACTAAATAATAATGAATTTAGTAGGAAAGAACATTTGGGCATCAGTTATCCCTTTGTGCTATCCCTTGGCACAAAATGGTAAAAAAGAGAAAACGCTAAGAAAGTGTTAAAGGAGAAATTACACAGAAAAGAAAATGTTGAATCATCAAATATTATTAAAAATTAGATATTGCCTTTTTGTAACTTAATGTTATTAAAAATTACACTTCCTGTCTAAAGATGCAGAGATTTTTTAAAATTGCCAAAAAATTTAAATGTCACTTCCTTGCAATATGTCCACCTGAAGGTGTTCTGTAGACAGTTGGTGAACAGAATGCTCACACAAATGTCATTTCCTGCCTTTGTGATTTGCTCACTGCCTTCCCTCAAAATTTGAATTTGGATAGTCACATTTCAGGCACCCCCTTCAATGAGAATATTATTTTTGGTGAGATGCTCTCTAATAAGGTCATTCTGTGCAGACATTGCACATTTTCTTTTTCCTGTTGCATCATGGCAGCATACACCTATGGGTTGTGGCTCCGCCCCCGCAACCTGATAGGACCGCGTAGCTATTAAAGTCTGAGAGAGCCCCTGCCCCAGCATTCTCCTTTTTTTCCTCACCTGTCAAGGACCGAAAACATGCATCCCTTACCTAAAACATTCGCCCCAGCCAGGTTCTAGCCTCTCCTGGGTGGAAGTCCTATCCTGTACAGCCTCTAAATGAGCTCAATGGAAGGAACCCCACTCTGATGGTCTCAGGGGTATGTTACAATACATTACAAACCTTAAACAAGTTTATGGATCGCAGCGGTCTCCAGCTCCTTTCTGTGCACCTGTGGGTAACTTCCCCTCCTGTCTGTCTCCATAGCTCCAGCTTGTCAGGACATTCCACTTTCCAGCTTCCAAAATGGCGTCGGAGGCCTCAGAGCGCATCTGAGCATGCTCGAGCGTGACGTCATCACCCCAGGACGGCGGCAAGTTTAAAAATGCTGTAATGTCAGCATTTTCTTGTCTCTTCTCTCCTGAGCCTGTAAGGGGGAATTTTGACCGGATTTCTTTTGCTACTCTACCCAGCTGTTCTACCCTGTCTCTCTCTTGCTATCTCCACGCCCAGGTAAGATCTATGATGGCTTTTTTCTTTGCTTGTTTACTATCTGCTATCCCATGCATGCTAAGCCACCTATATAATTATAGGTTGATTCATCACCTTTCATGGAGACCGTTGCCCAGGTAGACCATCGCCAGCCTACTAGGTAAGAGGGGATGATGGGTAAGTATGAAGAGAAGGAAAAAGAGAGCCCTCACTAATGCTGTTTAAATTGAACAGCCCCACCAGGTCTTCCAGATCGTCACATTCAAGACGAGGGGAGCCTTCAAGAAGGAGCCGCTCAAGCCACAGGCAGAGTCGCTCAGAGCACGGCAGAAGTCGCTCAAGTCGCAGAAGCCGCTCAAGTCGCAGGAGGAGCAGATCAAGTCGCAGGAGAAGCCGATCAAGATCAAGGCATAGTCGCTCCCACCACAAAAAATCCCCTGCGCGCAGGAAATCCCCTGTCACCCAGCCTTCCCGTCCACCCGGGAACTCCTGCTGGATTTGCGGTGCTACAGCACTTCCAGACAAACTGGCCTGTCGCACATGCTTCATTGAGGCAACTAAGGACAGAGAAACAGAGGCAAGAGAACCAATTGATCCATCACCACAAGTCGCAGAGCCAGAAGCCAGCAGACCTATACAAAGTACCTCATCCACTGCCCCATCATCATCAAAGACGTCAGACCCTCTCTCTGACACTGATGATCTAGAGGCATCCACCGGCTTCGACTTCTCATTGATCGACCCATTCGTGAAGTCAGTAAAAGAGGCGATCGACTGGGTGGAAGAAAAAGAAACTCCTCAAAAAGTGAGGAAATACTTTCCAAATCTTAAAAAAGACCCAGAGAACTTCCCGTTCATTGAGGAACTTGAGGATCTAATTAAGGATGAGTGGCAAAAGCCAGAGAAAAAAACTGGCCTCAGCAACAGATTATCAAAACTCTATCCACTTAAAGAGCCTAACGTCAACCCACTAATATCTCCTCCAGTGGTCGACTCCTCCCTAATGCGCCTCGCCAGGCACGTAACACTTCCAATAGAGGATGCAGTCACATTCAAAGACGTCCTGGATAGAAAGATCGATCTGGATCTTAAGAGAACCTACCTCTCGGCAGGTGGCGCTTGCAGGCCAGCAATAGCATTGGCTGCCGTCGGTAAGGCTATCTCAAGCTGGTCCACGATGGCCGAGAAGCTGGTATCGGAAGGAATAGAGCAGGAGAAAGTTATCTCAGCACTCCAAGAACTTAGTCTTGCAGGCGACTTTGTCGCAGAAGCCTCCGTGGATATAATTAAAACCACTTCAAGAGCAATGTTAAGCTCAGTAATGGCCAGAAGGGCGCTCTGGTTAAAACCCTGGTCGGCAGATCCCTCCTCAAAATCCAATTGGTGCAAAATACCCTTTGATGGCGTAAACCTTTTTGGAGAAAAACTGGACGTGGCTATTTCTAAAGTCACGGGGGGGAAATCGGGACTCATCCCTTCAGATAGGAGGCCCAGGCAGCAGAGACCACCGGTTTCTAGAAGAAATCTGCCAGATAAATACAGAGAGGCAAGATCCTACAGGCCCGGAAAAGAGTATAGGAGGAACTGGAAGAATCCCCAGTCATCATTCCTCAAGCTCCAAAAGTCTAAGACCCCTGCGTCAGGGGAACAAAAGTCTTTTTGAAGGTGCGTCCGCCCAACCAGCTTTAGTGGGGGACAGACTCATGAGTTTCAAGCAGGTCTGGGCGGATACAATAAAGGACCCATGGACGATAGACACTGTCCAGTTCGGCCACAAATGGAAATTCAAGACACGGCTCCAAGAGACCAATTCTCTGTAACCAGATTACCTGCATCTCGGGAAAAAAGGATGCTACTGACAAAGTACGTCCAAGACCTGTTACAAAAGGAAGCCATAGTGGAAGTTCCAATATCCCAAAGGTCAACGGGATTCTACTCCCCGTTGTTTCTGGTGAAGAAGAAATCGGGGGATCTACGCCCTGTCTTAGATCTAAAGAATCTCAATCGCTCAATCTTAGTCGAGACATTCAAAATGGAGAGCCTCCAGTCAATTCTTCGGGCCATGAATATCGGGGATTGGATGCTTTCCGTCGATTTACAAGACGCCTATCTGCACGTCCCCATTCATATCTCATTCCACAAATTTCTCCGCTTTGCGGTAGGTCTACATCATTTTCAATTCCGAAGCCTCCCGTTCGGGATCTCCACCGCTCCAAGGACATTCACAAAAATCTTACTGCCAGTAATAGCCTTACTAAGAGAACAAGGATTGAGGGTCCATCATTACCTGGACGACATCCTTTTGCTAGCAGACAATCAGGATTCCCTTCTACTGCATCGATCCATTCTGATTACCACCCTACAAAACTTCGGCTGGATCATAAACTGGGGGAAAAGCAATCTGCAGCCCACTCAGAGAATGATATTCCTGGGGGCGGAACTAGACACCCGTCTCAATACGGTGGAACTTCCGCAGGAAAAAATTCCCAGCCTCATTCAGAAGGCAAGAAAGTTATTAGGCTCTACCACACTACCAGCCCGGGAGTACCTCAGCATACTGGGGTCATTCTCAGCAACCATCCCAATGGTACAATGGGCCCAATGGAACACCAGACCTCTGCAAGCATCATTGTTAAAACAATGGAACGGGGTATCATTGTCTCAGCCGATCGTAGTCCAGAAAGAAATAAAACAATCACTCTGGTGGTGGACCAGATTGAACAATCTGAAGAGATGCAGGCATATAGTCCCTCTTCCTCAGGAAATAATCACTTCAGACGCCAGCCTGAAGGGCTGGGGGGCACACTACCGCCATCACGCAGTCCAGGGCCTTTGGACATTCAGAACACAGAACGTGGTTTCAAATATATTGGAGATGAAAGCAGCTTTCCAAGCTCTGTTAGCCTTCAGCCCCCTCCTCAGGGGGAAAGAGGTCCTGCTAAAATTGGACAACAGAGTGGCAGTTGCCTATATCAACAGGCAGGGGGGCACCAGGAGTCGCTCCATGATGCGGGAAGTCCGTCCAGTCTTCGAGTGGGCACAGCTGAACCTGTCGGGATTAACGGCAGCGTATGTCCCAGGAGTCCAAAATCAACTAGCCGACTCTCTAAGTCGGACCTTTGTATCAAACAACGAGTGGGCCTTAAGTCACCAAGCCTTTACCCTCATAACCCAGACCTGGGGGATACCGGATATAGACCTGGCGGCAACACCGGTCAACAGAGAAATGCCAGAGATATCTAGCCAGAATTCCTTTCCCATCGGCAGAAGGCACGGATTGCCTACAACACGACTGGAACTTCCGTTTGGGGTACATATTTCCGCCAACACCACTCATTCCGAGATTCTTACTCAGACTCAAGAGGTCGAAAGCCACAGTGCTAGCAGTCCTCCCATTTTGGCCGAGACGACCATGGTTTACGACGCTCCTCCAATTGAGCACAGCAGAACCACTGACACTCCCAATGACAGCGGATATACTGTCGCAGGGGCAACTCCTTCACCCATTTCCGGAGAGGCTGCATCTAACAGCATGGAGATTGAAAGGACTAGGTTCTTAGTCCAAGGTTGCTCCCAGAAAGTGATAGACACTCTCCTCCAGGCCAGAAAATCCACGACCAATAAGACCTATAAAAGGGTCTGGGAGAGTTTTCTCTTAGTCGCACAACAGCAATCCTGGAACCCGGCATCTCCATCAGTTCCTCAGATCCTCGAGTTTCTCCAGTTAGGTCTAGATAAAGGTCTTAGGTCTAGTACCCTGAAGGTACATGTATCAGCCCTATCCGCTATGACAGGAGTGAAATGGGCTCAAGAACCTCTCATCATCCAATTTCAGAAGGCTTGCCTAAAGCTGAGACCACCTAGGAAACCTTCCTTCCCGACATGGGATCTTTCAGTAGTGTTGGAAGCCTTATCCCATGAGCCATTTTTTCCGTTAGAGAATGTTTCCCTGTGGGACCTAACTCTCAAAGTCACTTTCCTAATAGCAATTACATCAGCTAAAAGGGTATCGGAGATTCGGGCCTTACAGGCTAAGGAACCATACTTGATGTTCTATCCAGACAAAGTAGTCTTAAAACCATCGGATCGCTTCATCCCGAAAGTGTCATCATCTTTCCACTTTAACCAAGAACTATGTCTCCCCACCCTCTCCACAGAACAGGGTGATCCACATCCGCTTGACATAAAGTCGAATATCCAGGCCTACCTCCTGGCAACCAGCAATTTAAGGAAGACAGAGGACCTACTGGTCATTCCTCATGGGTTTAGAAGAGGACAAGCAGCAACCTCTCGCACCATCGCAGCATGGTTGGTGAAGATCATTAAGAGAGCTTACGCATCTAACAATGCACGAGTACCTGAGGGCTTAAGGGCACACTCCACAAGGGCAATGGCGACCTCCTGGGCGGCCTACTGCAGGGTATCAGCCGAAACCATCTGCAAAGCAGCCACTTGGTCTTCGAAAACCACTTTTATCTCTCATTATAAAGTGGACTCCGCTAGATTGTCCACGGTAGAATTTGGGAGAGCAATTATTCAGGCTAACTCCTCAATACCTTCTAAATAAAAAACTTATCTTTTGCTCATACCCACCCAGTTTGCGAGTTATTCCCCATAGGTGTATGCTGCCATGATGCGACAGGAAAACGGAAAATTGTATACTCACCTTTCCGTAATTTTCCTTTCCTGTCGCATCTCATGGCAGCATACAAATGCCCACCCATCTGAGGTGAGGTATATATGCTGGGGCAGGGGCTCTCTCAGACTTTAATAGCTACGCGGTCCTATCAGGTTGCGGGGGCGGAGCCACAACCCATAGGTGTATGCTGCCATGAGATGCGACAGGAAAGGAAAATTACGGAAAGGTGAGTATACAATTTTCCGTTATTTCAACATGGAGGTTGCATAGGTTGTGATCATAAAGGTCCCTCAAAAAGAGGAGCACATGGTGAAACAAAAGGCAATTTCTTCAAAACAAAGAAAGGTTCAGATATGCAAATTATGACGTGTTTAGTTTACCTTGTATGAATATTTTTTTTTTTCTAAAAAAAAAATTAGACTTAAAATTCAACAAATCAATTATAATCAAAAATATTTATCACAATGTTAAATAAATTCCTATTTCCATTACAGATAATTCAAGTAAATTTTAAAGCATGTGATAAAGTTTACAAACTCGATAAAAAAGACAAATATTAAAAGCTAAAAAGTTTAATTATCAGGATGGGTTGAATAAATAATGACTTATATACCCTGTTCCAAATGATTATGCCAATTATATTTTTCTCATTTACCTAAATAATTGATATAAACAACAGTCAGCATAATTCTCATGTTATCAACTATTAAGAGTACAATTCAAATTGTATTGAACAAACCTCCTAATGATAACAGGTTTTTTTTTTAAAATAAAAAACTTACAATGCACTGTTCCAAATTATTAGGCACAGTACGTTTCAAAACACTTTATAGAATGTAAAGAACTGAAAATTGTCATTTGTTGTGTTTGCAGCATATTTACTGAAATCAAAAGCTATTTCAATCAAACTTTGAACAACATTTTAACTTTTTAAACATTTTAACATAGGACCCCTTATTTGATAGCAGCTTCACAAGTCTTGTATCCATTGAACTTGAGTGAGTTTTTGGACAGTTTCTGCTTGAATTTGTTTGCAAGATGTCAGAATAGCCTCCCAGAGCTGCTGTTTGGATGTAAACTGCCTCCCACCCTCATAGATCTTTTGCTTGAGGATGCTCCAAAGGTTCTCAATGGGATTGAGGTCAGGGGAGGATGGAGGCCACACCATGGCTTTCTCTCCTTTTATCCCCATAGCAGCCATCGATGTATTCTTTGCAGCATGAGATGGTGCATTGTCATACATGAAGATGATTTTATTATGGAAAGCATAGTTCTTCCTTCTGTACGAGGGAAGGAAGTGGTCAGTCAGGAACTCCACATACTTTGCAGAGGTCATCTTTACAACTTTGAGGAACCTAAAGGGGCCGACCAGCTCTCTTCCCATGATTCCGGCCCAAAACATGACTCTACCACTGCCTTGCTGACGTCGCAGCCTTGTTGGAACAGGGTGACCGTCCACCAACCATCCATTACTCCATCCATCTGGACCATCCAGGGTTGCATGGCACTCATCAGTGAACAGGACTGTTTTAAAATTAGTCTTCATGTATTTTTCTGCCCAATGCATTTGTTTCTGCTTGTGAGCATTGGTTAGTGGTGGCAGAAGGGAAGGTTTATGCACAGTTGCAAGACTCTGGAGGACTCTACACCTTGATGTCCGTGGGACCCCAGAGGCACCAGCAGCTTCAAATATCTGTTTGCTGCTATCTAATGGTGTTTTAGCAGCTGCACTCTTGATCCGATGCATGGATCTTGCAGAAATCTTCCACAATGTGCCTTTATCTGCACAAAACCCGTCTGTGGTCTGAATCAGCCACAAATCTCTTAATAGTGCGATGATCACACTTACGTTTTTGTGAAATATCTAATATCTATTTATACCTCGTCCAAGGCATTGAACTATTTCACTCTTTTTGGCAGCAGAGAGATCCTTTTTCTTCCCCATATTGCTTGAAAATGGTGCTCTGCTTAATAATGTGGAACACCCTCCTTTAGTAGTTTTTGCTTTAATTGGGCTCACCTGGCAATCTACCGTATATACTCGAGTATAAGTCGACCTGAATATAAGCCAATGCACCTCATTTTACCACAAAAAACTGGGAAAACATATTGACTCGAGTATAAGCCGAGGGTGGGAAAATGCAGCAGCTACCGGTAAACAATGCCCATCTGCAGCCTCACTGTGCCCATCTGCAGCCTCACTGTGCCCATTTGCAGCCACACTGTGCCCAGTTGCAATCACACTGTGCCCAGTTGCAGTCACACTGTGCCCAGTTGCAGTCACACTGTGCCCAGTTGCAGCGGTACTTTTTTTTATTTGACATTCTCCTTTTTTTATTACCAGTGTTGAATATCAATAACATTTCCCAAAGAGGCAACTTTACTATGGTGCTGTCTCGCAACAGATATGCCCAGCTCCATTCCCTCTGTGCAAAACCAAGTCTTAAAATAGTGTCATTCTGTATAGAGAAAAATACATTCTTCATTGTTTCATCCTGGCAAACCTAGAAATGCGATGACATGAAAAGCCGTACCTTTTATTACTAAAACAGCGTGCGTCTCCCACTGTGTAATGCATTCTGTTCGGCCGTCCATTGAAACAAAGCCCGCCCAGCCTCCTCCTCGTCTGTGATAGGCGGAAAACTGATACAGTTTCGCAGCATGATTTCAGTGTTTCTCTATCACGGACGGATGAGGAGGAGGTGGGGCAGGCTTTGTTTCAATGGATGGCTGAACAGAATGCATTACACAGTGGGAGACACACACTGTTTTAATAATAAAAGGTACGGCTCACTCGAGTATAAGCCGAGGGGGAGTTATTCAGCCTCAAAAATGGGCGGAAAAACTTGGCTTATACTCAAGTACTGTATATACGGTATTTATCACAGGTGTCCGAGATTGTTTTCAGTGATCAAAAGAGCCCTGAGACACAACGCATTCCATGAGTTAAACTGAAAAACAAAATATTTAATCTTTGTGACACTGAAATAGAATTTGCATAATAATTTGGACCAGGGTAGAGTAGTTTTACTAATAAATACATTTCCAAAGTTTGTCTAAGCTTACTAAATGGAGTGATTCTTTTACATTTGAAAGAAAGATGTCTCCATCTGCGCCCACCAAGAGTGAGTAAATACTTACTTAGATTACAATTTTGTATTACATAATACAAGAATAGTGTAAAAATATTTTGATAGGTTTTATAAACCCACTAATATATTTATTTCTAAAAGAGGAATATTATTAGAAGCTAAAAATTTAAATATAAGGGCCCTTTCACACTTAGGCGGGGGCGGCGTCGGCGGCCGAGAAAGGGTTAAAAACCACCGTAAAGCGCCTCTGCATAGGCGGTTTGCCAGCGGTATAGCCGCACCGTCCCATTGATTTCAATGGGCAGGAGTGGTAAAGGAGCGGTATACACTCCTCTCTTTCACAGCTCCGAAGATGCTGCTAGCAGGACTTTTTTTACCGTCCTGCTAGCGCACCGCTCCAGTGTGAAAGCCCCCGGGGCTTTCACACTGGAATCAAAGCAACGGCACTTTCGGGTCGGTTTGCAGGCGCTATTATTAGCGCAATAGCGCCTGCAAACCACCCCAGTGTGAAAGGACCCTAAGGACTGGCTGAACTAACGCTTATTTCTTTAGAAACGTTTTCCAAATAGATACTGTATAGATCTAAAGTTTTGACAAGGTTGTTGGATATAGTTAATTTTTTTTAAATATTATGTAGCGCACCCTATGTAGGAGCCGCTGGTGAATTGGGATGCCCCACCCTGCACAGCCAGCCACACCGAATTTCCACAGGCTCCCAGAGTCGAGAAACGGTCCAGTGCTTGTTTTTGTATTTTTATTGAGGGGATAAAACTTGGATGGGGAGTAGGGGTATTATGCGATGCCCACTTGACTTTAGAACAACTTTAGGGACAACTTACCTATATACAGTCTATGTACACTCCACTGCTTCCCCCGCCACACTTGCTTGCAGATATCCCAGCTGGCACACTGATAGTTAATCTGACAAAAAGTCAACAGTCAGTTTTTGAAGCAGAAGCCATTTACAGGCAGGGGTGGATCCAGAGTCTAGTCTCGGGAGGGGCACTGCCAGAAAATAAGGCTAATTTCACATTTGGGCGGGCGGGCGTCGGCGGTAAAGCGGCGCTATTTTTAGCGCTGCTATTTGGCTGCTAGCGGGGCGGTTTTCTCCCATTTATTTCTACTGAGACACACAGCCGCTATATTCCAATATGACATGCTGGTGCAGGTCCTTGAATAAACCCTGCCTGCATTCTGGGATCCGCACGCATGACATATTGGGATTAGGGATGAGTCGAACACCCCCCGGTTCGGTTCGCACCAGAACCTGCGAACGGACCGAAAATTCACACGAACGTTAGAACCCCATTGACGTCTATGGGACTCGAACGTTCTAAATCAAAAGTGCTCATTTTAAAGGCTAATTTTCATGGTATTGTCCTAAAAAGGGTTTGGGGACCCGGGTCCTGCCCCAGGGGACATGTATCAATGCAAAAAAAAAAAGTTGTAAAAACTGCGTTTTTTTCGGGAGCAGTGATTCTAATGATGCTTAAAGTAAAAAAAAAAAAGTGAAATATTCCTTTAAATATCATACCTGGGGGGTGTCTATAGTATGCCTGTAAAGTGGCGCGTGTTTCCCGTGCTTAGAACAGTCCCTGCACAAAATGTCTTTTTTAAAGGAAAAAAAGTCATTTAAAACTGCTTGCGGCTTTAATGTTATGTCGGGTCCTGGCAATATGGATGAAAATCAGTGAGACAAACGGCATGGGTACCCCCCAGTCCATTACCAGGCCCTTTGGGTCTTGTATGGATATTAAGGGGAACCCCGCACCCAAATTAAAAAAAGGAAAGGTGTGGGGCCACCAGGCCCTATATACTCTGAACAGCAGTATACAGGCGGTGCAAACAAGACAGGGACTGTAGGTTTGTTGTTAAGTAGAATCTGTTTGTAATTTTGAACGGGTACATTTTTAACGTGTTTAGCTCCAGCCAAAAAATCTTTTTTAAGCTTTTTGGAAAACATAGGGAAGTGTTATCACCCCTGTGACATTTGTTTTGCTGTCTGTGCTCCTCTTCAGAAGATTTCACCTCACTTTTTGTCCCAATGACAAATGTTTTTTCAAAATTTGGGTTTTTTTGTGAAACAAGGATTGGTGATAAAGCATCAGGTGAAAGGAGAAATGTTTTTCCCATATTAACTCTTACAGGAGAGAATTTCCCTTCCTAGGGGTAGATTTCATCTCACTTCCTGTTGTCTCCTTCCGTTTGCAAGTAGGAGTTGTTTGAAAGTAGGGGCCTGCCCTATATACTCAGCAGAAATTTGGGCCTTAGGTGTTGTTGTGGCCACAACACTGTAAGCCCTCACAGGGCCCTGCTCTGAAATATTAGATCAAGAATTGTAATTACATGCCCCTGTTGAACAGGGGCTGAAAAATTGGGCCTTTGGTGGTGGTGGTGGTGCTAGTGCCACAACACTGTAAGTCCTCACTCGCTCTTGGTGGGCGCAGAAACGGGCCCTGCTGTGAAATATTGGATCAAGAATTGTAATTACATGCCCCTGTTGAACAGGGGCTGAAAAATTGGGCCTTAGGCACTGGTGCTGGTGCCACAACACTGCAACCCCTCACAGATACTCTAGCTGCACAGGTGATGTGGCTCAACACACCTGTACTATGTGATTATCATGATAATAATGATGATGATTGGTAATTGTAATATGACACATGGAGGGGGTTAATGTACTCACTGATGTATTACTGACCAGTGGCAATGAATGAACCCCTTTGTGCTGCATTAGTGGCACTAGTGGCAGTGTTTATAAACACCTTCTTGCTGTAGCATAAAAGGGGTTAATTAACATTGATGGTGCCACTGTCATTAATGCTGCACAAAGGGGTTAATTGCCTCTGGTCACTAATACATGAGTGAGTACATTAACCCCCTCCATGTGCCATATTACAATTACCAATGTAAATTATTTACCTCCCCCTCCCACAAAGCGTTAACCACTTCACATGTAAAGAGAAAAAGGAAGGGGGCAAGAGGAGGCCCCCTAAAAAAGATGGTCCGCTCAAGAACAACCAATTATGAACCTAAAAAACTTTATTGTGTCATGATACTAAATAGAAACATAATCCACTAACCATGTGTGTTTTAAAAAATAGGGCAAAAACAGTCCTATTATGTGCTGGTGGCCACCACAGACATTACACATACATCATCAAAAAAAAAAAAAAAATCAGAACTGGCGAGCACATCCAGAGCATAATCAACAAGGATGATGACCGGCCATTGTCATTGCACTTTCTTGAAAAACACGAGGGTAAACCAGATGGCCTTAGGGTCAAGGGTATATACAAACTTAACTTACCCCATAGACGTGGAGATTTCGATAAGATCTTATATCAGAAGGAGAAGATGTGGATCTTCTATTTAAACAGTAATAGATGTACTATTACTCGGCCACTGTCGCCTGTGGCTGAGGTACATCGATGATGTTATCATGATTTGGGACGGCCTGCCATCTGAATTGACACAATTCATTGAGGAACTTAATGACAATGACCGTAATATTAGGTTAACATATACGTATGACACCAATGAATTGTCATTTCTGGACCTCACGGTGTTTGTAAAGGATGATAGGCTACATACAAAAACTTTTCGAAAAGACACAGCGGCAAACACTTTGCTGCTAGCGTCTAGCCACCATCCCACATCTCTGAAACGGGGTATTCCCGTGGGACAGTTCCTCCGCGCAAGAAGGAATTGCTCAGAGGAGGGGGATTTCCATAGGGAAATGTATGACCTACACGGGAGGTTTCGTGACAGGGGTTACTCGCATACGGACATCAGACGTGCTAGGAAAAGAGCACTGCAGACAAATAGATCGTCCTTACTGATGAACTCTACCAAAGAAAAGGGAAAAACCTCAAGTCACCCTCCCCTAAGAATTATTACCAAATTTGGTACCCAGTGGGACCAAATTAAAGAAATCCTGGGCCGTCACTGGCACATTTTGTCTGAGGCCCCCATTTTGGGAAAGCTTGTCAGCAAAAAACCTCTGCTCACTGCTCGCAGAGCAACAAATCTGAGGGACCGCTTGGTACATTCAGAGTATACCCGCCCTAAAAAACGCAGCTGGCTCACTGACCTCCCACCCCTCAGGGGTATGTACAGTTGCGGCAGATGCCATATATGTAGGTATGTAGATAGGACTGATGTGTTCGCCAGTTCTGATAATAAAAGACAATTCAGAATTAACAGTTTTATTAACTATACAACCACACGGGTAGTCTATATGTTGACTTGCCCGTGTGGCCTTATCTATGTTGGTAAAACCAAAAGAGAACTAAAAATCAGAACTGGCGAGCACATCCAGAGCATAATCAACAAGGATGATGACCGGCCATTGTCATTGCACTTTCTTGAAAAACACGAGGGTAAACCAGATGGCCTTAGGGTCAAGGGTATATACAAACTTAACTTACCCCATAGACGTGGAGATTTCGATAAGATCTTATATCAGAAGGAGAAGATGTGGATCTTCTATTTAAACAGTATGCAGCCCTCCGGATTGAATAATGAATTTAATTTATCTCCATTTTTGGAACAATGACTTAATTATTAACAACTTAATTGTTCTTGCCCGGAGCCTGATCGGCTCTGACTGGGGATCCACATCTTCTCCTGACTGTGATTGGCAATTTCTAAGAAAACCGACTGTATGTAATTTGATCTACAACTATATCCTTGCCCTCTACATGGATGTCAGTAACTGATATGTGAGATGTAATTTATGCGAAGTAGCAATCTATGATCTTACCCCATTCCAGCTTGCGTTAATCATCTGGCCATATACCAACCGATTAGATTGAAGCTGCATTGCCCCCTGATTATGGAACTTCCATATCCAAAACAATAACTTGTACAATATACTTTTTTGTTGTTCCATGCGGGGGCATTGTTATTGTAATGTCCATATGTAACTGCATATCCGGACCATTCGGAATCACCCTGTATCCAGTTGTCTTGTGTGACTTCACTGGCAATTTTACCGGCAACAATGTCTCTACCCCATGTATGGATGACAATACACGGGATGTGAGTTGTTATTTAATCTAAAATGATGGTTAGTTGCATATATTTATTTTTATCCCGTGTGTGTCCACCATGCAGTTAGTGATTATTTGCTGGGATATGTTTGCCCTTTGCCAGGATGATGATATATAATGTGTGAGATGTAATTTAATTCAATTGAAACAACAGACTGTTCCCTCTCACCTTTATGTAACATTATCGTTACCACTTCATTATTGTCCATTATATGGCTATATATGCACTGACTTGGTTGAAAATGCAGCACTCCCCAATTATGGATTCTATGTACTAGGAGCAGTTGCTTGACAAGCCCTTCCCTGCCATCTTACGATGGTGAGAGATGCAATATTCAAATCTGACCACATATACAAGTCGATCAGATTGAATCTTTATGTATCCACTACCATCAATGGTTTTGTCTGAATGGATGTATGTATGAGTGTGATTGGCACATTTTGGTGATTGTAATTATAATTGTAATTATGGTCAGGCCATGGTATTCAGGTGCTGATCATGAGGACAGGAAATTGAACATTAGCCATCAGGCTATTTAAACATTCAGCTACCGATACCACACTAGCTCTGAAGAAGCTTGGAAACAAGCGAAAGCGCTTAGCATCTGACCCATGTGCAGGTGGCACACAGACCCTCACACCTCAATAAGGATATCCCCGAAACTGGATGTGAACATTTTGACGACTTTGATCGGATCTTGGACATCAGGCGGAGCCTCCGCGGTGAACACGGACGTTGAGCGTCTCTTCGGACTGTCTAAACCACTGGGTATGAAACGCCAATAAGTTTGAACCCTGTGACCTATCTTACTTCTTGCCGGAGGATACCCGGAAGTAACCGCTCATGTCCACAACAAGCCAACACGCCGCATGAACGTGTCCTCAACTCACACGAACGCGGCCATCAGCAACTTTTTTGGGCTCTATCTCCTCTTCATTGAAGACGCCAGACGGTGAGCTAAAATGTACCCTTACATATATGAGGCACGTTACTAATGGCCATTTTCCGTCTACCTTCAATGCCTTTCATGTGAGTTTGCTGGCCCCCCCCCCCCCTCCCCCCCTTTTTCCTTTTTGAGTTGCAACCGTTCACCATATAACCAGGACGCTCTTGCCTCTTTATTTCTTGTCTGATGACAAACACATATGTCTAACCAGCTACTGGCTCACATCTGAAGGGATCCTTGTTGTTCATTAGCACTTGCACTTTATTTAAGAAGGACCAAAGTCTACCACTTATGTAGCCAATCTGGCTCTGGAATTCCATGGAAATTGCATAGACCCGGGTCTCTAGTGACTTTAAATTGATGAGTGTGAGTGCATGAATTAATGATGTATGTGTAATGTCTGTGGTGGCCACCAGCACATAATAGGACTGTTTTTGCCCTATTTTTTAAAACACACATGGTTAGTGGATTATGTTTCTATTTAGTATCATGACACAATAAAGTTTTTTAGGTTCATAATTGGTTGTTCTTGAGCGGACCATCTTTTTTAGGGGGCCTCCTCTTGCCCCCTTCCTTTTTCTCTTTACATATGCTCTTATGGTCCATTGAACAACTACTTGATAGCTAGTTAGCCACACACCATTGAGTCAATTAACCAATGATATGGGTGACACTAGGGATACAATAGTTTGATAAATTACTTCAGTGGGTGGGAAATCCCTTCCCCCTATCCGTCACCCCAGAACCTATTGCTGGATGATTTTAAGGTGTCCTCCCCCCCCCCCCCCTTTTTTCTTCACTTCACATGTAAGACAAGGTGTTAACTCATTAATGTAACAATGCCCATCGTTGCTTATTAACATAACAATGCCCGCTGTAGCTCATTAACATTACATTACAATGCCTTAGCTAAGTGCTCACTCACTTGCAGTGCACTGAGCTGGCTACAAATCCATCTTGTCTTCAATCCTGCGCGCCTCTGAATCGTGACGTCACACCAGCCGGGACTAGGAAGCTCCTGTCGGGTGGAGATCACTCTGCCTGACAGGGAAGTGAAGTGACACTCGCACCGCTCTGCTGCAACACTGCCAGTGTGTAGCAGCGGCACCGGTGTCACATCGATTACAGACCCCCATAGTGACGCCACTGGCCCCCTCTAAATGAACTGATGGGGCCCAGTGAATATATTTTAGGCCACCTGGGAGAGCCAGGGGAAGCAGAAAAAAAGTCCCTGCAGCTGCATTTAGATGCCTCGTAACGCAAATCTGGTGAGGTGGCGGAGGGAGAAAGCCTTGGAGTCAGTACTATTTTCTGGGGGGTGGGGGGCAATTGCCCCATTGCCCCCCCTGAATCCGCCCCGGTTTACAGGCAGGAACTCTGGGCCCCTGGGGTTGTGTAGCAAAATACAGTGTCCAGCTTACATCCACGTGGCTACTGATCCCAACACCACCTCTTCAGTCACTGCCAGACCCCCTGGCTGCAACTGCCCCTTTCTCTAGCCCACCTGGCTACTTCTCCTCAGTCCTCCCAGACTGACACCACAGTCCTCCCAGACTGCACACTCACCAGCCCACCCTTCTGACTTCTCCTGCAGATCTCCTGGACGTGCTGACTCTCTCCTCATCCCTTTTTTCTTTCTGTTAGTGCATTGGCCCTGTTCTGAAACCCATGTTCTATCAATTAATGATATCTTTTCCATACATTTCCAGTCTGTCCCAGTAGCCCCCCGTGTCCGCCCCCGGGGGGGGGGATCACCTGTCAATCTCAATCTATGCCCAATTGGGCCTCCATTGGTGAGTCATGCTGGTTTCCTTTAATACTCCAATACAAATGTGTTAATGGCAGTATAGCCATACTTCAGATTTCCAGAAGAAAAAATTACTCAAACATGAGTATATATCCTCTAGTGGGACGTGATTTGGGTCACTGACAGGTAGGTAAGTATTGATATATTGAGTAAAAGGAGTAGAAAATATAAAAGAAGATATTTATTATAGAAAAAAATAAATAAAAACATAGTAACTATGACATAACATAATGAGCATTAAAATGGATGCATGTACATGGAGATCAGAAGAAATAACATTAACCAATTCTACTGTATAATAACAGATAGAAAAAACCCAACATTTCGAGGTAATAAAGGGATCAACCTCTTCTTCAGGGGTAATAAGTTTTGGTCACGACAATAATTTATATCTATGGTCAAACGAGAAAAAGGACAAGATTTAGGAGCATATACAATGCATTAAACAATTTGCTGCACTTCCAATATTAGTCCTAAATGATCATATATATAGCCAAGCATATATTGGATAATAGTATAGATACTAACGGTGTGTGCTAATACAAACATCCAAGGCATCCAAGGGGGATCAGTCGGTTGCAGACCCAGAGAGACCAGAAGAGGGACAAAGGCAGGTAGCTGGGACAAGAAAAGGAACAGGGACACGGAGGAACCTGAAGAGAAACGAAGCAGTGGGGAGAGGTACCGCTGGGTGGATACCGTCCCCAAAGCTGGCAGGGTTCCCCCAAATGTCAGGACAGCTCCACAAAGGGCATCTCCAATGGCACCTATTGTCACTCCGTGAAGGAGTAGGACAGAACCAATTCACAAGAAGTGGTCCCCGTGTCATCCCAGTCACTATGAAAGAAAAATTATATAGTATATGTGAATGAGTAGGGGAGATATATATATCTAATATATATATATATATTATAATATACATAGAATATATAGGGGAGTCCATGGTGGTTGAATTGTCATACAACCATCACTGAATACATTAACAGACAGCAAAAGAGTATATGTGGGGGACAGGATCTAAAGGTTAAGATAATACCTACCCGACTTGCCAGATAACAACTGTATATTCATAGAACCAGGAAGGGAGGGTTTTTAGTTTGCAGGTTACCTTTGAGATACACATCAGACTAGAACCAAGCCTCCTGGGGATGTATTGGGGAAGACTGGATGATCTAAGAAAAAAAAAATGTAATAGGGTACAAAACGATGTAAGATATTGGTTTGGATACTCCAAGTGAGCTCCTATGAATAGACCTAATAATAGTGTCAGCTGGTCAGAGAGTAGCTTACCTAAGTGAATCAGCTGCCCCAAAGTGTCTGTGGTTCTTCATTCTATTAGGGATGTGGGTTCACTGACACTACAGGTCTCCTCAGAGGTGACACTATCTCCTCATACTTCAGATTTCCATGATACTGTGACTATGTAATTATATCTTCTATAGATGTTTAATTTGATGCCTCCTGAAGAAGCGGCATTGGCCGCGAAACTTGTTGAGGACCACGTCTACACCTACATCATTGTGCCTCTTCATATCTGTGGGGGCTTCCAAATTATTATTTTTTTTAAATGTTATTGTCATATGGAATCTTTGCAACAACTACCTAGCTGTCTTTGTTGTAACTCGTGTATATATATTTTTTGTATATTTTGTAATAAATGTTATTTTTATAAATTTTCTATTGTATATTTGGGTACAGAGTCCTACCCACCATTGGCGATCGAGTAGCCCTTGACTAATCTCCCTTTTCTTCACTATATAATTATAGGATGATGGTACCCACCCTTACCTACCCTATTAACCCATTGAGGCAATACCTTTCAATCTACTTTTATGACATGTCACAATTTACAGCAAGTTCTACTTGTTGTCAATAAAAAAACATCTTTGAGCTTCAGTCCAATGTCTTTGCCTAGACCAGCCTTTTTCAACCAAGGTTACGTGGAACCCTAGCTAGCGTTTCTCCAAGGTTGCTAAGTGTTCCTTGAGCAATGAATGCCTATCGGATGAATAACAGCTGACAATAATGAACCTCTGTTCCCAGTGACCATCACACTATTGTACTGTGAGCTGTAGATATATAAACCATATAGATAGGACTGGAAAGTTATTTTAAAGTGTTACTAAACCTACAACAGTAAAATCAGTCTGTACATGCAGTAAAGCAAGCTTGTTATACTCACTATGGAACCTAAGGGGTTAATCCTTTGCATTGTGTAAAAAGGCTGTGGAAGAAGGGGAGTATCGAAGAAGATAGTATCAATATCTTCTTCGATGCTCCCCTTCTTCCACAGTCCCCAATCCATCTTCTGATAGAACAGAACTAAACCAAAGAAGCTCCCAGCTCAACTTACCGACCAGTCTGCAACCAACCAAATTATCCTGTCTAACAGACTGGTGGGTAAGTTGAGCTGGGAATTTCTTTGGTTTTTTTTTGCATCTATTGCCCTTCCACGTGCACCTTGCTAAAAAGGCCAGTTATAGGTGAGGGCAGTGGCCATTTGTTTGTACTGTTGGAATATTGCTGAGGGGACGCACTGGACACCTTTGCTGCCATTGTGCTATATGCTGGGTGTCCAGTGTGAGCCTTTAAGAAAAGGTTACGCTCCCTCCAGGCTCACCTGCCCTCTTCCTATCCATTATAATGTATGTGCTTCCACTTTGGAGGGTCTCAAAATGTATAGTTAGGACTACAGAAAATATCAGGGTGCCTTGACTAGGCTCTGTAGCTTACGTATGTATTTGATTTGCAAATGTGTGCAGACTAAAGCCTTGTTTTCAACGCATACTGTTACACAGGATAATTCGGTTGGTTCCATTTGTTTGTACTCATAGAACAGAGCCTTGGGGGCAAGCTGAACATGCTCAGCTTGGTGTGTATTTGTAGGTTTATTACTGGGAGGGCACATGTGATCAGCACAGGGCCAATCAGCACTGTCCACACAGAGGGTCAGGGGTCATACAGCCTCATAAGACAGACAATCAGGCAAAAATGAAAACTCCTCCTACAAGCATTAACCAGTGCTCGGCCGAACACTGATAGAAGTCACAAGACTCCTATATACTGCTGTCTGCTGATGAGAAAAGGTATTTAGCAGTTTATATTTACTAAAATAATTGCATTTCCATGTTCTGTGTACTGTGGGAGATTAGATATAGTGATAGATCCTGGGTTTAGTAACACGCTAAGGGTTTCCCCATGTTAAATTGTTGAGAAAGGCTGGGTTAGACTGAGATGATGACATCAGCCTGCTGCAGGCAGGAGAAGACATTTCCTTGGTCTTCTCCTCCGCAGTGATCAGGCTGCAACATTGTAACTTTGTAGCAAATCACAAGGTGAGAGGCAGCAGCAGGGGCCGAACTGCACAGACACTAGGACAGGGGTAGGCAACCTTTTGAGCACAGTGTGCCGAAAAATGTTTTCAAAGAATTAGAGCGTGCCGATTTTATAACAAAAAAAAATGAAAACTTCACACTCTCAATCACGAAAATAACTTTTTATGAAGTAAATGCTGTAAACGGCTTTAGTAGTGAGAAATTAACATCCTGCACTCTCATGCACCAATTTCAGCACCAATTTCTGCAACTCCACACCTCAGATCACTGTCCCCCCTGCAAATCTGTTTCACCGCTGTAACCCCCTACACATCTGCCCCACCACTGTACCCCCCTGCTCATCTGCCCCACCACTGTACCCCCCTGCTCATTAGCCCCACCACTGTACCCCCCTGCACATCTGCCCCACCACTGTACCCCCCTGCTCATTAGCCCCACCACTGTACCCCCCTGCTCATTAGCCCCACCACTGTACCCCCCTGCTCATCTGCCCCACCACTGTACCCCCCTGCTCATTAGCCCCACCACTGTACCCCCCTGCACATCTGCCCCACCACTGTAATCCCCAGCACGTCTGCCACACCACTGTAACCCCCTGCACATCTGCCCCACCACTGTACATCTGCCCCACCACTGTACTACCCTGCACATCTGCCTCACCACTGTACTACCCTGCACATCTGCCTCACCACTGTACCCCCATGCTCATCTGCCCCACCACTGTACCCCCTGCTCATCTGCTCTACCACTGTAACCCCCTGCACATCTGCCCCACCACTGTACATCTGCCCCACCACTGTACCCCCCTGATCATCTGCCCCACCACTGTACCCCCTGCTCATCTGCTCTACCACTGTAACCCCCTGTACATCTGCCCCACCACTGTACCCCCATTGCTCATCTGCCCCACCACTGTACCCCCTGCTCAGCTGCCCCACCAGTGTACCCCCCTGCTCATCTGCCCCACCACTGTAAACCCCTGCACATCTGCCTACCCCTGTAATACCCTGCACATCAGCCCCACCTCTGTACCCCCTTGCTCATCTGTCCCACCACTGTAACCCCCTGTACATCTGCCCCACCACTGTACCACCCTGATCTTCTGTCCCACCACTGTAACCCTTTGTTCATCTGCCCCATCACTGTACCTCCATGCACATCTGCTCCACCACTGAACCATCTTCTCATCTGTCCAAACCCTGAACTTATCTGCTCACCTGCCCCACCACTGTAACCCCCTTTCTCATTTGCCCCACAACTGTACCTCTTGCACATCTGTCCCACCTCTGTTCCCCCTGCTCTTCTGTCCCACCACTGTACACCCCTGCTCATCTGCCCCACCACTGTACCCTCCTGCTCAGCTGCCCCACCAGTGTACCCCCCTGCTCATCTCCCCCACCACTGTAACCCCCTACACATCTCTCCCACCACTGTAATCCCCTGCTCATCTGCCCCACCACTGTACTCCCTGCTCATCTGCCCCACCACTGTACCCCCTGCTCATCTGCTCTACCACTGTAACCCCCTGTACATCTGCCCCACCACTGTACCCCCCTGCTCATCTGCCCCACCACTGTACCCCCTGCTCAGCTGCCCCACCAGTGTACCCCCCTGCTCATCTGCCCCACCACTGTAAACCCCATGCTCATCTGCTCCGCCACTGTAACCCCCTACACATCTGCCCCACCACTGTACTACCCTGCACATCTGCCCCTACTCTGTACCCCCCTGCTGATCTGTCCCACTACTGTAACCCCCTGTACATCTGCCCCACCACTGTACCACCCTGCTCTTCTGTCCCACCACTGTAACCCCCTGTTCACCTGCCCCACCACTGTACCTCCATACACATCTGCTCCACCACTGAACCATCTTCTCACCAGTCCTAACCCTGAACTTATCTGCTAACCTGCCCCACCACTGTAACCCCCTTTCTCATTTGCCCCACAACTGTACCTCTTGCATATCTATCCCACCTCTGTTCCCCCTGCTCTTCTGTCCCACCACTGTACACCCCTGCTCATCTGCTCCACCACTGTAACTCTCTGCTCATCTGCTCCACCACTGTAACCCCCTCCACATCTGCCCCACCACTGTACCCCCTGCTCATCTGCCCCACCACTGTACCCCCTGCTCACCTCCCCCACCACTGTACCCCCCTGCTCATCTGCCCTACCACTGTAAACCCCCTGCTCATCTGCTCTACCACTGTAGCCCCCTACACATCTGCCCCACCACTGTAATCCCCTGCACATCTCACCCACCACTGTAATCTCCTGCACATCTCCCCCACCACTGTAATCCCCTGCACATCTGCCCTACCACTGTACTACCCTGCACATCTGCCCGACCTCTGTAGCCCCCTGCTTACCTGTCCCAGCACTGTAACCCCCTGTACATTTGCCCCACCACTGTACCACCCTGCTCTTCTGTCCCACCACTGTAACCCCCTCTTTATCTGCCCCACCACTGTACCTCCATGCACATCTGCTCCACCACTGAACCATCTCCTCATTTGTCCTAACACTGAACTTATCTGCCCATCTGCCCCACCACTGTAACCCCCTTTCTCATCTGCCCCACAACTGTACCTCCTGCACATCTGTCCCACCTCTGTTCCTCCTGCTCTTCTGTCCCACCACTGTAACACCTTGTTCATGTGTTCCACTGATGTACCTCCTTTCCCCTCTGCACATCTGCTCCACCTCTGTACCCCCTGCTCCTCTGCCGCACCGCTGGGATCCCCTGCTCATCTGTCCCAACAATGTACCTTCTTTCTCCTGTGCCCCAACACTGAACCCCCCCCTGCTCATCTGCCCCACAACTGTACCTCCATGCACATCTGCTCCACCACTGAACCATCTCCTCATCTGTCCTAACACTGAACTTATCTGCTCATCTGTCCCACCACTGTAACCCCCTGCTTTTGTGTCCCATCGCTGAACCCCCTTTTCATCCCTCCCACCACTGTACCTCCTGCACATCTGCCCCACCACTGTACGCCCTTGCTCTTCTGTCCCACCAGTGTCCCCCCTCCTCATCTGCCCAATCAATGTACCCCTTTTCTCATCTGCCCCACCACTGTACCTCCTTGCACATCTGTCACCGTATTCCCATGCTCTTTATTTATTATTTATTTTATATATATATATATATACCGTATTTATCGGTGTATAACACGCGCCCCAAGTTTAGGAGGGAATTTTAAGGAAAAAAACTTTTAGGAGGAAAGTTTAAGGAAAAAAACTTACATTTAAATGCCCATCAATGCAGCCTCATCAGTGTCCTTCTGCAGCCTTGTCAGTGTCCATCTGTAGTGTTGTCCCTGATTGCAGCCTTGTCCCCCATTGCAGCCTTGAACCCCATTGCAGCCTTGTCCCCCATTGCAGCCTTGTCCCCCATTGCAGCCTTGTCCCCATTGCAGCCTTGTCCCCCATTGCAGCCTTGTCCCCCTTTGCAGCCTTGTCCCCCATTGCAGCCTTGTTAGTGTCCATCTGTAGTCTGTGCATCTTTGAAAATGGCGCCACCGTTCTCGGCCGCTTTCGGCCATTCTCGGCGGCATTCGGCTGCTTTCGGCCATTCTCGGGCGCTCTCGGGCGCTCTCAGACGCACTCGGCTTTCGGCGGCTCCCGCGTGACTGCGAGAGGCGCTGAGAATGCCCGAAAGCGGCTGAAAGCCGTCGAGAATGGCCGAGAGCCGCTGAGAATTGCCGAAAGCGGCCGAGAGCCGCCGAGAATGGCTAAAAGCGGCCGAGAACGGCGGCGCCATTTTCAAAGCCGCCGAGAAAAGCTAAAAGCCGCTGAGAGAGGCCAAAAAGCTTACGATCGGCGGGGGATCGGCGTATAACACGCACCCACGATTTTCCCCTGATTTTCAGGGGAAAAAAGTGCGTGTTATACGCCAATAAATACGGTATATATATACACACAGTATCTCACAAAAGTGAGTACACCCCTCACATTTTTGTAAATCTTTCATTATATCTTTTCATGTGATAACACTGAAGAAATTACACTTTGATACAATGTAAAGTAGTGAGTGTACAGCTTGTATAACAGTGTAAATCTGTCCCCTCAAAATAACTCAACACACAGCCATTAATGTCTAAACCGCTGCCAACAAAAGCAAGTACACCCCTAAGTGAAAATATCCAAATTGGGTCCAAAGTGTCAATATTTTGTGTGGCCACCATTATTTTCCAGCACTGCCTTAACCCTCTTGGGCATGGAGTTCATCAGAGCTTCACAGGTTGTCACTGGAGTCCTCTTCCCCTCCTCCATGACGATATCATGAAGCTGGTGGATGTTAGAGACCTTGCGCTTCTCCACCTTCTGTTTCAGGATGCCCCACAGGTGCTCAATAGGGTTTAGGTGTGGAAACATGCTTGGCTGGTCCATCACCTCTACCCTCAGCTTCTTTAGCAAGGCAGTGGTCGTCTTGGAGGAGTCTCGGAGGTGTGTTTGGGTTCGTTATCATGTTGGAATACTGCCCTGCGGCCGAGTCTCCAAAGGGAGGGGTTCATGCTCTGCTTCAGTATGTCACAGTACATGTTGGCATTCATGGTTCCCTCAATGAACTATATCTCCCCAGTGCCAGCAGCACTCATGCAGCCCCAGACCATGACACTGCCAGCACCATGATTGACTGTAGGCAAGACACACTTGTCTTTGTACTCCTCACCTGGTTTCCGCCACACATGCTTGACACCATCTGAACCAAATACATTTATCTTGGTCTCATCAGACCACAGGACATGGTTCCAGTAATCCTTGCCCTTATAAAAGGAAATTGCCTATTGAGAACGTCAACATATGATGAAACGCGTCTGGGAGGGGCGTGCTGACGTCACCATGTTGTTCTATTGAGGACGGGAGTGTGTCCGGAGGCCGGCCGGCTTCGTTTTAACTTTTCTTCAGCTTTTAATCTTCACATTTATGTAAGTGTTACTCTTTTCAAAATAAATCCATATTATGCAGTATTACACTATTGGCTCTTTCATCATATATGCACCGCTGAGTTCGGGTTGAGTGGTCAGGACGTATTTACACCGTTCCGGTCTGGAGTCCGGCTTGGACCGTAATATACCTGCCCTCTTTGTTTGCATATCTGGTAGGTTCGTTAATATCAGTGTCTGCTCACTTGGTGTTTGGTTCCTGGTCTTATTGAATCTGCGCACAAGAGTCTGTCATCTGGTAAGCAGTTTGCACTATTAGTTTTCAGCACTTGGTGGAACTTTCCTTCACATACCTTTGGGGTGACTGATATACGCTGACTGTCCACTTATGTCTGGTAAGCAGATTTTTGGTGTCGTTTGTAGCTTTCACCTATTCACCTCCATTTTTTGCATGATTGCATGATATTCACTATATTGTCCTGGCCATTTAGCACAGGATTTTATATGATCACATATGATTTATGGCTAGTTGAGTGTCACATTTTTTTCTGGTTTGGAGTGTTTTTTATGTCAACAGTATTACGCTATATTTTTTGTCATATATTTTCGGACCATAATCTGTGGATCCACGGGACGAGGGCGTTCTTCCTGCTTCATCTGGATTGTTCATCTAGAGGCCCAGGCTGGGTTTAAGCCGCTCGCCCTTTTTTTGGCTTACTTCTGGTAAGCACAATATTTATTGGTGTGTTCCGGAAATTGTGTCCTTCATCACTGTTCCTCTTTGGATGTAGTTTGTGTTATAAACTTACCTTCCTTCCTTGGATCACAATTGGGACTATCTATTTATGTATGGGACTTCACAGTTGGACTATTGTTCACATTACTTTATAGCGCGGTTTTCTTGCTTTTTTGATTTTTTTAATCCTTGCCCTTAGTCTGCTTGTCTTCAGCAAACTGTTTGTGGGCTTTCTTGTGCATCATCTTTGGAAGAGGCTTCCATCTGGGACGATAGCATGCAGACCAATTTGATGCAGTGTGCGGCATATGGTCTGAGCACTGACAGACTGACCCCCCACCCATTCAACCTCTGCAGCAATGTTGGCAGTACTCATACGTCTATTTCTCATAGACAACCTCTGGATATAACGCTGAGCACGCGCATTCAACTTTTTTGGTCGACCATGGCGAGGCCTGTTCTGAGTGGAACCTGTCCTGTTAAACCGCTGTATGGTCTTGGCAGCTCAGTTTCAGAGTCTTGGCAATCTTCTTATAGCCTAGACCATCTATATGTAGAGCAACAATTCTTTTTTTCAGATCCTCAGAGAGTTCTTTCCCTTGAGGTGCCATGTTGAACTTCCAGTGACCAGTATGAGAGAGTGAGAGCGATAACACCAAATTTAACTCACCTGCTCCCCATTCACACCTGAGACCTTATAACTCTAATGAGTCACATGACACCAGGGAGGGAAAATGGCTAATTGGGCCCAATTAGGACATTTTCACTTAGGGGTGTACTCACTTCTGTTGCCAGCGGTTTAGACATTATTGGCTGTGTGTTGAGTTATTTTGAGGGGACAGCAAATTTACACTGTTATACAAGCTGTACATCTCTTTCTTCCATTCAAACCTCACCATCATGGGCAAGACCAAAGAGCTGTCAAAAGAAGTCAGGGACAAGATTGTAGACCTGCACAAGGCTGGAATGGGTTACAAGACCATCAGCAAGAAGCTTGGTGAGAAGGAGAAAACAGTTTGAGTGATTATTCGCAAATGGAAGAAATACAAAATAGCCATCAATCGCGCTCGGTCTGGAGCTCCATGCAAGATTTTGCCTTATGGGGTAAGGATGATTATGAGAAAAGTGAGGGATCAGCCCAGAACTACACGGGAGGAGCTTGTAAATGATCTCAAGGCAGTTGGGACCACAGTCACCAAACACAATACGCCGTCATGGATTGAAATCCTAGCTACAGTATGCTGGGAACTCAGTGTACTCTCCTCCAATGATCACGCTTGTCCTGACACGCCCCCACTGCACAGCCATTTACTGGGAAGCTCAGTGTGCTGCTGCTTCTCCTCCCCCAGCTATGCCCTTATAAAAAAGGGAAGAAGTAATTTATAATGTTTTTTCTATATCTACACAAAAATGTTTTGCCTTTCATTTCTATTTTAAACTACATACATAGTATTATATAGTAGGTAAGGTTGAAAAAAGACATAAAGTCCATCAAGTCCAACCTACAGTATTTGAATGAATGGGTTGCAAGGTGATTGTTTACAGTCATTTTAAGTTTCCTTGGTATCATTAGCACATGCTTGGTATAATTGGTTAACAATTCACCTGACTCTAATCCTACAAAATCACTGGCTTTGAGCAAGTGTAAAGCTTCGTACACAAGATCGGATTGTTGGCAAACAGAGCATCAGACTTTTGTCCAAAGGGCTTGTGCCGGGAACTTGTCTTGCATACAAATTGTCACAATTGTCGGCCAACAAACACGAACATAGTGACGTTCTACGTTGAATTTCAGCTCTTGAGCACCACCCATCTTCTGCTAATGTCGTGTTTGGTGAACATTGATTTCAAGCATGTGTGTTTGTACTTTTGTGTGACGGACTTGTGTACAGACGATACGAAAATCTGACAACAGACCGTTGTCTGCCGAAAATTTACTATCCAACATTTGTTGGCGGAAAGTTGGACAACAATTGTCTGAAGGAGCGTACTAACGGTTGGATTTTAGGCAGTCTGTCATCACAATTCCCTGCCGAAAATCTGATCGTGTGTACGAGACTTAAGAATTGATGCTGGTTTGAAGCCAAAGGGTAGTCACACCAAATATTCACTTTGCACTTTGTAAACTGATAAGAATAAGCAATAAAAAAAATATATATATATATATATTTGAAAGCATTATATATATATATACCGTATTTATCGGCGTATAACACGCGCCGGCGTATAACACGCACCCCAAGTTTAGGAGAGAATTTTAAGGAAAAAAACTTTTAGGAGGGAAGTTTAAGGAAAAGAAACTTACATTAAAATGCCCATCAATGCAGCCTCATCAGTGTTCATCTGCAGCCTTGTTAGTGTCATTGCAGCCTTTTCAGTGTCAGTGCAGCCTTGTCAGTGCAGCCTTGTCCCTGTGCAGCCTTGTCAGTGCAGCCTTGTCCCTGTGCAACCTTGTCAGTGCAGCCTTGTCCCCAGTGCAGTCTTGTCAGTGCAGCCTTGTCCCCAGTGCAGTCTTGTCAGTGCAGCCTTGTCAGTGCAGCCTTGTCCCCAGTGCAGTCTTGTCAGTGCAGCCTTGTCCCCAGTGCAGTCTTGTCAGTGCAGCCTTGTCCCCAGTGCAGTCTTGTCAGTGCAGCCTTGTCCCCAGTGCAGCTTTGTCCCCAGTGCAGCCTTGTCCCCAGTGCAGCCTTGTCCCCAGTGCAGCCTTGTCCCCAGTGTCCATGTCTACCGCCTGCCACCGCCATACACATGCTAGTAGTTTTAAATATGGCGCCGCGGAGTTCGGAGGGACTCGGCGCCGGCGGAACTGAACGAACACCGCCGAGATACACATACCCGAGTGTGAAGGGGGATGGTTAATGCGCTACCCAAAAGACAATAAAAATTGTGAAAAATGAAAAATAGCTGCTACAATACCATGTGACAAAAAGGGGAAAACAAATGTAGAAATAAATTGCAGCGCTAAAAACACACACAAAAAGTGTAAATGATGAATAAAGTTCAAAAGTGCATATAGACGTAATGTCCTAGGAGGAGCAGATATGTGGTCCAAAGGAACAAAACAGTCCACAGTAAGAATGGATGATCCGTGTACCAATCCTGTCTGCTTCCCAACCTTCTGCTTATATATCATCAATTAAAGCGAATAGATGGAATACGCTTACCAGAGCAGTTGGATTCTACTGCCATGAGCATAGAATCAATGGAGCTTAGTGCCACCCAGGGCGAAGTGGTGAAATGTTGGAGGCAAGGGTAGAGCCTCTACCGGACCGGGACGTCCTCTCTCTCTCAGCAGGAGCGGAGCCGGAAATGGGTTCGGGAAAACGTGGTAGTTTCTCAGTTCTCCAGAGTATGTGGAAAGAAGAAGAAATGCTCCCACATAGTATAACTTCTGGGTGTTTTTTATTTTTAAAAAACCACAATACATATAAAAATTGTGATCACAAAGATAAAATGACAAGCAGTGTATGGGGTCTGTAAAAAGCCGCCCTACGCGTTTCGGTCCAATGACCTTCAACAGAGGCATGCAAAAAGCCGCGTAGGGCGGCTTTTTACAGACCCCATACACTGCTTGTCATTTTATCTTTGTGATCACAATTTTTATATGTATCGTGGTTTTTTAAAAATAAAAAACACCCAGAAGTTATACTATGTGGGAGCATTTCTTCTTCTTTCCACATACTCTGGAGAACTGAGAAACTACCACGTTTTCCCGAACCCATTTCCGGCTCCGCTCCTGCTGAGAGAGAGAGGACGTCCCGGTCCGGTAGAGGCTCTACCCTTGCCTCCAACATTTCACCACTTCGCCCTGGGTGGCACTAAGCTCCATTGATTCTATGCTCATGGCAGTAGAATCCAACTGCTCTGGTAAGCGTATTCCATCTATTCGCTTTAATTGATGATATATAAGCAGAAGGTTGGGAAGCAGACAGGATTGGTACACGGATCATCCATTCTTACTGTGGACTGTTTTGTTCCTTTGGACCACATATCTGCTCCTCCTAGGACATTACGTCTATATGCACTTTTGAACTTTATTCATCATTTACACTTTTTGTGTGTGTTTTTAGCGCTGCAATTTATTTCTACATACCCGAGTGTATTCGGCTCTTTCCGGCGCCGCTCACAGTCCCGCCCAGTCCCGCCCTATGATGGACATAACACAGGTCCAATGGCGGGACTGGGCGTGACTGTGAGCGGCGCTGGAAAGAGCCGAATACACTCGGGTATGTGTATCTCGGCTCTGTGATTTCGGCGGCGCTCGTTCAGCACCGCCGAGTCCCTCCGAACTCCGCGGCGCCATATTTAAAACTACTCGCGATGTGAATGTCGGCGATGATCGCCGACATTCACATAGCGATAGCGGGGATCGGCGTATAACACGCACCCACGACTTTCCCCTGATTTTAAGGAGAAAAAAGTCCGTGTTATACGCCGATAAATACGGTATATACATATATATATATACATACAGTGCCTTGCAAAAGTATTCACCCCCTTGGCATTCTTCGTGTTTTGTTGCCTCACAACCTGGAATTAACATGGATTGTTTGAGGATTTGCATCATTTAATTTACAGAACATGCCCACAACTTTTTTCTTTATTGTGAAGCAAACAACAAATAGGACAAAATAACAGAAAAAGTCAATGTGCATAACTATTCACCCCCCTAAAGTCAATACTTTGTAGAGCCACCATTTGCAGCTATCACAGCTCCAGGTCGCTTTGGATAAGTCTCTATGAGCTTGCCACATCTTACCACTGTTATTTTTGCCCATTCCTCCTTGCAAAACTGCTCCAGCTCCTTCAAGTTGGATGGTTTGCGCTTGTGAACAGCAATTGGATTGAGGTCTTGGCTTTGACTAGGCCATTCCAACACATTTACTTGTGTTTAGCACCATCCATCTTTCCCTCAACTCTGACCAGTTTCCCAGTCCTGACTGCTGAGAAACATCCCCACAGCATGATGCTGCCATCACCATGTTTCACTGTGGGTGTTCTTTGGGTGATGTGATGTTTTGGGTTTGCGCTAGACATAGATGTTTACGTTGATGGCCAAAAAGTTCAATTTTACTCTCATCAGACCAGAGCATCCTCCTCCATACATTTTGGGAGTCTCCCACATGCCTTTTCGCAAACTCAAAACATGCCATTTTGTTTTTTGCTGTTGTTTGCTGTTGTGCCATGTTCTTTCCATTTGGTTATGATAGATTTGATGGTGCTCCTAGAGATCATCAAAGATTTGGATATTTTTTTATAACCTGACCCTGACTTGTACTTCTCAACAACATTGTCCCTTACTTGTTTGGAGAGTTCCTTGGTCTTCATGGCAGTGTTTGGTTAGTGGTGCCTCTTGCTTAGGTGTTGCAGCCTCTGGGGCCTCAAAAAGGTGTGTATATGTAATGACAGATCATGTGACACTTAGATTGCACACAGGTGGACATCATTTCACTAATTATGCGACTTCTGAAGGTAATTGGTTGCACCAGAGCTTTTTATGGGCTTCATAACAAAGGGGGTGAATACATACGCACATGCTAATTATCAGTTTTTGTATTTCTGAAAAAAAAACCAAAACATTGAACTAAAGGCTGTAATGTAACAAAATAGGTAAAAAGCCAAGGGGGTGAATACTTTTGCAAGACACAGTGTATATATATATATATAGCCTTTCAAGCTGCAGAGGGGGAAGGTCACTGTGGGCAGTTCCAGGATGGGGGCTTATTGGTGGGTTAGCTCCGCTGCCATGGCCGGCTACAAATAGTTTTCATGATTGATAGGAATTCTCTTTTATCTGATTTGATGATTTGGCAACTCCTGGATTTTTTTGGTGATGATAAATCTGAGTCCCACCTCTTTAAAAAAGAAAAAAAAAAAATTCTGTCATTAGCGTGTTTGTCATAGTGGTTCTGTCATTAGCGTGTTTGTCATAGTGGTTCTGTCATTAGCGTGTTTGTTATAGCGGTTCTGTCATTAGCGTGTTTGTCATAACGGTTCTGTCATTAGCGTGTTTGTCATAGTGGTTCTGTCATTAGCGTGTTTGTCATAACGGTTCTGTCATCAGTGTGTTTGTCATAATGGTTCTGTCATCAGTGTGTTTGTCATAGCGGTTCTGTCATTAGCGTGTTTGTGATAGCGGTTCTGTCATTAGCGTGTTTGTGATAGCGGTTCTGTCATTAGCGTGTTTGGCATAGTGATTCTGTCATTAGCGTATTCTGTCATAGCAATGTCTGTCAGAAGCATGTTTCTGTCATAGCGGGTCTGTCACCAGCGTGTTCTATCATAGCTTTTCATTCGCAGCATTTTCCTGTCGTTAGCATTTTTCCTGTCGTTAGCATTTTACTTGTCGTAAGCATTTTTCTTGTCGTAAGC
The DNA here is from genome assembly GCA_037952835.1 of Lithobates septentrionalis. Lineage (NCBI taxonomy): Eukaryota > Metazoa > Chordata > Amphibia > Anura > Ranidae > Lithobates > Lithobates septentrionalis. The sequence goes on along the minus strand of JBBDGP010000072.1, from coordinate 966,831 downwards.
ATTTTTCTGTAGCAGCATTTCATTCGTGGCATTTTCCTGTCGCAGGATTTCCCTGTCGTAAGCGTTTCATTCGTAGTTTTTTCATGTCACAGCATTCCATTCGTAGCATTTTCCTGTCACAGCATTCCATTCGTAGCATTTTCCTGTCGCAGCATTTTATTCGCAGCATTTTCCTGTCGTAGCATTTCTGTTGGCTAGTGCTCACATCTAGGATCTGTCACGTCTACAGATCCATACGGGCTGAGGTTTCTTTTTCAACTGATTGCCGTCCCACAATCTTCTCGCCCATATAACATACGTCAAACGATGTGCACTCATTTCATTACACTTGTACGCCTACCCACCACGGTCTGTGGGTACACTAGCCCTGAAGGATTGTTTTACCTGTCTCTGTTGTTCTGTGGTAGCATTACATAGGCAGCATTTCTGTTAGCTAGGGCTCACATCCAGGGTCTGTCATGTCTACGGACCCATACGGGCTGAGGTTTCGTTTTTAATTGATTGTTGTCCCACAATCTTCTCGCCTGTATAACATACGTCATACGTGCACGTTCACCATTACACCTTTACTACTACCCACCACGGTCTGTGGGTACATCAGCCCTGAGTGTTAGTTTTTAATTACCTGTCTTGGCACTGCAGGTTGCTCGGGCTCGCTCAATACATACACTAAGGGCATGTCATCGTTAGGTTCACATTCACGCGCTGTTGGTCTTGTCATTTCTGCACCTACATCCTCATACTTGTTAGGTACATAGGGGTGGTGTTGTTTTCGTGGGTTGGTTGTCTGTTTTCATTTCTCTAGTTTGTGTTTCCTTAGATCAGAGCATGTCATGCGTTTCGGAAGCGGCCAATTCACATTCATCCCTCTACCACCGCATGGGGGTTTCAGTGCATGGTAGCACCCCAGCATTAAGGGGTGGGACCATACCAAACTCACAGCTGAGTTTTATCGCTGGTGTACCCCTTTCCCGGCCTCTGCTGGGAGGGCAGTATTTTAGGTGGTTATTCCGAACTCCGGCCCAACCTCTTCCATCCACCAGAGCAGCACATGCTGCTATGCATGTTTCTTCAACCCAGTTCATGCGGTACTTAAAGCGATCTTACATTCATGCTACAATTGTTAGACAGTTTGGAGGGGATCATAGCCCGCTCGGCTTGCGCAGAGGTGTCAGCTGCGGCTCCTGCTCTCCCTCAGTACGCCTGCAGGTATTGTTAGAATTTCTTTACAGTGGCATGTAGAACTGGGGGCAAGCTTGGTCACAGTTGTTCGATCTGGCCAATGGTTCTTTATCCAGAGTATTCCGAGGGCTTCTACCAAGGGTGGGAAGGTTTCATAGGTTCATGTCTCCGGCTTTCGCTGCATATTGCCTCAGCAATTTGGCCTCATCTGCCAACGCTATCTAGTATCCATCAGGTGACCAGCATTTTAGGCCCCTACAACTCCTGACAGTCTGTCCATTTTTTGATGCTCATCCTCTCTAAGCTGTCAAGGGTATTCAGGGAAGTCAAGGATGTTCTCTTTGGCACGGCCACCAGGTACCGACCAGGTACGTGGTGTTGCAGACTTCCTGTCGCCTACCGTTGGCTCAGTTCCCAGTTAGTGCTACAGGCAGTTCTCTTACTTTGCTTACTACTTCCCTATCATTAGTATAGATGGATAAGCCAGAGGTTCATGGTTCATTACAGTACCACAGTTACGGTGTCTGATCAAGTATTTGTCCTCCTCTGCTCTTTCTTCCTCTCCCTATGCATCCTCTCACTAAAACAGTTCGTTCTCATGTCCAGGTTACTTGCCAAACTAGGCTCGAATCCAAACCCCTTTTCTGGTTATTCGTCTGGATCAGAGGTAACTTTCATAGGTCCCGAACAGTCGGTCCCTTGTTCATCATCAGGTACATGGGGCGCTGAAGATCCTCCGTTTTAGCAGCTACATACGTAAACCCCCTTTGTAGTCATCCAGGTTTTCGCTATTTTCTGTACGGATGGCTGTTGCTGGCCCTTCATTGAAGCTTTCACATCACACCTACTTTGTGTCTCTTTTTGCCCTCTTTTAGGCATACTGACCAGCCAGGCCAAGGCACACCTTAGGTCTTGGTAGTTGGAACTATCGCATTTCCAAGTGAAGACTCTGACTACAAGTTGAAGGCTGGCCGCAGGCTAGCCTGTATATGTAGGAGGAGTCTGAGGGCTATGTATCCCTCCTCCTCCTCCATCAGATCCTTCGTCGGATAATTTCCGGGTTCCCATCCACCCGTTCCCCCTTATTTTCATAATTTCATTTACATTTCAAACATATTTATTCGGGGTATGCCCTCTTTTAGGCATACTGACCAGCCAGGCCAAGGCACACCTCAGGTCTTGGTAGTTAGAACTATCGCATTTCCAAGTGAAGACTCTGACTACAAATATATGTATATGTATATATATATATATATATATATATATATATATATATATATATATATATATATATATATATATATATATATATATATATATATATATATTATACACACACGCACACAAATAATACATATGCTTAAAAGTGACTATTGATAGTTTTGTCATTTTATTGAACACACCTAATAGAATTGTATACTGAATTCTAGATTGGTGTATTGTGAACCGGACAGACTATTGACAGGTCAGCACAAGTAGGCAATCATCTAATGGATACCACAAAGAAACTATATGCAGTACCTTCAGAAAAAGGAACACAGTGATTACACTAATGGGGCTCATCTACAAATAAAGTACAATGGAACTGCCAGTCTCCATGTCTTTATAATTATTGATTCCTGGTTAGTTTCACTTGTGTTTCTATACCACTACTACTGTATAACTACCACTATGAAAATTGCTGCCATGCCTACTATATTGTTGCTCTGGCTGCTTTTATTACTTTTACAATTTCTGCTCATATTGCACATGTATTGGGTACTAAGGGGATACTAATATTTATAGGTAACGTTGATCCAGGGAAAATTAGATTGTCTCTTGAGAGATCAGGAAGGCATGTTTTCCCATGGTGGAGCATATTGAATCATGCTTTATTGTTTTTTTTTTGCCTTCCTCTGGATAAACTGTAGGTATAGGATTGTGTACGTCCAATTTCAATGTGTATGTCAAAGATAAAAATATTTTTGGTAATTTGGTTTACAAAATAGATTCATTTTTTAACCACGTGCCTACAGGGCACTTTTACCCGCTTCCTGCCCAGGCCAATGTTTTTAGCTTTTAGCGCTGCAACACTTTGAATGACAATTGCGCAGTTATGCAACACTGTACCCAAATTAAATTTGTATCATTTGTTTTTCACACAAATAGAGATTTCTTTTGGTGATATTTAATCACCACTGGGTTTTTTATTATATTTTTTGCTAAACAAACGACAAAAGATAAAAAATTTTGAGGAAAAAAAAAAACGTTTTTCATAGTTTGTAATAAAATTTAGCAAACAGGTAATTTTTCTCAATCACTGATGGGTGGCAATGATGTGCACTAGTGAGGCGGCACTAATGAGGCAGCACTGATGGACACTGATAGGTGGCACTGATGGGCACTGCTGAGGCGGCAGTGGTGGGCACTGATGAGGAGGCACTGATGTGGCTGCACTGATAGGTGGCACTGATGGGCTGAGTCCAAAGGACAATTAACAAGCCAGGCAATTAACAAGCCTGCAGTGCATGGGATTATTTTCAAGTTTCCCAGAGGTGGGCCTTAAGCTGGATACACACTATACAACTTTTGTTGTTCGATTACCTTTACATTTACCTTCAGCTATGTAGTGCAAGGGTCTGCCTGATTGCATACAAATTGAAAGTGTTTAGGTTTGACCTCATATTATATGGTTTTGGCAAATCTAAAGAAAAAAAAATCTAAAGAAAATTCTATAGTGTGTATCCAGCTTTAAGCTAGAGGCCCCTTTCACACGACAAGCCCACTCGGATCCGCCTGTCCGACATATCCGAGCGGGCCACCCATTGACTCCTATGGGCAGGCAGATGTCGGCGGAGATGTGTCCGCTGCCACCAATCTGCCATCCAATCTGCTCAAAACAGATGTATGACGGATCACAGGGGATGGGATCTGATGAAAATGGACATGCTTTCCGTTTTTGTCCGATCTCCCCATAGAAATCAGCGGGGCTCTGACAGGTCCCTCCCCGCTCAGTGAGCAGAGACGGACCTGTCATCCTCCGGCTCAGCGGAGATCAACAGAGCAATCTCCCACTGAGCTAGCGGACTCCGCTGACTAGATCTGCTCTGTGTGAAAGGGTGAAAGGGGCCTTAGTGTTATTGGTCAGAAGTCATTTCAATGTGATTGTAAAGTCATATATATATACGTATATATTTACCCATAGTTTCACCAATACTAGAATTTAGAGTCCATGTTGAGCTTTGTATCCGACAATGTAGGGACCAGTCACTTAGTACTTTTTCAATGCTTTAATAGGGAACAACTTGAAGAAGTAGCAGGAAGGAAGTAGAAGAAGAGTTGCAGGAAAGTTCAAATATCTTTTCTTAAGATCTCTGAGGACTTAAATTCTCATGGACGAAAGTATTTTCAATCTAGGGTTTAATCTTTGCCCACCCAGATAGGTCTCTCTCACTGAACTAGCAGCTGGAGTGTAACACGAACAAAAAGAAAAGTCTCTGCCACAGACTTTAGAAGAGCGATGTAACTGTACAGTCCTCTGCCACAGGACGTAGTAGTTTTAGATGAACAGCAACACAGTACCAGAACCTTTTAAGCCGACCCGGTAGTACTTGTGTGATAGGTTAGATAAAAAGATGCATCCTCCAATCGAGTCACCAGGCCCCTTTCTAGACCAGCCTTCCGCATGGTCCCTTCCAAGATGGGTCCTCCCCTGGGTCTCCTCAATTGTTCGGCTTCTTGCTGCAGGTCAGACAGCACAGGACCATCCCAGCAGTAGTAGGCCCCAGACAGGCTTCTGGGCCCACTTGCACGGCTGCAGAGTCGCAGCCCTCCGGCCTGGAGGGCCACGAGGTAAGAACTGACCTCTAGCACATGGCGTCTGTCCATAAATACCCTCTCCCTGAATGCACAGCAGCGGACCACCTCTGCCCAGTTGCCTCCAAGAAAGAAGGGCACTCAATATACTTCAGCTTGTTGCTTTCCAACACTGACCTATGGTGATAACGACACCTACAGACAACAGTGTGGAATTGCATGCAACACAGCCAATGCTGGAACAGAGGCTAATTTGGCCATAGATTAAATTTGAACTATGTACAGAACAGATGACCCGCTAAATTTACATATAAGCGGTAGATTAGAAATCTACCAGCGCTACATACTCCCCCCACTAGAATAGACGTTGTCCTCAACGTCTGCCAAAAATATGAGTCTCAAGCCTGAGAGTAGGTATTTGAACAAAAACTTGGATGGAGAAAAAGAAAGGCAGTAAGAAAGAAAGATACAATTCCAAATATTAATACTAGAGCATATTCATATTTAGTCATGTCACAAAAACCCCACTATCTATCTTACTGCAAGACCTAACAGCTTGATAGAAGATCTGGTTATACCTGAAAAACAAAGTTAAACACACAAAATACACATTAGCATCATTAAACAATTTAGGAGCAAAGCCTCACTCCCAAGAGAATGACACTTTCTTCCACACATTTTTTTTTTCAAGGTGAACTAAAAGTAACTTAGAAGTCCATCCCTATCTCTGGGCAGACTCCACTATTTAGCAGAAGAAATCCAGTGTAGCAAAGAGTCTTTGGATATAGAGGGGCCGAGATAAATGAAGTCTCTTGATCTCGAAGTTCTCTAACCCTGGCGTTATCTAACTGTATACCCCAAAGTTGTCTTTTCTTTAGCAGAACAGAAGACAACAGTCTCTTTTGCATTATCACCAATAAAACCGGGGATCCGGTAATGTCAGTTTCTTCCCCTGTTTATCCACGGTGGTGATAAAATAATCAATGTCATCTTTTCCGGGTCTGCAAATGACCACTTTGTCAGCATAGATGTGCCGACCATAGTTCCAGTGCAAGAGACACCCATTGTTCATTGTTCATCCATAGCAGCAGAATAACCAGCTTTCCGGACAGGTTTTGGTACAGACAAATAGTCCCAAACAGCTTCACAGTACAACTGCTCTCAATTAGCCTCAAATTCCTACATAAGTTCTTGAGTAACATAAAGGAATTCCAGACCATACTCTGTGGCAACTCGTTTAGTGAGCACTCTCTGTAAACGGGCAAGTCTAGGTAAAGTTCTGGTTTTTCCCTGACCAGGAGGCACACAAAAATTTGGCGATTTGCGCACCATGGATCCGATGGGTATCGGCTCAGACTCAAACGAACTAGTAACTTTAGACAATGTCTCTGTAATAATACTGTGCGGCTCCACATATGGCGGTAGGGATGAGCCGAACACCCCCCCGGTTCGGTTCGCACCAGAACCTGCGAACGGACCGAAAATTCGCACGAACGTTAGAAGCCCATTGACGTCTATGGGACTCGAACGTTCGAAATCAAAAGTGCTCATTTTAAAGGCTAATTTGCATGGTATTGTCCTAAAGAGAGTTTGGGGACCCGGGTCCTGCCCCAGGGGACATGCATCAATGCAAAAAAACTTTTAAAAACTGACGTTTTTTCAGGAGCAGTGATTTTAATGATGCTTAAAGTAAAAAAAAAAAAGTGAAATATTCCTTTAAATATCGTACCTGGGGGGTGTCTATAGTATGCCTGTAAAGTGGCGCGTGTTTCCCGTGCTTAGAACAGTCCCTGCACAAAATGTCATTTTTAAAGGAAAAAAAGTCATTTAAAACTGCTTGCGGCTTTAATGTAATGTCGGGTCCTGGCAATATGGATGAAAATCAGTGAGACAAACGGCATGGGTACCCCCCAGTCCATTACCAGGCCCTTTGGGTCTTGTATGGATATTAAGGGGAACCCCGCACCCAAATTAAAATAAGGAAAGGCCCTATATACTCTGAACAGCAGTATACAGGCGGTGCAAACAAGACAGGGACTGTAGGTTTGTTGTTAAGTAGAATCTGTTTGTAATTTTGAGCTGGTACATTTTTAACGTGTTTTGCTCCAGCCAAAAAATCTATTTTAAGCTTTTTGGAAAACATAGGGAAGGGTTTATCACCCCTGTGACATTTGTTTTGCTGTCTGTGCTCCTCTTCAGAAGATTTCACCTCACTTTTTTTCCCAGTGATAAATGTTTTTTGAAAATTTGTTTTTTTTTGTGAAACAAGGATTGGTGATAAAGCATCAGTGGAAAGGAGAAATGTTTTTCCCATAATAACTCTTATGCCCCGTACACACGGTCGGATTTTCCGATGGAAAATGTCCGATCGGAGCGTGTTGTCGGAAATTCCAACCGTGTGTGGGCTCCATCGGACATTTTCCATCGGATTTTCCGACACACAAAGTTTGAGAGCAGGATATAAAATTTTCCGACAACAAAATCCGTTGTCGGAAATTCCGATCGTGTGTACACAAACCTGACGGACAAAGTGCCACGCATGCTCAGAATAAATAAAGAGATGAAAGCTATTGGCCACTGCCCCGTTTATAGTCCCGACGTACGTGTTTTACGTCACCACGTTTAGAATGATCGGATTTTCCGACAACTTTGTGTGACCGTGTGTATGCAAGACAAGTTTGAGCCAACATCCGTCGGAAAAAATCCTAGGATTTTGTTGTCGGAATGTCCGAACAAAGTCCGACCGTGTGTACGGGGCATTACAGGAGAGAATTTCCCTTCCTAGGGGTAGATTTCATTTCACTTCCTGTTGTCTCCTTCCGTTTGCAAGTAGGAGTCGTTTGTAAGTTGGATGTTTGAAAGTAGGGGCCTGCCCTATATACTCAGCAGAAATTTGGGCCTTAGGTGTTGTTGTGGCCACAACACTGTAAGCCCTCACAGGGCCCTGCTGTGAAATATTAGATCAACAAGTGTAAGGCTGACCGCAGGTCAGCCTGTAATTGTAGGAGGAGTCAGGCTGCATAAAGCCTGCCCTCCTTCTTCTCCTTCCTGTGGTCGTAGGATCTCGTGTCGTGTGCGTCATTTCCGGTGTGATCTGTCGGATGTCACTTCCGGGTTTTTCCTCTCGGCTAGGAAGATGTGCGGCGGCAAGGGGGGCTCCATGTCTCCAGGCTATCAGTGGCAGGATACGGATTTGGTCAGGGGGGTCCACGGGCAGGCGGCCACCCCCATCTGGACTTTCCCGGGCATCTACTGACATGCCGCTACTCTCCCCATTCAGGGTCTGGTCAGGATCAGAACCCCGCCGGTTCCCAGTGTCAGTTCTGGCACTCTCGGGGCTGAGGTCCTTACGGCTTGTGTCTGGGCACGCGGGCAGGTTACTCAGGTGCTGTTGGTCACTAGCAAGCATGATGCTGTCAGGCTGCACTCTGGCTGGCTCTGCTGTTGCCTGCAGGGCTGGGGGTCTCTGATGTCGGGAGCGGGGATCGGAGTTGGCAGGACTAGGGATGATCATGACTGCATTAGTGATTTTGGTATTTAGGTCCACTGTCACCACTGGCTGTTCATGTACCTGTGGAGAGGTTCGGGGATGCCTTGGATGTTGCAGCATAGATATGTATGGGCAGGGTATGGGATCTCGTGCAGCGTCATTCCCGGGCGACTCTGACGTCACTTCCGGGTTCGGAGCAGCTTGTGCGGTGCCTCGCTTCTCAGCTCTGCATCCACTACGCTGTTTAGTGCCTCTGGGTCGGCAGAGGGGCAGGTAAGGGGAGTCTCGGCTTCCATATTTGGTTACCCCACTCGGGGTTAGTGTTGCTGGGGGTCTTGCGTGGGGAGGGTAGAGGTTGTTGTGGAAAATTAGGTGATTCTGTCAGTTCAGGTCTTATCACACTTCGCCTCCTGGGGAAAGTGTACTGTGTACTCCTCACTGTCAAATAATGGCTTTCAGCCTGAACGTGTTAATGCAATCATGTATTGTAGGTTTTAGTTAATTATTTACGCCTGTCCGTTCCTCCCGGTGCTGACGTGGGGGGTGATCGGCCACCTGTCTGCTCCTCTCCCTGTGCTGCTCTTCTCCCGGTGCAGAACCACCTCCACGTAGGAGCCGCCATCCCGGTACTCGCGCTGTGGGGAAAGGGGATCAGCTGTGGTGTTGCTAAGGTATTTAATTTTTTAATGCGGATGGGGGTGTCCATGGTTCAGTCTGCTGACAGGGCAGCCTGCGGGTGCTGCCTTTTCACCTGCATGGGGCCACGCTACTAGCATCCGGTTACCTCATGCCACGCATGCACAAACACAGGGTTCAGGGGTTAATTCAGGCTGTGGGGTTGTCATGACACTTGCTCATCGCCTGTCATCTCATGATATTCTGTGGGGGTCCTTTGGGGGCATGCAAATTACGATTTCTCATGTAATTTACGGTTTTTCATGTATGTTACGATTTTATGCGATTTACGGTTTCTCATGCAATCACGGTTTCTCATGGATTTATGGTTTCTCATGTATTTTACGGGTTGCATGCGATCTACGATTTCTCATTCATTTTACAATTTTTTCATGCAATTTACAGTTTCTCATGCATTTTACGGTTTTCATGCGATTTATGGTTTCTCATTTATTTTACGGTTTTTCATGCAATTCACGGTTTCGCATGCATTTTACGGTTTTCATGTGATTTGCAATTTCTTATTCATTTTACGGTTTTTCATGCAATTTACGGTTGCTCATGCATGTTAGTTTCGTATGCAATTTACGGTTTCTCATGTTTTTTACAGTTTCCCGTGGTTTTTTTTACGGTTTCTCATGTGATTATGGTTTTTCATGCATTTTACGGTTGCCCGTGCATTGTACGGTTTCTCATGCAATTTTACGGTTTCTCATGCAATTTACAGTTTCTCATGCAATTACGTTTTTCATGCAATTTACAGTGTTCTCATGCAATTTTACAGTGTTCTCATGCAATTTGTCACTTCTTATGCCTATTCATGTTTTTCCTATATTCCTCATGTTTTCCCATGCTTCTCTCGTTTTCCCATGCTTCTCTCGTTTGCCCATGCTTCTCTCGTTTTCCCATGCTTCTCTCGTTTTCCCCTGTTTCTCTCGTTTTCCCATGTCTCTTACGTTTCATGTCATATGCTTTTTATGTCACAGCCTTTCGTTCGCTGCATTACCGTTAGTTAGTGCTCACATTCAGGGTCTGTCACGTTTACAGATCCGTACGGGCTGAGGTTTCGTTTTAGTTGATTGTTGTCCCACAATCTTCTCGCCTGTTTTCCATACGTCATACGTGCACGTTCACCATTACACCTTTACTATTACCCACCACGGTCTGTGAGTACCTTAGCCCTGAGTGTTCGGTTAATTTCCTGTCCGGGCGCTGCAGGTGGCTCGGGCTCGCTCACTGCATACAGTAGGGGGGTGTCATCATTAGGTTCACATTCTTGCGCTCTTGGTCTTGTCATTTCTGCACCCAAATCATCATACTTGTCAGGTACCAGGGGTGTTATGTCTTGGGCTGGTTGTCTGTAATGTTATCTGGTTGCTTTCTAACAGCTGGGTTGTTCATGTTCTACCACTGCAGATTACCCGTCACGTCTATGGGTTTACAGATTGAGGTGATCGTTTTTATTGGCTTGTTCAGTGGCAAGTCTCCTCATCTGTTCTTACGCTGCTTATGTATTTCGTACAAACTCACGTTTCTCTTGCAATTTACGTTTTCTCATGTAATTTACGTTCCATGCAATTTACGTTTCTCATGCAATTTACGTTTCTCATGCAATTTACATTTTCTCATGTAATTTACGTTTCATGCAATTTACGTTTCTCATGCAATTTACGTTTCTCATGCAATTACGTTTCTTAAGCAGTTTACGTTTCTCATGCAATTTACGTTTCTCATGCAATTTACGTTTCTCATGCAATTTACGTTTTCTCATGCAATTTACGTTCTCATGCAATTTATGTTTCTCATGCAATTTTCGTCTCTCATACTAGTTACGTTTCTCATGCAATTTGTTGTTTCTATGATAAACTCACATTTTTATGTTTCTCTCGTTTTCCCAGGTTTCTCATGTTTTCCCAAGGTTACTCTCGTTCTCATGTTCTCACGTTGTTCATTAATTCACGTTCTCGTGCTACCAGTGTTTTTCATGTAGTTGCAGTTTTCTTGCAGCCTCGGTTCTCATGCTGCTCACGATTTCGTCAGCTTGCACTATACATGTGTTTTGTTCACGACCTTTTATTTCCTAGCTACGTCTGGCTGGGATTGGCAAAAGTATGGAACATTGGTAAGTCAGCCATGGCAGCTCCAGCAGCCTTTACGGGCTCAGGGGCTTTAGTAGATTCCGAACTTTCTCAGTCCCTAGGCCAGTATCAGTAGGCTTCCTACTTGGTTTTGTTTTTTGCCTCTTAACTTATATCAGCACAACACTGTTGGGGCGTATCTGGTTGGGACTCAGCATTTCATGTTGTTGGTAGACCCCGACAGGTTTTTCTTTATTTTCGGTGCACTCTATTTAAGCCATCCTCAGGGATCCTGAAGAGTAGCCCTCCTGCTGTGCTCAGCAGACTTCTCATCATGGGTCATTTTTTCTTGTCGTATCTGTCACGCTCTCATGGTCTCCTTTGTGTTGGGTACCAGCTCGGTGCTCAGGCAGCGCTATACCCGGCTCTTTGGGGGTCCTGAGGACAGGGGTATTGCTTTTGGCCGAATCTACGGGTTTGCACCCCGGCCTTTTCTGTTTACATCTGCATGCTCGCAAGACGCTATAATCAGGCGGCACTGTCATCAGGTTTGAAGTCTGGCAAGGCGCGGTACCCGGTGTTGGGCTTTACTAGCTCGGCAGTGCTACATCTGATATTCCCAGGGTTGGTCTTCGGTTGCCTTTTCCTAGCGCTCCCCTCTCCATAGCTCAATGCATACTTCATTGCCACCCCTGTGTTTTTGGCCATTCGGGGTCTGGACCCCAAGGTATACTCTGGCATTCATAAGAGTTAGGAGCAGCTTCTGCAAATTCGTGCCAGGGGCCCCAGGCCTTATTTGGTATTTGGGCAGGTGGAGGTCAGCTTGTTTCTCTGGGTTTGGCCCAGAGCCACTTTTTGAGATATCACAAGCGTTTGTAATTTTGGTAGATTATACGTAATTTCAGTGGGTAATAATTTGGCATCATATTCATCCTACTGGTCATTTTTGCCCCCTTTCAGGCATACTGACCACTTGACCCAGGCACAACTCAGGTCTATGTTCTCTGTTGCTCTTTCTTCCTTTCCTACACTATCCACAGATTGACTCCGAGTACAAGTGTAAGGCTGACCGCAGGTCAGCCTGTAATTGTAGGAGGAGTCAGGCTGCATAAAGCCTGCCCTCCTTCTTCTCCTTCCTGTGGTCGTAGGATCTCGTGTCCCACCCACCCATTCCCTTTTTTCTATTTCATTTTATTTCAATTCATACTTGGGTATGCCCCCTTTTAGGCATACTGACCACTTGACCCAGGCACAACTCAGGTCTATGTTCTCTGTTGCTCTTTGTTCCTTTCCTACACTATCCACAGATTGACTCCGAGTACAATTGTAATTACATGCCCCTTTTGACCAGGGGCAGAAAAATTGGGCCTTTGGTGGTGGTGGTGCCGGTGCCACAACACTGTAAGTCCTCACAGTTACTCTTCGTGGGAGCAGAAACGGGCCCTGCTGTGAAATATTAGATCAAGAATTGTAATTACATGCCCCTGTTGAACAGGGGCTGAAAAATTTGGCCTTAGGCACTGGTGCTGGTGCCACAACACTGCAACCCCTCACAGATACTCTAGTTGGAATGCAGAAACGAGCCCTGCTGCAAAGTATTGCATCAAAAATGGTAATTACACGCCCCTGTTAAACAGGGGCTGAAAAATTAGGCCTTAGGCACTGGTGCTGGTGCCACAACACTGCAACCACTTACAGATACTCTAGTTGGAACGCAGGAATGAGCTTTGCTGCAAAGTATTGCATCAAAAATTGTAATTACACGCCCCAGTTAAACAGGGGCTGAAAAATTGGGCCTTAGGCACTGGTGCTGGTGCCACAACACTGCAACCCCTCACAGATACTCTAGTTGGAAAGCAGGAACGAGCCCTGCTGCAAAGTATTTCATCAAAAATTGTAATTACACGTCCCTGTTAAACAGGGGCTGAAAAATTAGGCCTTAGGCACTGGTGCTGGTGCCACAACACTGCAACCCCTCACAGATACTCTAGTTGGAACGCAGGAATGAGCCCTGCTGCAAAGTATTGCATCAAAAATTGTAATTACACGCCCCCGTTAAACAGGAGCTGAAAAATTGGGCTTTAGGCACTGGTAGCGGCGCCCAGAACCAAAAATGTTCTTACAAGCTATAAGCGTGATCATTGAGGAGGAAGAGGATAATTACTCAGGATAGTCACTCAGCATCAGCATAGGCCGTCTTTGAAGGGATCTGAGATTTCAAAAAAAATTATTCTCTTACATCAGCATCAGGTGCTTGATAGCTGGTGGTGATCCAAGACTGATTCATTTTTATGAAGGTCAGTCGATCGACCGAGTCAGTGGACAGACGCACCCTGTGATCGGTTACAAAGCCTCCAGCAGCACTGAATGTGTGTTCCGAAAGAACGCTGGATGCAGGACAGGCCAGTAGCTCAATTGCATACTGTGCAAGCTGGCCAGTGATCCATCCTCAAGACCCAGTAACCCAGAGGATTTTCGGTGGGAAAGGTCTCCAAGTCAGATCTTGCCCCTAGGTATTCCTGCACCATGTAAAAAAGACGCTGGCGATGGTTGCTGGAACTGATCATACCTTGGGGCTGCGGACTAAAAAATTGTCTGAACGCATCGGTCAGACGGCCACCTTCTCCACCGCTCCTTCTTTGACTGACCGAAGCCTCAGCAACACGTTGTCCAGAAACAGGAGTTTGTAACCTCCCAGTCTCTGGGAACGCATTGGACAGACCTTTCTGCAAGGCCTCCCAAAGATGTTTCATCCTCTGCTCCCTCTGCGACGGCAAGATAAGGTCCGCAACCTTACCCTTGTAACGTGGATCAAGGAGGGTTGCCAGCCAGTATTGGTCCTTCTCCTTGATACCACGAATACAAGGATCCTTACGCAGGCTTTGCAGGATCAGGGAGGCCATGCAGCGTAGGTTTGCTGAGGCATTCGGTCCGGAGTCCTCTGGGTCACTAAGGACGACATGGTCCGCAACCACCTCCTCCCAGCCACGTACAAGTCCATGTGTTTCTTGGGACTGATCCCTTAAAGACTGCTGCTGATGCTGAGTGCCAGGCTACACCTCCATACTGACGCAATCCTCCTCCTCGTCCTCTTCCTGTGTGATCGGCGGGCACGCAGGAACACTGTCTGGATAAAGGGGGCCTTGAGAGCTAAGGAAGTCCTCCTCTTCCTGCCTCTGTTCTGCCTCAAGTGCCCTGTCCATTATTCCACGCAGCGTGTGCTCCAACAGGTGGACAAGGGGGACAGTGTCACTGATGCATGCACTGTCACTGGTTACTATCCTCGTGGCCTCCTCAAATGGTGACAGGACAGTGCATGCATCCCTGATCATGGCCCACTGGCGTGGGGAAAAAGAATCAAGCTCCCCTGACCCTGTCCTGGTGCCATAGTCACACAGGTACTCAATGATGGCCCTCTGCTGCATGTGTAGCTGCTGCAGCATGGCCAACGTTGAGTTTCACCTGGTGGGCATGTCACAGATTAGGTGGTTCTTGGGCAGGTTAAACTCCTTTTGGAGGTCCGCCAGCTGAGCACTGGCATTATATGACTGGCGGAAATGCACACAGACTTTCCTGGCCTGCCTCAGGACATCCTGTAACCTGCCCAAGAACCGCTGCACCACCAAGTTAAGGACGTGAGCCAAACAGGGCACATGGGTCATTTGGCCCTGTCGGAGGGCAGAGAGGAGGTTGGTGCCATTGTCACAAACCACCATTCCTGCCTTAAGTTGGCGTGGCGTCAACCACCTCTGAACCTGCCCCTGCAGAGCTGACAGAACCTCTGCCCCAGTGGGGCTCCTGTCCCCCAAGCACACCAGCTCAAGCACCGCATGGCATCTTTTGGCCTGCGTACTTGCGTAGCCCCTTGAACGCCTATGGAGCACCGCTGGTTCCGAGGACAAAGCACAGGAAGAGGCCTTGGAGGAAGAAGAAGAGGAGGGGGTGGAGGGGAGGAGAGAGGTGTGTCACAATCATTAGTAGTGGCATTTTGGAGGCGTGGTGGCGGAACAACCTCCAACACTACTGCACCTTGTCCTGCATCCTTCCCAGCTGGCAGCAGAGTCACCCAATGCGTGGTGAAACTTAGGTAACGTCCCTGTCCATGCTTGCTGGACCATGAGTCAGCGGTAATATGCACCTTACCGCTGACCGCCCTGTCCAGCGAGGCATGGACATTGCCTTCCACATGCCGGTAGAGAGCCGGATTCGCCTTCCATGAGAAAAAGTGGCGCTTGGGTACCTGCCACTGAGGAACCACACATTCCACAAACTCACGGAAGGGGGCAGAGTCTACCAACTAAAAAGGCAGCAGTTGAAGTGCTAGCAATTTTGACAAGCTAGCATTTAACCGCTGGGCATGTGGATGGCTGGGAGCGAACTTCTTTCGGCGGTGCAGCAGCTGGGGCAGGGAAATTTGCCTGGTACAATCTGACGTCGGTGTACCGAAAGCAGATTGCCCACAAGTACTTGGCTGTGACACACCTGATTCTACACCTTCATTCCTCTCAGTGCAGGTCTCAGAGAGGACTGAAGGTATAGTGGGGTTGGAGATCTCAGCTGATGAGGAGCAAGGAGAGGTCCTCTTTGTTCTTTGTTGTGGGTCCTTTAGATACGCTTGCCAACGAACTGCATGGCAGGTCAACATATGTCTGGTCAAGCATGTGGTGCCCAAGTGGGAGATGTTTTGGCCACGCGAGATACGCTTGAAACATATGTTGCAAATAGCAGCGGTGCGATCTGATGCACTTGTCTCAAAAAAGGCCCACACCAAAGAACTTTTTGAATAACGCGCAGAGACTGCAGTGCCCTGCACATGCGGAGCTTTGGGGTGTGATGCAGTCAGTGTGCTGCCCTTAGGCTGGCCCCTGGAGGGCATCCTGCCTCGTTGGTGATGTGCCGGCTCCTCCTCCTCCTCCTCTTCCTCTCTCCTAACAGGCACCCACGTTGAGTCAGTGAGCTCATCATCCCCTCCCTCCTCATCACTGGAGCAAACCTGGCAGTATGCTGCAGCAGGGGGAGCATGACTGCCAGATTGCTGTCCTTCTTGGGCACCCCCTCTGTCCGTCCTCACGTTACTGCCTTCATCTAGCTCAGTATCATCATAAGAGCCTTCCAAACGCTGGGCATCCTCCTGGAGCATTTACCCAACACTGTGGTCAAACAGTTCGAGGGACTCCTCAGGAGGACATGGTGGGGCTAGGGAAGGAGTCACTGATGCCATTGAGCCGAGGGAAGAGGCCGCATTGGCAGCTGCTTTGCCAGACAAAGTACCCTGAGCATGCGTGAGAGAGGATGAGGAGGATGAGGACGGCTTGGTCATCCACTCGACCAAGTCTTCCGCATATTGCGGCTCGACACGGCCAGCTGCCGAAAAAAAGGCCAAGCGTGTCCCACGGCCACGTGCTGATGAGGATGCACCGTCTCCACGCCTCTAGACACAGAGCCTGCTTGCCCTCTTTTATTGGCTTGTGACTGTCTGCCTCTCCTTGTTGGCCTTCCAGACATACTAATGGCATGTAGCTGCACTAAGCTGGGAGATATATATATATATATATATATATATATATGTACTGATACTGCAGCTAGCAAAATCAACTGCCTGCCTGTAGTATGAGAACACCACCTACCTTCTACAGGTAGCTTTGGCTGAACACTGTGCAGAGCTCGCAAGAAAATAACTTGTAGCTTATTTAGCTGCCTGCGGTAGTGATAGAATCAGGAAAACACCACCAACCTTTTACAGGGAGCTTTAGGTGAACACTGTGCAGAGCTCGCAAAAAAATAACTTGTAGCTTATTTAGCTGCCTGCGGTAGTGATAGGATCAGGAAAACACCACCAACCTTCTACAGGAGGCTTTAGGTGAACACTGTGCAGAGCTCACAAATAAATAACTTGTAGCTTATTTAGCTGCTTGTGGTAGTGATAGGATCAGGAAAACACCACCAACCTTCTACAGGTAGCTTCAGGTGAACACTGTGCAGAGATTGCAAAAAACTAACTTGTAGCTTATTTAGCTGCCTGCGGTAGTGACAGGATCAGGAAAACACCACCAACCTTCTACAAGTAGCTTTAGGTGAACACTGTGCAGAGCTCGCAAAAAACTAACTTGTAGCTTATTTAGCTGCCTGCGGTAGTGATAGGATCAGGAAAACACCACCAACCTTCTACAGGTAGCTTTAGCTACCTGTAGCAGAGCTCGCAAAAAACTAACTTGTAGCTTATTTAGCTGCCTGTGGTAGTGATAGGATCAGGAAAACACCACCAACCTTCTACAGGTAGCTTTAGGTGAACACTGTGCAGAGCTCGCAAAAAAATAACTTGTAGCTTATTTAGCTGCCTGTGGTAGTGATAGGATCAGGAAAACACCACCAACCTTCTACAGGTAGCTTTAGGTGAACACTGTGCAGAGCTCGCAAAAAAATAACTTGTAGCTTATTTAGCTGCCTGCGGTAGTGATAGGATCAGGAATAAACCACCAACCTTCTACAGGTAGCTTTAGCTGAACACTGTGCAGAGCCCGCAAAAAACTAACTTTGTAGTTTTAGCTGAACACTGTGAGGAGGACGCACTACACTAACTTGTAGCTTTAGCTGAACACTGTGCGGAGGTCGCACTACACTATCTTGTAGTTTTAGCTGAACACTGTGAGGAGGACGCACTACCCTACCTTGTAGCTTTAGCTGAACACTGTGCAGGGGTCACACTAAACTAACTTGTAACTTTAGCTGAACACTGTGAGGAGGATGCACTACCCTAACTTGTAGCTTTAGCTGAACACTGTGCAGGGGTCACACTAAACTAACTTGTAGCTTTAGCTGAACACTGTGAGGAGGACGCACTACACTAACTTGTAGCTTTAGCTGAACACTGTGAGGAGGATGCACTACACCAACTTGTAGCTTTAGCTGAACACTGTGAGGAGGACGCACTACCCTAACTTGTAGCTTTAGCTGAACACTGTGCAGAGGTCACACTAAACTAACTTGTAGCTTTAGCTGAACACTGTGAGGAGGACGCACTACCCTAACTTGTAGCTTTAGCTGAACATTGTGCAGAGGTCACACTAAACTAACTTGTAGCTTTAGCTGAACACTGTGAGGAGGACGCACTACACTAACTTGCAGCTTTAGCTGAACACTGTGTGGAGGTCGCATTACACTAACTTGTAGTTTTAGCTGAACACTGTGAGGAGGACGCACTACACCAACTTGTAGCTTTAGCTGAACACAGTGAGGAGGACGCACTACCCTAACTTGTAGCTTTAGCTGAACACTGTGCAGAGGTCACACTAAACTAACTTGTAGCTTTAGCTGAGCACTGTGCAGAGGTCGCACTACACTAACTTGTAGTTTTAGCTGAACACGGTGAGGAGGACGCACTACACCAACTTGTAGCTTTAGCTGAACACTGTGAGGAGGACGCACTACACTAACTTGTAGCTTTAGCCGAACACTGTGCAGAGGTCACACTAAATTAACTTGTAACTTTAGCTCAACACTGTGAGGAGGACGCACTACACTAACTTGTAGTTTTAGCTGAACACTGTGCAGAGGTCACACTAAACTAACTTGTAGCTTTAACTGAACACTGTGAGGAGGATGCACTACACTAACTGTAAATAGTCTAGCCGCCTGACTGTGGTACTAATAGGATCAAAAGAACACCAGCAATTTTCTTCAGGTAGCTGTAAATACTGTAACAAGACAAGCCTGCCTGTCAGTAGGAAGATAACAGGAACGGATCTAGCTAAACTGAATACAGTGTGTATATATATATATATATATATATATATATATATATATATATATACAACACCTGGGATGCATATATACACAATACACTGTAAGTGCAGCTGACTGACTGTCCTGCCTAATCTAGCTAACTCAAACGAAATGACACTGTCTCTCTCTCTCTAAGCAAAGAGCCCGCAAAAAACTAACTTTGTAGTTTTAGCTGAACACTGTGAGGAGGACGCACTACACTAACTTGTAGCTTTAGCTGAACACTGTGCGGAGGTCGCACTACACTATCTTGTAGTTTTAGCTGAACACTGTGAGGAGGACGCACTACCCTACCTTGTAGCTTTAGCTGAACACTGTGCAGGGGTCACACTAAACTAACTTGTAACTTTAGCTGAACACTGTGAGGAGGATGCACTACCCTAACTTGTAGCTTTAGCTGAACACTGTGCAGGGGTCACACTAAACTAACTTGTAGCTTTAGCTGAACACTGTGAGGAGGACGCACTACACTAACTTGTAGCTTTAGCTGAACACTGTGAGGAGGATGCACTACACCAACTTGTAGCTTTAGCTGAACACTGTGAGGAGGACGCACTACCCTAACTTGTAGCTTTAGCTGAACACTGTGCAGAGGTCACACTAAACTAACTTGTAGCTTTAGCTGAACACTGTGAGGAGGACGCACTACCCTAACTTGTAGCTTTAGCTGAACATTGTGCAGAGGTCACACTAAACTAACTTGTAGCTTTAGCTGAACACTGTGAGGAGGACGCACTACACTAACTTGCAGCTTTAGCTGAACACTGTGTGGAGGTCGCATTACACTAACTTGTAGTTTTAGCTGAACACTGTGAGGAGGACGCACTACACCAACTTGTAGCTTTAGCTGAACACAGTGAGGAGGACGCACTACCCTAACTTGTAGCTTTAGCTGAACACTGTGCAGAGGTCACACTAAACTAACTTGTAGCTTTAGCTGAGCACTGTGCAGAGGTCGCACTACACTAACTTGTAGTTTTAGCTGAACACGGTGAGGAGGACGCACTACACCAACTTGTAGCTTTAGCTGAACACTGTGAGGAGGACGCACTACACTAACTTGTAGCTTTAGCCGAACACTGTGCAGAGGTCACACTAAATTAACTTGTAACTTTAGCTCAACACTGTGAGGAGGACGCACTACACTAACTTGTAGTTTTAGCTGAACACTGTGCAGAGGTCACACTAAACTAACTTGTAGCTTTAACTGAACACTGTGAGGAGGATGCACTACACTAACTGTAAATAGTCTAGCCGCCTGACTGTGGTACTAATAGGATCAAAAGAACACCAGCAATTTTCTTCAGGTAGCTGTAAATACTGTAACAAGACAAGCCTGCCTGTCAGTAGGAAGATAACAGGAACGGATCTAGCTAAACTGAATACAGTGTGTATATATATATATATATATATATATATATATATATATATATATATATACAACACCTGGGATGCATATATACACAATACACTGTAAGTGCAGCTGACTGACTGTCCTGCCTAATCTAGCTAACTCAAATGAAATGACACTGTCTCTCTCTCTCTAAGCACGCCGGAACACACTACACAGGGCCAACGGCAAACAATCCCGGACGATGCACCCACATGTAACACTAACCCCCGAAGGAGCTGCTGATGATTTTTATCGGGCTGTTACCGTCACCTCTTTACCCGTAGCTTCACCAATACTAGAACTTAGAGTCTATGTTGAACTTTGTATCCGACAATGTAAGCACCAGTCACTTAGTATTTTTTCAATGCTTTAATAGGGAACAACTTGAAGAAGTAGCAGGAAAGAGGTAGAAGAAGAGTTGCAGGAAAGTTCAAATACCTTTTCTTAAGATCTCTGAGGACTTAAATTCTCATGGACGAAAGTATTTTCAATCCTGGGTTTAATCTTTGCCCACCCGGATAGGTCTCTCTCACTGACCTAGCAGCCGGAGTGTAACACGAACAAAAAGAAAAGTCTCTGCCACAGACTTTAGAAGAGCGATGTAACTGTACAGCCCTCTGCCACAGGATGTAGTAGTTTTAGATGAACAGCAACACAGTACCAGAACCTTTTAAGCCGACCCGGCAGTACTTGTGTGGTAGGTTAGATATAAGATGCGTCCTCCAATCGAGTCACCAGGCCCCTCTCTAGACCAGCCTTCCGCATGATCCCTTCCAAGATGGGTCCTCCCCTGGGTCTTCTCAATTGTTCGGCTTCTTCCCGCAGGACAGACAGCACAGGACCATCCCAGCAGTAGTAGGCCCCAGACAGGCTTCTGGGCCTACTTGCACGGCTGCAGAGTCGCAGCCCTCCGGCCTGGAGGGCCACGAGGTAGGAATTGACCTCTAGCACATGGCGTCTGTCCATAAATACCCTCTTCCAGAATGCACGGCAGCGGACCACGTCTGCCGAGTTGCCTCCAAGAAAGAAGGGCACTCAATATACTTCAGCTTGTTGCTTTCCAACACTGACCTATGGTGATAACGACACCTACAGACAACAGTGTGGAACTGCACGCAACACAGCCAATGCTGGAACAGAGGCTAATTTGGCCATAGATTAAATTTGAACTATGTACAGAACAGATGACGCACTAAATTTACATATAAGCGGTAGATTAGAAATCTACCAGCGCTACATATATATATATTTTTTTTTAATAACAAACATGTTATACATACCTGCTCTGTAAAATGGTTTTGCACAGGGCAGCCCTGATCCTCCTCTTCTGGGGTCCCCCGCTGGCGCTCCTTGCTCCTTCCCCCTGCTGAGTGCCCCCACAGAAAGTCGCTTGCTATAGGGGCATTCATGTGGGCTCGCTCCAGGCCTCGCTCTGTGTGTCCATCAACACACACTGTGCGGCTCGGTCCCGCCCCCCCTCACTGACTGTGATTGACAGCAGCAGGAGCCAATCGTTGCCTTTAAGCCAGTGATGCAGCTCTTGGACACTTCACTGGATTAGGATCGAACTCAGGTAAGTATAAGGGGGCCTGGAGGGTGGGGGGGAGATTATCTTTAACTTAATGCAGAGAATGCATTAGGGTAAAAATCTTTTGCCTTTAGAATCGCTTTAGGTCTGACCGTTTTTCTTGTCACATTTATGACCTCATACACTACCAGTTCATTAACTGCTTCAGATCCGGGCCATTGCCAAATGACGGCAACAGCGCGGATCTAAATTGCCGGGACTACGTCCATTGACGTCGTCCCGTGCACGAGCGGCCTGCGCGCCCCCTGCAGGGCGCGCACGGCGCGCTCGGTGATCAGCGAGTCTATGAGACTCGCCTGATCACAGATCAGAGTAAGGGGTTGGTCCCAACCCCTTACCACATGATCAGCTGTCAGCCAATGACAGCTGATCATGTGATGTAAACAGAGCCGGTAATCGGCTATTTTTCCTCCTCGCGCTGACAGCGTGAGGAGGAAAAAAAAACCCGATCACCGGCGGTCGTGATCGGGACATCAGTCCCGATCACGGCGATCTTATAACAAAAAGCAATAGGCAGCAGTGCTGCCTACCAGTGCCCACCATATTAACCCATCAGTGCCCACAGTGCCATCAATCAGCGCCACCCATCAGTGCCCACAGTGCCACCCATCAGTGCCCACAGTGCCACCCATCAGTGCCCACAGTGCCACCCATCAGTGCCACCCATCAGCACCCACATCAGTGCCACCCATCAGCACCCACATCAGTGCAACCTATCAGTGCCCATCAGTGTCACCTACCAGTGCCCATAAGTGCCCATCAGTGCCGCCCATCACTGCCCATCAGTGCCCCCCATCAGTGCCCCCCATCAGTGCCCCCCATCAGTGCCCCCCATCAGTGCCGCCCATCAGTGCCACCTATCTGTGCCACCTATCTGTGCCACCTATCTGTGCCACCTATCCGTGCCGCCCATCCGTGCCGCCCATCCGTGCCGCCCATCCGTAGCCATCAGTGCCGCCTTATCTGTGCCCATCAGTGCCGCCTTAACTGTGCCTATCAGTGCCGCCTTAACTGTGCCTATCAGTGCCGCCTTAACTGTGCCTATCAGTGCCGCCTTATCTGTGCCTATCCGTGCCCATCAGTGCAGCCTATCAGTGCCCACCAGTGCCGCCTCATCAGTGCATATCAATGAAGGAGAAAAATTACCTGTTTGCAAAATTTTATAACAAACTATTAAACATGATTTTTTTTTTTTTTCAAAATTTTCCATCTTTTTTTGTTTGTTTAGCAAAAAATAAAAACCCCAGCTGTGATTAAATACCACCAAAAGAAAGCTCTATTTGTGGGAAAAAAATGATAAAAATTTCATTTGGGTACAGTGTTGTATGACCGCGCAATTGTCATTCAAAGTGCGACAGCGCTGGAAGCTCAAAATTGGTCTGGGCAGGAGGGGGGTTTAAGTGCCCAGTAAGCAAGTGGTTAAAGTGCACAACACAGCAGCATTATACTGTATCCCAGGACCATGTAGTTGTCAGACTCAGACCAAGCAAGTATAGCTAACTATATGAGCAAAAATAAATGCACACCTCCCAACTTTTTGAGATGGGAATGAGGGACACCTATCAGCAAAAGCATGCAGGCATAGGACACACCCCTTGCCATACCCCCTTAAAGGAGAATTGTACAAAAAAAACAGATTGGTTAAACCCACAAGTGCTTTTACCACTATTATTCCTTTATATCGGCTTTTGGAATTTACAAATTTAGAAATCAGATGAAAGGTTTAGCACTGGGAAACACTTTTTGATAGATAATAAGTGCATTTTATATACAACTATATAGATCAGACCAAAATGTGGGATAAATGAGGAGGAATGAGGGACAGAGGGACATTGCTCCAAATCAGGGACAGTCCCTCGAAATCAGGGACAGTTGGGAGCTATGTAAATGTAATTCCATAAATCTTTTTGCAGGAATTCTTGCATAAGCCCAGTCATGACTGTTCTCTTTAAGGCAACAAATGCACAGTGACTTCTGCCACAAGCCGAGAAGATTATTCACTCTCAGAAAAACAATTATAACATAAATTAATTCAATAGTGCGGGCTACACAGCAAATAGGATCATTTGCATCCAAAATACATTTTCTGTTATCGTCTTGGAATTACATATATTTAGACAATCATTTCAGCAAATGGCATTTTGGTAAACATGGTCCCACATTTTAATCTGACTGAACAGTTACTAACTTCTACAAAATCGAATGAATTCCCAATTACAGAAAAGAGAGAAGAGAATTACAAACACAAACGTAATGTGGGAAGATAATGAACAGACAGTTTTCTTTTCATGTAACCTTTAAAACATTGTAAACATTCTAACAAAATGAAATTACAGTCCAGTTTTGGGTCAGTGTCTATTAACCTATCATTTAAACCATTAGCATTCACAAAAAAAAAAAAATTAAAAGGTCAGTGATACTGGTTTCAATTAATAAAACCACCAAAAAAAATTGGAAAAATAAAGGCATATTAACCACTTCAGCTCCAGAAGATTTACCTCTCTTCATGACCAGGTCATGTTTTGCGATACGGCACTGCGTTAAAGTTGATGTCCTTTTTTTCCCACAAATAGAGCTTCCTTTTAGTGGTATTTGATCCCCTCTGCGGTTTTAATTTTTTGCGCTATAAAAGAAAAAGAAGGCCGACAATTTTGAAAAAAAAAATTAATATTTTTTACTTTCTGCTATGAAACATATCCAATAAAAAAATGTAAACTATCAAATGTCTTCATCAATTTAGGCCAATATGTATTCTGCTACATATTTTTGGTAAAAAAAATCCCAATAAGTTTATATTAATTGGTTTGCGCAAAAGTTATAGCGTCTACAAACTATGGGATATACTGTATTTATGGAATTTTTTATTATTTATTTTTTACTAGCAATGGCGGCGATCATCGACTTATAGCGGGACCGCGATATTGCGGCGGACAAATCTGACACTATCTGACACTTTTGACACTTTTTTGGGATCCAGTGACACTAATATAATGATCAGTGCTAAAAATATGCACTGTCACTGCACTAATGACACTGGTTGGGAAGGGGTTAACATCAGGGGAGTTCAAAGGGTTAACTGTGTGCCTAGCCAGTGTTTTAGTGTACAGTGAGAGGTGCTTTTACTAAGGGAAGGCATGAATCCATATCCCTGCTTTGCAGAAACACAGGATGCATGCCTTCTGTACAGACAGAATGACAATGCCTGTTTAATGAATGATTGATGGGCGCCGGCGAACATCGAGTTTGCTGTACCCACTGATCGGCTCCCACTGTGCATAATCACACCGGGAGCGATCTAGCATTCACGCCCACTACCCGGAGGTGCGGGATCATGTATATATACATGATCCTGCACACAGCTGCTGCCCTGTAGCAGTAAAACTGCTATAGGGTGGTCGGCAAGTGGCTAAATATAAATTAAACAATGATATAACTTTTTAGTTTGCTTTTATTGTGATTTTTATGGTCAGACATTTTGCACACTTTTTTTGTTTATTATTTTGTTTTAATTTTTTTCCTGTATCTAGAACATAGTGTGCAGCATTACCCTCTAGCACCTAGCGGATATTTATTTGGTGGTTTATTAGTGATACTGATTAGAATATTAAAGAATAACTGTCGTTTTTTTGCTTATGCACTGGTACTTCCAAACAGACAAGCAAGGATAGTCCAAACAACCTAAAGGTCTGTACCAGATGTGCAGCGCACTAATTGAAAGTCAGGCAGAGTGTGGAAGTAGTCAAGCGAAGAGTCATGCACAGTACTGAGGCAGCAGAGTCATTCAAGCAAGCTGGGGTTGGGTTTGGAAAGTTGGTCAGCAAGGGGTTGGGTCCAGAAAATTCAAAGAGGCTGGTGAGCCAGGTGTCAGGTCCAAGGAGTTCCAGGGATTTCATCAGTCATTGACTAGGTTCAGGAAGTTCAATGAACTTAATAAGCCAGAAATCTGAACTGGGGAGCTCTAGTGACCTGGTCAGCCAGGGATCGGTTCAAGGGGTTGGGTCCAGGAGGTTCCAGTGACTTGGACATCCAGGGGTCTGTTCAGGGAGTTTTAGGAAATCGGTCAGCCAAGAGTCAAGTCCAGGATGTTTGAGTGATTTGATCATCCAGAGATCAGTCTAGGGTATTCGAGGGAGTTAGCCAGGGGTGTAGTCAATGGTAAGTATCAGACTTTTTTACGCTCTACCCCAACAGGAACAGATATCAATACATTAAACTTTCACACTAAAGAGTGTGTTCCATAAATAGCCTACATGTAAACCAGGGTGTTGAGGGGGTCAAATTATTTCCTCATTTTCACCAACTTGGAGAGCCATCAGGGGGGTACAGCCCACACTCATGTAAGGGGCCCTGGCATCCAAAGGGAGACTCCAAGCAGCGAGACAACTTGCAGGCTGTTTCACCTTGTATTTGCTTGATGAGACAATGAACGGTATTGGGAGGATCTGACGGCTGATGATGCCTTAATATAGGTTCTTCCCACATCTAGTTAGTGTATCTAATGACTCCCTAGATTCATGAAAACTGGTGAGGCTATTTGTTGGTTAATGTGGAAAGTTGAAGATATCTTGGGAATAAAACGAACATTGCTTCTAGGACTGCTCGACAAGGAAAGCAGGATATGTATGGTTCTTTCACATCTAAAGCTGCCGTTTCCAACACTCTTTTTGTCAAGTTTACAACTCCAGTAAAACGGTTTAAAGTGAAAAGTGCCAAATTGAACAGGAGTGGACTGGGTTGAACTGTTCTGAGCATATGCAGTCAAGAACTAAGGGAAGATCCTACTTGGGCAGGAGTTGTACTCTTGCAGACCTAAGGCAGGGAATTGCCTTGAAGAGTACAAGACTAGCTTGTGGGATGCCCACTGGAGTTTCTGAAAGGCCAATAGCGCTAACACCTTTAGGCTTTAGAGAGCTAAACCTTTAGATCAAGGCCCTTCCAAAGAAAAAAACAGGAAAAAATGATGGCCTGTGGGGATGAATCTGTGAATCCCAACTCAGCTGAAAACTCCTGGAACTTTTAAGCAATCTTGTTGTTTGTACAATTTGTACATGGCTTCATTGAGTTCATCAAGATGTCTACTACTTTTGAGGAATAACTCAGGGACAATAATCCCTGTCTCTCAATATCTGAAACCTGAGGATGAGGTGAGAGGGATACAGGTGAATGATCGGAACTTGATAGTGTAGGTATGGGTGCGAAGGTAGTATGGGGCCCCAAGTGAATCTTCAGCTGAAAAAACAGCGGGAACCAAGGACATTTTAGTCAGTAGTTAATCACTGCCAGGGTCCATATCTATTCTTCCCTTAAGAACAGAAAAACAGAGATTGCCTATCACACATAGAAGCTTAGGTGACATGGCTGCCGCTGGCAGCCCCAAACACCGGGAGCCTCATGGCTGCTGTCAGCTTTCCCCTGCATGTCTCCACTCCTCTATTATACAAGGCTCTCTGTGCTTGGAGCTGCCATGTTACCCAAGCTTCCATCTGTAAGGTAAACAGTGATCTCTGTCTCTGTTCTTCTGTGTGGGCCCAAAATACATCCCTGGGAATTACAGACCAGTTAGCCTAACATCAATAGTATGTAAACTCTTAGAGGGGATGATAAGGGACTATATACAAGATTTTAGTAATAAGAACGGTATCATTAGCAGTAATCAGCATGGATTCATGAAGAATCGTTCTTGCCAAACCAATCTTTTAACCTTCTATGAGGAGGTGAGTTGCCATCTAGATAAAGGAAGGCCCGTAGACGTGGTGTATCTGGATTTTGCAAAAGCATTTGACACAGTTGGCATGGACCATAGGGTGAGTACATGGATTGAAAACTGGCTGGGGAGTACTCAGAATGGTCAGGGGTGGGTAATGGGGTACCCCAGGGTTCTGTGCTGGGACCAATCCTATTTAATTTGTTCATAAACAATCTGGAGGATGGGATAAACAGTTCAATCTCTGTATTTGCAGACTATACTAAGCTAAGCAGGGCAAGGATGTGGAAACCTTGCAAAAAGACCTGAACAAATTAATGGGGTGGGCGACTACATGGCAAATGAGGTTCAATGTAGAAAAATGCAAAATAATGCATTTGGGTGGCAAAAATATGAATGCAATCTATACACTGGGGGGAGAACCTCTGGGGGAGTCTAGGATGGAAAAGGACCTGGGGGTCCTAGTAGATGATAGGCTCAGCAATGGCATGCAATGCCGAGCTGCTGCTAACAAAGAAATCAGAATATTGGCATGCGTTAAAAAGGGGATAAACTCCAGAGATAAAACGATAATTCTCCCACTCTACAAGACTCTGGTCCGGCCACACCTGGAGTATGCTGTCCAGTTCTGGGCACCAGTCCTCAGGAAGTATGTACTGGAAATGGAGCGAGTACAAAGAAGGGCAACGAAGCTAATAAAGGGTCTGGAGGATCTTAGTTATGAGGAAAGGTTGCGAGCACTGAACTTATTCTCTCTGGAGAAGAGACGCTTGAGAGGGGATATGATTTCAATATACAAATACCGTACTGGTGACCCCAGAAGAGGGATAAAACTTTTTCGCAGAAGAGAGTTTAACAAGACTCGTGGCCACTCATTAAAATTAGAAGTATAGAGGCTTAACCTTAAACTACGTAGAGGGTTCTTTACTGTAAGAGCGGCAAGGATGTGGAATTCCCTTCCACAGGCGGTGGTCTCAGCAGGGAGCATTGATAGCTTCAAGAAACTATTAGATAAGCACCTGAATGACCGCAACATACAGGGATATATAATGTAATACTGACACATAATCACACACAGAGGCGGCTCTAGGCTTTGTGAGGCTTTAGGCAAAACCTGGAATGAGGCCCCACTCAAGCCCATAATGGGAAAAATTATTCAAGCGACAAAAAAATAAACTGTATAAATTACATATATTAAGAGCTTTAAAGTGCTGGTGTCAGTGTTCTCTATCTCGGTGCTGGTGTCAGTGTTCTCTATCTCAGTGCTGGTGTCAGCGTTCCCTATCTCGGTGCTGGTGTGAGCGTTCTCTATCTCGGTACTGGTGTCAGCGTTCTCTATCTCGGTGCTGGTGTCAGTGAAGGAGATAGCAGCGGAGAAGCCAATCAGCAGGCAGTGCCAGCTCAGGATGCAGAGCGCCTGGCCCACCAAGGCTGAGGATCAGCACTGGACTGGGACCTCCCAACCCCCCCCCCACAGTGGAGTCCCGCATAGGTGGGGGTAAGGGCAGGGCAGAAGGAAGGGTCAGGGGCTGCCAATCACAGGTGGGCACAGTGGGACTGAGCTGCCCTTACTGTTTGTGACACTGATGATCAGGAGGAAGGGAGTGGAGTGCATGGGACAGGACAGGGGGTGAATATAAAGACCAGTCTGTGGCTGAGGGATGCTGGGGGGGGCTGGCTCTCTCTCATGTTGGTGGTTGCTGGCTGCAGAAGGGGTTGTGGCATGGTAGCTGTGCCTCTCCCTGCAGCTGGAGCCTCGGTTCCCCCTCCCCGCACTGATTGACAGCCCCAGAGAGAGAGAGGTGGCCCGGTCCAGACACCTCTTGTTTCCTACCTCCCTTTCCATCTGCTCCATACAGCGCTCATGGGGCTTCCTCTGCGGGACCTTCCTCTTCCTGTCCTCCCCACTGCATGCCAGATTCCTCCTCCAGCCCGGGTGTACAGGGACCGCTCCGCTGAGCACTCCAGTGGTGGGGGGTGACGGCCGGGGGGGGCGCGTCTCCGGAGCAGCAGGAAACTTTTTGCTCCGGCTGCTGGAACCTCCTCCCCCTCTCCTGCCCCGGACAACACAGCACTGGCCCCGCCTCCTCCTTGAGACAGAGCCACACTCCGTCCTCTCTCTCCTCTGCCTGGCCATGGAGCACACAGGCAATGTTAAACCACTGCTGGCCGGAGCTTAACGCCGCCCGCAGCGGCATTGTTGTAACTTGTCAGCAGAGGCGGCTCTTCAATGAGGCGGTCGCGGGGCCCCTATGAGTGCGAGGCCTTAGGCGACCGCCTTATTTGCCTAATTAGAGAGCCGCCTCTGATCACACACATAGGTTGGACTTGATGGACTTGTGTCTTTTTTCAACCTCACCTACTAATTAACTATGTAACTATGTGTGCTCTAGGAGCAATTTTGCTCCAGATCTATTCCCCTATTAATGATGACTTTTCCTATTAGGAGCAAAGAGAACTGAAACTATGTGACAGTAAGAGCTCATTTATACTTGCTTCAGCTTCAACACACATTAACGACTAGTTTACACTAGCTTCAAAACAAGGCTTCAGACATGCTTTGTTAAAGCTCTCTGAATGCCAGTCAAAGCCTCTATCGCTAAATAAAATGGTTAGCTTACAGTCCTGTTTACCTTGCTTTTGCTTTGCTTTGCTATGGCTTTGCTTCAAAAATTATACCCCATGTCACTTTAGTTGTGCTTCAAAGCATCTTAAAAGTCCACACACAGATCCCAGGTTCTTGCTGTGTCACGAGTGATCGCAGGAGCCCGGCGGTCATCGGGCCCGCTGGGCACTCGCATCGGCTCCGGGGGTGAGCAGCGGGCGCACGCGCACCTAGTGGTCACAGGGCGAAGCGACATAACATAACGTCGTTAGTAAAACTGCGGCGGCTTGTCAGCAAGTGGTTAAATGATATATACTCATATTGATGTTTGCGCTGTGGCCACTTTTTTTTCTATATGTCAGTGATGAGAACACCCACAAAACAATATATTGATTGATCTGGAAAAAAGTGTCCCAAAAACATAGAGTAACTGACTTTAGTTGTATCCAGGGCTTTTTTTCAGCAGGAACGTGGGGGAATGCAGTTCCGGCACCTATAGCACTGAGTGTATGCAATAGTAAGGAGTGCTGGGGTGTGATGGAGGGGCTACTAATGCTGGTTGCTGGGGGATCTATTCTAGATGGAGGGGATCTATTTTTGCAGGGGGGGTCTATTGTTGCTGGTGGGGACCTATTGTTGCTGGGGCTGGGTCTTATATTATTTGGGGGTCAGTTATTGCTGGGAGAGATCTACTGTTGAGGGATGGGTCTATTGTTCCTGGCTACTGAAGAGTCTATTGATGCTGGCCGTGGGGAGATCTGTTGTTGCTGCTGGGGGACATTCTGTTTCAGTTCAGTTTCATTCTGTTGTTGGGGGGGGGCTATTGTTGCTGGAGTGGGCTCTATTGTTACTGGCTACAGTGGACCTATTTTACTGCTTTTTCTGTTATCATTAACACATTTCATACAAATTACTGATCAGCACAAAATACTTGGTTCTGTATTCTCTAAAAGGGCAGTATGGGAGGTGTGTAGGGGGTGGAACCAAGAAATGGTGCCCGGGGGTGGGTAGGGGCGGAGAAAAGGTGGAGTTCCTGCACCTTTTCTCTGAGAAAAAAAGCCCTGGTTGTATCTCAAAGCTGTCTCCTTCTGTTGGCCTATCTGTTCCAATAAATGCGTAGAAATATTTGCAGGCTCATATGCTTCTCAGCCTCAGGTGTTTCTGATAAAATATATGAAAAAAAATGCTTAGTTGGGCAACACTAAAGATAGACTGGTTTTGTAAACCTTCTTTTGCTCTGTATCCTTGAGGTATATAAAACATACACGTGGCAAGTTTGCTTTGAAAACACAAGTGACGCTTTAGAGTTGGCCTATACTTTTTATCAGCAGTTTTCTTTCTGGATTAAGCACTTCCGGACCATCCACTGCACATATACTGCGGCAGGGCGGCCCAGCTGTGCAAACCGACCTACCTGTACGTTGGTCCGTGCACGAAATACAGTGGGTGCGCGCCATCCACAGCGCACCCCCCAGCACGATGTCTGCCGGCCACCCGCAATTGCGGTACAGAGAGGCAGAACGGGGATCTCCCTATGTAAACAAGGCAGATCCCATTTCTGGCAGGAGACAATTCTGAGATCTGCTGTTCCTAGTGATCAGGAACAGCGATCTCTGTGTTTTCCCAGTGAGCCCATCCCCCACACAGTTAGAACACACCCAGGGAACACAGCTAACCCTTTGTTCGTTCCCTAGTGTTAACCCCTTACCTGCCAGTGTCATTTATACATTGATCAGTGCATTTTTTTTTTTAGCACTGATCAATGTAATACTATCACTGGTCCCCAAAAAGTGTCACTTGGGGACAGATTTGGCGGCCGCAATGTTGCAGTCCCGCTAAAAATCGCAGATCGCCTCCATTACCAGTAAAAAATAAAGAAAATAAAAGTCCATAAATCTATCTCATAGTTTGTAGATGCGCAAACCAATTGCGATTTTTTTTTTTACCAAAAATATGTAGAAGAATACATATTGACCTAAACTGATGACTACATTTTTTTAATATATTTTTTGGGGGATATGTATTATAGCAGAAAGTAAAAATTTTTATTTTTTTTTCCAAAATTGTCGGTCTTTTTTTGCTTATAGCGCAAAAAATAAAAACCTGCAGAGGTGATCAAATACCACCAAAAGAAATCTTTAGTTGTGGGGGAAAAAAGGACATAAATTATGCTTGGGTACAACGTCGCACGACTGCGCAATTATCAGTTAAAACGATGCAGTGCCGTATTGCAAAAAATGGCCTGTTATTAAGGGGGTAAATCCTTCCCGGGCTGAAGTGGTTAAAGGCATTATTACCCAGGTGGATATAAAAATCACCAATTAACGCAGTTATTATTAATTTATTGTATTGTTAAGACTGCTTTCACACTGAAAGCGCTGGATAAAGCGCTGCTCTTTTTAGCAGCGATTTTGTGCTGTTTAAGCGGCACCGCCTTTCGGCAGGGTGCTTTTAATCTAAAAAAAATGGTTAGGAAACTCCCTTTTTGCGGCGCTTTTAAATCGCTTTTCAGGCGCTATGGAAACGCTGCCCGTTCATTCCAATGGGCAGGGCGTTTTGGGAGCGCTAAATAAAACGCTCCCAACCCACCCCAAAGATGCTGCTTGCAGGACTTTTTGGAACCCCCCCAGAAAGGGCATCGCCCCAGTGTGAAAAGTCACACTGGAATGAATGGGAGGTGGTTTTCAGGCGCTTAACAGAGGCTATTTCCAGCGCTAAAGCGCCTGAAAACCGCCCCAGTGTGAAAGGGGTCTTAATGTAGCTAGTGTGAGTACCTGAATCTTCAAGTGCACTATAGAAAGTAATGTAAAAGTGGGCATAACATTTTTATTAACTTACATAGGTTGTTCAAATTTCACATGTTGGTAGAGTAACTCTTTCTCTATAGCAACTCTTCTTCTCCTTCTTCTTTTTCATTGTAAGCGTATTTATCGGCGTATAACACGCACTTTTTTCCCCTTAAAATAAGGGGAAAATCGTGGGTGCGTGTTATACGCCGATCCCTGCTATTTTGTGATCTGTCGGAGCGATCGCCGCGATCGCCGCCGACATTCACATAGCTTGTATTTTTAAACATGGCGCCGCCATGTTCGGAGGGACTCGGGGGCGCTCGTTCAGCTGAACGAGCGCCGCCGAGGACACAATGACTGGGCGGAGCCGAGATACACATAGCCGAGGCTTCTCGGCTATTCTCGGCGCCGTTCACAGTCACGCCCAGTCCCTATGATGGACATAACACAGGTCCAATGGCGGGACTGGGCGTGACTGTGAACGGCGCCGAGAATAGCCGAAAAGCCTCGGCTATGTGTATCTCGGCTCCGCCCAGTCACTGTGTCCTCGGCGGCGCTCGTTCAGCTGAACGAGCGCCCCCGAGTCTCTCCGAACTCCGCGGCGCCATGTTTAAAAATACAAACTAAACGTTTGTATGTCGGCGGCGACAAGGCTGCACGGACCACTGGGGACAAGGCTGCACTGGGGCAAAGCTGAACTGGGGACAAGGCTGCACTGGGGACAAGGCTGCACTGGGGCAAAGCTGCACTGGGGGCAAAGCTGCACTGGGGACAAGGCTGCACTGGGGCAAAGCTGCACTGGGGACAAGGCTGCACTGGGGCAAAGCTGCACTGACAAGGCTGCACTGGGGCAAAGCTGCACTGACAAGGCTGCACTGGACACTGGGGCAAAGCTGCACTGACAAGGCTGCACTGGACACTGGGGAAAGGCTGCAGATGAACACTGATGAGGCTGCATTGATGGGCATTTAAATGTAAGTTTTTTTTCCATAAACTTCCCTCCTAAAAGTTTTTTTCCTTAAAATTCCCTCCTAAACTTGGGGTGCGTGTTATACGCCGGCGCGTGTTATACGCCGATAAATACGGTAAATCATGGATTCCAAGCACAAGCAATGTCTAGTCATGGAGTTCTTGATGAAGGAGGGGTGCAGGCTGTCCGACATCCACAGAAGGCTACAGAATGTTTACAGAGATGACAATATTGACAGCTGTTACCAATAAAAAGATATCGCTCTTGTCAAAGGTGTCATCTTTGTAAACATTTTGTTTCCTCTCCAAGACTGAAGGTTGCTCCTGCTTGGAATTAGACATGTGCAATTCGTTTTGGTCCTAAAATAAATTCGGACAAATTTTTGGTTATTTGGAGATGTGGATGTATCTGAATCTGTGAATGAAATAGTCACAAATTTGGTTGAAATTTGTTTTATTTTTATTTTGTATATTCGTTTTTGAATAAATTCCAAATGAACCATACTTGGCCACAAGCACTCAAAATGGGGGTGGGGGGGGGTTGGGGGGTGCAAAGGCCTTGTCCCAACAACCCTGGCCAGTGGTTGTGGGGGTCTGCAGGCAGGGGGCTTGTCGGAATCTGGAAGTCACCTTTAACAAGGGGGCCCCCAGATCCCACCCCCATATGCAAATAAGTATAGGGTACTCCCTACCCGTTCAGCAAAAAAGTGTAAAAGGTGAGTACAGACACAACACAAGCTTTTGACAAGTCCCTTATTAAATATATTTTTTTTAAATGTCCCCCCCACTGTAGATCCATCGTCAATCACGATGCCTGCTGTACCGTGGGACCTGAAGGCTCCCGCCGTCAGTCTGCTCCAATGTGTCACATTTCTTAAATAACTAAGGGCAGAGTCACCCGATGCGGTCATCAGGTGACCCCTTGTGACATCATCAAAAGGGTCATGCTGGGTCGATCATATTTCGACTGATCCGAATTCCAATCATTCAGAAAATTTGGAATTCATTAGAAAATGAATAAACAAATCATAATTAAACAAAGCAAAACAAATTACCAAAACAAAATTAGTAACATAACGAATCTATTTGAAACAAAACTAAACTAAATTTTCTTTTCTGCACATGTCTACTCGGAATCCATTATTCACCTGCAATGAAAAAGAAGAAGAAGAAGAGTTACTATAGGGGAATTGTTACTCTACCAGCAGTGGCGGAATTACCAGGGTCGCAACAGTCGCACTTGTGATGGGGCCCTGGCATTCCATCACTGTTGGGGGGCTCAGTGGGGTTGCTATTCACAAGGCTCCGAGCGGAGAGCGTGTCTCTCATTGAACAGCAGCACAGAGACACCAGCATTGACAGTTCTGTCTCCCCCTCTGTCCGTCCTCTCTCGCACGGGATGACAGAGGACACAGCTGATCTGCTCCCCCTTCTCCCCCCTCCCCTCTCCTGTGCTCCGCGGGCAGTCAAGTGTGAAGCTAACAAGCTCACATTTCCCGCAGAGCACACAGGAGAGGGGAGGGGGGAGAAGGGGGAGCAGATCAGCTGTGTCCTCTGTCATCCTGTGCGAGAGAGGACGGACAGAGGGGGAGACAGAACTGTCAATGCCAGTGGCTCTGCGCTGCTGTTCAATGAGAGACACGCTCTCCCCTCAGAGCCGTGCTGTCCTGAGAAGGCAGACTGGACTGATGGGCACTGATAAAACAAAGGCACTGATGGGCACAGATAGAAGGCACTAATGGGCACTGATAGAAGGCACTAAAGGGCACTGATGAGCACTGATAGGAGGCATTTATGGGCACTGATAAGAGGCACTGATGAGCACTGATAGGAGGCACTGATAGGATGCATTTATGGGCACTGATAGGAGGCACTGTTAGGATTCACTGATGAGCAATGATAGAAGTCACTGATGGGAGGCATTTATGGGCACTGAGAGAAGGCACTAAAGATCACTG
Organism: Lithobates septentrionalis; assembly: GCA_037952835.1. Taxonomy (NCBI): domain Eukaryota; kingdom Metazoa; phylum Chordata; class Amphibia; order Anura; family Ranidae; genus Lithobates; species Lithobates septentrionalis. The sequence continues at coordinate 930,823 of JBBDGP010000072.1, read as the reverse complement.
ATAGAAAGCACTAATGAGCACTGATAAAAGGCACTAATGGGCACCGATAGAAGGCACTAATGGGCACTGATAGAAGGCACTGATGAGCACTGATAGAAGGCACTGATGGGCACTGATAGAAGGCATTGATGGGCACTGATAGAAGGCACCGATGGGCACTGATAGGAGGCATTTATGGGACTTGATAGAAGGCACTGATGGGCACTGATAGGAGGCACTGATGGGCACTGATAGGAGGCACTGATGGTCACTGATAGGAGGCACTGATGGGCACTGATAGGAGGCACTGATGAGCACTGATAGAAGGCACTGTTGGGCAGTAATAAAAGGCACTGATAGGAGGCATTTATGGGCACTTATAGGAGGCACTGATGGGCACTGATAGAAGGCATTTATGGGCACTGATAGGAGGCACTGATGGGCACTGATAGGAGGCATTGATGAGCACTGATAGAAGGCACTGTTGGACAGTAATAAAAGTCACTGATAGGAGGCATTTATGGGCACTTATAGGAGGCACTGAAGGACACCCTCCCAAAATTGGAAGCCCGGGGTTCGGATGGAAGGGGGGCAGGGGGGCCCATCATGGTTTCTTGCACTAGGGCCCTGAAGGTTCCAGTTAAGCCTCTGTCTACCAGCATGTGAAATGTTATTGACCTATGTGCGTTAATAAAAAAAAAATGATGTCCACTTTTGCATTGTTTTTGATACAGCCGTCATATCTATGATACAACCACAAGCCAAATGCTAGGCTTACAGCTGTGGTGAGGTATTCCATCACTGTTGGGGGGGCTCAGTGGGGTTGCTATTCACAAGGCTCTGAGCGGAGAGCGTGTCTCTCATTGAACAGCAGCACAGAGACACCGGCATTGACAGTTCTATCTCCCCCTCTGTCCGTCCTCTCTCGCACGGGATGACAGAGGACACAGCTAATCTGCTCCCCCTTCTCCCCCCTCCCCTCTCCTGTGCTCTGCGGGCAGTCAAGTGTGAAGCTAACAAGCTCACATTTCCCGCGGAGCACACAGGAGAGGGGAGGGGGGAGAAGGGGGAGCAGATCAGCTGTGTCCTCTGTCATCCTGTGCGAGAGAGGACGGACAGAGGGGGAGATAGAACTGTCAATGCCAGTGGCTCTGTGCTGCTGTTCAATGAGAGACACGCTCTCCGCTCAGAGCCGTGCTGTCCTGAGAAGTCAGACAGGACTGATGGGCACTGATAAAACGAAGGCACTGATGGGCACAGATAGAAGGCACTAATGGGCACTGATAGAAGGCACTAATGGGCACTGATGAGCACTAATTGGAGGCATTTATGGGCACTGATAAGAGGCACTGATGAGCACTGATAGGAGACACTGATAGGATGCATTTATGGGCACTGATAGGAGGCACTGTTAGGATTCACTGATGAGCAATGATAGAAGTCACTGATGGGCACTGATAGAAGGCACTGATGGAAGGCATTTATGGGCACTGATAGAAGGCACTAAAGATCACTGATAGAAAGCACTAATGAGCACTGATAAAAGGCCCTAATGGGCACCGATAGAAGGCACTAATGGGCACTGATAGAAGGCACTGATGAGCACTGATAGAAGGCACTGATGGGCACTGATAGAAGGCATTGATGGGCACTGATAGAAGGCACCGATGGGCACTGATAGGAGGCATTTATGGGGCTTGATAGAAGGCACTGATGGGCACTGATAGGAGGCACTGATGGGCACTGATAGGAGGCACTGATGGTCACTGATAGGAGGCACTGATGGGCACTGATAGGAGGCACTGATGAGCATTGATAGAAGGCACTGTTGGGCAGTAATAAAAGGCACTGATAGGAGGCATTTATGGGCACTTATAGAAGGCACTGATGGGCACTGATAGAAGGCATTTATGGGCACTGATAGGAGGCACTGATGGGCACTAATAGGAGGCATTGATGAGCACTGATAGAAGGCATTTATGGGCACTGATAGGAGGCACTGATGGGCACTGATAGGAGGCATTGATGAGCACTGATAGAAGGCACTGTTGGACAGTAATAAAAGTCACTGATAGGAGGCATTTATGGGCACTTATAGGAGGCACTGAAGGACACCCTCCCAAAATTGGAGGCCCGGGGTTCGGATGGAAGGGGGGCAGGGGGGCCCATCATGGTTTCTTGCACTAGGGCCCTGAAGGTTCCAGTTAAGCCTCTGTCTACCAGCATGTGAAATGTTAATGACCTATGTGCGTTAATGAAAAAAAAATGATGTCCACTTTTGCATTGTTTTTAATACAGCCGTCATATCTATGATACAACCACAAGCCAAATGCTAGGCTTACAGCTGTGGTGAGGTATTCCATCACTGTTGGGGGGCTCAGTGGGGTTGCTATTCACAAGGCTCTGAGCGGAGAGCGTGTCTCTCATTGAACAGCAGCACAGAGACACCAGCATTGACAGTTCTGTCTCCCCCTCTGTCCGTCCTCTCTCGCACGGGATGACAGAGGACACAGCTGATCTGCTCCCCCTTCTCCCCCCTCCCCTCTCCTGTGCTCCGCGGGCAGTCAAGTGTGAAGCTAACAAGCTTACATTTCCCGCGGAGCACACAGGAGAGGGGAGGGGGGAGAAGGGGGAGCAGATCAGCTGTGTCCTCTGTCATCCTGTGCGAGAGAGGACGGACAGAGGGGGAGACAGAACTGTCAATGCCAGTGGCTCTGCGCTGCTGTTCAATGAGAGACGCACTCTCCGCTCAGAGCCGTGCTGTCCTGAGAAGGCAGACAGGACTGATGGGCACTGATAAAACGAAGGCACTGATGGGCACAGATAGAAGGCACTAATGGGCACTGATAGAAGGCACTAATGGGCACTGATGAGCACTGATAGGAGGCATTTATGGGCACTGATAAGAGGCACTGATGAGCACTGATAGGAGGCACTGATGGGATGCATTTATGGGCACTGATAGGAGGCACTGTTAGGATTCACTGATGAGCAATGATAGAAGTCACTGATGGGCACTGATAGAAGGCAATGATGGGAGGCATTTATGGGCACTGATAGAAGGCACTAAAGATCACTGATAGAAAGCACTAATGAGCACTGATAAAAGGCACTAATGGGCACTGATAGAAGGCACTAATGGGCACTGATAGAAGGCACTGATGAGCACTGATAGAAGGCACTGATGGGCACTGATAGAAGGCATTGATGGGCACTGATAGAAGGCACCGATGGGCACTGATAGGAGGCATTTATGGGGCTTGATAGAAGGCACTGATGGGCACTGATAGGAGGCACTGATGGGCACTGATAGGAGGCACTGATGGTCACTGATAGGAGGCACTGGTGGGCACTGATAGGAGGCACTGATGGGCACTGATAGGAGGCACTGATGAGCACTGATAGAAGGCACTGTTGGGCAGTAATAAAAGGCATTGATAGGAGGCATTTATGGGCACTTATAGGAGGCACTGATGGGCACTGATAGAAGGCATTTATGGGCACTGATAGGAGGCACTGATGGGCACTGATAGGAGGCATTGATGAGCACTGATAGAAGGCACTGTTGGACGGTAATAAAAGCCCGGGGTTCGGATGGAAGGGGGGCAGGGGGGCCCATCATGGTTTCTTGCACTAGGGCCCTGAAGGTTCCAGTTAAGCCTCTGTCTACCAGCATGTGAAATGTTAATGACCTATGTGCGTTAATAAAAAAAAAATGATGTCCACGTTTGCATTGTTTTTGATACAGCCGTCATATCTATGATACAACCACAAGCCAAATGCTAGGCTTACAGCTGTGGTGAGGTACTCCCATTTAAAAAAACAAAAAAAAAACACCCATATATTTGGTATCAATTCCTGAATGCCTGTAATCTGCTCTTGCACTGCACTGTGAAAACCGATCCACCGCAGATCACTCTTCATAGAGCGGTGCATGTATAAATGAGCCCTTAAAGTAGTTATAAAGATGTCTGGTATAGTGACAATAATTATATTCTGCTGTATTTAAAGAAAATATACTTTATACTACATATTGTGTGTGCTAACAGTTTAAAGGACTTTGAAATAAAAAGGAACATCATTTACAGAAAATCATAGCCAGGGACCCTCCGAGGAGCAGTTGATATTAATCACTATAGACATCTCCAGTCGGTCCATGTCATATATAATATGGCTGTCAATTCCCCATGTACTGCCCAGAATCTCACAAACTGACTGGGACAATGACAGCTGTTTGCTGGTTTGATTCGACAATCATTTACATCTTTATGAAATTCTGCCGCTTATTAATCTGGGCTTTGTGCACAAAAATGTTTACCTAAGGCTCGATTCACACAGGGGCAACACGATTTCAGCACGACTTTGCAAGGCGACTTCAACGCGGCTTCAACGCGACGTCAGCGCGACTTTTAAACAAATTACAACGCAACTTCAAGTCGCCTCCAGGACAGGCGACTTTGGCTGTGGCCAATCACAGGATAATCAGCTCTCTGGGAGGGAGGGGTTTGCCTGGGCAAACTAAATTTTTTCCCTGTAAAGTCGCTTCAATGTAGATGGAGATCCGACTTGGAGGCGACTTCCATTGATTTCTATGGTACAGGTCGCCTTGAAGTCAGATCGAAGTAGTACAGGGAGTACGCTCTGAAGTCGGAGCGACTTCAGTAGTGTCAATTAAGACGATCTTATTCCCTGTAATGTAAATCTCTTCTTGGGGCGACTTGGGGCGACTTGAGGGCTTACAAGTCGGATCCCAAGTCATCCTAGTGTGAACCGAGCCTAAAGGGACACCAGCATTTTTTTTATCTTTAAAGTAGAATTCTAGAATAATCCTCACTAATCCTAAAACTGTCCCCTCCCCTCTTCCTAATGCCTATGGTTACTTACATGCGGAAGGAAGATCTGTATACTTACCTATTTTCAGCCTGCTCCAGTCATTTGATCCGGCTCCCTTGTGTCAGCCAGTGCGGTTGCAGGGGAGATGCAGCTTAGTTCTGCTTCTAGTCGCATGACTTGCTTGTGACTTTTGTGATTTAAAATTAAGTCAAGACGCACCAAAGTTGTAGAAAAGTAGTGCAGGAATCTTTTTTTTTTTTTTGCAACTTGAGTCGCATTGATTAAGACGGCAGCTATTGAAATAAATGTGTTTTGATTTTCCATGCGACTTTATGTGTCACTGGTGGCAGCAGTGTGAACCAGGGCTTATGGTTGCATAAATAGCAATGCTATCAGCATCAGCAAAGACCACCCACAACTGGGCAAGAGACAAATATATGACTAAGGCAAAAAGTAAATAGAAGGGGGAGACGGGGACAGGACGCAGAGACTAGAGATGGGCTTTAACCACTTCAGCCCCGGGAGAATTTACCCCCTTCCTGACCAGAGCACTTTTTGTGATTCGGACGTCCTTTTTTCCCCACAAATAGAGCTTTCTTTTGGTGGTATTTGATCACCTCTGCGGTTTTTATTTTTTGCACTATAAACAAAAAAATAGCGACAATTTTGAAAAAAACTCATAATTTTTTTATTTTTTGCTATAATAAATATCCCCCCAAAAATATTTAAAAAAACATTTTTTTTCCCTCATTTTAGGCCGATATGTATTCTTCTACATATTTTTGGTAAAAAAATAAAAAAATCTCAATAAGCGTTTATTAATTGGTTTGCGCAAAAGTTATAGCGTTTACAAAATAGGGGATAGTTTTATGGCATTTTTATTATTATTTTTTTTTTGTTACTAGTAATGGCGGCGATCAGCGTTTTTTATCGTGACTGCGACATTATGGCGGATACATCGGACATTTTTGACACATTTTTTTGGGACCATTGTCCTTTATACAGCAATCAGTGCTATACAAATGCACTGATTCCTGTGTAAATGACACTGGCAGTGAAGGGGTTAACCACTAGGGGGCAGTGTAAAGGTTAAGTATGTCCTGGGGAGTGTTTCTAACTGCGGGGGGGGGGCATGGCTACGTGTGACACGTCACTGATCTCTGCTTCCGATCACAGGGAGCAGAGATCAGTGACACTGTCACTAGGCAGAACGAGGACATTAGCATCTCCCCGTTCGTCCTCTCCGTGAGGCGATCACGGGAATCCCTGCGGTGATCGAGTCCGCGGGACCCGCGACCCAACTCACGGAGCTCCTGGCCGGCGCACACGCAATGGCACGGCGGCAAATTTAAAGGGATGTACGGGTACGCCCATTCGCCCAGCCGTGCCATTCTGCCGACGTATATCGGCGTGCGCCGGTCGGGAACCGGTTAACCACTTACAGACCGGAAGATTTGCTCCCTTAATGACCAGGCCAGTTTTAGCGATACGGCACTGCGTCGCTTTAACTGACAATTGCGCCGCTGTACCCAAACAAAATTATTATCATTTCTCCCCCCCCCCCCACAAATAGAGCTTTCTTTTTGCTGGTTTGCGTCAGAAGAAATAGGCATCAGTATAGAGAAACAACTCTTCTGGGTTCGCTGCTGCTCGGCGTGTGTTCCACGGAGGGCAGAAGTAACGTCAATGGTTCGAATAGCCGGAAATGCGTCAATGCATTTCGCCCCTTCCCCGGGGCGTCTTCAAGAAAACCGGCTATTCGAACGATTGATGTCACTTCTGCCCTCCGTGGAACACACGCCGAGCAGCGGCGAACCCAGAAGAGTTGTTTCTCTATACTGATGCCTGTTTCTTCTATTGTCTAGTAAATGGTATTTGTAATGCGCTTATTGTGTTACCCTGCAGTACTTCACTATCAGCTTTCTCTTTCTGTTTTTGGGAGCCTGTTGGATTTGTGTTTTCTCTGGCCATCCCCAAGACCCCTCTGTATGGAGAATTTCTGAGGAGTTCATCCCATCTCACCAGATCAATAGATCACAGCATTTATGACCCACAGACTGTGAAGCTGAGGGTCCATTATTTTTGGAGAGTGGGGTCACAAGAGAGGAGTGTGGCACACAGCACCTGGAAGTATCATTGGAGTACCCAGCACAATATTAGAGAATGTTTATTATTGTTGAATTGAATATATTTGAATGTATCATATGTGGAGCACTTTAGCAAAATATTTTTTTTCGAGCACTTAAGCACTTTAACCACTTCAGTTCCTGGTAGATTTGGTTGCTGAATAACCGGGTCATTTTTGCGATTCGGCACTGCGTCGCTTTAACTGACAATTGCACGGTCATGCGACGTTGCACCCAAACAAAATTAACGTCCTTTTCTTCCCACAAATAGAAATTTCTTTTGGTGGTATTTGATCATCTCTGCGGTTTTTATTTTTTGCGCTATAAATAAAAAAAGAGCAACAATTTTGAAAAAAACACAATATTTTGTACTTTTTGCTATAATAAATATCCCCATTTTTTTTTAAAAAAAAGCAAATTTTTTTCTCAGTTTAGTCGGATATGTATTCTTCTACATATTTTTGGTAAAAAAAAAATCGCAATAAGCGTATATTGATTGGTTTGCGCAAAAGTTTTAGCATCTACAAAATAGAGGATAGATTTATAGCATTTTTATTATTATTATTTTTTTTTTTACTAGTAATGGCGGCGATCTGAGATTTTTATCGGGGCTGCGACATTATGGCGGACACATCGGACACTTTAGACACATTTCTGTGACCATTGGCATTTATACAGCGATCGGTGCTATAAAAATGCACTGATTACTGTAAAAATGTCACTGGCAGGGAAGGGGTTAACACTAGGGGGCAATCAAGGGGTTAACTGTGTTCCCTGGGAGGTGTTTCTAACTGTAGGGGGAGGGAACTGACTAGAGGAAATAACAGATCGTGATTCCTAGCTATTAGGAAGTCACGATCTGCCTCTCCTCACAGAACAGGGATTTGTGTGTTTACACACACATGTCCCTGTTCTGCCTCTTGTGCTCGCGGTCGCTCTTGGCCGGCGGTCAGCGCGACCGTCAGCCACGAGCATCGGCACCCCCACAGTGCAGCGCGCACGTGCGGGCGCGCCTGCTATCCCGCTTAAGGGAGCCGACGTATAGCTACGACAGCGGCTGGTCGGCAAGCGGTTAAATTAGCATATGTAATTTCATCTCTCCCAGCGCTGTATATATGCATATTTATAATTTAGGGTTCTAGCATTCTGTGGACAGCTGCTGCAGGTTTATATCATCATTATTTTGTCACCCAGCGCGAGTATTTACGTTTTTTTTTGTCTGTTTACATTGACAGATCCCCATTCTGGCCCTCTTTTCCGCAATCGCGGGTGGCCGCCAGACATCGCGACCACCGGCCATACACATTGGGTCCCCCCCCCCCCCCTGCCGTGCAGCGCCTGCTATGGCTCTTAAAGGAGCCGATGTACAGCTACGGCGATTCATAGGAACGAGCCGAACTGCCACCGTATAACGACGGCGGCTGGTCGGCAAGTGGTTAAAGTGCCCTTCTTTCCCATCTCAGAAAGTTGGTAAATAAGGACTTTTATGAAGTCGCTTTAATTCCCTCTATAGCAAACTTACACCCTGTCCTAAATACAGTATCACAGGGAAGATTGATGCTTGCATACATATTTGTAGCAATAAAAAAAATGTCAGAGCAATTTCTGTGTCAGCAAGGAAAGTCCAATTTCCATCAAGGAGATAAGAAGCCGCTAACATGTATTTTACAGTTGCTGAATCTCCCCTCTCTGTTTTACTGCTCATATCAATCAGGAAGGTATATAATTCTAAAACATATTACAGCTGACATAAACAAGATTTGTCAGTATAATATCCTATTCAGTCAATTTGAAAGGGCCAATTAATTTTATGAAGCTTGTAGGAAAGGCTAGAAACCAAAAGCAGATTACAAAGCAAAATTCAAAGCCTTCCCATAATACATATTTTGATTGTCAGTTCCTTTGAATCAGTCCTCTCTCTTTCCTTTTTTTTTTTTCAGCTTTTAGATTGCCCACAAAGTTTCTAAAGTGACATATGGCTGATCCCAAAAGCTTGCAAAATGTTGGTTATTAGAAGTTGTCTGAATGCAAATTTTAATGGTGTTATTCCATTAGTATTTTTTATTTTTTTCTAAAGTGGACCTGAACTCAAAAATGGAAGGTTTTCTACGTAATAAGCGCAATGTAGAAATGTTAATTGTGCCTGAGCAGTAGACTGAAAGGTTTATCTTACAGAAAAGTCTCTGCAGAAGGAGAAATGATTGCTGGGTGAACGGCAATTTCACACGGCAGGCATATAAGTCTAATAGATTGCCCACCGAGTTTCAAAAGTGTCAAATGGCCAATCTCCAAAAATTTCCGAATATTTATTATTATAAAGGCCTTTGGATTGAAATTATAATACTATTAGGCCATTTGTTTGTTTGCTTGGTTTTTACGTGGACCTGAACTCAAAAAAAAAATATTAAGATTTTCTAAGTGATTTGCAACATGAATTTTTTTGTTTCTTGAAATTCTCCTAAAAATAGCTTAAAAAGCTATCAGGATCCAGGTTTGAACCCAGGACCTCTGTTGCATTTGGCAATGGCTTTTGATAAAAAGGGAAAAAAAAATGGCCACTGCCCCCACCTATGACTGGCCTTTGCAGCAATGAGCACATGGATGGGCAACGCATGTCAAACAAAACCAAAGGAAATTCCCAGCTCAACTCACCAGCCAGCCTGCTAACAACCGAATTCTGCTGTCTAACAGTTTGTGTTAAAAACTGGGGTTTCTGCTGGAAGCCAGCCTCTCCTCCCACATTGTCCATTTGGATGCATTTGATAAATTCTAATTTGCCCCTTTACCAAGTTACTTACACTACTAAGGGGTGCCCCCGTAAATTCCAGAAGATCTGGTCTTGTTGGTTGGATACCTCCACAGCCGCAGTGGTAGTGGATGATGCACATTACAGTCTCAGGCGTTTTTACAGTTCTTTATTTAGGGTTACAATGATCTAATACTCAAGATTTAACTCAATGCATGCTGTTTGAGCCTCACAATTCCTCTTCTTCCTTACTGGAGTTTTATTTTGTTTTTTGTTAAGTTGTCAATGTTTGTTAATTTTTTATTAGGCCTCTTCTGCGAAGCCTTGCCCCATGCATGGGTAATTTTGCACTGTTGTAATGTTGTGTGTACCTTGTTAAAAACTCAATAAACAAAAAAAAAATGGGTTTCGTTTGCACACATTTGCAAATACATGCGTAAGCCGCAGAACCGCTCCATGGCACCCCAGTATTATCTGCAGTACTGGGGTGCTGTGGAGTGACTCTGCAGCTTATACATGTATTTGCAAATGTGTATTAACTAAACCCCTGCTTTTAATGCAAACTGTTAGACAGGAGAATTTGGTTGGTAGCAGGCTGGCTGGTGAGTTAAACTGGGAATTTCCTTTGGTTTTGTTTGACTCTTTCTACTCTGCCACATAAGATTCTGAACAGTGCCTTGCCTAATCCCCTGAACAACCTCTTGTTTCTGGTGCAACTTGAACTCTTTGCTTCTCCCATGGCCTTCCTATTTAAGCCATGTATCTGCACTACCTGTTTACCAGATTACTGTGCTCTTCTCTAGCCAGTATCTTGCCTCTTGTGCTCCTGTTGCTCTCTGTATCTTCACTATCACTTGTGATCCAAACTTTGTCTGGTTCCTTAACTATGCTTTTGCTTGATCCCAACCTACAACCACTTGTTACCAACTTTTGGCTTGTTTACCAACTACGCTTCTGCTTGATCCCAACCTAAAACCATTTGTTCCAACTTTTGGCTTGTTTACCAACTATGCTTCTGCTTGATCCCAACCGGCAACCATTTGTTACCAACTTTTAGCTTGTTTACGGACAATGCTTTTGCTTGATCCCTACCTGCTACATCTGCTACCGGACCCCAGCTTGCTCACCTCCTAGTGGGACGATCCAGAGGACCACAACCTGGTACTAGCAGGCAGTGAAACCTATCTTCACCATCAGGAGCTCTGGTGAAGACCAGTTAGTGCTTAGACCCCATGCCTCCAGTGAGCTTATGTCACGCACTAGGGGGACCTGTTGGTGTATTTATCCTGCTGGTTTCTGTGTGAACCTTTCACTGCTATAGCTACTGGCCTCTGAGGCTGACCCCTGACTAGGACATTAGTTTCGAAGCTGTAATGGTAGATGCAAGACACTGTTGTCTGACTGCTAATCTCAACAGGTTTGGAGTGAGATTTGGTAATGCCACTACTGTGCTGCTCATTGTTTTTCTTCCTGGAGAGGAAGCCATACTTGAGGACCTGCAGTGCAAGGAACTCTTTGCTTCTGTGTCATTCATTGTGTGGACTGGTGCTTCCTCCACTTATCCTTATGCTGTTTGATTTTTCATTCATCAGTCATCAGATCACTAGTAATCAGAGGGGCGGCTTAACATGAGAAAGCAAAGCCTTAGGATCCATTCACATCAGCAGAGCACATTATGCTCTCAATAACATGCAGCTGCTAGTGTACACTGAAAAGGGACACTGCAATGCGCTGTTAAAATGCCTAAAACTGTTTACCTTTTTGTAAAACTTTAATTAAATGTTAAAAAATGCCACAAACTTGATGCACAGCAAGGCATTGCGATACAGTGTAATGTGTTGCAACATGCTGTGCTATGCAACTAAGCAGCATGGACGATAGAACATACTTTGATTACTAAATGTTATTTTGGCATTGAATAAATATAACAATTTTGTTTATGTTCAATCCAATACAATTCAATGGATTCAATTCAATCCAATACAACATGTTGTAAAGTGTTTGTGATTGTATGTGAAATACAAAAGCTCTTGTATGTTTAATATGTTTCAAAAAAATTAATAAACATGTATTGTACTGAGAACAAGGTGTTGGGAATTTTTAGACTTGCATGTGTCGTCAGATGAAGGAAAACTTAACAAGTTCTGGTGATGCTGCACCCACAAAAAAAGTCTTCTCTTGATGGGCACCCAACACTAGCTCAAACCATAGAAAAACAGAAAGAAATACTTACACCGAAATCAGATGAATGAATCCAAAATGTCATATAAAAACCACCAACTCGTTTCAGGGGGCAACCCCATTGCTGCTCAGCAGCTGCTGTCAAGTTGTTCCTCCAAGAGGAGAGTTCAATATTGGTTATAATATAGATCTGAGTCCACACAAGTTATATGTTTAACATTGAGGTCTATGAAGTACAACTCGCACAGAAGTTGGACCAAAGTAGTGCAGGGACTACTTTCAAGTCGGCACGACTTAAAGTCGTGCCAATATGAATGGTAGTCATTGAAAATCATGGAGAATGACTTGTCATACGATTTTGCAGTACAAAATCGTGGGACAAGTCGTATAAGTGTGAAAGGGGCCTAAGTGCCCTCGGGTGCAAGCCATCTGGTCACAGTGATTTATTAATATTAATTTTCCCAAGTCTATTTCTAATTCTGTCCTCTGTTAGCCATTGAGGGTGCTTCCTGTGATGTGTCATGAGGACAAACACTGCAGTTTTAGTTACTGAAGCCCCCCAATTCCCTTGTGAAGACTGAGGAGAAGAATAAATTCAATACCTTTGCCATCTCCCCATCCTTTTTAACCAGATGTCCTTCTTCATTTTTTATGGGGCCAATATAGTCTGTCCTCCCTTTTTTACTGTTTATATACTTAAAGTATTTCTTGGGATTTTTTTTGCTCTCCTCCGCTGTGTCTTTTGTGTTCTGTCTTAGCCGCCCTAATTGCACCCTTACATATCTTGTTGCATTCTTTGTAAAGTCTGAATGCTGACTATGATCCCTCAGCCTTGTATTTTTTGAAGGCCTTCTTCTTTGCTTTTATATGCATTTTTACATTGGAGTTAAGCCATGCAGAATGTTTGTTCAATCTTTTAAATGTATTTCCCAATGGGATGCACTGGCTAATGCCCTTATTTTATATGCTCTTAAAGCAAACCCATCTCTCCTCTGTGTTCTTTGTTTCTAAGATTTTATCCCAATTTATATCTTCCAGCAAGGTTCGTAGTTTAGAGAAGTTGGCTCTTTTGAAATTCAGTGTCTTTGTGTTCCCCTTGTGTTTCCTATTTGTGTGATTTATACTGAAGCCAATTAACCTGTGATCACTGTTTCCTATATTGCCCCGTATTTCCACATCCATGATCAGGTCTGTATTGTTGGTAATCAGTAGATCCAGTAACGCTTTATTTCTAGTTGGTGTGTCTACCATCTGACCCTTGAAATTGTCCTGCAAGGCATTTAGGAACTGGCGAGCCTTAGACGAATGTCTGGATAATTAAAATCCCCCATTATGATAACACTTCCCATCCTTGCTGCTAATCCAAATTGTGATAGGAGATCTGTCTCCCCCTCCTCCCTTAGGTTAGGGGGCCTATAGCATACTCCCTGTATTATGTCCCCCTTAGCTTCATCCCTTTGGAGCTCTACCCATAAGGATTACAACTCCTCCCTAGCTCCCTTATTAATGTCATCTCTCAACTAGTGTTGTGGTTACAACAGGAATAATTAATCTGAACATCGTCTGTGTGCAGCTGCTTTTTTTTTTTTTTACTACTTCAGCAGTCTAGCTTTGCTACAAGATCTGTAAAAATTTTAGCTAGTCTTTTTTTTTTTTTGGTAGATGCTTGTTAGAGATAGATATTTAGGGACTTGACTGCAGACTTGTTTTCTGAAAGCTACACATGGAAAACACTGTGCCAGTCTTCTGGCTCTAGAATTAGGGTCCTCCCTTAGAACCCTTAAACCCCATTCATATTTGGCAACAGATTTACTTTGACTTCATAATAATTATTCTTCTTTTCAGGAACACTGTGTGGGTCATCACTTTACATTGGCCATTGGGATATTGTATTTATTTAATTGGTCAAACAAGTATTTGACGGTGTGTTGGATATGGCTGTCTATATGCATAGATGTAACATATCTGAGTAATGCAGAATGTCTCTCTTAGTTTATTTTTTATTCTGTGGATGCATAACACCTCTTGTTCTATTTGCTGAATGCAAACCTCCGTGTCTGTCATTTCATGCCAGCTGGGGAACATTGTGTGCATGCAGTTGGTATAGTTAGTATGTGTCCCAGGGTGGTTACTGCTGCTTTTGTTTCCTCCTGAAGGCCAAATACATACTTATGTATTACAGTTTGAAACACTAGCAGCCCCAACCCCAGATGCAAACTCCACATTAAAATAATTGGGGGATTCTACAGACTCCAGGCATACACCAAGAATGGTCCGTGGATCCATGTCCAGTTGCACGGATATTTTAGAGCACTCGGTGCTTCCTTCTTTGGCTGTGCTTAAATCATTTTTGAAGCACTTTAGAAAAAGAGTCTATTCATGATCAAAATCACAATTACATTGATTGACTATTTAGTCTTAGATTTTTATAATGTTTTATATTCAGTTATTAAAGGTTTAAACATTTTTTTTTGTATTTTGTATTTTGTGTGAACCTGATACTTCAGCTTCAGTGTCACAGACTTCCTAAAATTCTGACCAAATTTATCTTGCGTGTTTCAGCCATAACTTTACGACAACTCACCTAGTATTGAATAGGTCTCCTTTTTGACATAAAGACAGCCCTGATCCATTGAAGCATTGACGCCACTAGACCTCTGAAGGTATGTTATGGTATTTAGTACCAAGCCATCAGTAGCAGATCCTTTAAGGCTGGGTTCACATCTCTGTGTGGAGCGGCTCACAGCAGGGGTCTGGTGCATCCTTATTCACTGTTTGATTTCAAATTTTTGGCTGAATTCTGACCTCAAATGGACCAGAAGACACACAGGACTCCTGTGCAATTCACTCCGCAGCTGTCCCGGGGCTGTGTGAACCGGCTCCATTGAAAGCTGGTCACAGGCTCCTGACATGCGAATTGGATTTAGGGAAACCCACATTCAATTCGCAATAGTGTGAGCCCAGCCTGTGTCCTGTGAGTTGCAAGGTGGGGCCATCATGGATTAGACTTTTTTTTTCAGCCCATCCTACATATGCTCGTTTGGGTTGAGATAAGAAAAATGTGGAGGACAAGGCAACACCACTAACTCAATAATGTGTTCTTCAACCCATTCTTGAACGGTGAAAGGGCACATTATCTTGCTGAACGAGGCCACTGCCATGAGGGAATGAAGTGGTGTTCTTTGTCACCAACAATGTTTAGGTAGGTGGTACATGTCAAGTAACATCCACGTGAATATCAGGACCAAAGGTTTCCAAGCAGAACATTGACCAAATCATCACATCTCATCTTCTTACCATACTGCATCCTGGTGCCTTCTGTTCCCCAGATGTACATGTACACAGCCATTCTCATGATGTCAAAGAAAATGTGATTCATCAGATCAGGCCACCTTCTTCCATTGCTCTGTGGTCCAGTTCTGATGCTCATGTGTGGATTGTAGGCACTTCTGGCTGTGGACATGGGTCAGAATGGGCACCCTAGCCAATCTGTGGCTACGCAGTCCCATACACAAAAGACTGTGATGTTCATTTTTTTCTGCTTTCAACACATCAACTTCAGAAACAACATGTTTACTTGCTGCCTAATATATTCCATGACTTTCAGCTGCCATTGTAAAAAGGTTATCAATATTATTCACTTGACCTGCCAGTGGTCAAAAAATTGTTACTGAACGGTGTAGGTCTTCATATAACATAGATTTCGATAATTCTAAAGTTGATTGAATTAAAAATGGCTCTGTGCCTTTTGATCACTGTGATGGCCAATCACATTGATCATAAACGTAAACAATTGTGTTTATATCTGAGTGCCTGTCCCCTCCTCCTCTGTGCTGTACCTCACCCCCGGCCTCTGTCCTGCTTGATCCTGTAAGTCAAGCTGCTTGCACTGACCACCATCAAAAAGTGGCACACTGATAAGCAAGGAGGATAAGCACCGCTGAGCACAGCGATGAGAAACAGAGGCATACAAACCTTTCAAGCAGAACTAAACTTTTTCCGAGCGCCACAAACTGAAAACACTATTTTATTTAACTTTTAATCTTCAAGACAAACTCACCCATTCATCCATGTCTCTATGTTTTATTTTGTTGAGAAATCACTTTGAAAAACAACCTCCCTAGCATTTCTAGCTGTGGCCATCTCGAGAAAGGGCAAATGATTACTGCAGCATTAACGTCCCGTAATCATCTGCCCTTAGCTCAGGCATGCAGTCAGGATGGTGTGCTTAGTTGAGAAAGTCTCTCCTCCCCTCTTCCAAATGGAAGAAAAACAGCCTCTAGTGACTTCTGGGATGTATGACATGATTTTGACCTAGGCCAGAAACCAGGAAGCAAGAAATGATGAAGAAATGTAAAAATATAAAAGCTTAAAATAAGTAAATATAATGTACCTTCCTATCTATTTACTAAGAGTAACAGCATAAGGATTAAAATAGTTAATTGAAAGAGTTTAGTTCTGTTTTAAAGGGGCACAAACCACCAATATTATGGGGCACTCACCACTGACCTCCAACGTTTAAAGAGGCACTCACAGCCGAATATTGCCATAAGGGGTCCTAGCTCCTGACCACTGAAAGCTACAAGTTGTTCTGTGAATTACATATTCCCGATCCATGCACTCTGTACTATATATATATATATATATATATATATATATATATATATATATATATATATTCAAGGAATGTGTTGCATTTTGTTTTTCAAAATGTTTGTTCTATTTTACTTTTTTCAGTATAATATATATATATATATATATATATATATATATATATATATATATATATAAAAAGAAAAACTTTTGGGTAAGCTACATCTGAAAAAATGATATAACTTTAATTTTGGTACAGTGTTGCATGATGGAGTAATTGTCCGCCAAATTATCATATCACTAAAAACTGAAAAATGGCCTTGTATTAAAGAGATACTGTAAATACAGGCTGGTACTCAAGCGGTTATCTCCTACTTGATGACTTTTTAAAAGTAGAATTATATGGAATTCTGTTATGTCCCTACCTGGGGTTACACAGCTGGCTTCTTCCTGCACGGTAAGATTTGTCATAATGTCCTCTAGCAGATCCATAACTTTGTAACCTGCTGGTTCTGCCACTTATATTCACTCAACCCACACCACATAGCAGAATTCCTATAATAGGGTTTTTGAACTTGAAATATCAAGTATTTGTCAAATCAAAGTGCTGACCAGCAAGACAAATAACAGAGTATCAGTCCAGTGACAGTGTATTTGTTCATTGTTACACAAAGTTATCAAATTATGGTTCTGTGTGACAGTTTATTAAACTGTGCTGCCTCCGTTCTATTGACTATTGTGCTATCAATCTTTAGTGAATTCTGGAAAAAAAAAACACAATGATGCATTAACACTGAAGTGAACAGCTGCAACTGAAACACATATTAACTACAGTCTAGATTATACAAAATCTACCTTTGTATAGTCTTTGTCGCAGCGACTCTTAAGGTGTGTCATGGCAAAATAAAATATAACATATTTATTACATGTCCACAATACCTGCACATTTCCTTATGTTTTATCCCTTTAATCTCACCGCAAGTGCAGAAAAATAACTTTGACAAGACACCCTGGGGTATTTTTTGAGCTCTGATCTTCTAAGCACATGGTGTCAGCCCTGCCTACTTTACTTCTGATGAATTACAAAGAACACAGACCCCACTCCATCTCCATAACCCTTTCCTCATCTCCATAACCCTTCCTCATTTCTTCCTGCTCCTCATCTCAGTAACCCCTCCTCATCTCTTCCTCGTCTCCATATCCCTTCCTCATCTTTTCCACCTCCTCATATCCATAACCCCTCCTTAATTCTTGTTCCTCCACATCTCCATAAACCCTCATTATCTCCTCTCCCTCCACATCTCCATAAACCCTCTTCATCTCTTCCCCATTCTCATCTATTCCCACTCTTTATTTCCAGACCACAACCCCTCCTCATCTCCAAAAACCCTCCTCATCTTTTCCCTCTTCCTCACCTCCATAGCCCCTCCTCATTTCTTCCTCCTTCTCATCTCAGTAACCCCTCCTCATCTCTTCCTCATCTCCATATCCCTTCCTCATCCCTTCCTTGTCCTCATCTCCATAACCTCTTCTCATCTCCATCACCATTCCTCATTCCTTCCCCCCTCCTCATCTTTTCCGCCTCCTCATCTCTTCTGCTCCACATCTCCATAAACCCTCATTATCTCCTCTCCCTTCACATCTCCATAAACCCTCTTCATCTCTTCCTCATCTCCATATCCCTTCCTCATCCCTTCCTTGTCCTCATCTCCATAACCTCTTCTCATCTCCATCACCATTCCTCATTCCTTCCCCCCTCCTCATCTTTTCCGCCTCCTCATCTCTTTTGCCTCCACATCTCCATAAACCCTCATTATCTCCTCTCCCTTCACATCTCCATAAACCCTCTTCATCTCTTCCCCATTCTCATCAATTCCAACTCTTTATCTCCACAACCCCTTCTCATCTCTTACCCCTCATCTCTGAAAACCCTTCTCATCTTTTCCCCCTTTCGTCATCTCCATAATCTCTCCTCATGTCACGTACCTGGTTGAGTACAAATATATAAGATACAGCGCCAGCAAGCACACAATATAAGTGAAATGGAAAACAATTAATTAATAATAAACGTGAAAGTCCATATAATGTGACTGATGTGCTCCAATCCAAAAGTGCAAAGTGCTCCAAAATGTTCAAGATGTACCACAACACCCCCTCCTGTGTCCCCACTCACCGGATCGAATGGACCCCCAGCCTTTCAGTCTAGGGGTCACTTCAGGCTTAATAGTGATGGCCAGGAATGGCAGCTTTGGCATCAGATCATCAGATAAAACTTCCTTGTTAAAGATACTCAGCCAGAATTACAGGTACCCAGAATGAAAAGGAATGGACTAATAGTGAAGTACTGCTATGAAAAGGATTTATTGCGCATAGAAATAGACGGACAGATCAGACACTTTTGACACTTTTTTGGGACCATTGATCATTATATAGCGGTCAGAGCTAAAAATAGCCACTGATTACTGTATAAATGTCACTGGCAGGGAAGGGGTTAGCACTAGGGGGCGATCAAGGGGTTAAGTGTTCCCTAGGGAGGTGTTGCCAGCTGTATGGGGGCTGGGCTGAATGGAGGAGGAGAGAGATCGCTGTTCCTAATCACTAGCAACAGACGATCTCTCTCTCCTCCCCTGACAGAATGGGGATCTGTTTGTTTACATTGACAGATCCCCGTTCTGCCTATCTCTGGAGCGATTGCGGGTTGGTTGGCTCCCCCGCTGGTTGGCTCCCCTGCTCGCGAATGGGCGTGTGACTGCCCACAAATAACCGTGTACGCACCCGACATACAATGACGGCAATTCGCGCAGGGGAGCCAACCTGCCACAGTACAACTGCGGCGGGCGGTCTATAACTAGTTAAATCCTTCCTGGTTTGCATAACTTGGGGTATGGCAGGAGTGTGTCCTTTACCTTTACACCTTGTGATAAAAGATGTCTCTCTTTCTCACCTTATAAAATTAGGACATATACAGAATATACAGTATACAAGCAGTGCAATAGCAAACAGAAAGCTGTTAGTAGCGCTCCTACTCTTTTCTGCAACTTTTCTTTTACCTTCGTTCAGTCCCTTGTGCCACTTGGCCAGAAACTATAGCAATGTATAGTATAAATTATAAAAGTATTTCCATTGGCGCTTGCCATTTTAGATGCACTTTACTGGCAACTCTAGCACTCAAAAATCCTACTTGGTTCTCTTTGTATATAAGGAGATTTGTTCGCCATAATTGCCCCATCTGTTTTGTGCTGACAGTACAGTACACAGCAAAAAATGCAGCTGGACCAACATTTTTGGGTGTTAAAGTGGAGTTCCACCCAAAAGTCGAACTTCCACTCATCAGATTCCTCCCCCCCTCCGGTGACACAGTTGGCACCTTTCAGGGGGGAGGGGAGTACAGATACCTGTATATTACAGGTATCTGTACTCACTTCCGGCATAGATAGCCGCAGAATCTGCGGTTATTTACGCCACTTCCTGCTCCCTCCCCGCTGCCTGCTGGGAAACACACGGGTCCCAGAGGCAGCAGGGACCATCCGTATTGCGCTGCGCGACTCGCGCATGCGCAGTAGGGAACCGGGAAGTGAAGCCGCACGGCTTCACTTCCTGATTCCCTTACCGAAGATGGAGGCGGCAGCACCCGAGGACAGAGAGACGGTTCGGCCTCGGGTGCCGACATCGCGGGCGCCCTGGACAGGTAAGTGTCCGTGTTTTAAAAGTCAGCAGCTGCAGTATTTGTAGCTGCTGACTTTTAAAAAAAAAAATTTTGGCGGCGCTCCACTTTAAGGTACAAAAATGTGCTGCTATTGTGTGGCTCTCTGGAGGTGTCAGGGGCCCCTCTTGACGCACTTGACAGTGGTGGAACTACCAGGGTCGCAACAGTCCCACTTGTGACTGGGCCCTGGCGTTCTGCCACTGTGGGGGGGGGCCCAGACAAACACGAAAGACTTCCGGTCCGGCGCCTGATGTAACAGCCGTAAGGAGGGTGAGCTCTAACACCGCTGGTAATAACTTCGGGGACTTGGCTCCAGTGACTGGCTCCCAGCTTGTGTGAGAAGTTTTAGGTGACAGGTCCCACATGCTACGATTACACAGTATGGCAGCTGCATCTCTCCCTCGTCCTGCCTCACACATGGACTGAAACCCCCTTCCCCCTCCGCCTCGGCTTGGATGTCACAGACAGGAGGGGGAGGAGAATGGACACATCATCAATGGGACGGGACGTGCTGATCTGAGGTTTGTACTGACTCTGAATGCTCAGCACTTGCAGGGGAAGGAGACACAGGGAACGGGGGTCAGAGAAGGGAGCAAGTTGTCAAAGAAGGATACTTGCTGGGTGCATTGTGAAGTTTGCACTGGATGGGTACAGTGCAATGTGCAGTATGCAACGGATGCGTACTGCTGTGCAACAAGCAGCATTCACTGGATGTGTGCAGTGTCATACCTCCCAACTTTTTGAGATGGGAATGAGGGACACCTATCAGCAAAAGTATGCAGGCATAGGACACACCCCCTTGCCATGCCCCCTTAAAGGAGAATTGTACAAAAAACAAGATTGGTTAAACACACAAGTGCTTTTTTTTTTACCACTACTATTCCTTTATATTGGCTTTTGGAATTTACAAATGAAGCAATTTGGAAATCAGATGAAAGGTTTAACACTGGGAAACACTTTTTGATAGATAAAAAGTGCCTTTTATATACATCTATAAGGATCCGACCAAAATGAGGGACAAATGAGGAGGAATGAGGGACAGAGGGACATTGCTCCAAATCAGGGACAGTCCCTCGAAATCAGGGACACCTGGAAGCTATGCAGTGTGACATGCAGTGCACATTGGATCAGTTCAGTGAGCACTGGGGTGGTATAGTGCAATATGTAGTGAGCACTGGATGAGTGCTGTGCGATATGCACTGTGCACTCCATGGGTGCCATGTAATGTGCAGTGCGCACTGGATTTGTGCACTGAATGGGTGCACTGCGCACTAGTGGGGAAAAGTGCAATGGGCAGTGTGCTCTGGATTTGTGCAAGTTGTCAGAGAAGGATACTTGCAGTGATTGGGGGGGGGGGGGGGGGAGATAAGAGGATGCTGTATGTGCAAGGGGGCACTTTGGGAGCAGAGAGAACTTGTGCTAGAGGGGGGGGTTGAATTAAAAATATGACCCCCCCAACACAAGTTCTCTCCCAAAGTGCCCCCTTGCACATACAGCATCCTCTTATCCCCCCCCCCCCCCAAATCACTGCAAGTATCCTTCTCTGACAACTTCCCCCCCCCCCCTTCAAAGAGAGGCTGGCTGCTATTGAGGGGACAATCACGGTTTCTGGGATCCCGGGCACCTCGCTAGAGATTTGGGGTAATCACTCCAGGACTCAAGGCCAGTTCACACCACGAATCACAAAGGAACACACTGTACGTTCTTAAGCGATACACATGCCTTCCAGGTGCTGTGCGATTTCAGCACTTTCATTTTAATGGACTGAAATTGTGCATTCGCTACCTTACAAAACGCACTGCAACTGGATTGCATGGTACTGCTGATCATACAATCTAGTGAAGGCAAACACTGCATTTGCAACCTGCATTTGGGGAGTCATTAAGTTGGCACCCGCTGCAGATCGATTTGGCAGTGCATTTTGAATGCAGTGTGGGAAACGCACACAAAACGCAGGTTTCCCTCAAGGCATTCTGGTGTGAACAGACCCTTAGTCCAGATACACAGGATTTCATTTGTATCTCAGGAAGGTCCCACCAAAACCGGGACAGTTGAGAAGTATGGATTTGTATTAGAAGGGGAGAGGATTTGTATTTTGGGGGGCTTGTACTGGGAAGGGGGATTTGGGTAGTAGGATTTGTGACAGAACTGGGGAGAATACTTATACTGGCATGGGGGGAAGAATTCATGCTGGGGGGGGGTAAGACCCAGGATGGGGGAAGGGAGCTGTACTGGAAGGGAGGACCTAGGGGAGAGGATCTGTGCTAGAAGTGGCGAGAGGATTTTTGCAGAGAGGGGCATTGGGTGGGGGGTGGATTTGTAGAGACGTCCTACATGTTGCACCCCATCACAAATACGGTGCGTAATGTGAAGGAGGTTCCAGCGTGGCTGTAGACAGTGAGAGTGGGGGGTTGCATTGTGGAGGGAAGAGGGGTGGCAAAGCATTAAAAATCAAAATGCACCTTGGCCTGTGTAGCCAAAAATTCTTGCATTGGCCCAGCTGGTACTGATAACCGCTGCCTGACTTGCCCCCCGTCACTCCCCACCGCTGCTAGCCCAATGCTGCCAGTCTGACCTTCCATCCTCCATTAGCGTCCCCAGTGTGAGCCACTTGCTGTCAGAGCTCTCCTCCTGCACCGCTGCGGGTCATATTCCTGGGGTCAGCATCGGATATGCTGGTTCTCCTGTCATGGGTGATCTGCTCAGAGTCCGCACACTGAGCCTGTCCGTAACATTCTTTTTAAAAGCCTTTCCGATGCTGGGAGTGCAGGTCTTACATGCCAGTAAAATCTATAACATTTTATGGTAGTACCTAAATACAGATGGAACACAGTGGCGGAACTACCAGGGCCACAATGGTTGCACTTGCGACTGGACCCTGGTGTTCTGGTAGGCCCAAGATGGCAGGAAGAGGGCCACTGTGAGACCGTAATAAAGGGCCACCGGGACCAGAGGGACCCCCGGTGCAAGAACCTTAAGAACCTTCATGGTTTCTTGCACCAGGGCCCTGAAGGTTGAAGTAACGCCTCTGGCACTTGATTTTCTACTGTCCTAAAATGTTGCGGTGAAAATCACATGTTCCACCAGCAGGCAGTTTCCAAAGCTTTATACAGCATTCATTTCAGTTCTTACCACAAAAAACTCAGTTTTTCTAGATAAATGAAGAAAAAATATTTCCTTGCAACCATTCCGTACGTGGTAACATATACTGAACCAGCATATATTTTATTAATCTCCAGGTGCACTGGCTCTGTGATCGTGCCTTTTCAGATATATAAAGACTATAACATATTCCATGTTTTATTTAGATGTGTTACTTTTCCCCATTGTCGAGCCTAGAAGAATGGAGAAGCAAGAAATTATTTTTTAAACAGAAGTTCTGCAAATTTGGATTCCTTCTGGAGCTATAGATGTTTACCCGCTTCAGCCCTGAAACGTTTACCCCCCTTTATGACCAGGCCATTTTTTGCGATGCGACACTGCGTTACTTTAACTGACAATTGTGCGGTCATGCGACGCTGTACCCAAATACAATTTATGTCTTTTTCCCCCCACAAATAGAGCTTTCTTTTGGTGGGATTTGATCACCTCTGCAGATTTTATTTTTTGCGCTATGAGCAAAAAAAAAAACAAAAAAAAAACAAATGTTTTTTACATTCTGTTATAAAACACATCCAATAAAAAAAATATAAAAATCTAATTTATTCATCAATTTAGGCCAATATGTATTCTGCTACATATTTTTGGTAAAAAAAATCCCAATAAGCGTTTATTGATTGGTTTGCGCAAACATTATAACGTCTACAAACTATAGGATATTTTTCTTAATCTTTACTTTCTTTTTTTCTTTTTACTAGTAATGGCGGGAATCAGCAATTTATAATAGGACTGCGATATTGCAGCGGACAAATCGGACACCTAATTGACACTTTTGTCACTTTTTGGGGACCAGTGACACTAATACAGCGATCAGTGCTAAAAATATGCACTGTCACTGTACTAATGACACTGGCAGGGAAAGGGTTAACATCAGGGGGGGTCAAAGGGTGACATTTGTGCCTAGGGAGTGCTTGCTAACTGTGGTGGATGCTTTAATTATGGGAAGGCAGAGATCCGTGTTCCTGCTTAGCAGAAACACAGGATCTCTACCTTCTTTTCTAACAGATTGGCGGTCTGCCTTGTTTACATAGACTGCCTGTCTCCCAAACAATTGGCGGGTGCAGGCGGACATCGCGTGTCCAATCACAGCGCAAGCGGGTCAGGTGCGCGCACCCCAGTCCTGGAAGTGTCAGATCTAGCACTAGGTACGCGATCTGGCACAGAGCGGCTTCCCTAACGCAGTATATGGACTATATTAACATCTATTCATTTAATCTGAATTTTTAATATTTATTTATGTATATCTTTTTGTATGTTAGGGAGGATTTCCTGGTGCTCCTTGTGCTCCCTCTCTGGCTGACCATTTATACTTTGTTAACAATGTCACTGTTGGGTGTCCATGTAATGTTACTCACTTACTGTGCAGTGCATTTGATAATACTTTTTAATATATGTACCTTTTTTACAGCCCTACCACCCATCTTTCCCTGATGAAGATTCTATTGAAATTGAAACACATTGAATCCACATGTAACAATCGATCAAAGAATGTATAAACATATTCTGTGACATTTGTGTTGATAGGTGATTTCATAAATATTACCGTCCAACCTTCTAATCTATTTTGTGGTTTTAAAAATGTTTTGTGGAATGTCCAATAAAATGAATGTGTTTTATATTTGTGTTTTTTCTTTTTAGTGCCTAAAAAATCCCACCTTTTAGACACTTTTTTTAATTCTACCTTATATATTGGGGGTGTGGCGCCTTGCCCTAC
The DNA here is from genome assembly GCA_037952835.1 of Lithobates septentrionalis. Classification (NCBI taxonomy): domain Eukaryota; kingdom Metazoa; phylum Chordata; class Amphibia; order Anura; family Ranidae; genus Lithobates; species Lithobates septentrionalis. The sequence goes on along the minus strand of JBBDGP010000072.1, from coordinate 905,786 downwards.
ACTAGACTTTATTGTGATTCGGCACTCTTAACAAGTGCCTATGACAGGTCCTCTAGCTATATTAACATCCACAGCACTGGAAGATTACCACTGCTGGGGTATGGGTGAGGGTGGGGGGGAGAGGAGTGACAATTTTAGCTAAGACAGCAGCCACCAGCACAAGGGACACAAGTAAGCAGCATCTCTTGTGCTGATTTAAAAACAGAATAAATAAACGTACACTTTTAAGGCACTTTAAAGTGGAGTTCCACCCAAAAATGGAACTTCCACTTTAAGGGAAGGTGACCCCCTGACATTCCACATTTGGAATGTAATTTTTTTGGGGTGGAGCGGAAACCCTCTTATTAGAGGATTCCAGCTCCCACTTCCTCCCGGCGCACCGCAGCGCCGGAAGAAAGTTCGCCTCTCCCCCTCCCTCTTGGCAATCATCTTGGACACCTGTCAGGTCCCACACTTACCAGACAGGTGAGTCCACTTGGGCAGAGGGTAGGCTCCCTTACGTATCCGATTCGGGGCCCCTGGAAGAGTAGACAGGAGGCCCACGAATGCGGAGTGGTATGAGGGACTGATGTTAGGGTCCTGGAGCAAGGTGGTCTGGCAAGCAACCGGTAGAGCTTCAGGAATGCTGGAGCTGATGCTGAGCAGGAGCTAATCAGGCTGGTCACACACAGGCAGAGGTCGGCAACGGGCTGGCGGCAGCGGTACAAGGGAGAAGGCAGAAACGAGGTCAAACAAGCCGGGGTCGGGTTCAGGCAGCAATCAAGGGAGGTCCAAAGGCAAGCCGGGTCACAACGGGTCAAACTACGGAGATACAGGAACACAGGAAGATCACAGAACTAGACACAGAGCTGTTTGATCAGGCAGCACCGAATCAGGGTAGAGGCAGGCTTAAATAGGCTGATTGGCGCCAAAACGCCGCGCTCGTGCACGCGCCGATTCGCCAAAGCGCCCCACGCCCCCGCACGCGCCCGAGCGCGCCCCCGACACCGGCGTGCACACCCACACCACCGGGCACGCCCGCTGTAACGCCCATAGGCGGACGCGCGTTAGCGCGAACGCACGGACGCACGCACGCCCGGACGCCACCCTGCACGCCATGGCCGGTCAGACCAGACACGCCAGTGCCCCCAGGAACACGCGCCCCAGCACGCACAGAGACACGAGCACCAACGCGCCCCGGCGCGCACCGGCGCCCAACCAGGTAACCTCTCTGACAGTGCCCCCTCCTCAAGGGCAGACTCCGGATGCCCAGCTGGGCCATCTTTGAGGCATGAGAAGTTTTAAAAGACTGCAAAAGTTCTCTGGCATGCAAGTTACTTTCTGGCTCCCACGAATTATCTTCGGGTCCATAGCCCCCCCATTTTACAAGATATTGAACCTGATTGCGTCTTCTTCTGCAATCTAAAATTGCCTCCACCTCGAACTCCTCTTCGCCATTAACCACAATAGGCTTGGGTGGGCCAATGCTACGGCCAGAAAAAGAGTTGGGGGTGACCGGCTTCAAGAGGGACACGTGGAAGACTGGGTGTATCCTCAGGGTGTTAAGTTCGTATGCCACATTGTTGATTTTTCTTTTAATCAAGAAAGGACCCAAGTATTTGGGGCCCAGTTTTCTGGACGGACAGGCCAACTTGAGGTTAGCGGTAGATAACCAGACAGAATTGCCCGGTTCCAGAACAAGTTCTCCCCGTCTCTTCCTGTCAAAGATTCTCTTGTAATCTTCTTGAGCCTTGGTCATGGTATCCTGCAGCAATTTGTTATTGTTTGAAAAAAAGTCCAAAGTTTCGGATACTGCAGGAACAGGGCACTCGGGAATAGATCCAGGCAAGAAGGATGGGTGGAAACCATAGTTGGCATAAAACGGTGACTGATTGGTAGCTGAGTGTAGTGAGTTGTTGTAGGAGAACTCCGCGATGGGAAGCTGGGAAGCCCAGTCATCCTGGGAGAATGCAGAGAAACAGCGGAGGTATTGCTCCAAGGTTTGATTCGTCCTCTCTGTTTGTCCATTTGACTGGGGATGATAGGCCGGAGAAAATGATAATTCGATTTCAAGGGCGCCACAAAGGGCTTTCCAAAATCTGGAGGTAAACTGGATGCCTCTGTCAGAAACTATATTGGTCGGTACTCCATGCAGTCTGATGATCTCCTTAATAAAGATGGAAGCGGTCTCCATAGCCGAAGGGGTGCCCTTCATGGGGAGAAAATGGGCCATTTTAGACAGCCTGTCCACCACAACAAAAATGGACGAAAAACTTTCTGATGGGGGGAGTTCAACAATAAAGTCCATTGAAATCATGGCCCATGGTCTCTCTGGGACTGGTAATGGTCTCAACAGACCCCATGCTCTTGCCCGGCTACTCTTGCTTCTGGCGCAAGTATTACAGGACTCAACGTATTCCCTGCAGTCCTTAGTAAGTTGAGGCCACCAAAAGGTGCGTTGGACAAGATCAATTGTCTTCCGTGTGCCGAAGTGACCGGCAAGTTTGTGATCATGGCACAAGCTTAACACCCGTACTTTTAGCTCCTCAGGGACCACAATTTTATTTTTGAACCAGAACAGCCCATCTTTGGTACAAGCTTCAGCAGGTGGTGACATTCCCATAGAGGATCGTCTGATTTGAGAGATTAGATCCTCCTGTAAGATCAGGAAATTCCCAGAGGGGAGGATGGTGTCTGGAGACAGGGTCTTCTCAGAATCAAGAAACATTCGAGAAAGGGAGTCGGATTTGACATTCTTGGATCCGGGTCTGTAGGTGATATGAAAAATAAATCGGGAAAAAAAAAGTGCCCATCTGGCCTGCCGGGGTTTCAATCTCTTAGCTGTCCTTAGGTATTCTAAGTTTTTGTGGTCCGTGTAGACCAAAATGGGGTGAGCTGCACCTTCCAGGAGATAACGCCATTCCTCCAGGGCTGCTTTAATGGCTAGAAGTTCCCGATCTCCCACGTCATAATTCCTCTCGGAAGAGGAGAGTTTACGTGAGAAGAATCCCACAGGGTACAGGAGTGCTTTGGCACCTTGTCTTTGTGAGAGCACAAAGAGTTATAATTGAAGAGAATCCCTTAATAAATTTCCTATAGAAATTGGCAAAGCCAATAAAACGCTGTACTCCTTTCTTGTCTATAGGTGCAGGCCAATCCAAGATAGCGGATACTTTTTGCAGATCCATTTTGATGCCGTCAGGGGAAATGACCAAGCCTAGGAACTGGATGGATTGGAGCTCGAACTCGCATTTTTCGAGTTTGGCGTAAAGTCCATGTTGTCTAAGCCGGGTAAGTACATTTCGCACGTGTTTGCGGTGATCAGTCAGGGAAGCAGAGAAAACCAGGATATCGTCCAGATAGACGATGACATATAGGTCCAGAAAGTCACGAAAGACATCGTTGACGAAGTGCTGGAATGTGGCCGGCGCGTTGCACAGACCAAAGGGCATGACGAGGTACTCGTAGTGCCCGAATCGAGTACGAAAGGCCGTCTTCCATTCGTCCCCCTCTCTTATGTGGATCAAATTGTAGGCTCCGCGGAGGTCCAGCTTGGTGAAGACGGTAGCAGATCCTAATCTCTGAAACAATTCGGGAACCAAAGGTAGTGGGTATCTGTTTTTTATAGTAATTTTATTGAGCTCCCGGTAATCGATGCAGGGACGTAAGGAGTGATCCTTTTTCTCTACAAAAAAGATGCCTGCCCCCGCTGGAGATGTGGAGGGACGGATGAATCCTTTCTTCAGGTTTTCGTCTATATAGACTTTCAAGGTGCCCACTCCTGCTCAGTTAAGGGAAAAATCCTCCCGAAAGGAACTTCAGTTCCAGGTAAGAGTTCTATCGGGCAATCGTAGGGTCTATGTACTGGAAGAGTTTTTGCCCCCTTTTTACTGAATACATCCAGGAAATCCCGGTAAGGTTCGGGAAGATTTTGGTAAGACTTCGTTTCTGAATCTAGGCACAGGCATTGAGAGGATGTTAAAGGGGTCCCCCGTAAACAGTGTTGTTTGCAATATTCAGATGAAAACTGGATTTTGCCCGTGGACCAGTTGATACTAGGATTGTGAGCCTGTAGCCAAGGTATTCCTAAGATAATTGGGAAGAGGGGAGAGGAGATGACATCTAGGCGTAAAAGTTCCTGATGTTCCGGGCCAATGGTGGCCAGTAAAGGAACCGTTTCCTGGGTAACAGGACCGGAGCGGAGGGTGGAGCCGTCCGCTAAGAAAACTGCCAGTCCCTGGGCCTTGGTTTGAGTAGGAATATGATGATCTTCAACGAAGGCCCGGTCAATGAATCCGCTACATGCTCCCGAATCAATGATGACCGGTACTGGGATGTTCCTTCCAGGTAACTGTAATACAACGGAAAGTGTTAGGTGGTTACCGGAACTAGGTAAAACAGGTGCACACAACGAGGAGGACGGCAGGCACTTACGTCTCTTATTGGGGCATGCTCTTGGAAAGTGTCCAGGCTCTCCACAGTACAGGCACAGTTTAAGTGTGCGTCTGCGTGTCTTCTCCTCTGAGGTCAGAGAGGGACGAGCAGTCCCAGCTGCATGGGCTCAGGAGCTTCCTGGGTTGGAACAGACGAGACAGGCGGAGCTTGGTTCGGGGCACTAGGGGCCCTGGGTAGCATCCAAGTGAGGCGTGGATGGCCAACGGATCTCTCAGAACGTCTCTCTCTGAGGCGGCGGTCAATCTGGATTGACAAGTTGATAAGCTCCTCTAGTGTCTGAGGTACCCCTACCCGTGCTAATTCGTCCTTTAGAGGGTCCGACAACCCCAGCCGGTATTGGTGACGAAAAGCCGCGTCATTCCACTCCGTATCAGAGCTCCAACGGCTAAACTCCACAGCGTAATCTTCGGCCGCTCTGCGGCCTTGTTGGAGGAAGTGCAAGGCGGCTTCTGCCGTGGCTGTTCACTGAGGGTCCCCGTACAACTGAGACATTGCTATGAAAAAGTCATTCAAGGAATCCAGAGATCTGGCCTTTTGCTCCAGCAGGTGGTGAGCCCAGGTTTGAGGCTCGCCGGACAACAAAGATATGACGAACCCCACTTTGGTGGCCTCCAAGGAAAACGTACGGGGTTGTAAGGCAAAATAAAGTTTGCATGCGTTGCGGAACGCCCGGAACTTGCAACGTTCTCTGGAGAATTTTTCGGGTGTAGGCACCCTGGGCTCTGGTGGGAGCATTACTACAGAGGGCGCTGAGGCAGGATTAGCAGGTGCTGCTCCCGGAGGGGAGGCTGAGAGGGCCTGGACCTGTCCTTCCAGTCTAGTATAGCCCTCCTGTAAGCTTTTGACGGCTTGGGTGAGGCCCGCTAGGTGCCTGCAAAGTTCATCCATGGGGGAGGCCCCCTGCCCGGACTCAGTCATGGCTGCCTGATACTGTCAGGTCCCACACTTACCAGACAGGTGAGTCCGCTTGGGCAGAGGGTAGGCTCCCTTACGTATCTGATTCGGGGCCCCTGGTAGAGTAGACAGGAGGCCCACGAATGCGGAGTGGTATGAGGTCCTGATGTTAGGGTCCTGGAGCAAGGTGGTCTGGCAAGCAACCGGTAGAGCTTCAGGAATGCTGGAGCTGATGCTGAGCAGGAGCTAATCAGGCTGGTCACACACAGGCAGAGGTCGGCAACGGGCTGGCGGCAGCGGTACAAGGGAGAAGGCAGAAACGAGGTCAAACAAGCCGGGGTCGGGTTCAGGCAGCAATCAAGGGAGGTCCAAAGGCAAGCCGGGTCACAACGGGTCAAACTACGGAGATACAGGAACACAGGAAGATCACAGAACTAGACACAGAGCTGTTTGATCAGGCAGCACCGAATCAGGGTAGAGGCAGGCTTAAATAGGCTGATTGGCACCAAAACGCCGCGCTCGTGCACGCGCCGATTCGCCAAAGCACCCCACGCCCCCGCACGCGCCCGAGCGCGCCCCCGACACCGGCGTGCACACCCACACCACCGGCCACGCCCGCGGTAACGCCCATAGGCAGACGCACGCTAGCGCGAACGCGTGTACGCACGCACGCCCGGACGCCACCCTGCACGCCACGGCCGGTCAGACCAGACACGCCAGTGCCCCCAGGAACACGCGCCCCAGCACGCACAGAGACACGAGCACCAATGCGCCCTGGCGCGCACCAGCGCCCAACCAGGTAACCTCTCTGACACACCTCACAGGTCCCAGATGATTGCCCGGCCAGTCACGGCGCGCCATGCGGCTCACACATGCGCAGTGCATGCCCGGCTATGAAGCCACAGCCGGGCGCCCACAGTGACAATGCCGGCACCGCAGAGAGGAGGGGGAGACGAGCGGGGCTTCGTTTCCCCACATCGCTGGACCCAGGGACAGGTAAGTGTTCGATTATTAAAAGTCAGCAGCTGCAGTATTTGTAGCTGCTGACTTTTAATTATTTTTTTAAGCGGAACTCCGCTTTAATGGTTTATCCAGATTAAAGTATTATTTAAATACTTTTATTTGCATATGTAGCACTACCCCCGCAGGTAGATTAGGTTCTCTGTCCTTCTGTCTCAACTGTGAGAACAACCTTAGCCCCACTGACACACAAGGTTCAGCAAATGGATGCCACACTGCTACTGGGAACGCAAATTTATATATATCCCGCACACAACAAAGGTTCCGTATGAAAAAGCAAACAACAGGCTGGTTAGTGGTAAATGAACCCAATATATTGTAGGTTGCAGTAAATAGCAGTATGCACACAAATTAGTAAATAAAGGATTAGGCCAATAACAGTTCACTAGACAATATGTTCACTAGGCTAAAGCAGCAAAGAATTGAGTTCTATGTAACTAAATTATATTAAACCTGGCAATCTACAAAATCAGCAATAAGTAACAGTATTAGAAAACAGTAACAGCGATTAAATTTAAAACTCCCTCAAGAGGTACCGCTTACTATAGAGAATAGGTAAAGTTCTTATGAAGCAGCTATCAGAGTGAGCAGTTTTTAGCCCTACTTGTTCATCCGGCTAGCGTTGGGGCCCAGTTTTTACAGTGGTGCACATGAGTACAGTCCTAGTAAAGTCTGCATGCAGTAAATAATGCTGCTAGTTAAATGACCAGCCCCTGTGTGCTCAGTCTCTGCTAGCAGTAACAGGTTAACTGCAGTAGGGTCCTCTCATTACTCTTAGCAATACAGCAACAAGGGTCCCATTGTTCAGATGTCAGCTCACTTCTGGATCTTCCTGGAGCGAATCCGGTCCTTAGCACATGTCCGCAGGCTTGTAGCAGGTTGATGTGCACACAAGAGCAGTGATGTGCACACCTCCGTCTCCTTGCAGCAAAGAGGAAAGTCCTCTGTAGTAAGCCCGTGTCATGTACCTTGTGGTAGAGCCTGACCTGAAGAGGGAGGCCTCTCATACAGCCCCAGCTCTGAGACCACTGATGCTGCGACAGTGGCTGCGAGAGCGCAGCAAGGTCTAAATGACTGCAAGATGTCCCATCAGCTGCGGCAGCAGGTGTCAGGTAGCAGGTGCATCGCCAGAGACAGGTTGGATGACTGGAACAGTGGATGGCAGCAGAGACAGCAGACCCAGGACTGGGCAAACAGCAGGCAGCAGATGCTTGATAGGCAGCTGGCAGGTGCGGCAGGATGGTAGCACTCAGCAGGTGAAGAACCAGCAAGGACTAGGTAGCATGCAGAATGGAACTGGAGAATTACTGGATGCAAGATTTACACGAGCCAGGTAAGCAACAGACAGTCAGATACAGGCATAGATGGCAGGCAGAGAATGGTCACGATGCAAGCAGGGGTCGGCAACGTAGAATCAGGCAGATGAACAGGCAACAGAGCAAATCCAGTTACAGGCCAAGGTCAGGGCAGGCAGCGTTCAAGCAAGGTCAAGGCAAAGCCAGGTCAATAACAGGAGTCCATAGAGGAATGCATGTGCATTTGCATTCACGCACGACTATGCATAGAAAGACAGACACCCGCATATTGACAAGGCTATTTTTACCTACCTCACTTACAGTTAGGTCCATAAATATTGGGACATCAACACAATTCTAATCTTTTTGGCTCTATACACCACCACAATGGATTTGAAATGAAATGAACAAGATGTGCTTTAACTGCAGACTTTCAGCTTTAATTTGAAGGTATTTACATCCAGATCAGGTGAACGCTGTAGGAATTACAACAGTTTGTGTATGTGCCCCCCACTTTTTAAGGGACCAAATCATCAATCAAACTTTCACTTTTTAATACTTGGTTGCAAATCCTTTGCAGTCAATTACAGCTTGAAGTCTGGAAACGCATAGACATCACCAGATGCTGGGTTTCATCCCTGGTGATACTCTGCCAGGCCTCTACTGCAACTGTCTTCAGTTCCTGCTTGTTCTTGGGGCATTTTCCCTTCAGTTTTGTCGTCAGCAAGTGAAATGCATGCTCAGTCGGATTCAGGTCAGGTGATTGACTTGGCCATTGCATAAGATTCCACTTCTTTCCCTTAAAAAAACTCTTTAGTTGCTTTCGCAGTATGCTTCGGGTCATTGTCCATCTGCACTGTGAAGCGCTGTCCAATGAGTTCTGAAGCATTTTGCTGAATATGAGCAGATAATAATGCCCGAAACACTTCAGAATTCATCCTGCTGCTTTTGTCAGCAGTCACATCATCAATAAATACAAGAGAACCAGTTTCATTGGCAGCCATACATGCCCATGCCATGACACTACCACCACCATGCTTCACTGATGAGGTGGTATGCTTTGGATCATGAGCAGTTCCTTTCCTTCTCCCTACTCTTCTCTTCCCATCACTCTGGTACAACTTGATCTTGGTCTCATCTGTCCATAGGATGTTGTTCCAGAACTGTGAAGGCTTTTTTAGATGTTGTTTGGCAAACTCTAATCTGGCCTTCCTGTTTTTGAGGCTCACCAATGGTTTACATCTTGTGGTGAACCCTCTGTATTCACTCTGGTGAAGTCTTCTCTTGATTGTTGACTTTGACACACATACACCTACCTCCTGGAGAGTGTTCTTGATCTGGCCAACTGTTGTGAAGGGTGTTTTCTTCACCAGGGAAAGAATTCTTCGGTCATCCACCACAGTTGTCCACGTGGTCTTCCGGGTCTTTTGGTGTTGCTGAGCTTACCGGTGCGTTCTTTCTTTTTAAGGATGTTCCAAACAGTTGATTTGGCCACACCTAATGTTTTTGCTATCTCTCTGATGGGTTTGTTTTGTTTTTTCAGCCTAATGATGGCTTGCTTCACTGATAGTGACAGCGGATATCATATTGAGAGTTGACAGCAACAGATTCCAAATGCAAATAGCACACTTGAAATTAACTCTGGACCTTTTATCTACTCCTTGCAAATGAGATAATGAGGGAATAACACACACCTGGCCATGGAACAGCTGAGCAGCCAATTGTCCTATTACTTTTGGTCCCTTTAAAAGTGGGAGGCACATATACAAACTGTTGTAATTCCTACACCGTTCACCTGATTTGGATGTAAATACCCTCAAATTAAAGCTGCAGTTAAAACACATCATGTTTGTTTCATTTCAAATCCATTGTGGTGGTGTATAGAGCCAAAAAGATTAGAATTGTGTCGATGTCCCAGTATTCATGGACTTAACATAAGTGATTAAAACCTTTTATCTATATATGAATCAACCCATGCGTTTGATTCTATAACCCATGAAAGTAAGAACGAATGATACTTGTGCAAAAAGGATAATAATCTAATTTATTTAAACGTACTATTGTACAGAAAATAAACTTGTATTAATCCGAGATTAGCAACTACAACATGAATGATACAACCTTAAAATAACAATGTTACCAATGATACAAAATATTGCTATAATGGTCATACACATGCTATCAAGAGATTAATAATATATTAAGGAAAAATCCTACGATAGAAAAAGGTTAGGGAAGAAGATAAGAGCATACATTACACAAATATTCTTATGTGGGGCCATCTTTCATCTAGACTGTAAACCGAAGAGAAAGGCCAGTCATCTGTGTTCCAATATATACGTATATACGTATATGTAACCCCCCTCCTTCCATATGCTAAAACTTCTACATTGAGTCAATGGGGGTGGGGTGCTCTCTTACCAGCTACCATTTGATGACTAGGTTATTCCTGTTCCCTTCCCACCTCCCACCTCCTTTGAAGTGACATTATTGTGCTACCAAATGGTCAGAGAAGAGGCTTTTGTCAGATAGCTACCCCAGATAAAATTCCACAGCAGGTAAGATGTCTCTGTTGATTCTAAACATGTTCTGAAACTATAGAGTCATTGAAAGATCACTGTAATGCCCTGTACACACGGTCGGATTTTCCGATGGAAAATGTCCGATCGGAGCGTGTTGTCGGAAATTCCGACCGTGTGTGGGCTCCATCGGACATTTTCCATCGGATTTTCCGACACACAAAGTTGGAGAGCAGTAGATAAAATTTTCCGTTGCCGGAAATTCCGATCGTGTGTACACAAATCCGACGGACAAAGTGCCACGCATGCTCAGAATAAATAAAGAGATGAAAGCTATTGGCCACTGCCCTGTTTATAGTCCCGACGTACGTGTTTTACGTCACCACGTTTAGAACGATCGGATTTTCCGACAACTTTGTGCGACCGTGTGTAGACAAAACAAGTTTGAGCCAACATCCGTCAGAAAAAATCCAAGGATTTTGTTGTCGGAATGTCCGAACAAAGTCCGACCGTGTGTACGCCCTATTAGTCACATTAATAATAAAGTCCATCACCTTCAGGGCTCAAATCTCCACCACAATATCTGCACCTGTGCACTTGTGGATGTCTAGAGGCTTCAGCTGTACTAAGGCTAGTGCCTTCCAGACAGCCTGTAAAAATACAGGTCACTCTCTCTCTTTACACCTGGATAACATTGAGCGTTGTAGTCCAATCGTACATTAACTGCCATAGTAAAGTTCCTTTCCCAAACTTCATCTCCTATGATTCAATGTTGCCAACCATCAAGTCTTTTGAGCTCTTTCTACTTGTCAGCTCCCCCTGGTAGATGGAGGTGAGGTAGTGATAACCCATTCAGCTGACGTCCATTGGGAGCACAAAGAGCTCTGCAGCACAATGTCCTAAATTGTTCTGTCTCTAGCCAAGCACCTGGCTACACATAGTCTGGGCACAGGCTAAGTTGACTACTGGCTTGAAGAAGAAGTATAGTATATCCCATAGCAGCTGTCATCCCTTATCAGTGATGGACAGTCTGATGTACTGAAAGCCATACAAAAACAAAAACAAAAAATTCAGTTATAGAACAGAAAAGAAAAAATTAGAGAAGTAAACAAAACAGAAAAAGCTAACAAAAAATATATTAAACAAATATCTGTAAAATAATGATTTTCATACTTGCTACAAATAGAAAACACGATATTGGAGAGTTTATAAACTGACAAACTTACAAAAAATAAGGTTTAAATTGACCAAAATATTTATTGTCCCCTCTTAAGTAAAAATGGACATAATGCAAAAAAAACGTTAATGTTTCCAAAATGATTTAACACAAAAAAAAGCGAAAAATGGACTTTAGAGTGCAACGTTTTCTGTTAAGCTTTTATAGACATTGACATTTTAGTTGGAAAGCTGTGTCAGAAATCTTCCAAAAATACTGTCGTTAAAATGTCCCACCAGTGTTCTCCGTACGGGTGGTGAAAGATGGAATATTTATAGACCTTTCTGGTGTGATCTCTGAGGGGCAAAGTCTGCGTCACGACGAATTGCAGATGGTGCGGTTCTTTTCAGGCTGTGTTCCTTCAACTCGTTTTTAGCTACCGGTTATTTTTATTGAAAATTATTCAGCGTTATGGGTTATTGGCAGGGGCAAAAAAAAGCACCTGTGAATTTGTAGTAACATGTCTAGAACCTGGCAGTGTTATTGAAGAAGAGAGTCTATTCATAATTTAGAAAGTCATTCATTATGCATGGTTTTATTTTGCAAGGGTTGAAAATCAAGTCAAGCTGATAACTTTTTTATGTTTTAGAACTTTTTTTTTTTTTTGTATTGCTATGCAGCCCGGTGCTGCTTATAATAAAATAATTGCTTGTAAAGAAATGTAGATAAGGAGCTGTGTTCCTGTATCCTCGGCATATGTAGGGTTTGGTTGGTGTATTAACTCCCTACTGTTGTAGGGATGTGGTGAAACTAAGAAAAGTGATAATAAAACAGGCAATCGGAACATTAAAGAGTATGCATAGACATTACCGAAATTTAACCCAAAACTTCTTCTTCCCTACACCCTGTCCCAACATTATTTTTTCAGTAAATATGTTCCTATAAAGTGAAACAGATTTTATAACCTCCCATGATATCATCGCCAAACTTGTGGAATTCTTGCAGGGGCAACTGCTGAGAGAAGGAATCAGTGGGATGCTCTAGGTCATCTCATTTTGATCCAGGAAGGACTACATCTCCTAAGAGCCCATTTCCTACACAAAGTGTGTATCGCCCTCCTAGATAGGTGCTAGGATTAGGTAAATTTATTACTGGCTCACTGTATCCAGTGGTGCTGCATTTCGTTGTTAGGCAAATTTAGGTTTGGTTGACTGTAATCAGTGTGGCTGTGTTGATTGTTCTGGCTTTTTCTATGTTTAAGTGGCTGTGGGATTAACTACTTTCTCCTGGCTGGTCCAGAAATGTTCTGAAAGTTAGTGGGCAGGAAGAGTCAAATAGGCAGCTGAATATTGATACAGCCCTGGCCAATCACTGAAGAGAGGTGCACTGATGCTGACTGGGAGTCTGTGTAAATACTCTGGAACTAAACTGAACCTGGTCTTTTTCTCTGAGGATGAGATCACAGCCTTGGGGGGGCTTTCTGCCATGGGCCTGCGGGGTGTTGAGGCCTCAGTTGGGCTAACTGAGGCTCTATGCAACTGAGAGTTGCTGAAGCAGACTGAGGGACTATCATCTGATGATCTAGTCTGGTACCACCGGGTGAAAATGTCTTGAGAATATTAGAAGAAGGCAACCAATTTTCAAGGACCTTTGTCATACCTCCCAACATTTCGAGAAGGGAATGAGGGACATCTGCTAGCAAATGTATGTAGGCATAGGACACGCCCCTTGCGACACGCCCTTAAAGGAGAATTAACCCAAAAAAAAGGTTAATTAAATCCACAAGTGCTTTTTTTTTTACCACTACTGTTCCTTTATATTGGCATTTAAAATGTACAAATGCAGCAATTTAGAAATTGGATGAAAGGCTTAGCACTGGGAAACACTTTTTGAAAGATAAAAAGTGCATTTTATATACAACTATATAGATCAGACCTAAATGAGGGACAAACGAGGAGGAATGAGGGACAGAGGGACATTGCTCCAAATCAGGGACAGTCCCGCAAAATCAGGGACAGTTGGGAGGTATGCATTTGTGAGTACAGACTGATGACAGAGATCCTAGAGAATGAGTGCAGTTGTCATCTCTCTTGTGCTATAGTGAGCGTGTTGAGAGGGGACAAAGTACCCTGTGTCCTAAAGAGCTTAGTCTATTTAATTCTTGTTGAAAAGACTTTACTTGGATTATCCAGAGAGGAAGATACATCTCCTCAAATTGCTACTATAAAGCCCAGTCCACTCTTTATTTCTGCAAAAACCTGGCTCATAGTTCTACAAGAGAAAGTTAAGTTTCCTCAAATCGTTGGTAAGGGTTACTGAAGTATCCTACCATTACCCACATTCAGAGGCGGCTCTAGGCTTTGTGAGGCCTTAGGCAAATCTTAGACATGAGGCCCTACTAACTCCCATAATGGGAAAAATAATTCAAGCAACAGACCCCTAGCAATTTTGCTCTCCACCCCAATATATCAAAAACAAACATGCACATAGACTTTTCTAAAAAAAAACACTTTAATAATGTACACATAAAAGTCTGGTTCACACTCACTGATTGCTCCAAGCTCACTGATTGGTTGTTAGAGGTTAGTGCACATCATTACTGCTCACTGATTGGTTGCTAGAGGTTACTGCACAATATTACCACTCAATGATTGGTGCTGGAGGTACTGCACATCATTACTGCCCACCCATTGGTTGCTAGAAGTTATTGCACATCATTACCGCACATTGGTTGATAGAGGTTACTGCACATTATTACTGCTCACTGATTGGTTGCTATAGGTTACTGCTTATCATTATCACTCACTGATTGGTTGCTAGAGGTTACTGCACATTATTACTGCTCACTGATTGGTTGCTGTAGGTTACTGCTTATCATTATTATTCACTGATTGGTTGCTAGAGGTTACTGCACATTATTACTGCTCACTGATTGGTTGCTAATGATTACTGCTCATCATTATCACTCACTGATTGTTTGCCAGAGGTTACAGCACATCATTACCTCTCGCTGGGTGGCAGGACAGTATTGTGGTGTGTGATGCAACTGTTGGGGTACAGTTGGTTGGATGACAGGATGCAGTTTTCGATGATGGTGGCAGCATTGGGGTGAGAGGCTGAGATCATATCTTCCCTATACTGATAATGGGTAGGGTGATAGGATGCCAGAGGTGGGGTACAGGGGGATGATGGGGATGATAAAGATAGGGGGTGGGGTGGTAGGATGCAAGAGGTGGGGAAGAGAGGGATGAAGTGGATGTTGATGAAAATTGATGGGGTGGTAGGAGGTCAGCATAGGGGCATATTGATGACAGTGGATGGGTATGAAGCTGGCAGTGGGGTACAGGGGGGTGATGGGGGTAGGATGGTTGGATGCTAGAGGTGGGGTACAGGGGGGGTGATGATGGGGGTAGGATGGTTGGATGCTAGAGGTAGGGTACAGGGGGATGATGAGGATGTTGATGACAGGGGGCAGGCTGGTAGGATATCAGAGGTGGGGTATGGGGACAATGATGGTGGTAGGGAGCTGGCAGTAGGGTAAAGGGAGATGAAGATTACAGGGGGTGGGGTGGTAGGAAACTGGCAATGGGATGCAGGTGGGATGATTATGACAGGGGTGGGGTGTTAGGAAGCTGGCAGTGGGGTACAGGGGGATGAAGATTACAGGGGGTGGGGTGGTAGGACACCAGGCTAAGATTATGATAAGGATGGAGAAGATGATGACAGGATGTAGGTTGCTAGGAGGCTGACAGTGGGGTAAAGGGGGAAGATAATGATGATGATAACGGGGGTAGGGTGGTGGATGCTAGAGATGGGGTACATGGGGATGATGAGGATTTTGATGACATGGGGCAGGGTGGTAGGATGTCAGAGGTGGGGTATGGGGGGGTGATGATGACAGGGGGTGGGGTGGTAGGAAGCTGGCAGTGGAGTACCAGGAGGGATTAAGATGATGATGACAGGGGGTGGGGTGGTAGGATGCCAGAGGTGGAATACAGAGGAATGATGGGGGATGCTGATCACAATGGATGAGGTGGTAGGATGTCAGCAGTAGGGTACAGGGGGATGAAGATGACAGAGGGGTGGGGGGTAGGAAACTGGCAGAGGGGTACAGGGGGGATGAAGATGATGGGAGTGGCGTGGTAGGAAGCTGGCAGTGAGGTGCAGGGGTGATAAAGATGATGGGGGTGGGATGGTAGGAAGCTGGCAGTGGGGTGCAGGGGGGATGAAGATGATGGGGGTAAGGTGGTAGGAAGCTGGCAGTGGGGTGCAGGGGGATGAGGATGATGGGGGTGGGGTGGTAGGAAGCTGGCAGTGAGGTGCAGGGGGGATGCAGATGATGGGGGTGAGGTGGTAGGAAGCTGGCAGTGAGGTGCAGGGAGGATGAAGATGATGGGGGTGGGGTGGTAGGAAGCTGGCAGTGAGGTACAGGGGGGATGAAGATGATGGGGGTGGGGTGGTAAGAAGCTGGCAGTGGGGTGCAGGGAGGATGAAGATGACGGGGATGAGGTGGTAGGAAGCTGGCAGTGAGGTGCAGGGAGGATGAAGATGACGGGGTGAGGTGGTAGGAAGCTGGCAGTGAGGTGCAGGGGAGATGAAGATGATGGGGGTGGGGTGGTAAGAAGCTGGCAGTGGGGTGCAGGGAGGATGAAGATGACTGGGATGAGGTGGTAGGAAGCTGGCAGTGAGGTGCAGGGAGGATGAAGATGATAGGGGTAAGGTGGTAGGGAGCTGGCAGTGGGGTGCAGGGGGGATGAGGGGGGGTGGGGTGGTAGAAAGCTGGCAGTGGGGTGCAGGGGGGTGAGGATGATGGGGGTGGGGTGGTAGGAAGCTGGCAGTGAGGTGCAGGGGGGATGCAGATGATGAGGGTGAGGTGGTAGGAAGCTGGCAGTGAGGTGCAGGGAGGATGAAGATGATGGGAGTGGGGTGGTAGGAAGCTGGCAGTGAGGTGCAGGGGGGATGCAGATGATAAGGGTGAGGTGGTAGGAAGCTGGCAGTGAGGTGCAGGGAGGATGAAGATGATGGGGTGGGGGTAGTAAGAAGCTGGCAGTGGGGTACAGGGAGGAGGAAGATGACGGGGATGAGGTGGTAGGAAGCTGGCAGTGAGGTGCAGGGAGGATGAAGATGATGGGGGTGAGGTGGTAAGAAGCTGGCAGTGAGGTGCAGGGAGGATCAAGATGACGGGGGTTAGGTGGTAGGAAACTGGCAGTGAGGTGCAGGGAGGATGAAGATGATGGGTGTGAGGTGGTAGGAAGCTGGCAGTGGGGTGCAGGGAGGATGAAGATGACGGGGGTGAGGTGGTAGGAAACTGGCAGTGAGGTGCAGGGAGGATGAAGATGATGGGGGTGAGGTGGTAGGAAGCTGGCAGTGAGGTGCAGGGAGGATGAAGATGATGGGGATGAGGTGGTAGGAAGCTGACAGTGGGGTACAGGGAGGATGAAGATGATGGGAGTGGGGTGGTAGGAAGCTGGCAGTGAGGTGCAGGGAGGATGAAGATGATGGGGGTGAGGTGGTAGGAAGCTGGCAGTGGGGTGCACGGAGGATGAAGATGATGGGGGTGAGGTGGTAGGAAACTGGCAGTGAGGTGCAGGGGGATGAAGATGATGGGGGTGAGGTGGTAGGAAGCTGGCAGTGAGGTGCAGGGAGGATGAAGATGATGGGGGTGAGGTGGTAGGAAGCTGGCAGTGAGGTGCAGGGAGGATGAAGATGACGGGGGTGAGGTGGTAGGAAACTGGCAGTGAGGTGCAGGGGGGATGAAGATGATGGGGGTGAGGTGGTAGGAAGCTGGCAGTGGGGTGCAGGGAGGATGAAGATGATGGGGGTGAGGTGGTAGGAAGCTGGCAGTGGGGTGTAGGGAGGATGAAGATGACGGGTGTGAGGTGGTAGGAAGATGGCAGTGGGGTGCAGGGAGGATGAAGATGACGGGGGTGAGGTGGTAGGAAACTGGCAGTGAGGTGCAGGGGGGATGAAGATGATGGGGGTGAGGTGGTAGGAAGATGGCAGTGGGGTGCAGGGAGGATGCAGATGACGGGGGTGAGGTGGTAGGAAGCTGGCAGTGGGGTGCAAGCAGGATGAAGATGACAGGGGGTGGGGTAGTAGGATGCCAGGCACAGGGGGATTATGGTGAGGATAGAAATGATGACAGGGGGATGATAGGAAGTATGATGACAGGAACAGGGGGATAATGAGGAGGATTATAATTATAGCAGGGGGTCAGTGGGTGGCATCATATGCCAGATGGCATACATCACGTCACTCAGGGCTGTGAGGTCACGGGCGGCTGGCAGCCTTGATTTTCGCGGTGCTCTCAGTCAGGAGGTGACATCACGGGATGCTGTCAGCCTGTCAGTGTCGGGTAGTACCTTAAGGCTGTGACAGACTGGCTCCTCGATGACGCGGCAGCTCTGGCAAGTCCTCCATTGCAGGCCGATCCATTCAGGGAGCTGCTCAGCCGCTGCATGCAGGAGATTCGATGAGCGCAGCAGAAGGGGAGGAGCCGGGGGAGGGAAATACATACAGCCAATCACTGACCCAGGACATCGAGCAGTTCTCAAATGGTCAGTCCGCCCACCCACCCTCGGCTGGGAAAAGTAGTTGCGGACACGGCATTCCCCCGTGTTAAAAACGGTTCGGGGACACCGACCGAGGGACATTCCCTCCCATTTCCACACACAACTTAGGCAAATTAGACGGCGGCCGCGAGGCCCCTGGGAGCGCGGGGCCTTAGGCTGCCGCCTAATTTGCCTAATTAGAGAGCCGCCTCTGCCCACATTCTTATTAACGCATCAGAAAAAGCAAAAACCTTGACTGGTTAATGAGCCTGAAGAGTGACTGGGACCGGGTGTTTGGTGAGGAGACTACTGGGAAAAGGATCCGGGAAATCTCTGTAGAAGGCTCCTACAGGGGTAGCACTAATATCAAGTCAAGGCAGAAGCACAGATAAAATATCAATGAATGTATGTGGAGTGAAACAGGGATAGACCAAGTTCTGTAGTCCAACATGCAGGAGCAGAGCATTCAGAGCATTCAGAGCAGAGTTGTCACAATCATGTAGGCTGTGCCTGCTTGCTCTGCAGTGGAATGAGAGAATATTGTGCAAGGGCTATCTGCGTTGTCACTGTGTTTTGTTGTATGCTGTAGCTGAGTCCTAGCAGGATCAGTTTGCTGTTTCGCTGAATCATATGCTTGATTCCTGTTTATCTGCGTAACCTCTTTCGATCTCCCCAGACACATGCCATATGCCATTTTGTGTGTTTAGACGTTCTCAGGGCTTTTTTTCTTGGAGAATAGGTGCAGGAACTCCCCCGTCTGAGTCACCCCTTGTCTCTGCCCCCTACCCACCTCTGACCACCGTCCCTTGATTCCACCCCCTACCCACCTACCAGTACTGCCCCTTTTAGAGAATACAGAACCAAGTATCATTTTCTGATGTTAAATCATTTGTATGGAACATGTTAATGATAAAAAGAAAAGCAGTAAAATAGATCCCCTGCAGCCAGGAAAAGAATCCCAGCAATAGATCCCCACACAACAATAGACTCCCCCAGCAACAATGGACTTCACCACAACAACAATAGATTCCCTGCAGCAACAGTAAACCACCAACAACAAAATATCACACCCAAGCAACATTAGACCCCCCCCCCCAGCAGCATCAATAGATCCTCCAGCAGCCAATAAAAATAGACCTCTCCCTCTTCCAGCAACATAAGACCCCCCCCCAGCAACAATAGATTCCACATCAGCAAGAATAGACCCTCACACAAAATCAGATCCCCACCAGTGACAATAGATCCCCACCAGTGACAATAGATCCCCCAGCAGCCAACATCAATAGACCCTCCAGCACACCCTACACCCCATGCTATTACATACATCCAGTGCTGGAGGTGCCGGAAACTGTTCCTAGGCCCCTGTACCCAAGATCTTTGTTCCAGGACTGATACCCATTTATGACCTCTACCTGTTTCTCGACAAACCTTGTTATCAGCTTGCCTGACCGTTTTCTTTCATGACTACAGTCTTGCTTGCCAATTTTGTACCAAGCTTTGTTTTTGCCTGCTTTCATCTTTAATTGCCAGTTTGAGTGCAACTGAGGGCCGCAGCCTGAGAGCCATTCACAGAGAAGCCTTTCATACCTTGGGGCATGCTCTGGTGACCACTAGGTGGTCTCTTAGACCCTGCGCCTTGACCCTTTTTGCACCCTGTATTAGCCTGGCAACACAAAGGGTCCTCTACCACTGTGAAAGGCTTTTTTTTAGGAGCGGCATAAGTGAAAGAGCAAGGTTGGCAGGAAAAAAAAATGGGCCAGCCAAAGAGACAACACAATAGAAGCTGCCTAGGTTAACTTTGTCTGAGAAACATCAAAGGGTGAAAATAATTAAAAGAAATGTATGGGCTTCTTAAAAAAAAAAATATACTCACTTAGGTGGATGCAACATTCGTTGCTACATTTGCCCGTTTCTAAGACTGAGAACTGAGCGATCAAAGACTGCTGGTCACTCAGTTCCCAGACTTTAGTGAGCAGAGAGCTGGTGACTTTCAGTCACTCACTGGGACACTGGGCTGTGGAGGCTGAGCCAGCTGCTGGTCCAGGTATATGTATGGATCCCAAATTTAAAGTCGGTATTTTTCCAGAGCCTGGACCAGCTGAGTGACGTCAGTTGACAGAGGGCTTTAACCCACTGTCAGCTGAAAACCAAGCACAGCAGTACAGAATGAACTACACTGCTGTGATCCATAGGAGAAGTAAGGCTGAAAAAAAGCTCTGAACACATTTGTCATTTAAGCCATGTGGTGTTTATAGCACTTTATTCTTTGAGCACTTATCATTTATTTGTTGCACCCCAGACAAAGCATTATTTTTGAGAGAAACCTGTAAGGTATTTTGGGTTCACAGGATAGGTTTTGGTGCACGGTCACTTCAACATGGGGATATATTTGGTGGGGAGGAGTTTTGATCAGTCTGGCTAATCTCCTAGATCAGGGATCGGAGTGATTAGTATACTGCAACACTGGACAGTTTTTGGGTCCAGTTAGAATGGAAAGATGAGGGATACTTTTACAGGAGTCCCTTTGAATAGGGAGGAAATTTAGTGGCAGGTAATTCTGAGACCTCCCCAATATACTCCTTCTTATTGCTGCAGTGCAGATAGAGGTAATCAGATGGAGAGGAATGTGTTGAATACACCTTTCCCTATAACTGAAAACACACCCACCGAACAAAATCAATCTAACAAAGTCTTAATAATTTTTAGGTGTCGTCCCTGAAAGGAATTGTACACCTTGACGACCACCCTTGTTTATGCAGGCAGACCACCGGGACCCTCAGATCCGTGAGAGACCAAATGAGACACGGGAAACAGGCTTGAGTGTGTGTTCATAAGATCTCTGTCTTTATTGAATACAACAGTAGTATATATACCAGTAAAAATACATGTCTAAGGGTTATTCAAACTTTATACTCAGTACTTTCTTATCAAGAGCCAGGCTGCTTGACTAGATAACAAGAAATAGCTGATGACTTGCTGACACAGATTCGGCTTAACCACAATATCTCATAGGGTGTAGTTCTATGCAAACTGCTAGTCAAACTGACCATGGCAAAACTTACACACACAACTTATACTTTATGTAAAATGGAGAGGAATCTAAGATGGAGTCAGTTGTTTATACATACTATAATGTCCTGTACACACGACCGGTTTTGCCGTCGGAATAAACTCTGATGGTTTCTCGGACGGAACTCCGCTCAAGCGGTCTTGCCTACACACGGTCACACCAAAGTCCGACCGTCCAGAACGCGGTGACGTACAACACGTACGACGGGACTAGAAAATGGAAGTGTAATAGCCAGTAGCCAATAGCTTCTGTCTCGTACTTGCTTCAGAGCTTTTTTGGTCCGTCGGAACAGCATAAAGACGAGCGGTTTTCACGATAGGAATTGGTTCCGTTGGAAATATTTAGAACATGTTCCATTTTTAGGTCCGTCAGAATTAAAAAAAAAAAAGTGCGATGATCATAATAGACGATGAAAAGCTTCCGTCTGACTTTTTCTGTCGGACATTCCACTCGTGTGTACGCGGCATTACAGTCCCTAAGTCTTTTGGTGTGTTAGCATGTGCACCTTGTTTTGAATTATTTGCCATTTAAGGCCATATATACACCTCTGACCCATTCACAAATGTGTGTAAACTTTAGCTTGAGCTATTGAGCTCTGTAAGCTAGAGTGTCTTTCTAGGGACAGGTTTTTCTTAGTGACTAAGAGGAACCTGTAAACCAAGTTATCCACATTACGACTAAAATTGCCAGGTGTGGCACAAGGCCCCTTACAGGTAGCCTATATGTTACCCATAACAACTTTTATTATTTGGCTTGTTCCTTTGATAGCGGTCTGGCATGGCATTCAACCTCTACTGACTTTATTTTATTCCTGCTCTGCAATTTGGAACTGTATTTTGTATTTTGGTTCCAGAAGGTCCCGGAGCAGAGAGGAGCAGGGGATCAGCGCAGGGACAGCATGACTTGTGTGGACTGCACAGTCAGGCTGTTTACGCTGGTCGCTTTCCCCTTTAAGGATAAGGGAGGGGCTGGTGCAGAGGAGGAGGCAGAAGGAAATGTAGAGAGGAGAAGGGGGGATGTGACGTCAGTGGAGAGCGCCGGGGATGAAGATTCCCACCCACCCTCCCTGAGGTTATGGCAATAGGGGACGTTGGTTTTAGTGTGGCAGTGGTTTGGGTCTGTGAGGAGGAGGAGATTGATGGTATGGAGAGTTTACACGGTTGGTACCCATATATAATATGGGCTGTTTAGAGTTTACACGGTTGGTACCCATATATAATATGGGCTGTTTTATGTACCTTCCGGTTACGAGGGGTTAACCAGGAAGGGGAAAAGTTTGGTCACTGAGAAGGTTGGGTACTGTCTCACAGTCTGGGGTTAGCGACTGGAGGCCTTAAAAAGTTTAAGAGTTCATATGCAGTGACCTGTGGGTGGATTCCCCTCCTAGACTCCAATAATTCCGTGAAGTTATTTAAAAGTTATTTAAAAGTTATTTATAAAAATGTTATTTATTGGTTTTATATTTTATTAATAAAAGGCCGACAAGGCCATTTACTCCACCACCTTGTCGCGTCATTTGTGGGAGGTATTAGAGGTTAATGGTTAAGGGGTAGCTTCTAGGACTGAAGTTTAGTCCTTCACAGGTCATGCACAAAATTCGTTGTCTGCATAGTCAGCTGTCACAGTTTTGACAATTGTGCAATGAGAATTGTTGCTTGGTTTAGTCCTTGCCTGAAGTTACAATGCAGACTGCAGAGACATTGAATGCAATGTTTACACCAGCCTAAGCCTGGATTTGCAGCTGTGAAAACCAGAGGTGGTAGGTCACATGTCCAAAAATGTCTGGTATACCTAGAAATCAATATAAAATGGGCAAAGATGTTTTAAACATACAGTTATTCTTCAAAGACATCTGAACAGAACACGCTGTGACTACTATCGCTGGTCACAAAGGGGTTAAACTCCTAGCTGTCACAGACATGGCAGACTGAGATCTGCTCTATACTGCAGCAACATAATAGCATTTTTCAAGCTGACAGTTCTCATCCCCATCTCCTTAAAAAAAGGTCTCCCTCCGAGACCACTAATGAGGATAAAGTCGAAAGTTAGGGATGAAAAGAAATTACTCGACAGATTGTAGGAAATGTCAAATAAATTCATCGCTGAAGGATACAACGGAACAGTGCGGCCTCAGCTACTGAAGAAGATAATTTATATAGCTTGATCTGACTAAGTTCACAGCCCAGGTATTCAGTCATTTTTCATTTGAGGTATTGCTAATATTCATTTAGGCTTACTATAATTATCATAATAATATTTTTTTTTAGGAACCTGGGAGAGAATGAAATGAGCGCATGTAACAAGCTTCTGTCGCCGGCACAAACCTTCGCAATAAGCTGCCAGATTGCAGATTGGGATGTTGAGAATCAAAACCCACTTCTCATTTTTCATATGCTGTAACTTTCATTCACCAGAGGCTAATGAAAACTTCCTGTTGTTCACAGCAATCCTTCTTTCATTTTCTAACCGGGACTGAACAAATGACAGTTGGACGGCAATTGGTTGATATGGACAAGAAAAAATTTCACTAGTGTATTTTTCATATTGAATTAAAGGTGTATTACCAGGAATACATTTTATTACCTGACCAGATTCCAAATGGCATTTCTGCAGTACTGCTTGCAAAATGAAACAAGAATTATAAATGGTTTATATGAAAATTTCAATTTTTTTTTTTTTTTTAGTACAATTTTACCCATAACACCTTGTATATAAAGCTGGGCAAAGATTGTCCCAAACCCTTCATATCCCACTCACCCTGTGACGGGGGTGATTGTTATCACACGAACCGACACCTAGGCTGAAGCTCAAGATAGCAAATGAATAGAAGGTGGATAATAAAATATTTAATAATCCATAAGTACATGTTTACATACATTAAATGTCATATACATGGGAATGTACACTTCCATAGTGTCAATTTCTGAAACAGTAATATATGGTAATAACTGCTGCTTTTTTCTCGTAATGATAGGGATGGAGGCACATGACCTTATCCGATCATGGCTTAATTTAAAGTCCCTATTTCCCCAATTCCCCTTCTTGTTATATCTCAGATAGAATTTTTAAGTTAAGAGAACAAATGGGACCTTTCTGTAGATCATTAAAATAAAAATTAAATTATTATCCACTACCCCTGAAAACTACTCTAAATACCCATAGGCCCTCCTGAGGAAGCTAAGAGTGAAACGCGTAGTGATCCATTGGCGCTGGCATTGTAAATTCCTTGGCTGCCCCATACGACTACTGTCATTACAACATATTTTGACTATTCTCAGGCCATTCACAAAAGTTTCCTAGTCCAGTCAGAGCTTTACATGGGAGATTTACCATTTTGTTTATGTACTCATTCTTGATGCATGTTTTTATGATATAATAACTTTGATATTTTTATACTTTTTGAGTAACATTTCTTCCTTTCTGGGATTGTAGTGACAGCTTCCAAAGTCCGCTTCTATTTTTTTCATCTTTTTCTACATTATTGGATGTGGTGCCATGCATTGCAATTGGTTTCCATTTTTTCCTACAATTTTTTTCTCCAAACCCTTCATTTCATAATGTATCAAAGGTGTTGTCAGGGATCCACCAGCACCAGATCAGGGCGCTTGCATGCATCTAGGAGCCGGCGCGCCCCTGTTCAGACACAGCGTCAAGCTGCCACTGTTGCCGTGCGTCGGCGCCGCGCTCGGGCACGCGCGGGTGCACGGCGCGGGTGCGTGCACGAGCACGGGCGCACGCGCGTCCGCGTTAGCGCCGGTTTGGCGCCAACCAGCACATAAAAGTTCCCCTGTTCCATGGGAACAGTGCTGCTTCGTCTCAGCTCTGTGACTCTGCCTGAAACCTGAATCCTGATTGCTTGTTACCTGTTTGACCCGGCTTGTTTGACCATCCGACCTGCTCCAACCCCGACCCGGCCTGCCTGACCCTTCTGCTGTCTGAATCTGCTACCATTGCCAACCTCTGCCTGCTCACCGACTCTGCCTTTGCCTGCTGTTATTACCTGTGTGCCAGTTACCTGCCAACCCGGACTGTTTGACTCTGCTTGTGCCTGCCTACCTGTTTGCTGTTGCACCATCAGCTTCAGCCTAGTGACTTCCTCACTTCCAGTGTATCAGTCTGCTGCTGTTCCAGTCTCCTCTCACCTGCAAGTTCCACCATCCAGTGTGTCAGCCTGCTTCTGCTCCAGCATCCTCTCACCTGCAGTCCGGCTATCCCAGGAGGGATCTCTACCTCTACATCAGAGACTCACTCTAACAGGCACTCCTACCCCACTGCGCTCAGGAGACCACTGTCCCCACTCCAGTGGCTCCTGAACCAGCGTTGTATGAGAGGTCTTCTCCTACAGTCAGGCTCACCTACCAGGTACCTAACAGTACGAAGCAGCCATGACTGAGCCTGCAGGAGATTCCTCTCCATTAAAGGAGATATGCACCCACCTTGCGGCTCTTACCCAAGCCGTACAATCCCTCCAGGACAACTACAGCAGATTGGAGGGACAAGTCCAGCACCTTGCAGGGCCTAACCCCTTGGCCTCCTCCTCAGCTGCAATCCCGGCACAGTCGGTTCCTGGTCCTTCAGTAGTGATGCTCCCACCTGAACCAAAGGTTCCCACTCCTGATAGATTCTCTGGAGACCGGGCCAAGTTCCGGGCCTTTCGCAACGCATGCAAGCTCTTTTTCGCATTACAGCCCCGAACTTTCTCACTGGAGGCCACTAAAGTGGGATTCGTGATCTCCCTCCTACAAGGGGAACCCCAGGCCTGGGCCCATCGTCTACTTGAGGGGGACTCAGCATTGACCCAGTCCTTGTCTTCCTTCTTTGAAGCCATGGCACAGATATATGAAGACCCCCAACAGACTGCTACAGCTGAATCCGCTTTGTTCACACTCCAGCAAGGCCGCAGACCTGCGGAAGACTATATCATGGACTTTAGACGTTGGAGTGCGGACACTCAGTGGAATGACGCGGCCCTGCGTCACCAGTTCCGCTTGGGCCTATCCGAGGGTTTAAAAGATGAACTTGCCCGAGTGGGTGTACCAAACACTCTCGAGGCCCTGATTAACTTGACTATCCAAATCGACCGACGTATCCGGGAACGTCGATCTGAACGATCTGCTCTTCAATCCCGCCCGATTTGGATGACAACCAGAGCACCACTTCCAGCAACCCGCTATGCACCCTCACCCAGTCCTAATTCAGCTAATGTCTCATCTGACTCCGTGGAACCAATGCAATTGGGCCTGATGCGACCTGCATTATCGCCTGAAGAACGGGCCCGACGCCGACAACTCAATCTGTGCCTCTACTGCGGTGGGACTGGACACTATGTACTGAACTGTCCTGTCAAGTTAAGTAAGTGCCCGTCTGTCGTGTTTACCAGTCTCTCTGCCCTATCTGCGAACTCTACCCACATTGCCATTCCTCTGTCTTTACAGCTGCAAGAAGGGACTATAACGACCAACGCCATCATTGATTCCGGAGCATGCAGTTGCTTTATTGATTCAAACTTTACCCGCCAACATAACATTCCTTTACGAGCCAAGACCCATGGACTTGCCGTATTTCTAGCGGATGGATCCCGCATCAGATCGGGACAAGTAACCCAGGAAACCCTGCCTCTGCCTGCCTCTACTTCCTCCCAACACAAGGAACTGCTGGTTCTTGATGTCATCTCCTCTCCCATGTTTCCCATCATCCTGGGTATCCCTTGGCTGCAGGCCCACAACCCTTACATTCAGTGGATATCTGGAGAAGTGAAATTCTCATCCTCTTACTGTCTTGAACATTGTTTTAAGAAGGATTCGGATTCCTCTTCCACCCTACTTTGTTTAGACACCGACCAGAAACTTTGCCAGGTCATACCCAAACAATATCATGAATTCCTTGATGTTTTTAGTAAAAAAGGGGCAGACTCCCTTCCACCTCATCGCCCATACGATTGCCCCATCGAATTACTGCCAGGATCCGAAATACCATTTGGACGCATTTTTCCATTGTCTGAGAAAGAACAGGAAGTGTTAAAAACATACATAGATGAGAACCTGGCCAAAGGTTTTATACGCCATTCTACCTCTCCAGCTGGCGCCGGAATATTCTTCGTCACCAAAAAGGACAAGTCTCTCCGGCCGTGCATCGACTATCGTGAACTAAACAAGATCACGGTCAAAAACCGGTATCCTTTACCTTTAATACCTGAACTTTTCCAAAAATTAAGGACTGCCGTCATTTTCACCAAACTTGACCTGAGAGGGGCTTATAATTTAATCTGTATCCGGGCTGGACATGAGTGGAAGACAGCATTCCGAACCCGATTCGGGCATTATGAATACCTGGTCATGCCCTTTGGACTCTGCAACGCCCCTGCAACCTTCCAACACCTGATTAACGACGTCCTCAGGGACTTTCTAGATGTATTTGTAATTGCATACTTGGACGATATACTGATTTTTTCAGAATCCCGTGAACTGCATCAGGAACATGTCCGCAGGGTGTTGGGTCGCCTCCGCTTACACAGTCTGTACGCAAAAGCGGAAAAATGTGAGTTTGAACAACAGAGCATCCAATTCCTGGGGTTAATCATCTCTGCAACAGGCATCAAGATGGACCCACAAAAGGTTTCCGCTGTTCTGGACTGGCCGGTCCCCTTGGACAAGAAGGGTGTGCAGCGGTTTGTGGGATTTGCAAACTTCTACAGAAAGTTCATCAAAGGGTTCTCAGCCATAATTGCACCTATCACACAGTTAACCAAACAAAATATCCGTTTCTCCTGGAACCAACTTGCCCAAGACGCTTTCGAGAATCTCAAGAGACTGTTTACTTCAGCACCTATCCTCAGCCACCCTGAACCATCCTTACCGTTTATTTTAGAGGTTGATGCCTCTGAGATTGCGGTAGGTGCGATTCTTTCTCAGCGCAAAGGTAACAAGGAGATAATGCATCCTGTAGGGTTCTTCTCCCGTAAACTCTCCCCTGCGGAGAAGAATTATGACGTCGGTGACCGAGAGCTTCTTGCTATTAAAACTGCTCTAGAAGAATGGAGGTACCTGTTGGAGGGGGCTATGCATCCAGTACTAATCTATACTGACCATAAAAACCTAGAGTACCTGCGATCTGCCAAACGATTGAGGCCTCGACAAGCCCGCTGGGCTCTGTTTTTCTCACGTTTCTCCTTCCATATCACATACCGTCCAGGCTCTAAAAATGTTAAACCGGATGCATTATCACGTATGCATGACAACCCCAAGGACTTATCTACTCCTGACACCATCTTACCTGCAAACAATTTTTTACTGCTGCAAACAGATTTACTTTCCCT
The DNA here is from genome assembly GCA_037952835.1 of Lithobates septentrionalis. NCBI lineage: Eukaryota > Metazoa > Chordata > Amphibia > Anura > Ranidae > Lithobates > Lithobates septentrionalis. Next base: position 877,532 of record JBBDGP010000072.1, on the reverse strand, counting down.
GATTAAGGAAGCATCCTCTGAAACAGCCAGACCAACGGGAATTTCTTTAGTAAGTAGAGATGGCTTGTTCTGGAAGGGAAGCCAAATTTTTGTTCCTGAAGACGTCCGGGTCAAGGTTTTAACACTTCTCCACGACCATCCGTTGGCAGGCCACTTCGGAGTCCGCAAGACCCTGGAACTAGTGCAGCGTACATTCTGGTGGCCCAATCTGAAGGACTTTTGTGAAAAGTATGTTAGTTCCTGTCCCATCTGCATCCAGAATAAGTCATCCAGGAATCGAGCTTGGGGCCTATTGAAACCATTGCCTGTACCCGACAGACCATGGAAAATGATTTCTATGGACTTTATTGTATAACTTCCATGCTCCGAAGGATGCTCAGTTATCTTTGTAGTGGTGGATCGTCTAACCAAAATGGCTCATTTTCTACCTTTAAAGGGAACCCCGTCTGCCACCGAGACTGCTCGCATATTTATCAAGGAAATCATCAGACTTCACGGAGTACCTGTAAACATAGTTTCTGATAGAGGGGTTCAATTCACTTCACGTTTCTGGAGATCTCTGTGTGAAACCCTAAAGATTGAATTGGCCTTGTCCTCGGCCTATCATCCTCAAACAAACGGTCAGACAGAAAGGACTAATCAGACCCTGGAACAATACATCAGATGCTTCACATCATTCACACAAGATGATTGGGTATCCCTACTACCCTTAGCAGAATTTGCTTACAATAATGCCAAACATTCAGCCACCGGTCAATCCCCTTTTTTCGCCAATTACGGCTTTCACCTAACCTTTTTACCTGATTTCCTTTCAGAGTCTTCGGTCCCAGCAGTACAAAATACAGTGGAGTTCCTCAGTCACAACAGCCGGTTGTTGCAGGAAACAGTGTCCAAGGCCCAGGCAGATGGTAAGAAGATCTTCGACCGGAAAAGAAGGGGGGAGCTGAACTTACAAATTGGCGTTCAGGTATGGCTTTCTACCATTAATATCAAGTTAGCATGTCCTTCTAAGAAGTTGGCACCCAGATTCATGGGACCCTTTCCAGTTAGAAGGAAGATCAATGAAGTGTCTTATGAACTGACTTTACCTGATTCATTGAAAATTCATCCAGTTTTCCATGTATCTCTGCTCAAACCTGCTATACCTGATCCCTTTCCTGATAGAGGGACAAGACCTCCTGAACCTGTGGTAGTTAATGGCAGCGAGGAATTTGAGGTTGAGGCTATCCTTGATTGTAGAAGAAGGCAAGGGCAAAACCAATTCTTAATCAAATGGAAAGGTTATGGCCCAGAAAGTAACTCGTGGGAACCGGACAGTAATGTGCATGCTAGGCGTTTAGTACGCACCTATTTCTCTACTCATCCTGAGAAGAAGAGGTTGTTGGGCATCCGGAGGCTGCCCCTTGGGGGGGGGGCAATGTCAGGGATCCACCAGCACCAGATCAGGGCGCTTGCATGCATCTAGGAGCCGGCGCGCCCCTGTTCAGACACAGCGTCAAGCTGCCACTGTTGCCGTGCGTCGGCGCGGCGCTCGGGCACGCGCGGGTGCACGGCGCGGGTGCGTGCACGAGCTCGGGCGCGCGCGCGTCCGCGTTAGCGCCGGTTTGGCGCCAACCAGCACATAAAAGTTCCCCTGTTCCATGGGAACAGTGCTGCTTCGTCTCAGCTCTGTGACTCTGCCTGAAACCTGAATCCTGATTGCTTGTTACCTGTTTGACCCGGCTTGTTTGACCATCCGACCTGCTCCAACCCCGACCCGGCCTGCCTGACCCTTCTGCTGTCTGAATCTGCTACCATTGCCAACCTCTGCCTGCTCACCGACTCTGCCTTTGCCTGCTGTTATTACCTGTGTGCCAGTTACCTGCCAACCCGGACTGTTTGACTCTGCTTGTGCCTGCCTACCTGTTTGCTGTTGCACCATCAGCTTCAGCCTAGTGACTTCCTCACTTCCAGTGTATCAGTCTGCTGCTGTTCCAGTCTCCTCTCACCTGCAAGTTCCACCATCCAGTGTGTCAGCCTGCTTCTGCTCCAGCCTCCTCTCACCTGCAGTCCGGCTATCCCAGGAGGGATCTCTACCTCTACATCAGAGACTTCACTCCAACAGGCACTCCTACCCCACTGTGCTCAGGAGACCACTGTCCCCACTCCAGTGGCTCCTGAACCAGCGTTGTATGAGAGGTCTTCTCCTACAGTCAGGCTCACCTACCAGGTACCTAACAGGTGTATTACCAGGAAAACATTTTATAGCTTTTTAATGATTCTATTTTTGAAGTACTACTTGAAAAATTAAACACATATTTTCTAGAAAAATTTGATTTTTGTTGGATTGATTTGCAAATATATGTGATGCTACACATCTCAATAAAGTGTGATCAAAACTATCTTTATAAAGTATGAATAAATACAGGCAGCCTTAGAGCTTTAGACTAAACCCCTTCACCCAGCCCCATTACTGGTGGGGGTAGTGTAAGAGAGAGAGAGAGAGAGAGATCTCAGGACCATAGAGTGCCAGAAACAGCAGGCAGGGAGGTATAGGGGATTCAGGTATCTCTATATTCAGAAAGGGAGAGGGCTGGTAACATTCAACAATAATTTAAAGAGATAAGCTATGGAGGTCAGATAAGAGGCCTTATGAACCCATAAAGCTATAACGAGTAGGCAACCTGAGGTGGGGAGGCTGGATGTTTAAGCATAGTGCTGGTTGGTAGCATGACGACCTGCTTGACTAGATGGTTAAAGGGTATCTTCTTTCTTTTCCTTCCTTCCCTGGCTTCAGGACAAGGTCCTTGGCTACAGAAGCATGCCCAAGCATTATGCAGAGACTGGGTCCACCAGAGGCTAGACATACGGTACCCAGCTTCAGGCAGGTTCATGTTCCACCTTAGGTAGTGCAAGTCAAGGAGCATCCAAAGCAGTGGTCTAATGGAAACATTGATGAGTCTGGAGTTACCATGCCACATTTGGCCATCTGCGGTGTGCCTTCGGGTGATCCTCAATCTTTTTTTGTCTTTTAAGATGCAGGGTAGAGTCTTCTACGTGCAGTTTATCACTCATGGTGTGGACAGGTTCAATAGACCAGGTTACTACCGATTTGGAAGAGACAGGGAGGATTGTTAGTGGAAAAATGCACTGGACTGGGGACATCTTGACTTATCTATCAAATCTACCAGCAATTTTAGCACAGAGTCAGAGGGTGGTACCCAGTAAGTGTTCGGGCCCAGCAATAGACTTCTAGGTCCTACCACCATCACAGGAGAGCTGCTCACATACTCTTCCATAACTTGGACTGCCCAAGTATTCCTGCCAGCTGCAGAGGGGCAAATATATTTGTTTAGGAGCAGGTAAGGTGAGTATATGTCTTTCCCCTTTAGACACTTTATTTATTTGTGAGATTGGCCAATGGTAAAAGGATAAGGATCACAGTAAGGATGAGGACAGGTATAGATATAAACTGATTGCTCACATGTTTTATAATTGGTTGCAGGCTTTAATAATATTGTTCAATATGGAGAAATTTGCAGCAAATGTATTTTACTATTTGGAAGCAAACTGGATTTCCAGGAAGCAATGTCTGGTTATATGACAAGCACTTTTATCAGTGTATTGCAGTGCGTAAGTCATTAGGTAGTAATCACAAAGACATTGTTCTGTGAATGTGCTTGATAGCAGCACCAAATGGCCCAATCTTTATTTGAGTCAGGAGGCCTGCTGTTCATTTTGAGATTGCTGGCCTTGCACAGAAGCAAAGAGTGTTGACTTTTGAAAAATGGCTCCTACAATGGGGGTTGAACTGTCAATTCCTAATTGAATGCTCAGTGGGAGCGTCCATTTTTTAAAATGCTAAAAGCAGTCCTAGACCATTTGGTCATGTTATTGGATAAGCCTATAAAAAAATGTAATTGTTTCCAACACATACAGTGCCTTGAAATAGTATTCATACCCCTTGAAATTTTAAACATTTTGTCATGTTACAACCAAAAAATAAGGAAAATAGGGACAGTTGCTGAAGCTGTCCTACTAGACTCTTGGAGGAGAAATGGGCTATCTCAGTACCAAAAAGAGAGTTAAATTTTAGGATCAAATATTCATTTTTTTACATATAAAATCAAGTATCACAACATAAAGTATCAAAAAGATGTGGAGGAAGATCAATATAGTAATGAAATACTTGTAGACTTCCAGACAGGTTACTGGTTAGAGATTTGTTCACAGATGTATGCAATCCTCAACAGTTTCACGATCAAAGGACCGCTTCTTCAGCAGGATAAATCTATAAAGTAAACAGTATAAATCAAACAATCATGAGAAAAATACATCAAATAACATATACAGTAAATACAACAAAACAGGAAAAACAGGCATAACTGCTTACCAATGACTCTATAACCAAATGCACACATCAGTCACCAAAAACTCCCCCCCCCGTGGCGGACATGGAGGATTTCTGCGGATGATAGTATATCTATATAAATATATATAGAAAATGTATTTATATGTAAGGTTAGATTTTATTGGTGGTCCTAATAAAGGGAAAGAAAGGAAAAATGTAAAAGGAGGGTAGGGCAGGAAGAGAAGAGGGAAATAAAGGATGAGATAGAGAGGGGAAAGAGGGGGAGAAAAAGAAAGAAAAAGGGTAGAAAAGGGAAGAATTTTTTTTTCCATACAAATTATTGTGGATGAAGGTACAGTACCCTTCATATTTATGTTTATTAATTGTTAAACCCGAGGCATACTCACTATATTTATGTTACAACCAAAAACGTAAATGTATTTTATTGGGATTTTATGTGATAGACCAACACAAAGTGGCACTTGTGAAGTGGAAGGAAAATGATAAATGATCTTCCAAATTTTTAACAAATAAATATTTGAAAAGTGTGGCGTTAATTTGTATTCAGCCCCCTTTACTCTAATAAACAAAAAATAAATGCAGCGCTAGGTGACATCTAACATATGTTCGGTGAATACAGAGATGTATCACCTTTCATAAGTGATATGTGTACTCATCAACAAGTGTATAGTGATATTTAAAAAAAAAACACAATAAGACTCTTAAAACAAAGTAAAGTCCATAAGCGAAAAATAAAGGATCTTTGACAGCAACCCTGTGTGATATGTGACAAGGGAGAAATCTAACATATGTTCGGTGAATACAGGGATGTGTCACCTTTCATAAATAATATGTGTCACCTTTCATAAGTGATATGTGTATTCATCAAACAAGTGTATAGTGATATTTTGAATCACAATAAAACTCATAAAACAAAATAAAGTCCACAAGTGAAAAAGATCTTTGACAGCAACACTGTGTTGTATATGACGAGGAGGAAATCCAATATATGTTGCTACATCTGGTGGATAATCCTCATACATTCGAATTTCATATAGAAGTGGAGGGGTAAATGCGCTTACCAGAAGGGATGGACACTCTCACCATACGGCGGGGTGTCATACGAGCTTACGGATCCACTGATCCTAAGGGTGTTCGCTGGAGACTTGCTGTAACATGCCAATAGAGGATACCGATAAACGCATCCGAAACAGCCTCAGGAGCAGGATGGACCGTGAATCATCAGGTGGATGGATGGATGAATTCCCCTCTTACAGTACGCAGGTGGCCAAAAGGTGTAGTTCTCATCACGTCATATAGCATCCACATAAGGAAAAAAAGGGAATCTCCACATGGTGCATGAACCAATAAAAGCAGGTTTATTTGAAACCATCAACAATAAAGCAGATGTTTCACAGGCATCAGATAAAAAATTGAACAAGTGATCACAAGTCAGATAAAAAGATAGCTAGCGTGGTAACAGGGTAACAGCAATCAGCAACCCGACATGTTTCGGACGAATGTCCATCTACAGGGGCATATCATACTCTTTACTCTAATACCTCAAACTAGAATCTAGTGGAACCAATTGCCTTCAGAAGTCAACTAATTAGAAAATAGAGTCCACCTGTGTGTAATTTAACCACTTCAATACCAGGTACTTATATACCTCCCTGCCCAAGCCAATTTTCAACTTTCAGCGCTGTTGCAATTTGAATGACAATTGCTTGGTCATGCTACACTGTACTCAAACTAATTTTTTATGATTTTGTTCCCACAAATAGAGCTTTCTTTTGGTGGGATTTGATCACCTATGCGATTTTTATTTTTGCGCAACAAATAAAAAGAGACTGAAAATTTTGAAAAAAATAAAGTTTTTCTTCGTTTCTGTTAAAAAAGTTTGTAAATAAGTACGTTTTCTCCTTCAATGACGGGCACTGATATGGCTGCACCGATGGGCACCGGTGAGGTGGCATCAATGAGGTGGCACTGATGATAGGCACTGATAGGTGGTACTGATGGGCACTAATAGGCAGCACTGATGGGTACTTATGGGTGACACGGATGGGCACTGATGGTCACTGATAGATGGGCACTGATGGGCATGAATGGGCACTGAGAGGTGGCACTGATGGACACTGATGGGTGGCACTGATGACACTGCTGGGCATCACTTGTCTCATCTGCTGCATAATGTTGCCAGACCACAAATGGGCACTGATTGACATATATTTGGCATATTGTTGTATATGTGGATGGCCATGGGGTACGTACCTGGCCAGCCACATATTGGGGGCTTCCCTGGTGGTCCTGGTGGCTTCCCTGTTGGTCCAGTGTGGGCATCCAAGGAGGGGCTGCGCTCAAAAACAATCAGCGCAGACCCCCCCATCAGGAGAGCCGCCGAGCGGCTCTCTTCTACTCGCGTCTGTTAGACGCGAGTGAGGAAAAGCCGATCAACGGCTCTTCCTGTTTACATCGTGATCAGCCGTGATTGGACACGGCTGATCATGTGGTAAAGAACCTACGACGGAGGCTCTTTCCCGAAATCGTTGTAGCGGTGTGTCAGACTGACACACTGCACCACCAATCGCTGCGATGTGCACCCCCACGGGCGTGCGCAAGCTGTTATCCTGCTGGACATCATATGACGCCCAGTCAGGATAACTGAACCACCGCCCGGCCGTCAATTTGCTATAGGCCGGGCCGGAAGTGGTTAATCTCAGTATACATACAGCTGTTCTGTGAAGCCCTTAGAAGTTTGTTAGAGAACCTTAGTGAACAAAAAGCATCTTGAAGGCCAAGGAGAACACCAGGCAGGTCAGGGATAAAGTTGTGGAGAAGTTTAAAGCAGGGTTAGGTTATAAAAATATATCCCAAGCTTTGAACATCTCATGGAGCACTGTTCAATCCATCATCCGAAAATGGAAAGAGTATGGCACAACTGCAAACCTACCAAGACATGGCCATCCACCTAAACTGACAGGCCGGGCAAGAACAACTTTAACCAGAGAAGAAGCCAAGATGCCCATGGAAACTCTGGAGGAGCTGTAGAGATCCACAGCTCAGGTGGGAGAATCTGTCCACAGGACAACTATTAGTCGTGCACTCCAAAAATCTGGCCTTTATGAAAGAGTGGCAAGAAGAAAGACATTGTTAAAAAGAAAGCCATAAGAAGTTCTGTTTTCAGTTTGTGAGAAGCCATGTAGGGGACACAGCAAACATGTGGAAGAAGGTGCTCTGGTCAGCAGAGACCAAAATTTTACTTTTTGGCCTAAAAGCAAAACGCTATGTGTTGCAGAAAACTGCACACTGCACATCACCCTGAACACACCATCCCCACCGTGAAACATGGTGGTGGCAGCATCATTGGATGCTTTTCTTCAGCAGGGACAGGGAAGCTGGTCGGAGTTGATGGGAAGATAGATGGAGCCAAATACAGGGAAATCTTAGAAGAAAACCTGTTTTGCCATGTACACACGGGCGGACTTTTCAGCATCAAACGTCCAACGGTCTTTCCGACAGACTTTCGACGGAATTACTACGGACTTTTGAACGACTGGACTTGGCCACACACGAATGGACTAAAGTCTGTTCGAAAGTCCGTTCGTTTGAACGTGATGACGTATGAAGGGACTAGAATAGGGAAGTTCATAGCCAGTTGCCAATAGCTGCCCTTGCGTCATTTTTTGTCCGTCGGACTAGCATACAGACGAACGGATTTTTCGATCGGACTCAAGTCCGTCAGAAAGATTTGAAACATGTTCTAAATCTAAAGTCCATCTGATTTTCGACAGATAATGTCCGCTGAAGGTCTGATGAAGCTCACACACGGCTGGATTGTCCGACGGATTCGTTTCGTCAGACCAGTCCGGTCGAAAAAGTTGTGTGTACACGGCACTAGAGTCTGCAAAAGACTTGAGACTGGGGTGGAGGTTCACTTTCCAGCAGAACAACAAACCTAAAAATACAGCCAGAGCTACAATGGAATGGTTTAGATCAAAGCATATTCATGTGTTAGAATGGCCCAGTCAAAGTCCAGACCTAAATCCAATTGAGAATCTGTGGCAAGACTTGAAAATTGCTGTTCACAGATGCTCTCCATCCAATCTGACAGAGCTTGAGGTATTTTGCAAAGAAGAATGGGCAAAAATTTCACTCCCTAGATGTGCAAAGCTGGTAGAGACATCCCCAAAAAGACTTGCAGCTGTAATTGCAGTGAAAGGTGGTTCTACAAAATATTGACTCCGAGGGGCTGAATACAAATGCACCCCACACTTTTCACATATTTATTTGTAAAAAATGTTATAAACCATTTATTATTTTCCTACCAATTCACAATTATGTGCCGCTTTGTGTTGGTCTATCACATAAAATCCTAAAAAATACATTTACGTTTTTGGTTGTAACATGACAAAACGTGGAAAATTTCAAGGGGTATGAATACTTTTTCATTCGACTGTAATCTAAAAATCCATGAAATATGTGATATGATGAATGCCCTATCTACTTGGCAAAAAAAAGGACACATAGCTGGGCATGTTTGATTTCTCTAAATTATCTCCTTTGGGGCGTCAAAAGTTGAATAGTCAATCACACACACTCGTTCTTCCTACAAACTGCCACTCGTTACTGATTGCTTAATCTGATTTTCTACTCTTCTGGCACATATAAAAACATTTAGCATTGTATGTTATCAGCTGAGTGTCTATTGCTGCACTCCTGGAAATTGTTTCAGTGCTTATCATACACAATCTCCCAGCACACCCAATGTGGCCTCAGGTCACCCGTCACCTCCTGTACCATCGCTCCCGTTCTTGCACTCAAACATCAGCCAAGCTCAGCCGGTAGTGCCAAGCCCAATATATCTGGAATTGCATAAACTGGTTTAATTTAAAATTATAAACTAAAAATATATATATATAAATCATCAGATAAAGTGAGAATTTGCAGATTTCCTGAAGTTGGGCTTTAAAGTCAGAATTCTGAGATCAAAAGTCAGAACTCTGAGTTGGAAAGTCAGAAATCCGAGTTTCAAAGTTGGAATTGTGAGATTAAAAGTCAGAAAGTCTTTGAAACTCAGTATTCTGACTTTTTAATCTGACTATTCTGACTTGAAACTCAGAGTTCTTCATATGAAGCTTTTAGAATGGCCTCGGGGCTCTTCCTTTAAAGCTGAACTATGTATTCATTAAAACAATATTGTATGTTTTAAATGGACTATCAGCTAAAATTGACGTAGTATCAACCTCCTGTAATTCTCTTTACAGTAGAACTGGGAAAGTTTCAGAAGGGCAGGATTGGGAGTATGTGGAATGCAAATATATATATATAAAAAAAACCATGCTAACAGAAAGACAGGGAGGTGACCTAGCTGGGTTGCTTGACCGCAGCAAAGAGAAAAATCCAGTCTCCAACCCAGCTCTGCTGTCTGACCAGGCTCTTTAAGTCTCTGGGCTGAATGAACAGTGTTCTGCCTCACTTTCATGTAATTTTTCTGTGTTGTATTGAACCACATTAGGTTATCATTGTTCTGTAGTATGCTGACACTAGGTGGCCATTTTGAGCCACTGCAACGTGTTTACTAATGTGACTTTGGTATCTTCCTCTTTCCTCCCCTCCTGTTTAGTGTTCACTGATTTAGTCCCAGCTAGACCCTCCCCACGTCTTCCATGTTCCCTCAGCCAGTGTTAGTTATTCATAGAAACAGGAGCCAGAAGATTATTTATTTGAGCAGTGGCGGCCCATCCATTAGGGGCTCCCGGGCGCAGCCCCCTCTCTCCAGCCACCCCCCTATTTGCAGTGGATAGATTCATGCATAGTATCAATCTATCCACGGCTGCCGTGGCCAACCCCTATTCATGTACCCGGCCCCTTTCGGGTCACCTAGCATATGAATTACAGCAGCCAGGGTTTAATTTTTAAGAACCTGATTAGAGCCATAAGCTCTAATAGGTTTCAAAATACAGTAGGGTGGACTTGGAACGCAGAGCATTGCATCCAGAGCCCATCCAGGTGTGTTGCAACAGCGAATGAAAATTCGCTGTTGCAACACTGATCTTCCTACCGGCCAATCGGGAAGCAGGTATGAATCCTGTTTCCCGATTGGCCAAAACGTCAGGCTATCCTATTGTTTACCTAGCGCCAGGAGGAGCAGAAAGGAGACACTGCGGAAGCTGCTCCAGGAGAGGACACGGGAACAGCTTTCCCCGAGCCTGCGATGCTGGACTGCTGCCACATCCGACTGCATCCAGGGTAAGGACAGCGGGTGGTGGTGGTGGTGGGGTGTTAGTGCCGCACCACGGGGGTAGGCGGCAGTTGTGCTAGTGCCACTCCACCGGCGGCCCGGGGTGAGGGTTTGCAGCCCCCCTCAAATAAAAAACACCAGCCGCCACTGTATTTGAGGTTGATTTACTAAAGGCAAATAGTCTGTGCATTTGCAAGTTCAGTTGCACTCTTAAAGGACATTTGCTCCAGAGTTTAGTAAATGAGAGGAAGCTCTACTGACTTCCATCATCCATTTGTGCTCAAGCAAAATAAGTTTTTCATTTTTTTTTTTTTTTCCTTGAATGTGATTGGGCATTCTTTGCAAGCTTCTTCTCATTTACTAAGCTCGGGAGCAAATGCCCTTGCATAGCGGAACTCAGTCTATTTGCCTTTAGTAAATCAATCAACATAAAAAGACTGGAAAAAACATCCTCTGTACTGCGCTTAGCTGAAGTAAGATTGGATTGGATTCAACTTCTGTGTCTTATTGAAGAGTTAAGCTGCCTGTGGATAGTGCCAAATTAGCAGGTGATCATGCTGCCTGGGCAGACTGGATCTAAGGAGTATGTAAATGCCTAAAGCGACATTTGAAACAGAACAAACAGGAATACAAATAATTTGGCAGGTAAAACAGCCCCCTTTGCATTAAATTTAGCTGTTTGCCTTGAGTTCAGCTTTAAGACTTTAAGACCCCATACACCAGAGGTCTCCAACCCCCAGGCCATGGCCCACTACGGGGCCACAGCCTGTTTGCAGCCGGGCCGCGAAGTCTACACTGAGGTGCGGCGGATGGGGGAGCAGAGAGATCCCCGCCATCACCGCACTTCCGCCCACACAGCCCCGCCGTTACACTGTTGGGGGTGAAGCAGGCGAGCAGAGAGATGACTTTATCACCCACCGCCCACCCACATCACCGCTGTTCCGCCCACACAGCCCGGCCGGTATACTGTTGGAGGTGAAGCGGGGGAGCAGAGAGATGACATCATCTCCCACCGCCCGCTCCGCATCAACGCTGTTCTCCCTCACGCGGAACCCACCACTCCACTGCACTGCCTCTGTGCTTAGTGACAATTTGCGTCTGGGTGGCATGTGGCAATCTGCATCTGGTGGCATGTGGCAAGTGACTGTGGCAATCTGCATCTGGTGGCAATCTGCATCTGGTGGCAATCTGCATCTGGTGGCATGTGGCAATCTGCATCTGGTGGCATGTGGCAATCTGCATCTGGTGGCATGTGGCAATCTGCATCTGGTGGCATGTGACTGTGGCATGTGGCAATCTGCATTTGGTGGCATGTGACTGTGGCATGTGGCAATCTGCATTAGGTGGCATGTGACTGTGGCATGTGGCAATCTGCATCTGGTGGCATGTGACTGTGGCAATCTGCATCTGATGGCAGATTCTGCATTATGGTGAGTTGAACTATTTAATTATATAATAATAAAAATAATGCGCTTCAATCATCCTGACACCATATTAACCATGGTGTTGTGATGATTGAAGTGCTAACACCATCCATTTCCTGACAAATTGGCCGTGAAAAACCGCATCGTCACCCAGACACCCCCCCCCCCCCCCCCCCGCCTCGGCACAATTTTCATCCACAATGCCGGTCCCTAGTGCCAAAAAGGTTGGGGACCACTGCCATACACACTATTAGATTTTTTACAGATTTTTGTCTTCAGATTTACCAAAAGCATGTAGTGCAAGGGCCTGCCTGATTGCATACGAATTGAAACTCTTATGCCCTGTACACACGATCGGACTTTCCGACAACAAAACCGTGGAATTTTGTTCGAAGGATGTTGGCTCCAACTTGTCTTGTATACACACGGTCACACAAATGTTGGCCAACAATTACGAACGTAGTGACGTACAAGACGTACGTGATAACTGCATTACGAACGCTTCCGGCTCATCCTTGATTCCGAGCATGCGTGTTTACACTTTGGACTTTTGTCTGACGGACTTGTGTACACACGATCGGAATGCCCGACAACACAGATTTGTTGGCGGAAAATTTGAGAACTTGCAAGCCAACATATGTTGGCAGAAAGTCTTTGCTGTGTTTTGCGTTTAGAAGCCTGTATATAAACATATATATATATATATATATATATATATATATATATATATATATATATATATATATATATATATATATGATTTTTTTTTGTTTTTTTTTTAAATAGCCAAAATGAAAAACGCCTATAAACGAAATGCGGCTAAACGCGATTTGCCGCGTTTAGAAGTGTTTGGCGCTTGAAATGCCTCTAAATTCAGCTTCTGAACCCATTTTTTGTGTTCCAAAAAAAAGCCTCTAAACTCAACTGCCTAGAAATTACTATAAACGCCCCTGTGTACATGTACTGATAAGATAACAGAGGAGAGTTCAGGGGCAGCTGAAAAAATGCCCAACTGCTACTAAACATCCGTTTACCAGCAGCAGTGTACATGAGGCCTCATATTATATGGATTTGGTAAATCTGAAGACAAAAATCTGCAAAAAATCATGTGTATGGGGTCTAACACCCACTGATAATATTATATACATCAAGCACATCCTTTTGTGTGTATCTGTAGAAACCTTAATAAGGTTTCTCATTTCTTTCAAATCACAGAAGGAGGAGAGCAGCAGTGCATTTTTATCATGTGTAGACATGCACCGACCACATATGTGAACACAGATGCTGACTTAAGGCAACATTGAACTTCTCTTGATTAAAACCAGGTAGCATGACTAATGCATTTAATATCCAATTACTCAGCCTGGGTAAAAAGAGAGGATTTTCAGGCACAGGATATCAGGGCCGCTTAAATAAAAATGACTTTTAGAAATTGCAAAGGAGAGAAAGAGAAAAGGTTGCAGTTCAGAAAATGTAAAATTCATTTGGACTCAGGGACCGGAGGAAGGGGAGACTCAGATTTGTAATTCTACCTTCAAGAATAGATCAATGTGTGTAAATGTATGATCCTTGAAGTTAATTGAATGTGGATGGATTTATGAGCGGCCGGTGGCTTGGCCTAAATATTGAAGCAAAATGGTGAGCAAATCGAGATGATTGAATGGAAATGAATAATTACCACCTCGGATCTAAAAGGAATACTGTATACCAATGCTTGCAAGTTTAAAGGAACCTGTCTGGGTGAAAATATAAAGGGTCTCCATCGGTGGCTTGTTTTTAAAGGTGCAGGCTGTGACACTGTCATCCTCACCCTTGCTCCACTAATTACCTGAGGAACAAATATTCAGCCAGTGAAAACAAAACCACCAACCTGCATACTGATTACAGATCAGTGACTCACTAAATAGTGGAGAAAGGAGGAGGATGACAGCCTAGAACATGGGTCTCCAAAGTAATGGAGGACATTGGGGGATGACAGTCTAAAACAGGTGTCTCCAAAGTAGTGGAGAAAGGAGGATGACAGTCTAGAACAGGGGTCTCCAAAGTAGTGGAGAAAGGAGGATGACAATCTAGAACAGGGGTCTCCAAAGTAGTGGAGAAAGTAGGGTGACAGTCTAGAACAGGGGCCCCCAAAGTAGTGAAGAAAAGAGGAGGATGACAGTCGAGAACATGGGTCTCCAAATAGTGGAGAAAGGAGGAGGTTGACAGTCTAGAACAGGGGTCTCCAAAGTAATGGAGACAATTGGGAATGATAGTCTAGAACAGGTGTCTCCAAAGAAGTGGGGGAAGGAGGAGGATGACTGTCTAGAACATGGGTCTCCAACGTAGTGCAGAAAAGAGGGGCATGACAGTCTAGAACAGGGGGTCTCCAAAGAGGTGGAGAAAGGAAGAGAATGATAGTCTAGAACAGGGATATGCAATTAGCGGACCTCCAGCTGTTGCAGAACTACAAGTCCCATGAGGCATAGCAAGACTCTGACAGCCACAAGCATGACACCAAGAGGCATGATGGGACTTTAGTTTTGCAACAGCTGGAGGTCCGCTAATTGCATATCCCTGGTCTAGAACAAGGGTCTCTAAAGTAGTGGAGAAAGGAGGAGAATGACAGTCTAGAACATGGGTCTTCAAAGTAATAGAGGACATTGGGGGATGACAGTCTAGAACAGGGGTCTCCAAAGAAGTGGAGAAAGGAAGAGGATGACAGTCTAGAACAGGGGTCTCCAAAGTAGTGGAGAAAGGAGGAGGTTGACAGTTTAGAACAGGGGTCTCCAAAGAAGTGGGGGAAGGAGGAGGATGACTGTCTAGAACATGGGTCTCCAAAGTAGTGCAGAAAAGAGAGGCATGACTGTCCAGAACAGGGGGTCTCCAAAGAAGTGTAGAAAGGAAGAGCATGATTGTCTAGAACAAGGGTCTCCAGTGTAGTGGAGAAAGGAGGAGGATGACAGTCTAGAACAGGGGTCTGCAAAGTAGTAGAGAAAGGAGGAGGTTGACAGTCTAGAACATGGGTCTCCAAAGTAATAGAGGACATTGGGGGATGACAGTCTAGAACAGGGGTCTCCAAACTAGTGTAGAAAGAAGGAGGATGACTGTCTAGAACAGGGGTCTCCAAAGAAGTGGAGAAAGGAAGGGGATGACAGTCTAGGACAGGGATATCACAAGTAGCGGCAAAAAGAGGAGGATGGCAGTCTGAAACAGGGATCTCCAAAGTAGTGGAGAAATCAGGAGGATAAACGTCAAGAACAGGGGTCTCCAAACTTATTAAACAAAGGGCCAGTCTACTGTCCTTTAGACTTTACGGGGGGGGGCGCAGTTGTGGTCAGCGGGAGCAGAAAATGCTCCAACATTGGGTAAACAATGCCTCAGGGTTGGTGGTCAATGGGAGGAATTCCCCATAGTGCCCCAAGGGCTGGATAGAGGTGAGCCTGGGGGCAGCCATTTTTTAGACCACTGGTCTAGAAAGTGTGAGAGCCTCTTGAGCCCCTCGGGAAAGAGAGCCCTGACTGATGGGGGCATGGCCAGGGAGGAGTTGCAGTAAAATTGGTATAACTCAGGATTGGTACAAAGGGGGAAAAAGGGTTGGGCCTGAGCTCAGGAGTTTGGCACCCCAGGGGATTATGGTCCTTTTCGGACGGAAGCATGGAAGAGCTCGGACCTGACCCTGCAGCTCCAGCTATGGACACGGATCACCTCCTGGCTAAGGTCCGTGAGCTGGCCCTCAGGGGTCAGGCTGACTGGCTCTTTGCCCTCTTATCCCCTGGGGTGCCCTCTCCTGCCCCTTCCACTGCCCCTTCCCCTGTTCCTCCTCCCGAGTCGGATGGACGCAGGGCCCGCAGACGTGCCCGTCCACCTTCTCGTTTCAGCCCCAGCCCCTCTGCGGCCTCTCACTGCTCCCCCCCCTCCCCCCCCCCTCCATCCCTCTCCGGTTGGGGGACTAACGCGCGGCCCCCCCCTCGGTGTCCCCATTCTCGCAGCCCCCGCTCAGCAGCCCCCCCCCTCGCCCCCCTCCCCTTCCCTGAGTATGGCGCGAGGCCTGGACGGAGCTGGAGCGCTCCAGCCCACGGCCTCGCGTTGCATGGTACCTGCTTCCGCCCCTGCAAACAGCGGGGGGGCGGCGGGGGGGCGGCCGCTCCGCTCCTCGGCCAGGCTGTCCTCTCGCAGGGTGGCTGGAGGGGGCCGGAGCTGCTCGCCTGCTCCAGCGGCTTTCGATCCCTCGGATGGCGGCGTCTGCAGTGTCGGCGGCGCCTCGGCTCGGGACCGGCTCCCCCTAGCGGCCAGTTCACTCCCTGCGCCTAGCCAGGCGGAAGTATTCGAACTGGCAGTGCACCATACACAAAATGCACGTGCCCAGCACCCCTCTGCGCCCGGCTGGGCGGGGGGGTGATTTTGGGGGCAATCATAGGGGAGCATATGGGTGCGGGCTGCCTCATCCTGCGCCCTACTGGGCGGGGTCGCAGCTGGCCCCGGATTCATATGGCCAGGGCGCCTTGCAAGACGTGGCCCTTTCAGCACCCGGCTGGGTGGGGGGTAGTTCATCCCGGGACAGGAATCATACAGACGCTGCCAGGTCGCAAGGTCCCCCTGCGCCTTCATGGGCGGGGCCCTCGGCGGCTTCTGGGCCATCAGGAGCGGGCGTATCACAGGGCAGGACTCCCATTGCGCCCGGACGGGTGGGGGACAGGTCCCAGACCCAGGCCGCGCCATGCCATATAGCATCCCGGATGGGATGTGCCCCCTCTGCGCCTGGCAGGGCGGGTGCAGGTTTTTCGGCCCTCACAGATACCATCCCCCCCCCCGTGCTCTCGGACGCCCTCCAGCGCCCGGTCGGGCAGAGGGCTCGCGAATCCCCCTCCTACAGTCACCGGGGTTTAACCCCCCCTACGCGGTCAACATGGCGGGTAACGCCAGTCTCCCTGCGCCCGGCTGGGCGGGAGATTCCGGATCCGGGCTGGCGGCAGCTTCCGCCCCGGATCAGCCGGCCAGAATCCATAGACACTCCTGTACCTGTACAGTCACTGCCCTCGGCCAAGGGGACCCTTCAGTGTCCGTGGCGGGACCCCCGCCTTTGGATCTCTCAGTCGGCCGAGACGGCCCGAACATACACGGCCCCGTTGCTCCTCCCGGTGCTGGCCGTTCCAGCCTGCAGTCTTCCGGAGTCGCATGGGACACCGCCTCGCCCGTTGATCGCCCGTCATCGGTGATGCCCCCAAGGATCAGTGAGTATGATTGTGAATTGATTTGGGGGAGGTCAGTTGATGATTCCGTATCGGGCCCTGAAGACCGTATAGTGTCGGTGGTTAGGTCGGTTCTCTCTAGTATGGGCGTTTCCCTTTCTTTCCCCTCCTTCCGGAGGGGCCTTGTGGGCTGTAGCTCCCACGGGTGCCCACATACCGGAGGAGACGAAGGAAAGAATATGGCGTCGGGATTTCGTTGATTTCCTCGCTCTAGTTCCGTCGGACAGGGAAACGGTCGACAAATCCCGGCGGGTAGACGTCACTACACAGGGCGATAAAGTCAAGCAGCTTCCTAGAACATTTGGGAACTGGCTGAAAGGTTTTTGTGCCTACGCGGGTGTGCTCTGCGAGCGTTACCCAGAGTTGGCGACCTCCTTGTTCTGCTACCTGGACCTTATCTAGGGGGCGTACAAGGTTTATGGGGGTCAATGCTGGTTCCAGTATGACACCCAGTTTCGACAGAAGATGGCGGCGCGCAAGGAGCTTCGTTTCGACTGTCAGGATGGTAGCCTGTGGTTGTTGCTAATGTGCCCTCATAGGCCAGCGTCCTTTCAGTCTGCGGTCGGCGCTCCTCAATCCGGAGCGTCGGCCGCCTCCAAAAAAGGTGTCTGTTGGCTTTTCAACGAAAGCCACTGTAAGTGGTACTCCGCCTGTCGCTTCAGGCATGAGTGCTCTAGCTGTGGGGGCGCACACCCCTCCAGCCGGTGCTTCAGGAAGGGAAAACAGACACTTCCCAGAGCGGGAGCCAAGACCGACCTTCCTAAGCCGGAGGACGCCGGTGAACGTCCTAGAGATGTTGCCCTGGCTAGACCGGTACCCCCTTCGTAGGGAGGCCCTGATCCTAAAGGATGGCCTGGATCGAGGTTTCTGGATACCGTTTTCCCCGTCGGACGCTCCTACCATGTCGGCTAATTTAAAATCGGCTGTGGAATTTGAATCCGTAGTGGCCGAAAAACTCCAGAAAGAGCTGGAGCTGGGGCGCATGGCGGGCCCCTTTGATCTTCCCCCATTCCACAACCTGCGGGTGTCCCCACTCGGCTTGGTCCCCAAAAAGGCAAGTGGTAAATTTTGTTTAATTCATCACTTATCTTACCCTTCCGGCTCCTCTGTCAACGACGGAATTGATCGCGAGGAATCGCGGGTGCATTACGCGTCATTTGATAAGGCTCTTCACCTCGTCAGGGCAGCAGGGCGTTCCGCTCTTTTGGCAAAAGCGGACATTGAATCCGCTTTTCGCCTTCTCCCGGTTCACCCGGTTTGTTTCCACCTCCTGGGTTGCTACTTTCAGGGAAGCTATTTCTTCGATATGTGCCTGCCTATGGGTTGCGCCATTTCGTGTTACTTCTTCGAGTTATTCAGTAGCTTCCTTGAGTGGGTAGTCGCCCGGGAGGCCGGGTCTCAGTCCATGCTGCACTACTTGGATGATTTCCTTTTTGTGGGTCCCTCGGACAGTGGGCAGTGTCAATGCTTGTTCTCTGTTTTTCAAGATGTTTGTCGGCGTTTTGCCGTCCCACTGTCCGTGGACAAGACCGAGGGTCCGGTAACGGTACTATCTTTTTTGGGTATCGAGATTGACACAGTGGCCATGGTCTTTCGCCTGCCGAGGGAGAAGCTGACTACGCTCCTATCCTTGGTTCGTTTGGCGAAAGGGTCCAAAAAACTGCAGCTGAAACAGCTACAATCTCTGCTGGGGCACCTAGTATTCGCGTGCAGGGTCATACGCATGGGGAGGGCTTTCTGCAGGCGCTTGTCTTGGGCCACGAAGGGCGTTACGGCCCCGCACCACCACGTTTGGATCACCAAGCCCATGCGGGCTGATTTGGACATTTGGCTAACCTTTTTGCAATCCTACAACGGGCAGTCTTGTTGGTTGCAGGAGGAGGTACCGAACTCACAGCTGGAGTTGTACACTGACGCGGCAGGCTCCTGTGGTTTCGGCGCCTTCTTTCGGGGGGAGTGGTCTGCGGAATGTTGGCCGGCCTCATGGGCCCGCATGGACTTATTGCGCAATCTCACCCTTTTGGAGCTTTTCCCGATCATTGTAGCGGTGGAGCTTTGGGGTGAACAGTTGCGCAATCGTCAGGTGATCTTTTGGTCAGACAATATGAGCGTAGTGCAGGTAGTGAACAAGCAATCGGCCAGTTCCCCCCCGGTTGTGTCACTGTTGCGTTTTTTGGTTTTAAGATGTTTGCATTTTAACATTTATGTTAGGGCAAAACACGTTCCGGGAGTTTCTAATGACATTGCCGATGCTCTTTCCCGCCAACAGTACCCGTTTTCGTTCCCTGGCTCCGTCGGCTTCGCTGGAGGGCCTCCCCTGTCCGGCCCACTTATGGAACCTCGTTTCCGGGGATTGTTAGAACTGCTTCGGTCGTCGCTTTCTCCGCGGACGTGGGCGTCGTATTGTCGGGTCTGGCACGAGTGGTCACAAGCATCGGGCGGTGAGTTCTCTATTTCATCTCCGGATGATAGACGTTTGATCTTATTTGCTTACCTGGTCCAGTTACAGGATAAGGGAGTGTCGGGTTCCACTGTCTCTTCGGCTATGTCCGCCTTATCCTTTTGGTTTCAACTCCTGGGGTGGGGGGATGTCACAAAAGCCTTTCCAGTGCGTCGGATATTGAGGGGCTGGAAACGCATCACTCATCTGCCAGATTCCAGGCGCCCCATTTCTATACAGATCTTATCGGATGTTTTGGCTATGGTGCCGGAGGTGTGCTCATCCAAGTTCGAGATTTTGCTGTTCCGAGTAGCTTTTTCATGGGCGTTCTTTGGCGCTTTTCGCATCGGGGAATTAGTTGCAAAATCCAGGTCTTCCACTGGGGGTATTCGATCGGAGGATGTTGCCTTGTCGGAGCGCAGTGTCACCATTTTATTGCGCTCCTCGAAGACTGACAGTCTTGGCAGGGGCCGCCGAGTGGTGCTGCACCACTGTGGTGGCCCATTCTGTCCAGTGTCTCTGGCCTTTCCTTTTCTTTCCGCGCGCCCCCCATCCCCCACTTTTTTCGTGCACGCTGACTCCTCCTCGTTGAGTCGCTTCCAATTTTTAAAAGTTTTTCGTTTTTGCCTCAAGGCTTTAGGCTTACCCGCGGGCGATTTTTCGACTCACTCATTTCACATAGGCGCTGCCACCGCCGCTTCTGGCTTAGGGTTTTCCGATACGGAACTTCAGCGGCTGGGTAGATGGGAGTCGTCTCGTTTTTCGCTGTATGTTCGCCCTCACCTTTTGTGTTAATTTCAGGTTTTCCCCCGACTCAAGTATGGATACTGGGTGATTCCTTTGTCTTCTGGGCGGCTCGTCGCGCAGAGATCCGAAACTATGGGAGAAATTTGGGACTCTCTTCAGACGTGGCTAGGATTCGCTGGCTGGGCCTGCGCGGGCTGCGTTGGCATCAGGTACTGTGGGAATGTTGGCACCTCCGTACCCGCGTGTCCGGTCACATTGTCCTTGTGGTTCACGCCGGCGGGAATGATGTAGGTTACACCCGGTCCGTGGATCTAATTGCTGCCATAAAGGGCGATATTGCTCAATGCCTTGCAATGTTTACCAGCGTGACTTTCGTATGGTCAGAGATTGTCCCTCGTTCAATTTGGGCTAGAGAAGTCCCGGGACCCTGTTTGGAAAATTTTCGCAGGAAGGTCAACGCCCAAGTGTCCAAATTTGTTCGGAGGATCGGGGGGGTCGTTGTCCGTCATAAAGATTTGGAGGGAAACAACGCTGACTTGTTGAGGAGGGATGGTGTTCATCTCAACGACATTGGCATGGACATATTTAACCTGGGACTTCAGAGGGGGGTGGAACAGGCGCTGGCTGCGGTGGGGCGCCCGTCAGTGGATCACTGACTGGCTGGTGGCGGTTTTGGTGACCTTGCCAGCAAATATGGAACCCCTTTTATGCCCGGATGGTAATTAGGAGATTGACGGCCGGTCCGGCACTGATGGTAAGGACAGGCCCCTCCTTCATCTCCCTTTTACATTTGTAGTTGCGTGCTCACAGTACAACTGTGACTGGCACTGTCTTAAAGAGTTAATGTTAATGTTGATTTAAATAAAGCTGTGGCCTTGCCCTTTCCAACGTTAATGGTTGTATGTGGTTTTTTTATTGGATGAGAAGAAGGGGTAAGGTATGACAAGTGGTATGGTTGGGACCTGGGCTTATTGCACCTCAGCAGTCATGACTTAAAGCTGCATTTACCAGGTTGAAAAGCTTTAATGCATTTATGGAAAGTGTTCTACCTGCCTGAGGATTTGTACTTCTGTCAATTAATGTCTGATATGTGCAACGCCCTAATAGGTAGTCAGTCTATTGAGTCAGTCTATTTGCCTGACTTTTCACTACGGCATTTAAGCTACAACAGCTAGGTCTTCTTTTCAACCCAAGCTTGTGATTGGACACTGAAGAAGCAGCAATGAACTGATGAGGTCAACTCTCTGTAAACTCTCCCCCTGTAAGCATGTGCACATTTACATGTAGTGCATCTGATTAGCTCCCAGTCTTGCCTCTCCCTGTCCTGGTGTTATCCCATGTATACCTCTACAGGTGCTCTTTGGCCAAAATAGAAAATGAAGGTTGCATGCAGGAGACACATCCTGTTTACTCATCCAACATCCCTATAGTGTTCTAGTTCGCTGCTCTCCTCTATTTGTTAGTAATATGCTGATCCTGGAAGACACCTGTTTGGTTCCTTTAATGTACAGAAAGCCTGTTTAAAGAAAAATACAGCTTCCAATCATATTCAAACCTATCTTGGCATTTGGAATATAACTGTCTATGCAGGAAGCAAAGAAAGAAGCTGGAGGATCAGCGTCATAAACTACTCTTCTACTTTCCTCATACTGACCTTTTGAGTGGTCTTTGTGTGCTATGAACAAAGAGGTAAGGGAGTCAGTTAAGTTGCTTTGTATTGGTAAACATAAGTTTATTTAGTCCCTCAAATCCAACAGACAATAAAACTGATCAGCACAAAAAAACATTGGTAAACACTTATGTCTCCTGCTGTCTGTGCCGCCAAACACAACCCTGATGAAGAAAAACGTATGCCAAAGACTCTTTAGGGACTGACACTTCAGGAATTGTTGAAGCCTATCTCACTTCGAAGTGATAATATTAAAATATATAGATTTCAGAGGGGGCTAGAGTAATAGTACAATTCAAACCATAAAGTGTTAAGCCTCGTACACACAATCGGATTGTTGGCCAAAAAAAACATTTTGTTTGAAGGGCGTTGGCCCAAACTTGTCTTGCATACACTCGGCCACACAATTGTTGGCCAACAATTACGAACGTAGTGACGTACTACGTTGTTTTTCAGTTCTTTAGCGCCACCCTTTGGGCTCCTTCTGCTAAATTTGTGTTAGTAATAGTTTGGTAAGTGTTGATTCGCGCTTTTCATTTCGCACTTTTCATTTTGCGCTTTTCAGTTCGTTTCTGAACCGCTGTTCGTCCATCAGCCATGTTGTGGAATCGGAGGAGATAGCGTGTTATTTATTATTGGTCTTGGAGTTATTGCTTTGACATTATTTTTTTGATTGAATAACGATTTGAATTGGTATATTTTTGGATGCATAGAATGCACTTTTTGGTTAAGTTCTATTGGCAGATAGCATGTCTAATTTTATTTGTTTTCTTTATTTAATGCACAATAAAAAAATACATTGTAAAATTAACAAGGGACACCAACATAGTTGTATCTTTGATCTTAAAAGCTAATATAATGGTGTTGTGGTAACTTGCCCAAAAAAAAAAAAAAAAAGCATAATAATATTATTCTTGATATCACTAGAAAAAAAAACCTTTGAAAATTTGTTTGCAATAACTCCATCAGTATCACCAGCAAAGCAGCTTCATTTTTATCCCGGGGGCGTGGCCTAGCACCGGAATGGAATGACCGCTTAGAGACAGAGCTCCGCCATCCAGAGCTCCACCGAAGCACCTCAGCAGCTAAATAGCCCCGATCCGCGGCTATACAGATGGCGGGCAGGAGCCAGCTGACCTCCCGGTCACAGCCAGACTCATCCACGCAGCTCAGCAGGAACATCCCAGCGATGTTCCGGACCCAGCTCACAGACACACAGGCCGCATCTCAAGCCGCATACTGTAGTAATACAGGACATCCGGCCGCCGCTGATACTCCTGTAATCCCCCTCACGAACGGGTCTCCCTCAAAGGCATCTCCTCTGCCTAGCGGAACTCCAGCTGGTTGTTCTGGATATAAAGAGCACACTAACAGCAGCCATTTCAGAGCTGAAACTGGACATTAAGGCTGTTGCAGGACGCCTGGAGCATGTGGAGTCTGCGGCCATGACACAAGGAGCAGCCATCACACAGGTACAGCAAACAGTGAGCACACACACGCAGCACCTCATGGACATGCACAGGCACATGGAGGACTTAGACAATAGGGGCCGCAGACGCAATCTACATGTCCGGGGGATCCCGGAGACAGTAGAGGGACCCCAGCTGCAGGCTGCTGTGTGGGCCATATTTAATACCCTGCTAAGCAGACCACCAGATGCACCGGAGAGATGTCATAGAGCGCTGAGACCTAGGGGAAGGGACACTGACCCACCCAGAGATGCAGTATGCTGCCTGGCCAGTTTCACCCAAAAAGAAGACATACTGTGCCTGGCCCGAAACCATGCTCAATTGGCGTATGAAAGGGCACGCATTCAACTGTTCCAAGACCTCTCCGCCATCACCCTGCAGCACAAAAGAGACCTCCGCCCGCTCCTGCAAGTTTTGCGGGACAGACCTATCTCCTAACGTTGGAAATTTCCATTCTGCCTACACGTGACCACTGGAAATCGCACATTTGCGAACGCCATCGGACCTTCAACCCTTCTGTGAAGCCCTGGGCATTCCTGTGGTTCCGGTCCAGGACTCTTACAGTGCATTTTTGCAAGCGGAACCCTGGATTCCTGCCCACCCTGGCGACACCCCTAGGTCGCAGAGAAGCAGACAACGGCGCCGCAGAACCTCAGCTAATTCTCCTCCCAGAAGACACGGGGACATGGAAACAGATGAAAGCCTGCGCATCTCCCCATCATCTGCTCGTCGCAAAACAAAACCTTCATTATTATCCCATTAAAGGAGAAGAGAATGTGCGCTGCATTTCAAGATTTCATAATTTGCTACGTCACGAATGTTAATTCTCCATTATGAACGCTAGTTTACAAGACCGACCGCTTCTGGCTTGCCCTTGTTTCCGAGCTTGCGTGTTTGTACTTTGGACTTTTGTCCGACGGACTTGTGTGCACACGCTCGCAAAATCCAACAACACACATTTGTCCGCGGAAAATTTGAAAACCTGCTAGCCAACATTTGTTTGCGGAAAATCCAATAACAATTGTCCGAAGGAGCATACATGCGGTCGGATTTTTCGCCAACAACCTGTCATCGAACATTTCCCGTCGGAAAGTCCGATCATGTGTACAAAGCTTTAAAGTTCATAAAAAGTCCATACAAAAGACCCACAAGTGGTATAATCAGATAAATAACCATGTTCCAATTGTGCAGGAAAGATGATGTGATTAACCCACTCCACAGATGATCACCTCAAGTGCTCTCCCTATGTAAGTCTCACTCACCAAATAATTACATATACATGCTCAGCATAAATCACTCAGAATGCATCACTTCCTCTAAAGAGTCTTCCCATACGCTGGCATGAGTAATATTCTGGTGGTCAAAGAAAAGGGAACTCGCATAGTGTATTACCATAAAAACAATAAAATATATTAAACATCCAATACACTACTCACAAGCACAAAGAAGTCATAGGCATATCATATGTCTCAGCTAATCACTAGCAGTGCAGTTGGCTATTTCACACATCCTCTGTCAGTATGCCAGTAATCCGGCTCTTACCCGGCAACCGAACGTCTTATGCCCCGTACACACGGTCAGACATTGATCGGACATTTTCAACAACAAAATCCATGGATTTTTTCCGACGGATGTTGGTTCAAACTTGTCTTGCATACACACGGTCACACAAAGTTGTCGGAAAATCCGATCGTTCTGAACGCGGTGACGTAAAACAAGTACGTCGGGACTATAAACGGGGCAGTAGCCAATAGCTTTCGTCTCTTAATTTATTCTGAGCATGCGTGGCACTTTGTGCGTCTAATTTGTGTAGACACGATCGGAATTTCCGACAACGGATTTTGTTGTTGGAAAATTTTATAGCAAGCTCTCAAACTTTGTGTGTCGGAAATTCCGATGGAAAATGTGTGATGGAGCCTACACACGGTCGGAATTTCCGACAACAAGGTCCTATCACACATTTTCCGTTGGAAAATCCGACCGTGTGTACAGGGCATTAGAGTTATGGCAACACCTCCAGGATAGTGTGTTGAGTCAATTTGGATTTGCAGCGTTTCGTCCACTGACTTTTTCGAAGGGTTCAAATTTACTGAAGCCTGTAGGGATCGTGGGAAAAATCACTGAAGAGACCAGGAGATCAACGCTCCAGGAAATGTCAGTGTAGCACTGGTTGCTGAAGAAGGAAAGCTGTAAGGGACTTTGCTGTTGAGATCACGTCGCTGCTGTTGTTCTAAAGTTGCTGCTGCTGTTCCAAGCTGTTGTTCCAGAGTTGCTGCTCCAGGGTTGCTGTTCCAGAGCAGTTGTTCTAGGGTTGTGATCCCAGACCTATTGTTTCAGTGTCAATACTGTTCCAAAGGGCCCTACAGGATCTTCTCAGCTGCTCCGAGGAATGTTGGCCACCTTGAAGTGTTCATTTTGATATTATTCGCACTGTCACTGTTTGAGAAGGAGTTATGCCAAAAGGGGATTGTGCAATGGATTACAATCTTCCCATTTGGAGAAAAAAAACACACAACCATAAATTAGGGCCCCAAAGCTGGCAGGTATTTAACTAGTATAACTTTGGCCACTCAGTGGATTCGAAATGTCCCCAAACAGTCTCTGGGGCCTCTTTGTAGAGTACCTTAGGCCTGAACAGCAGCAGTTCTCTTCCAAGGCTGCATTGTGCTCCCTACAGCACACTCTCTAGGTAACAGCCCAAACCAGGCTAAAGCTTAGCATTGGCAGATAGGCATTTTTATTTATTTTTTATTTTTTTAAACCTAAGGTTTTTCAGGGCTTTTGCGTCAGAAGAGCTGACGCGTTTCACACGACCAAACAGTGCTTAATCATAGCTATGTTTGATAGTGTGAAATGCGTCAGCTCTTCTGTCCGTTCTGCTGTGGCATGTATTTTTGATCCTGTTTTTTTTAATAAAAGGCAATTTTTGGAGTGCGGCTGTCCAGAACTTCTTCCTATTTCATTGCTATATGCATTGCCAGCACCTGTGGCTTCTAAAATGGAGGAGAGGTTTTACTTTTGGCTGACCTACCTGGAGCGGTGATATTCCCTTCCCTATCTTGATTCCTGGACCTGGCAACTCTTGACACGTCGTTTTTTTCCTGTTCCTGTAAAAGACAAAGCACATATCCTACTTAAACCGACTAGCTAGGCATGTTTTTCAACAACTTTGAGCTTTTTAGCAAATAGAACACAAAAGTCCCTTTAAGTACCTGGTTTTTGAGGTTCTGAACCCTGCCTGGTCAAACCCCAAAAACCAGCATAAGAAATGTGGAGTCTAATTGGCCAGGGCTGTATGGACATCCATGCTCTCGCCAAACTTCCACCCAATATCCAATATGCCTTATTGCTATTGGATCAGTGAGAAGCATCAAGACAACATGAGCCCCACCAGAGCACACTGAGCAGACTCTACCCAACAATCACAGCTCTCTTTTATGCAGACAGCACATAGATTTACCTAGCTGTCTCCCTGTTAATCTGAGAAACCAAAAACTATATATAGTACACTTACACTAGCACCTACCTAGTAGGGTGCTACATCTGCACATGCCATACCTGGCTGATGCCCCTGAAAGCTGGAAATCATCGGGTAGACACCACTACTCCAGATATTTAGACTTGTTTCCGGGTCCCGTGCTGAGCGGCTAGCCTGCTGCATTCTGAACACAGGAGGTTGGCCACTTGGCATGGTTGCCATTCAGAGAATGCTTTGCAAGCTGTACCAATATAACTATGTGTAAAATATCTATACCTGGAATTCTTCTTTAAGTGTGTTCAGGCAGCAAGTTCTCTTTGTGTTATTCCACAGAGTGGACAGCTAAAGAGGAAGCCTTTTTCTGGTTCAGAGTCTTAAGCCATTGAAACTAGAGGGTCAGGGTTAAGGCTAGGCAACTTGTATTTGTAGAATCAAAAGTTCCCAGAAGTCATGGTCTCAATGATCTGACTCCAATACAAAAAAAATTGGATTGTTGACATGGACTACAACTTCGTGTACACAGTGATACCTCTTGGCACTGTTTTATTAAATAGCCCATATGTTTTCTTTATTGAATATACACTATTTTTCCACTCTCCTGTTAAAGAACATTATACTACAGACTGACTAATTGGTAATTAAATGCCATTTGTGTTGATGAATAGTAAAAGTGACATTTTATGTGTGGAATTAGCTAATTGCAAGTTCTCATCTCCCAGACATAATGGCAGAAGTCTTGTTGCAGCCAAAAGCTGTCTTGTTGGCGTGATTTCAGCTGATAAGGTAATCCTCGGTGGCAGAATGAGATTCTCGGGCCATACCTGGAGGCTTGCGTCTAATATATCTTGTGTGTGTCCTCTTGTAACAGCTGTTCTCATGATTATATTAATGAGTTGATTTGTAGCTGGTATAAACGAAAATCGTGGTGTGCAGTCACTCTTCAGGATTTGCAGTTACCCCGACACAGCTTTGATGTCTTGGAGGCCCTTAGCTTTTTTTTGCTTAGACAGTTAAAAAAGTGCAAGTAAGGTCACAGTTTTTAACAGTGGAACTGTTTTCCTGGCTTCCTCTCATGCTGTACATTCTCTTATGCAACTTCCATTCCACACATCATTAGCCATTCACCATCACTGAAGGCCGGAGGCAAAAGCAGGATTTATTAGGTGAAAGTAGGGTTACGTGCTGTGTGATGGGCATTAATATATTCCTCAAATCCATGAGCATTTCTTTCCTTTCCTCTCTCGAATTGATATAGTTAAACTGATATTTGTGCTGAATTAGACAGTTTTACAATGAAATGTGTGGATCCATTGGCCATCCCACCTTGCCACTTAACAAGTATGTCAGGGCCAAAAAAAAAAATTGAAAATGATATACACTATACTACCAAAAGTATTGGGATGTCTGCCTTTACACGCACATGAACTTTAAAGGGATTGTAAAACCTCAAGGTTTTTACACCTTAATGGGTTCTATGCATTAAGGTGAAAAACCTTCTGTAGTGTAGTAGCCCCCTAGAGCCCCTCTTTTATTTACCTGAGCCCAATCATTGCATCGACAGGGAGGAGCCCAGCAGCTCCAGATGCTGTCTCTGGTCCTCATAGATTGATAGCAGCCATTGGCTCCCGCTGCTGTCAATCATATCCAGTGACACGGGAGCCAGGGGCGGGGCTGATTCCTGCTGTCTGTGTCAATAACCGCAGCAGCAGGACTTGGGAGCGCGCCTGCACAAGTGCCCCCATGGAAAGCGATTCTCTGTGGTGGCACTCGAGAAGAGGAGGAGCCAGGAGAGGCGCGAGGGGACCCCAGAAGAGGAGGATCGGGGCAAAACCCTTGCACAGAGGAGGTAAGTATGACATGTTTGTTATTTAAAAAAGAAACAAAAAAAACGAACCTTTACAACCTCTTTAATGGCATCCCAGTTCTAGTCTGTAGGGTTCAATATTAAGTTAGCCCACCCTTTGCAGCTATAACAGCTTCAACTCTTCTGGGAAGGCTGTCCACAAGGTTTAGGTGTGTGTCTATGGGAATGTTTGACCATTCTTCCAGAAGTGCAGGTCAGGCACTGATGTTGAACGAGAAGGCCTGGCTCGCAGTCTCCGCTCTAATTCATCCCAAAGGTGTTCTACCGGGTAAAGGTCAGGACTCACCTTGCTTGGTGCACTGGTGCGCAGTCATGTTGGAACAGGAAGGAGCCATCCCCAAACTGTTCCCACAAAGTTGGGAGCATGAAATTGTCCAAAATGTCTTGGTATGCTGACACCTTAAGAGTTCCCTTCACTGGAACTAAGGGTCCAAGCCCAATCTCTGAAACACAACCCCCCACCATAATCCACCCTCCACAAAATGATTTGGACCAGTGCACAAAGCAAGGTCCATAAAGACATGGATGAGCGAGTTTGGGGTGGAGGAACTTGACTGGTCTGCACAGAGTCCTGACCTTAACCCGATAGAACACCTTTGGAAAGAATTAGAGCAGAGACTGCAAGCCAGGCCTACTTGTCCAACATCAGTGCCTGACCTCACAAATGCACGTCTGGAAGAACGGTCAAACATTCCCATAGACACACCCCTAAACCTTGTGGACAGCCTTCCCAGAAGAGTTGAAGCTGTTATAGCTGCAAAGGGTGGGCCAAGTCAATATTGAACCCTACGGTCTAAGACTGGGATGCTATTAAAGTTAATGTGTGTGTAAAGGCAGGTGTCCCAATACTTTTGGTAATATAGTGTATATGAGGGCTGTACCGGAAGTAATGCAAAGGTGGGCACAACCGTTTTATTAGTTTACATAGGTCGTTAAAATGTAATATGTTGCTAGAGTAACTCTCCCTGTATAGTAAATTTACTTCTTTTTTATTGCAGGTAAATAATAGATTCCAAGCAGACGCAACATGCTATCATTGAGTTCCCGATAAAGGAGGGGTGCAGGCTATCGGACATCAACAGAAGGCTACAGAATGTTTACAGAGATGACATATTGGCAAGAGTCACCAATGACAAGATATTGCTCTTGTCAATGGTGTCATCCCTGTAGCATTCTTGTGACAGTATGAAGTCCTGTCACTGTGGAGTTGGTCAGCAAAAAGACACAGGGTTTGCACTTTTGCTGAGTGCAGGACTAAGGAGCATTGTTTTTTAAGAGGAGAAAATTGCTTTTGCAGCTTTCTCCGGGTTTTGGTATTCCTGGATGGGGCTCCATAGTTTGGAGAGTCCATAGTGTCTTGGGAGTGACGGAATCTCCAACCCAATGTCTGGGTTTTGTGGATGACCAGCAGGGTGTGTGCTCATGTGTACACAGCCTTTATAATAGAGGTTTAGGAATACCTCAGGGCTCCACCCAAGAGAGACAGGAGTGTAAAGAGCAGAAGTACTGAGAATAAAGCTGAGTGAGAACTTAAGAGAAAGGTGGGCTAGCATTTTTCATTTGTACATATTGCTGAAGAAGAACCCCTGTGTGGGAAACCTTTGAAAGTGGTCTGATTTTTGTATATGTGTTCCTGAAAATTTGCCCAAGTATTGTGTGCAAAATTATATCAGTCACCATTTTATTCTCTAGGGAATCTGCTTTTGGAAAATAAATAATGTTTTGGGGTCCTAAGTAATTTTCTAGCAAAAAATACACATGTGTGTAAACGAATAAAAAAATGGCCTCGGACAGCAATGGATTAATCCGTGTCCTTATTTCTTCATCCCAAAATACCAGACAGTTTTGCAAGTTGTGTGGTCTGAAGCTCTAGCTGTTGCTCAGAGGATGATAGGAATTATGGAATACTATACAGGCAGTGACATATTCAACTAAAAAAGTTTGTAGACCAAACCCTTACAACCACAGCATGACACAATTCAAGGTCAGATCTGTGATCTTCAGGGTTGTCTATGTGGCATCATATGCGGCATGCTTTCAAGTGCTTTCAGGTAAAAAGGCTGTGTACTGGAGACGCTTTTGAGTTGCTTTTCTTTGAGCTGCATAAAGGTAAAAAAAGCAGTATTAATACAGCAGAATAGGACATGCTGCGTTTACAAAAAGTAATGTAACAAAATGTACAGCAAAAGTATAACCACCAAGTCAACATTGCTTTATACAATTCTAAATTCAAACACTGCCTTCTAGACCCTTAAAAAAATGTCAGAGGCTAAAGTTAAAATGTTCATGTCCACAAATTCTTGATTAACCTGCGACTACTAGAAACCCTTCTCCACCTCCGGCCCTTTCATGGATTCATCATTCACTTCAGTGGGTCCAGGCTGTCACGGACAGACCCCCTGGGGCTATGTCACCATGTTGGCCTGGGCTTGAAATACAATACTACAGAGATCGGAAAGGACATCAGAGCCACTTCCTGCACCATCAGGCTCCATATCCTGTTTTATACAGTATCTCACAAAAGTGAGTACACCCCTCACATTTTTGTAAATATTTTATTATATCTTTTCAACACTGAAGAAATTACACTTTGCTACAATGTAAAGTAGTGAGTGTGCAGCTTGTATAACAGCGTAAATTTAACTCAAAATAACTCAACACAACAGCCATTAATGTCTAAACTGCTGGCAACAAAAGTGAGTATCCCCCTAAGTCAAAATGTCCAAATTGGGCCCAAAGTGCCAATATTTTGTGTGGCCACCATTATTTTCCAGGACTGCCTTAACCCTCTTGGGCATGGCGTTCACCAGAGTTTCACAGGTTGCTACTGGAGTTCTCTTCCACTCCTCCATGACCACATCATGGAGCTGGTGGATGTTAGAGACCTTGCGCTCCTCCACCTTCTGTTTGAGGATGCCCCACAGATGCTCAGTAGGGTTTAGGTCTGGAGACATGCTTGGCCAGTCTATCACCTATACCCTCAGCTTCTTTAGCAAGGCAGTAGACATCTTGGAGGTGTGTTTGGGGTCTTTATCATGCTGGAATACTGCCCTGCGGCCCAGTCTCCGAAGAGAGGGGATTATGCTCTGCTTCAGTATGTCACAGTGCATGTTGGCTCCCTCAATGAACTATAGCTCTCCAGTGCCGGCAGCACTCATGCTGCCCCAGACCATGACACTCCCTCCACCATGCTTGACTGTAGGCAAGACACAC
Source organism: Lithobates septentrionalis (assembly GCA_037952835.1). NCBI lineage: Eukaryota > Metazoa > Chordata > Amphibia > Anura > Ranidae > Lithobates > Lithobates septentrionalis. Next base: position 845,423 of record JBBDGP010000072.1, on the reverse strand, counting down.
TTGTCTTTGTACTCCTCACCTGGTTACCGCCACACGCGCTTCACACCATCTGAACCAAATAAGTTTATTTTGGTCTCATCAGAACACAGGTCATGGTTCCAGTAATCCATGTCCTTAGTCTGTTTGTCTTCTGCAAACTGTTTGCAGGCTTTCTTGTGCATCATCTTTAGAAGAGGCTTCCTTCTGGGATGACAGCCATGCAGACCAATTTGATGCAGTGTGCGGCGTATGGTCATCAGTAAATAAAGTGCTGCGCAATTCATAAGAGTCCATAAATTGATAAAAACACAAGTGGTGTTGGTGTAGATAAACGAGCAAATTGAAGTGCAAGTGACACGCAGGAAACAAATCTCAAAGACGGGTGTCAGTGATCCCTCCACCGCACACAGATGGCATCTCACCTCCCAAATTCGACCTGAAACAGGTCACACAGCGAGAGTCAGTGTAGCTGACGCAGCAATCCAGGCAAACACTCCGGACATAGCCGCTCCAGGATGCGTCTCAGTCAACATATAACGGCACTCAGGTCCGAGTGATGGCGGACAAACGAAACTGATAGTGAACAAGATGGCCGCGGGTGACGTCATGCGAACACCTGACCCCCCGTACGCGTTACGTCCATAGGCGGGACTTTATCAGTGTGCGGCGTATGGTCTGAGCACTGACAGGCTGACCCCCACCCCTTCAACCTCTGGAGCAATGCTGGCAGCACTCATACGTCTATTTCCCAAAGAAAACCTCTGGTTATGACGCGGAGAACGTGCACTCCACTTCTTTGGTCGACCATGGTGAGGCCTGTTCTGAGTGGAACCTGTCCTGTTAAACCACTGTATGGTCTTGGCCACCATGCTGTAGCTCAGTTTCAGGGTCTTGGCAATCTATCCTCTTGGCAATCTTCTTGTAGCCTAGGCCATCTTTATGTAGAGCAACAATTATTTTTTTCAGATCCTCAGAGAGTTCTTTGCCATGAGGTGCCATGTTAAACTTCCAGTGACTAGTATGAGAGAGTGAGAGCAATAACACCAAACACACCTGCTCTCCATTTACATTTGAGACCCTGTAACACTAACGAGTCACATGACACTGGGGAGGTAAAATGGCTAATTGGGCCCAATTTGGACATTTTCACTTAGAGGTGTACTCGCTTTTGTTGCCAGCGGTTTAGACATTAATTTAACAATTTATTCAATTTATTTATCAAAACATTTTCAAAAATACATTTATCAAACTTATATACATCCATATGATAGAACAATTTTTTCGTTTTTTATCAGAACGTCATTCAAAATTTCTCTTACATTTTAATTCTTCGTATTTTTAAATCAAGGATGTAAAACCTATATTTAAGACCTATTTACCTACCCTTCTCCCCACACTCATGCCCATTCATACTAACAAGGAAAAAAAAAAAAAAATATTATGTTCTTTACTATTTCTATATTGTCCTCAAAAGTCTTGAAGAGGCTCTGAACTCTTCCCATCTAGTCCAAATACTTAGTTTTGTTATTTTTAACCCTTCTTCTATTATCATTCTTTCCTCCAGGGTACGCATCTCCGTCATCTCGCATTCCCATTCTGTAATAGACGGTGCCTGTGTGTTTTTCCATTTTCTTGCTATTACCGTTCGTGCTGCTGTCAAAAAATATTTCAGAATTCCCTTTTTTATCTTTTTTATTGATCCTGGAATCATAGATAAAATTGCTACTTGTATTTCTGGATATAGTTTGATCCCAGTCAGTGCTCTAAAAATCTCAAATACTTTTTGCCAGAATGGTTGAATTTCTGAGCAATAGTACCAAATGTGTGACATTGTGCCTTGGGTTAAATGACACCTCCAGCACCTGTCTGTATTATCCGGGTTCATTTTATGTAAATCTACAGGACATCTATACCATCTGGCTAAGATTTTATAGTTTCTTTCCTGATGTTTAGCCGATATTGAGAGTTTATGAGTCGCTATAATTGCCTTTCCCCATATTTCTCTAGGAAATTCTATTCCAATCTCTGATTCCCATTTTTTTACATATGGTAGTATTTGTCTACTGTTTTCTGAAATTAAATATTTATAAACTTTAGATAAGACATGGGTGGGTCTTAGTTCTTGCACAAAAATCTTTTCTAAGTTTGTCATGGGTCTATCTATTATGGATTCTTTTGTTAAAGATTCTATATACCGCTGAAGCAGGCCATACTGCATCCATTTATTTTTATGTTCTACCCCTATCTTTTCTAATGGGAGCAGTTTATTTTCCTCCATCGTTTCTATTATTCTAGTGTCCCCGTTTCTTTTCCATTTGAGAAATGTTTTAGCTTTGAGTGCCAGTGGAAACTCTGGGTTGCTAAATAGCGGGGTCATTGGGCCTCTATAGGTAGATCCACTCCCTCTTTTTATCATATTATCCCACGCTTTTAATGTTACTACCACTAGGGAGGGCATCTCCCTCTCCGGTGGTCTTTGTGCTTTCTTAATCCAAGGAAGGGACTTTAGCTTAAGAGTTGTAATATCCTCTTCAAGCTTTACCCACTGTTTATTATCTCTGTTATGAAACCAGTCTACTATTCTGGTTATCATTATTGCTCTAAGGTATATATCTATATCCGGGAGGGCGAGGCCCCCGTCTTCTTTTGTTTTATTTAACACCGTTCTTTTAATTCTGGGTGTCTTGCCTCCCCAGACGAATTTTCCTATTAGTCTATGCAGTTTATCCATATTATTTGTTGAGGGGAAAATGGGTATTGTTTGAAGGACATATAATATTTTGGGTAGTATATCCATCTTTACTATGCTTATTCTACCTATCCAGGAGAACATTCCCTTTTCATAATTTTGTAACGTTCTCGCAATTCTCTGCACCATTGGGACATAGTTATACTCCTGTAGCTTATCTAAATCAGTAGGGATATAGATACCCAAATATTTAATTGCGTTCTCTTGCCATTTAAATGAGAAATCTTCTTTAAGGAGTTCTACCATAGCGCTTGATAGATTAATATTCAAAGCTTCGGATTTACTATAATTTACTTTAAAATTACTTAGTGTACCAAATCGATTAAATTCTGCTATCAGATTTGGTATTGATATCAGTGGATTTGTGATGTACATTAAGATATCATCTGCATATACAGACATTTTATACTCTTTATCTCCTGCTTTAATTCCCTGTATATCTAGATTTTTCCTGATCGCTATTAATAAATGCTCCATCACCAGTGTATACAGTATTGGGGATAGCGGGCAACCCTGGCGGGTTCCGTTTGTTATGGGGATTATATCCGATAGATCCCCATTCGCCCGTATCTTAGCTGTTGGATTCTTATATAGGGCCATTATTTTATCCAAAAGTATGGGACCCAGTCCCCACTGTACTAAAGTTTCTCTAAGGAAACTCCATCCCACCCTGTCGAACGCTTTCTCAGCATCAATCGTCAATAGGCAGGATGGGATGGAGTTCCTTTTTGCATGCTCCATCAATGTAATTGTTTTTAGAGTATTATCTCTAGCTTCTCTTCCACAAAACCCACTTGATCTAGGTGTATGGATGTCGGCATTAACCACTTGAGCCCCGGACCATTATGCTGCCTAAGGACCAGAGGTCTTTTTCCAATTTGGCACTGCGTCACTTTAACTGCTAATTGCGCGGTCATGCAATGCTGTACCCAAACGAAATTTGCGTCCTTTTCTTCCCACAAATAGAGCTTTCTTTTGATGGTATTTGATCACCTCTGCGGTTTTTATTTTTTGCGCTATAAACGGAAAAAGACCGAAAATTTTGAAAAAAAATGATATTTTCTACTTTTTGTTATAAAAAAAATCCAATAAACTAAATTTTAGTCATACATTTAGGCCAAAATGTATTCGGCCACATGTCTTTGGTAAAAAAAATGTCAATAAGCGTATATTTATTGGTTTGCGCAAAAGTTATAGCATCTACAAACTAGGGTACATTTTCTGTAATTTACACAGCTTTTAGTTTATGACTGCCTATGTCATTTCTTGAGGTGCTAAAATGGCAGGGCAGTACAAAACCCCCCCAAATGACCCCATTTTGGAAAGTAGACACCCCAAGGAAATTGCTGAGAGGCATGTTGAACCCATTGAATATTTATTTTTTTTGTCCCAAGTGATTGAAAAATGACAAAAAAAAAAAAATAAATAAATATTTACAAAAAGTTGTCACTAAATGATATATTGCTCACACAGGCCATGGGCCTATGTGGAATTGCACCCCAAAATACATTCAGCTGCTTCTCCTGAGTATGGGGATACCACATGTGTGGGACTTTTTGGGAGCCTAGCCGCGTACGGGGCCCCGAAAACCAATCACTGCCTTCAGGATTTCTAAGAGTGTAAATTTATGATTTCACTCTTCTCTGCCTATCACAGTTTCGGAGGCCATGGAATGCCCAGGTGGCACAAAACCCCCCAAAATGACCCCATTTTGGAAAGTAGACACCCCAAGCTATTTGCTGAGAGGCATATTGAGTCCATGGAATATTTTATATTTTGACACAAGTTGCGGGAAAGTGACACTTTTTTTTTTTTTTTTTTTTTTCATAAAGTTGTCACTAAATGATATATTTCTCACACAGGCCATGGGCATATGTGGAATTGCACCCCAAAATACATTTATCAGCTCCTCCTGAGTATGGGGATACCACATGTGTGGGACTTTTTGGGAGCCTAGCCGCGTACGGGACCCCGAAAACCAATCACTGCCTTCAGGATTTCTAAGGGTGAAAATTTTTGATTTCACTCTTTACTGCCTATCACAGGTTCGGAGGCCATGGAATGCCCAGGTGGCACAAACCCCCCCAAATGACCCCATTTTGGAAAGTAGACACCCCAAGCTATTTGCTGAGAGGCATGGTGAGTATTTTGCAGCTCTCATTTGTTTTTGAAAATGAAGAAAGACAAGAAAAAACATTTTTTTTTTTCTTTTTTCAATTTTCAAAACTTTGTGACAAAAAGTGAGGTCTGCAAAATACTCACTATACCTCTCATCAAATAGCTTGGGGTGTCTACTTTCCAAAATGGGGTCATTTGGGGGGGTTTTGTGCCACCTGGGCATTCCATGGCCTCCGAAACTGTGATAGGCAGTGAAGAGTGAAATCAAAAATTCACGCCCTTAGAAAGCCTGAAGGCGGTGCTTGGTTTTCGGGGTCCCGTACGCGGCTAGGCTCCCAAAAAGTCTCACACATGTGGTATCCCCGTACTCAGGAGAAGCAGCAGAATGTATTTTGGGGTGTAATTTCACATATTTCCATGGCATGTTTGAGCAATATATCATTTAGTGACAACTTTGTGCAAAAAAAAAAAAAAAAATTTGTCTCTTTCCCGCAACTTGTGTCGCAATATAAAATATTCCATGGACTCAACATGCCTCTCAGCAAATAGCTTGGGGTGTCTACTTTCCAAAATGGGGTCATTTAGGGGGGTTTTGAACTGTCCTGGCATTTTATGCACAACATTTAGAAGCTTATGTCACACATCACCCACTCTTCTAACCACTTGAAGACAAAGCCCTTTCTGACACTTATTGTTTACATGAAAAAGTTATTTTTTTTTGCAAAAAAATTACTTTGAACCCCCAAATATTATATATTTTTTTAAAGCAAATGCCCTACAGATTAAAATGGTGGGTGTTTCATTTTTTTTTTTCACACAGTAATTGCGCAGCGATTTTTCAAACGCATTTTTTGGGGAAAAAACACACTTTTTTAAATTTTAATGCACTAAAACACACTATATTGCCCAAATGTTTGATGAAATAAAAAAGATGATCTTAGGCGGAGTACATGGATACCAAACATGACATGCTTTAAAATTGCGCACAAACGTGCAGTGGCAACAAAATAAATACATGTTTAAAAGCCTTTAAAAGCCTTTACAGGTTACCACTTTAGATTTACAGAGGAGGTCTACTGGAAAAATTACTGCACTCGATCTGGCCTTCGCGGTGATACCTCACATGCATGGTGCAATTGCTGTTTACGTTTGACGACAGACCGCCGCTTGCGTTCGCCTTAGCGCGAGAGCAGGGGGCGACAGGGGTGCTTTTTTTTTTTTTTTTTTTTTTTCTTAATTATTTTTTTGCTTTTTTAATCTTACTTTTAAACTGTTCCTTTCATATTGACAGGTACTCTTTTTTGAAAAGATTGGGGTCTATTAGACCCTAGATCTCTCCTCTGCCCTCAAAGCCTCTGACCACACCAAGATCGGTGTGATAAAATGCTTCCCCAATTTCCCAATGGCGCTATTTACATCCGGCGAAATCTAAGCCATGAAATGCTCGTAGCTTCCGGTTTCTTAGGCCATAGAGATGTTTGGCACCACTCTGGTCTCTGATCAGCTCTATGGTCAGCTGGCTGAATCACCGGCTGCATTCTCAGGTTCCCTGTTGAGACAGGAGAGCCAGAGAAAAACACGGAAGACGGTGGGGGGGGGGCATTCCCTCCCACAGCTTGTAAAAGCAGTCTAGAGGCTAATTAGCCGCTAGGATTGCTTTTACATGAAAGCCGACCGCTGGCTGAAAAGAATGATACCAAGATGATACCTAAACCTGCAGGCATCATTCTGGTATAACCACTCAAAGTCGTGCATGGCGTACCTGAAGACAAAAAAATGGTTAACAATGGTTAACAATAAAGCACAGTAAACAGTAAAGTATAAATAATTACATACCTGAAAAACAAACATGATAAAACATAATAACAATAACAATAACAATAAAACATTGCAGAATAGAATACAGTAAAAAAAAAGAGCAGAACAATAGAGAGAGAATAGAGAGAGAGAGAACAATAAAACGACAACTATTTTTTTTTATTTTATATATATTTTTTTTTTACACTTTTTTTGTAACTAACTTTTCTAACTGTAACCGGTTCCAGGTTCGGGTCTCTCAAAATGCGATGGCATCTTGGGAGACCCTGTGAAAGTGCGCCTAGTCTGTGGAATGCTGTACCCTACGCTAATACTCAACTAGTGCATGGTAGCGTTCAAAACATTCACCAATGCAAAGACCAGGATTGTCAGGACAGGAGGGACAATAATAGCGGGTGTCACGCCTATATCCGCGCTTGCTGCAGACACAACATCTTTTTTGGGGGGTTCGCTGGGTAGGGGTACTCGGGAGGACATAAAAATGCCTCTCATGCAGCCGACTGCATTTGGTTGGGGATGTGAATGGGGGAAGTACGGGCGCTGCAGAAGTGGTGGGTTCCCAATTAGGATTGGCGAATGCAGCAGGAACGGCATTATGGGCACGACGGGCCTGTGTTTGTCTTTTTGGTGGCAGCGGGACACTACTTGTGCTTGCCACCTCACCAGCTTGAACTGCACTTATGGGACTCGCCACGTCACCAAGTGTTACTGCAGTGCGGGTTTGACTACGACCGGGGTGTACTAGGCCGCTGGTGCTTGCCAGTTCACCAAAACGCTACCAAAAAAACTGTTAGCGATCGCAGGGATCAGGCCTGACTCTGTGAACGCTGCAGTTATGCGTTTAGAGTTTTGTAAGTGACAGTGATCGATCGATACTGCACTTGGGTGGGCTGGGCCGGGCCGGGCGGAGGGGCAAAACGCAGGTGCTAGCAGGTATCTGGGCTGATCCCGCTAACACTGCGTTTTTGGGAACCCTAAACTGCTGGGGACGCTAGTATAGATCTGATCGGATCAGATATTGATCCGTTCAGATACTATACCACTAAGGGAGGTGTACGCTGCGTGCGTGGGTGTTAGCGGTACTGGCGCTAACCTGACGCTGCCTGGGGCTGGTGCTTGCTAGTTCACCAAAACGCTACAAAAAAAACTGTTAGCGATCGCAGGGATCAGGCCTGACTCTGTGAACGCTGCAGTTATGCGTTTAGTGTTCTGTAAGTGACAGTGATCGATCGATACTGCACTTGGGCTGGGCCGGGCGGAGGGGCAAAACGCAGGTGCTAGCAGGTATCTGGGCTGATCCCGCTAACACTGCGTTTTTGGGAACCCTAAACTGCTGGGGACGCTAGTATAGATCTGATCGGATCAGATATTGATCCGATCAGATACTATACCACTAAGGGAGGTGTACGGTGCGTGCGTGGGTGTTAGCGGTACTGGCGCTAACCTGACGCTGCCTGGGGCTGGTGCTTGCCAATTCACCAAAATGCTACCAAAAAAACTGTTAGCGATCGCAGGGATCAGGCCTGACTCTGCGAACGCTGCAGTTATGCGTTTAGTGTTTTGTAAGTGACAGTGATCGATCGATACTGCACTTGGGTGGGCTGGGCTGGGCCGGGCGGAGGCGCAAAACGCAGGTGCTAGCAGGTATCTGGGCTGATCCCGCTAACACTGCGTTTTTGGGAACCCTAAACTGCTGGGGACGCTAGTATAGATCTGATCGGATCAGATATTGATGCGTTCAGATACTATACCACTAAGGGAGGCGTATGCTGCGTGCGTGGGTGTTAGCGGTACTGGCGCTAATCTGACGCTGCCTGGGGCGACGCATATCACCGCCGGGCGATTAGGGGGCTAAACCTTTATTCGGTAATAAACGGCGGGTGCCCTGACACTATAAAAAATAAACAAACTAACCAGCGTCAACCGTAACAGTTATACGGTGATCAGTGGTGAAAGGGTTAACTAGGGGGCAATCAAGGGGTTAAAACATTTATTCGGTAGTATATGGGGGTCCCTGACGCTATAAAACGCTGACGGCGAACCCAAATATTTACCTCACTAACTAGCGTCACCAGCGACACTAATACAGCGATCAGAAAAATGATCGCTTAGTGACACTGGTGACGGGGGGTGATCAAGGGGTTAAAACTTTATTAGGGGGGGTTAGGGGGGTACCCTAGACCTACAGGGGGGTAACAGTAACTGTCCCAACACTGTAACTGTCACAAACTGACACTATGCAGTAATCAGAAAAAAAAACAAAAAACTGCTGGTGTCAGTTTGTGACAGGGGGGGGGGGTGATTGGGGGGGGATCGGGGGGCGATCAGGGGGGGGATCGGGGTGTAATGTGTGCCTGGCATGTTCTACTGTGTGTGTGTGTGTTGGTGCAGTCACTCACTTGTCGTCTCTCCTCGGGCCGGAACGGAAACTACCGACCCGAGGGGAGATGACATCATTTCCTTTGCTGCTGTTTAGCATACAGCAGCAAAGGAGTGTTCCCATTGGCCGGCGGCGATCGCGAGGGGGGGGCCACGAACGGATGGCCTCCCCCTCGTCTCCGATCGCCGGGGGACAAAACGGGACCGCCTCGGGCGGCGGGGGGGGGTCCGATCGGACCCCCCACCCGCGGAAGGCAAATCACGTACCCTGTACGTGATTTTGCCTGTCCGTGCCGCCTTGCCGACGTACATCGGCGTGAGGCGGTCGTCAAGTGGTTAAAGGAGCAAGTCTATTGGCAATTATTTTAGCATATAATCTCAGGTCGATGTTTGTTAGAGAGATTTTTGTTGCTGAGTTGAGACCTCTAATATTGTAAGAACATATTTTCATGTCTTAGGACAAAATAGAACCAATAGGAGAAAGAAGAAAAAAAGAAAAAAAAAAAAAAACCACACTCGCACCTCACACCCAATCTATTGACTAAAAAAAAAATTAGTCTTTCTTACTATCTAAGTAAGTTCCCTACTATGGGGGGTTTTGAGTCTAGTGACCAGGGGTCGCCTCCCGACCGTTGAACTCCTACTGCATTTTATCATTTCTTTATTCTTGCTCTAATTTTGGATCACTTTCCTCTCTATTTCCTTTGACTCTCTTTTTTCCTTTCCTACCCTCTCTTTTCTTGGAGAGGGGTATAGAGGGAGGGGGGGGTTACTATAGTATTTCCCAAGAATTTATGTTTTTAACCTTATAAGATTTATCTTTCCTTTCTCTTTTCCTCCCCCTCCTCTCCCTATCCGAGGGAAAACATATAAATATAATTTTTAACATAATTGTGGGAGAAGAGAGGGAGAAAAAAAAAAACAAAAAAAAAAACAAAAAAAACCAAAAAAAAAACCTTCTGTCATCTTGCGTATACCGCTAGTTACACTGTATATAGATAGTTACAGTTTAATTACAGATATTAATGTCTCCAATCCCTTTTCACAAATCCTATTATAATATAACGTACATCTAAATATTATCTTCCTTGAGAGGAAGAGAAAAAAAAAAAAAAAAAAAAACTTGTAAAAATTATTATCTATTTGTGTATACCTTTACATTTCTCTTAGTACAAACAACACCCAACAAAAAAAAAATAAATAAAAATAAATAAATAAATAAATAAAAAAAGATATTCTCCATCTAGTGCTACTTATAACCATTATTATCTTGGTGCAACAAGCAATTAAAGAGGAGAAGAGAAAAAAAAAAAAAAAAATTACCCTTCCAGTGCTACTATGTTTACTGTGTGTCTATTGCGTGTATAGTTTCATTTCATCTCATTTAGCTAAACTTATAAAAATTGTTATCTATCCTTGTGTATATTTATGTATCTCTTGGTGCAAACGTCAAAAAAAAAAAAAAAGGAAAAAAAAAAAATTTTTTTCCTTTTTCTTTACCATCTTCTTTAGATATCTTAGTGCAAACAACATGTATAAAAAATTTTCATTATTGCAAAAGCAAAAAAAAAAAAAACCTCTACATCTACTTTAGATGTCTTAGTGCAGATAACGAATTTTCCCTATCTAGTGTTACTATATTATTTCTGTATCCGTGTGCAATTACCATTTCATGTGATTTAGTTAACACTTATAAAAACTATTATCTATCTGTGGATACATTTACATTTCTCTTAGTGCAATCAACGCAGAAAAAAAAAAAAAAAAAAAAAAAGAAAGAAAAAAAAAAGAGACCCTATATCCCTCCCCCTAAAAAAAAAAAAAAAAAAAAACATTTTTAACTCGAGATTATACTTGGTTTTCCTATCTTTTCATCTACTCCCCCCTCCCTTTTCCCCCTCACAGGCCCCCTTATATTTTCCTATATGTTTGCATATATTTTATGGGCCAGTCCGGCAATGCAAGTTCTGTGGTTCCTATAATCGCTAAAACTTCCGGTAAGTCCTCCATATCTCTAAATGAGATAGTCTGTCCTTCTTTTTGGATTTGCAACTGAAATGGGAATTTCCATCTATAGTGAATTTTATTTTTTATTAGTTGCTCTACCAGGGGCTTCAGCGCTCTTCTGCGATCCAATGTATATTTTGATATATCTTGAAAAAGCAGGAGAGGCTCTCCTTCAAATTGAATATTTTTGTTTTGGCGGGCTGCAAGCATGACTTTATCCTTAATATGAGCATAATGCATTTTGCAAATTATGTCCCGAGGTTTATTAATATCTGGTTTCCTTATTCCTGCTATCCGATGTGCTCTTTCAATAATTAGATCTTTTATGTCAATATCTTGGGTAATTTCCTGAAATATTTTTTGTAGTGTTGTTATGAGTTCTTTTGGGCCCACTGATTCTTTTAATCCTCTTATTCTTATGTTGGATCTTCTGCTTCTATTCACCTGTTCGTCTAGGTTATTTATTATTTGCTTTAATTGAGTTTCTTGTTTCTGCGTTTTTTCCTTTATCTTTAGCAGTTCCTGTTCCGTTTTTAACATTCTCTTATCAATATTGTCTGTCTTTTCTTGCATATTTTTTGTAGATAGTTTAAGCTCTTGGATCTCTTCTTTATATGATTTTTCTAACCTATGTACGTATTGGTCCATATCTGCCCTGGTGGGCAGCGAGCGAATATAAGCTCTTATATCCCATTTTTCTTTATCTTCCTCTTTGTGTTCACTTGAAGACCCTGTTATGTCCATTAATGAGCTATTTCTGGGGTCATTTAATTGCTCTTCCCCTAGTGATCTGGATGTTTCTATTGGTTCCGCTATATTTGACAGATCATGCGATGATTGTAGCATCTTTGTTACCTGAGGAGAGTGTATCTGCAACTGTAATTGTTGAAAAAATTCCTTAATATCAGTTGTTTGTGTAGGTTGTACCCCTGTAGTACTTTTGTTCATGCCTTCTGCTTTATCTTTTTTACTTTTTTGGGATTGCGGGGTCTTATTGCTCTTCTTAGGGGCCATGCTTCTTTCCTTTCCCCTTCTTTCCTCCTCTTAACCCCTTTATCTTCACCCTCTACGTGTCCCTTTTCTTTTTCTTATTTTCCCTTTATTTTTTCTCTTAATCCAGGGGCAGGGAAGCAGAGGGGTATTATATGCTTAAATTCTTTTAAGAGCTATATCTTTATGTCCTTTATATCCTTAGTATGTTACATGAATTTCCAGAAACTCAAACATTTCAGGGAATGATATAGGAAACACTGAGAACAGGGCCCCTATGTCCTGCCTGCAGCTCCAATCTTCACTCACTCAAAGTTCAGCACTGTTTCAGCAATGTTCAATGAGCTAATATCTTAATAGTAGTTTTAGTTTCAAAATAGGCGGCTGACCTTTATGGTTTGGAGATCCTGGGATCCTGGGTTTGACTTCTCTCTGCCGTTCCGTTTTTGCTATTGCTGCCGGGGAGGACGCTCACAAGCGAGGACCACTGCCGTCCGCTCTCACAGACTCACAGAAGCTCCCGCCTCCCCGCGTCCACTGTCTCCCGGCTCACGGTTCTCCACGGGCTTATCTCCCGTCACGTCTCCCGCAGGTCTCCGCTCCTATGGATCACAGGTATGCCTCTTCCGGCTCTATCGCTCTCGCTGCCGCCTCAGCACTGCATTGCCACTATGCTGTGCTAATCAGGTGGGTAGGTGAGAGGGAGATATACTCAGCATAAAGCCGGTAGCATATCGAAAACTTGCCCCAGCTGAATGAACGTCAGACGCTCTGTTTTAGCAGCATGTCAGTCCACGGTCTGCCTAAGCGGCCATCTTGGTCAGCAACTCCTCCCCCCAATCACATGCTCGCGGTTTAGACATTAATGACTATGTGTTGATTTATTTTCAGTGGACAGCAAACTTACACTGACCGATATATGCAAATAAAACATCTAGTGCTCTCTGCTAGCATTTATTTAATAAAATAAAAGAGTCACACTTACATAAAATGCACTTCCATTAAGTGCCAGCAAACAAGCACTCTGTTACATGAAATCACATGGAATCAGCATAGGAGACGGCCGCAGGTGACGTAGCTCCCTTTTCGCACACATATCGTCCCATAGGGCAGTAATTCATCAGCGTACCTGCCTAAGTATGTGGTGATTCCCACCTAAAGCTGGCCATACAGTAGAATTTCATATGAAAATTTTTCATTTTTTGGAATGTTCATTTAATTTTCTAATGGTTAGTGGTGTCAAATCAGCCAAAAAAGAGCAGGATGGAAAATTGTTCTTGAATGAACGAAATTCAAACTGTGAATGTGGTTTTGGTTTGGTTAAACTTGTATGAAATATAGCAAAGTCCTAGATAGGTACTAGGGCTGGTCAGAATAAGTGCTGGCTCACTGTGTTCAATGGAGCTGTGTTTTGTTGCTAGCTAAATTTAGCTTGTCTCAGTGCAGCTGCATGAGATTTGTTAGGTCTGTTCAGTGTTTCAGCTGCTGCAAATTTGACTGTTTCCTCTGTTTTCCAGAGGGCAGTAGAATCCTCTGGAACATAGGTGTGGAGCAATGGAAATAGCAGCATGAATATTTATACAGCCTTGGCCAATCCCAGGGAGGGTGGCCCTGAAGGCTGCTGGAAGTCTGTATAAATACTCTGAGACGAGCTTCTGGGTCTTTTCCTTCAGAAGAGGAACACAGCCTGGAGGGCTTGCTGCCCCCCACGGCAGTGCTGCCACGCGCTTGCTGTTTGTGAGGCTTCAGGTGGCGACCTGAGGGCCTGGATGATGAAGGTACAGAGAGCTGACTGAGGGGCTGTCATCTGAAGATCTAGTCTTGTATCACAGAAGAAAGGTGTCACATGGATGTTGGAAGGAGGCAACCAACTTTCCCTAGACATTTGTGAGTACAGATAGTTAGAGACTTTTGGACTGCTGCCACCCCTCTTGTGCTTGAGAGTCATCTGTGTGTTTGACCAAAGGGGACACACCGGTTGGTGTCCTGAAGAACTTAATTTATTTAGTTCTTTGTGAAGGGACTCTGCTCGGGTTGCTCTAATGAAAGATGCCTGCTTTTAACTGATTCTACTTAAAGCCAAATCCACAGTTTGCTATATGCAAGGACTTCTGCATCAGCTTTTCAAAAAGGAGTTTACTATCCTCAACTTGTACACAGTTCTCTTTTTGGAGTATCTCACTCAATTGCCTCAACTTTATCCCAGTTACTCCAAAAATAAAAACAACAAAAAAAGTATACCACTAGACCAGTTTTTGAGTGACTTATGCCGTGTACACACGGGCGGACTTTTCGACCGGACTGGTCCGACGGGACGAATCCGTCGGACAATCCGACCGTGTGTGGGCTTCATCGGACCTGCAGCGGACTTTTTTCGGGCGAAAATCAGACAGACTTTAGACTTGAAACATCTTTCAAATCTTTCCGACGGACTCGAGTCCGGTCGAAAAATCCGCTCGTCTGTATGCTAATCTGACGGACGAAAACCAGCGCTAGGGCAGCTATTGGCTACTGGCTATGAACTTCCCTATTTTAATCCGGTCGTACGTCATCACGTATGAATCCGTCAGACTTTGGTGTGATCGTGTGTAGGCAAGTCCGTTCTTTCGAAAGTCCGTCGGAAGTTCGTCAAAAGTCCGTCGAAAGTCCGTTGGAAAGACTGTCGGACCTTTGATGCCAAAAAGTTCACCCATGTGTACACGGCATTAGAGTTACTGTGATCCAGGAGCGGATCCAGAGTCTAGTCTCGGGAGGGGCACTGCCAGAAAATACGTTTTTTGGGGGGAAATTTATCTGGGAAATGGCTGGTGTTGGCGCTTCAATCATCACAGGACCATGGTTGTTATGGTGGTAGGTTGATTAAAGCGCATTATTTCTATTGTTTCATTGTTTTATAAAATGAAATCGTTCAACTCACCATAATGCAGAATCAGTGGGAGCCCTGAGTGTGTCACTTGCCACATTACCTGCCACACATTGCGGATTGTCACTTGCCACGTTGCTTGCCACATGTTGCGGATTGTCTCTTGCCACATCGCCTGTCACCAGATGCAGATTGTCACTTGCCACGTCACCTGCCACACGTTGCAGATTGTCACTTGCCACGTCACCTGTCACACGTTGCGGATTGTCACTTGCCATGTCGCCTGTCACACATTGAGGATTGTCATTTGCCACGTCACCTGTCACACGTTGCAGATTGTCACTTGCCTGCTACAATTGTCACTTGCTGTGTCACTTTCCTGCTAAGGTGGTCTCTTGCTGTGTCTCTCTTATGTGGTCTCTTGCTGTGTCCCAGAGTCAGGCAGCAGATTACCAGTCAGGCAGCAGAGAGATGATGTAATCTCTCTGCTGCCTGTGGCTGCCTGCACAGTGGGGGCGGAACTGCAGGGATGCAGGCGAGCGCCGGGGGTTAGAGATTATGTCATCTCTCTGCTCCCCCACCTTCCGGCTCCCTGATTGGCCAGCCACCCGCTCACCCACCGAGCCGCCCAACTGCTTGCCTGCTCTCTCACCCACCCGCGGAGTCTCCCCCCCGCTCACCAACCAAGCTGCCCGGTCCACCCACGGAGCCACCCACTCTCTCACCTGCGGAGCCGCCCGCCCACTCACTCGCGGTCTCGGGGGGGGGTGAATGCCCCATTGCCTTCCCCTGGATCCGCCCCTGCTGTGATCGTGTGCTGGGCTGCAGGCAATCTACTTGGTAAATAACCTGTAGCGTTACAGAAATAAAATACATATTGCATACCTCCCAACTTTTTGAGATGAGAATGAAAATGAGAATTTTTAGCAAAAATATGTAGGCATTAGGACACCCCCCCTGCCACGCCCTCTTAAAGGAGAATCCTACCAAAAAAAAAGATGAGTTACCTGTAGATTCACACATGCTTTTTTTACCACTACTATTCCTTTACATTGACTTTTGAAATTTACAAATCAGCAATTTAGAAATTGGATGAAAGGTTTAAAACTGGAAAATGAAAGATAAAAAGTGCATTTTATATACAACTATATAGATCAGACCAACATGAGGGACAAATGAAGAGGAAAGAGGAACAGAGGGACTTTGTTCCTAATCAGGGACAAGTCCTCAAAATTAGGGACAGTTGGGAGCTATGCATATTGTAATGAAACCTGTTTAATACTGTAAATCTGAGATTAAATTTATATAACAGATGTGGATTAATTTTCAGGGCATTCTAATCAAATTAGTTGACTCGACAGTGGCAAGAAAGAATATTCTAACACTGTTCTGATGGGAATTTGTGTACAGATGTTCGCATGAAATTCAATTAGCGTATGTTCAGCTTAAACTATATATAGGACGCCCTTCCACTGCCCGGGGCAGGTCATATGCTTACTTAAAGTGGAACTTAACTCCTAGAAGGGAGTGAGTTCCATTTTAATGCTCCCTCCCCAAGCAGAATTCTTGGATTTTTTTTTTACCCTGTCCCTGACGCCATTCCAGCCTAGGCCAGAATGATGGTCCTGGGTAATGTGATATAAGTATGCCAGAAGGCTTCAGGATTGGTACACAGAGTGGCTGATGGGTGGCGCGGCATTGGAACTGGCTGCCTGCACCCAGAATCAGAGGTACAGGACCAATATGGCACCTCAGGACCAGCTGTATGGCACCTGAGCAAAAGATCACAATAGGACAATGCTGTATTCACTATATGGATGAGTAACTGTTTTGAAGAAAATGTAGCACTACAGGTAAAAGGGCAAAAAACATGGGTAGGGGTGGGGGGAGTCGAGTACCACTTTAACCCCTAAGAAAGCAAAGGCCTATCTTACTGCTTCCTATAGTGACATCTATAGTGACATCTAGCAGGGAACAAGGAAACTACAAAAGGCACATCCATGCCCTAGTAGGCTGTAATATACACTATATTGTCAAAGGTATTGGAACACCCGCCTTTACACGCACATGAATTTTAATGGCATCCCAATCTTAGTCCGTAGAGTTCAATATTAAGTTGGCCCACCCTTTGCAGCTATAACAGCTTCAACTCTTCTGGAAGGCTGTCCACAAGGTTTAGGAGTGTCTATGGGAATGTTTGACCATTATTCAAGAATCGCATTTTGCAATAGAAAGGGGCCATCCCCAAACTGTTCTTACAAAGTTGGGAGCATGAAATTGTCCAAAATGTCTTGGTATGCTGACACATTAAGAGTTCCCTTCAGTGGAACTAAGGGGCCAAGCGCAACCTCTGAAAAACAACCCACACCATAATCCCCCCTCTACCAAATAATTTGGAACAGTGCACAAAGCAAGGTCCATAAACACATGGATTGCTGAGTTTGGGGTGGAGAAACCTGACTGACCTCAACCCAATAGAAACACATTGGGATGAACTAGAGCAGAGACTGCGAGCCAGACCTTCTCGTCCAACATCAGTGCCTGACCTCACAAATGCTCTTCTGGAAGAATGGTCAAACATTCCCATAGACACACTCCTAAATCTTGTGGACAGCCTTTCCAGAAGAGGTGGGCCAACACTATATTGAACCCTACAGACTAAGACTGGGATGCCATTAAAAGTTATGTCCGTGTAAAGGCAGACGTCCCAATACTTTTAACAATATAGTTTATGTCTCAACTCAGAGCCGAGGAGCAGAGGCGTAGGGCCCCGCCAAAGGCGGATCGGCTCTGCTCAGGGCTGGACTGGCCTATCGGGATACCGGGACATTTCCCGGTAGGCTGCCTGCCCTGGGGCCGCTTTGAGCTATGCTGTGGCTGCAGTCTAGCTCAAAGCAGAGTCCCGCTGTGTCACGGAGCTCAGTGTGAAGTCGCACTGTGACAAAGGTCCCGCCCTCCTCCTAGACCAGCTCGTGTGATAGATGCAGTGTTCTGTCTATCACACAAGCTGGTCTAGGAGGAGGGCGGGACTTTTGTCACAGCCCGACTGAACCTTTCACACTGAGCTCTGATACGCAGTGTGAGATGCGTGCTGTGCCTGCACGTAATCCACGGACACTAACTGGCGAGGAGGCAATGATTGGCACGGTAAGACAGCAATGATGGGCACAGTAAGGTTACATTGATTGGCATGGTAAGGTGGCAATGATTGGCACAGTGAGGCGGCAATGATGGGCACAGTGAGGCTACTTTGATTGGCACGGTGAGGTGGCAATGAGGGGCACAGTAAGGCTGCAATGATGGGCATGGTGAGGCGGCAATGATGGGCATGGTGAGGCGGCAATGATGGGCACAATAAGACTGCAATGATGGGCACGGTGATGCGGCAATGATGGGCACGGTGATGCTACATTGATTGGCACGGTGAGGCGGCAATATTTGGCACAGTAAGGCGGAAATGATGGGCAAAGTAAGGCTGCAATAATGGGCATGGTGAGGCTACATTGATTGGCACGGTGAGGCGGCAATGATTGGCATGGTGAGGCGGCAATGATGGGCACAGTAAGGCTGCAATGATGGGCACAGTAAGGCTGCAATGATGGGCATGGTGAGGCGGCAACGATGGGCATAGTAAGGCTGCAATGATGGGCATGGTGAGGCAGGGGGGCTCTGTGCAGACTCTGGGGAGGCTCTCTGGAGATCCTGATGTAGGGGGAGACTCTCTGAGGACACTGATTTAAGGGGGGCTTTCTGGTGACCCTGATGTAGGGGGAGACTCTCTGGGGACCCTGATGTAAGTAGGGAGGCTCTCTGGGGACCCTGATGTAAGTAGGGAGGCTCTCTGGGGACCCTGATGTAAGGAGGGGCTCTCTGAGGACACTGATGTAAGGGGGCTCTCTGGGGACCCTGATGTAGGGGAAGACTCTCTGGGGACCCTGATGTAAGTGGGGGATCCACACTCAGATATGTGTGGACTCTAATGTAAGGGGGGGGGCTCTGTGCGGACTCTGATGTAAGGAGGGGCTTTCTGGGGACCCTGATTTAAGGGGAGGCTCTCTGGGGACCCTAATGTAGGGGGCGGCTCTCTGGGGATCCTGATGTAAGGAGGGTCTCTGGGGATCCTGATGTAAATGGGGGATCCGCACTCAGATATGTAACGATATCTATATATATATATATATATATATATATATATATATATATATATATATATATATATATATATATATACACACACGTATATTATATACATGTCTTTTCTATATTGTTGCACGTATTCTTTGACTGTTTTTTTAAAGGAGGGAGGACTGTATTGGGAGCACTGAAGTGTCAGGTGTGACTGTGTGGCAATGGCAAATGGTTTACATAGCTCACGACATCACGTATCAGGTAGAGGGCCCCTTAGCAGAATTTTGCTTAGGGCCCCAGGGAGGTCAGGATCGGCAGTGTCTCAACTAAATGGAAGTTTCCCCATTTTCATAGAAATCGATAGCTCAGTTCTGCGTCACCTTCATGTCTTATCAACTTCAAGCAAAGCAATAAAGCGCAAGCTGGCAACATGAACAATACCGTTAATCACAGCGAGCGGCGCAACAACGCTAATCGCTAATTAAACATATTCCAAGTAGCAAACAATTTCATTTCATTTTACAACACGGCCTGATTTGTGCAGCCGCTCCTGCTTGGAGAGACGGAGCCTCAAATTTGTTTTTATAGAAGACATCTAACATTTAAAAGGCGAGGCTGTTTTATTAATTGGCGCACTCACCTTTTATAAGCTTGCTAACAAATAACCGAACGCATGACTTTAATTTGCAAGGACCATAAACCTATAGCAAGCCAGCCGTCTCTGTGTACCATAACATTTCTTTAATGTGAAGCAGGCCAATTATTCACAAAGCAATTAGGGTTCTTAAAAAATCCAAATCCTATTTAATGCCGCCTGCACCGCACTTTGCTTGTTCGGCAGAGCTGACATCTATAGGCCGTATTATCCATTTATCCTGATATGACTTGTTAAAATGTGATTTGTGTGTTTTTTTTTCCTACTTCACATAATCAAGAGAAATTCCTTTGATTGTTTTAAGGGGAAACAGATTTTCATCAATTATTCAGATCTCTTCAGTACAGGAGGAAATTTACAAGGACTGAGATATTCTATGTTCTGTCCTTGAAGTGGGTTCATATATACATAACCATTTGTCAACTATTTATTGACAGAGTTTTAGCTTCAAAGGTGCAGCTTTAGCAAATCTGCATCAGTTCCCAACATTGATGCAGCAGAGTGTAGATAATGGGAGGGTCCATTGTTGGACCGAAAAGCATTGTGTGTAGTGGCTAGTTTGTTGTTGAAATCGCCGGATTAGAGACAAGCAATTACTTGCACTGACATGCTGATGCATCTATGCAATCTCTATTGTTGGATTGGCATTAGTGGCAGTGGTGTATTTTGGTTTTGTGCTGCCCTAGGCAAGACTAAAAATGGGCGCCCCCCCCCCCCCCAACTAAGTTTGTCCCACCCCAGGCACTTTAAAATTGTGCACGTCCATGATCTGACATTCGCAGTGATACCTGACATGCGTGGGATGATTGCTGTTTGCTTGCGTGCAGGACTGACATGCGCGTTCGCCTTTGTGTGCGAGCATGGGAGGACGGGGGAACTTTACATTTATTGAAATTAATGAATTATTAATGTATTTTTTATACTGTTGCTTTAATTTTTTTTATCACTTTTATTGCTGTCACAAGGAATGTAAATATTCTTGTGACAGCATTAGGCAGTGACAGGTACTCTTTATGGAGAGATTTGGGGTCTTCCTCTTCCCTTAAAAGCATCCAAAACACCAAGATCTGTGTTTTTGAATGCTTTCGATTTTTCGAAACCGTCTTCTGGTGGTAAGCCGATCTGATTGCTATTACAAAAGAGCCGACCACCGGCTTTAAAATATGTTATCAGGGTGATGCCTGCGGCTGCAGACATCACCCTGGTACAGACACCGGTAGACAACAGTAGACAACAGACTACTTGCCCGGGCTCCCACACTCAGCAATCGCCACAGCCAGGGCAAGAGATTCGAGGAAAGTGTCCTGGGTGCCCACGCTAGCGCGCCCCCTTCAGGCCAGCCAGTTACTGGAACTTGCTCCGGAACTCACCACAAATTCGTCAGGACGGAGATACCAGGAGAGTCTCATGGGGCCTGCTGCAGTCCTTTTGAGGCCTGGACCCCCTACATCTGTACTGGCTGCCCCCGCCTCCCCTGATGGTGGCCCTAGTGTCTCTAGACTCCTGTAAAAAAAAAAAAAAGTACACAGCCTCACCCGATGCCTGTAATAATAAGACCTCTCACGGTGCGCTGCTCCCCGCCGGCTCCTCCTCTCTTCTCGTCCGTCCCAGGTGATGAGACGGACGAGTCCCAGCAGCTCAGTTTCAGGGTCTTGGCAATCTTCTTATAGCCTAGGCCATCTTTATGTAGAGCAACAATTCTTTTTTTCAGGTCCTGAGAGAGTTCTTTGCCATGAGGTGCCATGTTGAACTTCCAGTGACCAGTATGAGAGAGCGAGAGCGATAACACCAAATTTAACACGCCTGCTCCCTATTCACACCTGAGACCTTGTAAACACTAACAAGTCACATGACACCGGGGAGGGAAAATGGCTAATTGGGCCCAATTTGGACATTTTCAGGGGACGGCAAATTTATACTGTTATACAAGCTGTACACTCACTACTTTACATTGTAGCAACGTGTCATTTCTTCAGTGTTGTCACATGAAAAGATATAATAAAATATTTACAAAAATGTGAGGGGTGTATTCACTTTTGTGAGATACTGTGTGTATATATATATATATATATATATATATATAAAGTCTTTTCCTATATATATATATATATAAAGTCTTTTCCTTGCTTGGCATTGCCTGTGTCCCTAGAAGAGGGGGTTTATGCGCTCAATAAAATGGCAAAAGTCTCCGCACAGAACTTTCTAGAGCTCTCATCAATATATATATTCGCCCTGTGAAATCACTCAGTGAACTGCTACAATTAGATGTTCCATTTCTGACTTAGAAGTCAGGCATAAAAGTTACTTTGAAATGCTGTCATAAGATGTGCAGAAATTTCTCTCTCTGAAATAGAGGTGTTACTGCCAATGTACATTACCAGTGTCGCTCATTGTTATTGAAGAAGAGCCGGACACAGTGTTCCTGTTAAGGCAAATGTTATTTTTTCTTTTGACAGGCGGCTCAAATAGCAGCTTTGTCAATGCTGAAAACATAGGCTTTTGTCAGCAATAAAAATGACCATTAAAAAAGAAATAATTTGGTGTCTTTTTGTGTCTCTTCCTCCTCATTTCTTCTTTGTAGGAAAGCTCTGGCGGATGTGCCTGACTGTGCCAGCCTGGCAATGCTGCTGAATCCTTAGATCAGTCCTATCATCCCACCTGAGTATGTTGATTTAAAGACTCCACTTTTGTTGAGAAAAACATTCTCATCTGGGATCAATGTACATAGCTGGGATTTAAATAAAAAAACAGCTTTGTTGCAGATTCCTACCTGTTTCTGTTCTGAAGAAATAAGAATTTGTTGTGTGCAGTGTGAGTCTGAATAGGAGTGATTTTTTTCATTATTAATCAGCTGATGCATTTGCAGTGTTCTAATGAGGAAAGTTGCAGTGTCTGCATCCCTTTGGATGTGAATAAAGGGATATTAAAGCTTTGGATTTTTTTACATTCAAATAACAAACATGTCATACTTACCTGCTCTGTGCAATGGCTTTGCAATGGCTTTGCACAGAGCAGCCCAGATCCTTTTCTTCTTGAGTCCCTCCGCCAAAGCTCCTGGCCCCTCCGTCCAGCTGAGTGCCCCCAGACCAGGCAGCTTGCTATGGGGGCACCCAGGCAGGCTTGCTCCTGAGTTGCAGCTCTGCATATCCATTCACACACCGAGCCGCGGCTCAGCCCTGTCCCTTTCTCTCCTCATTGGCTCACTGTGATTGACAGCAGCGGGAGCCATTGGCTGTCTCAGTCAATGAGGAGGGAGAGTCTCCAGAGAGCCGAGGTTCCCATGCACATCACAGGAGGAAGTTCAGGCCTTTTTTAATTCCCCCTAAAAATACATACCAGATACTTTTCCTTGTATAAAGGTCAAGGGAGTCCTCACAAAAAAACATCTGGTGTCCCCCAAAATCCACCCTTACCTGTGTTATATACTGTAATATTGAAAGGGCACTTTCACACTGGGGCAGTGCCGGCATTAGCTAGTTTTAGCGGCGCTTTATCGCTGTTATAGCGGCGCTTTTCAGCCACTAGCGGGGCGCTTTTAATCCCCACTAGCGGCCAAAGAAAGGGTTAAAAGCACCTGTGTTCCGGTGCTCCCAAAGCTTCATTTCAATGGGTAGGGCATCTTGGGAGCAGTTTATACACCGCTCCCACACTACCCCAAAGATGCTGCTTGCAGGACTTTTTTTCCCGTCCTGCAAGCGCACCGCCCCTGTGTGAAAGCACTTGGGCTTTCACACTGGGAAGGCATAAGAGACGCTTTTCAGGTGCTTTACAGGCGCTATTTTTAGCTCTAAAACACCTGAAAAGCGCCCCAGTGTGAAAGTACCCTAACATATACTGTATGCAGGCATTGTTTTCTAGGGATGCTAGGGATTTTGTAGCTGTGGTGGCAACTTTGCACATCCCTAATGTTTGGTTCGCACCAGAACTTTCGAACATCGCAGAAGTTCGGAACCGAATAACGAACTCCATTGAAGACCCGAATGTGAAAAATCAAAAGTGCCCATAATTGGGCATACAATGGTAATGGGGGTCCGGGAACTGCCCTGGAGGACATGTATCAATGAGAAAAAAGTTTGTAAAAAATGTAATTTTTAAATGAGCAGTGATTTATTGATGCTTAAAGTGAAAGCATAAAAATGAAAAATTCCTTTCAATATAGTGCCTGGAGGGTCCCCTTAGTCTACCTGTAAAGTGGAACATCTGTACTGTGTATAGAAGCTGCTGCAGAAATAATTGCAAAAATGTCATTTTCCCTGCAAGCTTTCTTTATTTTGTAAGCAGCGGCTTGTCCAACTAGTCTGTATGATGAGGATACAATGTAGTGCACTGGGAACAAAATTAGAGATTTTTTGGATAAATTCTGGTGTCTCTTCCACAGACTTTGGATAGAAGTAACAAGTGCGGAAAAATTAGCTGCTGGTAATCCAGGACTGATCCATTTTGATAAATGTCAGACCGTCCACTGAGTCTGTGGACAGACACGTTCTAGTATCAGTAACAAAACCTCCAGCAGCACTGAATGCCCATTCGGAAAGCACGCTGGATGCAGGGCAGCCCAGCAGTTCAATTGCATACTGGGCAAGTTCTGGCCAGTGGTCTATTCTCATGACCCATTAAGTGGACCTAGTAGATGACCCAGTGACCCAGTGGATCGTCGACTGGAAAGCTCTCCATCTCTGTTTTCGCCCCTAGATAATCGTCTAACGCTGCCGATGGAATGTGGAAAATGACAGCCCTGGGCGGCGAGAACTAAAAAAAATTTGTGAAATGCTACACTTAGGCGGCGACCTTCTCCACCGCTCCTCTCTTGACCAACAGAAGCCTCAAAACTACATTTTCCACAACATTGCAATCTACCAGAGTGGGAAAAAGCATTAGATAAACTCCTCTTTAAGGTGTCCTCAAGAGATTTCATCTTCTGCACTCTCTGTGGGGACGGGATGAGTTCTGAGACTTTCCCCTTGTAACAGTGGTCAAGGAGGGTTGCCAACACATAGTTATCCTTCTCCTTTATGGCACGTATTCTTGTGTCCTTTTGCAGGCTTTGAAGCATGAGGGAGCCCATGCACCACAAATTTGTGGAGGCATGAGTAGCAGACTCCTCAGGGTCACTGAGGATTATAGTATTTGGAACTGCCTCCTCCCAGCCACACACTACTCACAAGGGTTCTGCGGATTAAAACCATCTCTTACTGTTTGACGTATGTCTTCCTCTGCTTCAATGCCTCCAAAACTGCCAGAATCCTCCTCCTCCCTCTCTTCTTGTGTGTTATGTGGCATAGGAACAATGGTGTCTGCATAAAGTGGGCCTTGAGAGGAAAGGAAGTCCTCCTCTTCCTCCTGCTGCTCTGTCTCGAGTGCCCTGTCCATAATGCCACGCAGAGTCTGCTCCAGCAGGAACACAACAGGGATTGTGTCACTGATGCATGCATTGTCACGGCTCACCATCCTTGTGGCCTCCTCAAATGGTGACGGTTAGGGATGAGCTTCGTGTTCGAGTCGAACCCATGTTCGACTCGAACATCGGCTGTTCGCCCGTTCGCCGAATTGCGAACGATATGGGCCGTTCGCGCCAAATTCGTGTGGCGCATCACGGCCCATAATTCACTGCGGCATCGCAGTGCATTGCTTGCTGATGATTGGCCAAGCATGCACTATGACCCGCATGCTTGGCCAATCACAGCGCCGCCTGAACAGAGAGCCGTAAATGGCCAAAGCCAAGGAGGCTTTGGCCAATTATGGCTCAGGGGATTTAGTACACGCCCCACACTATATAAGGCCGCCTGCACGGCGGCCCTGTGTAGTGTGTGTTCCGGCGTTCATTGAGAAAGAGAGAGAGACAGACAGTGTCATTTGATTTGAGTTAGATAGATTAGGCAGAACAGTCAGTCAGTTAGCTGCACTTACAGTGTATTGTGTATATATATATGCATCCCAGGTGTTGCATATATATATATACACTGTATTCAGTTTAGCTAGATCCGTTCCTGTTATCTTCTAGACTATTTACATTTAGTGCAGTGCGTCCTGCTCACAGTGTTCAGCTAGATCCGTTCGTGTTATCTTCTAGACTATTTACATTTAGTGCAGTGCGTCCTGCTCACAGTGTTCAGCTAGATCCGTTCCTGTTATCTTCTAGACTATTTACATTTAGTGCAGTGCGTCCTGCTCACAGTGTTCAGCTAGATCCGTTCCTGTTAAATTCTAGACTATTTACATTTAGTGCAGTGCGTCCTGCTCACAGTGTTCAGCTAGATCCGTTCCTGTTATCTTCCTACTGACAGGCAGGCTTGTCTGGTTACAGTATATAAAGCTACCTGAAGAAAATTACTGGTGTTCTATTTGATCCTATTAGTATCACGGTCAGGCAGCTAGACTATTTACATTTAGTACAGTGCGTCCTGCTCACAGTGTTCAGCTAGATCCGTTCCTGTTATCTTCCTACTGACAGGCAGGCTTGTCTGGTTACAGTATATAAAGCTACCTGAAGAAAATTACTGGTGTTCTGTTTGATCCTATTAGTACCACGGTCAGGCAGCTAGACTATTTACATTTAGTACAGTGCGTCCTGCTCACAGTGTTCAGCTAGATCCGTTCCTGTTATCTTCCTACTGACAGGCAGGCTTGTCTGGTTACAGTATATAAAGCTACCTGAAGAAAATTACTGGTGTTCTATTTGATCCTATTAGTACCACGGTCAGGCAGCTAGACTATTTACATTTAGTACAGTGCATCCTGCTCACAGTGTTCAGCTAGATCCGTTCCTGTTATCTTCCTACTGACAGGCAGGCTTGTCTGGTTACAGTATATAAAGCTACCTGAAGAAAATTACTGGTGTTCTATTTGATCCTATTAGTACCACCGTCAGGCAGCTAGACTATTTACATTTAGTACAGTGCGTCCTGCTCACAGTGTTCAGCTAGATCCGTTCCTGTTATCTTCCTACTGACAGGCAGGCTTGTCTGGTTACAGTATATAAAGCTACCTGAAGAAAATTACTGGTGTTCTATTTGATCCTATTAGTACCACGGTCAGGCAGCTAGACTATTTACATTTAGTACAGTGCGTCCTGCTCACAGTGTTCAGCTAGATCCGTTCCTGTTATCTTCCTACTGACAGGCAGGCTTGTCTGGTTACAGTATATAAAGCTACCTGAAGAAAATTACTGGTGTTCTATTTGATCCTATTAGTACCACGGTCAGGCAGCTAGACTATTTACATTTAGTACAGTGCGTCCTGCTCACAGTGTTTAGCTAGATCCGTTCCTGTTATCTTCCTACTGACAGGCAGGCTTGACTGGTTACAGTATATAAAGCTACCTGAAGAAAATTACTGGTGTTCTATTTGATCCTATTAGTACCACGGTCAGGCAGCTAGACTATTTACATTTAGTACAGTGCGTCCTGCTCACAGTGTTCAGCTAGATCCGTTCCTGTTATCTTCCTACTGACAGGCAGGCTTGTCTGGTTACAGTATATAAAGCTACCTGAAGAAAATTACTGGTGTTATATCCCAGCTTAGTGCAGCTACAGGCCATTAGTATGTCTGGAAGGCCAAGAAGGAGAGGCAGACAGTCACAAGCCAATAAGAGAGGGCAAGCAGGCTCTGTGTCTAGTGCTGGTCGTGGAGATGGTGCATCCTCATCAGCACGTGGCCATGGGACACGCTTGGCCTTTTTTTCGGCAGCTGGCCGTGTTGAGCCGCAACATGCGGAAGACTTGGTCGAGTGGATGACCAAGCCGTCCTCATCCTCCTCATCCTCTCTCACCCATGCCCAGGGTGCTTTGTCTGGCAAAGCAGCGGCCTCTTCCCTCAGCTCAATGTCATCAGTGACTCCTTCCCTAGCTCCACCATGTCCTCCTGAGGATTCCCTCGAACTGTTTGACCACAGTGTTGGGTACATGCTCCAGGAGGATGCCCAGCGTTTGGAAGGCTCTGATGATGATACTGAGCTCGATGAAGGCAGTAACATGAGCACGGACAGAGGGGGTGCCCAAGAAGGACAGCAATCTGGCAGTCATGCTCCCCCTGCTGCAGCATACTGCCAGGTTTGCTCCAGTGATGAGGAGGGAGGGGATGATGAGGTCACTGACTCAACGTGGGTGCCTGATAGGAGAGAGGAGGAGGAGGAGGAGGAGGCGGCACATCACCAACGAGGCAGGATGCCCTCCAGGGGCCAGCCTAAGGGCAGCACATTGACTGCATCACACCCCAAAGCTCCACATGTGCAGGGCGCTGCAGTCTCTGCGCGTTATTCAAAAAGTTCTTTGGTGTGGGCCTTTTTTGAGACGAGTGCATCAGATCGCACCGCTGCTATTTGCAACATATGTCTCAAGCGTATCTCACGTGGCCAAAACATCTCCCGCTTGGGTACCACATGCTTGACCAGACATATGTTGACCTGCCATGCAGTTCGTTGGCAAGCGTATCTAAAAGACCCACACCAAAGAACAAAGAGGATCTCTCCCTGCTCCTCATCAGCTGAGATTTCCAACCCCACTAGACCTCCAGTCCTCTCTGAGACCTGCAGTGAGAGGAATGAAGGTGTAGAATTAGGTGTGTCACAGCCAAGTACTTGTGGGCAATCTGCTTTTGGTACACCGACGTCAGATTGTACCAGGCAAATTTCCCTGCCCCAGCTGCTGCACCGCCGAAAGAAGTTTGCTCCCAGCCATCCACATGCCCAGCGGTTGAATGCTAGCTTGGCAAAATTGCTAGCACTTCAACTGCTGCCTTTTCAGTTGGTAGACTCTGCCCCCTTCCGTGAGTTTGTGGAATGTGTGGTTCCTCAGTGGCAGGTACCCAAACGCCACTTTTTCTCACGGAAGGCGATTCCGGCTCTCTACCGGCATGTGGAAGGCAATGTCCATGCCTCGCTGGACAGGGCGGTCAGCGGTAAGGTGCATATTACCGCTGACTCATGGTCCAGCAGGCATGGACAGGGACGTTACCTAAGTTTCACGGCGCATTGGGTGACTCTGCTGGCAGCTGGGAAGGATGCAGGACAAGGTGCAGTAGTGTTGGAGGTTGTTCCGCCACCATGCCTCCAAAATGCTGATTGTGACACACCTCTCTCCTCCACCCCCTCCTCTTCTTCTTCCTCCATGGCCTCTTCCTCGGAACCAGCGGTGCTCCGTAGTCGTTCAAGGGGCTACGCAAGTACGGTGGTTTGCGACAATGGCACCAACCTCCTCTCTGCCCTCCGACAGGGACAAATGACCCATGTGCCCTGTTTGGCTCACGTCCTTAACTTGGTGGTGCAGCGGTTCTTGGGCAGGTACCCGGGCTTACAGGATGTCCTGAGGCAGGCCAGGAAAGTCTGTGTGCATTTCCGCCGGTCATATAATGCCAGTGCTCGGCTGACGGACCTCCAAAAGGAGTTTAACCTGCCCAAGAACCGCCTAATCTGTGACATGCCCACCAGGTGGAACTCAACGTTGGCCATGCTGCAGCGGCTGCACACGCAGCAGAGGGCCATCAATGAGTACCTGTGCGACTATGGCACCAGGACAGGGTCAGGGGAGTTTGTTATTTTTCCCCACGCCAGTGGGCCATGATCAGGGATGCATGCACTGTCCTGTCACCATTCGAGGAGGCCACGAGGATGGTGAGCAGTGACAGTGCATGCATCAGTGACACTGTCCCCCTTGTCCACCTGTTGGAGCACACGCTGCGTGGAATAATGGACAGGGCACTTGAGGCAGAACAGAGGCAGGAAGAGGAGGACTTCCTTAGCTCTCAAGGCCCCCTTTATCCAGACAGTGTTCCTGCGTGCCCGCCGATCACACAGGAAGAGGACGAGGAGGAGGAGGAGGAGGAGGAAGATTGTGTCAGTATGGAGGTGGAGCCTGGCACTCAGCATCAGCAGCAGTCTTTAAGGGATCAGTCCCAAGAAACACATGGACTTGTACGTGGCTGGGAGGAGGTGGCTGCGGACGTTGTCCTCCTTAGTGACCCAGAGGACTCCGGACCGAATGCCTCAGCAAACCTACGCTGCATGGCCTCCCTGATCCTGCAAAGCCTGCGTAAGGATCCTCGTATTCGTGGTATCAAGGAGAAGGACCAATACTGGCTGGCAACCCTCCTTGATCCACGTTACAAGGGTAAGGTTGCGGACCTTATCTTGCCATCGCAGAGGGAGCAGAGGATGAAACATCTTCGGGAGGCCTTGCAGAAAGGTCTGTGCAATGCGTTCCCAGAGACTGGGAGGTTACAAACTCCTGTTTCTGGACAACGTGTTGCTGAGGCTTCGGTCAGTCAAAGAAGGAGCGGTGGAGAAGGTGGCCGTCTGACCGATGCGTTCAGACAATTTTTTGGTCCGCAGCCCCAAGGTATGATCGGTTCCAGCAACCATCGCCAGCGTCTGTTTTACATGGTGCAGGAATACCTAGGGGCAAGATCAGACTTGGACACCTTTCCCACCGAAAATCCTCTGGGTTACTGGGTCTTGAGGATGGATCACTGGCCAGAGCTTGCACAGTATGCAATTGAGCTACTGGCCTGTCCTGCATCCAGCGTTCTTTCGGAACGCACATTCAGTGCTGCTGGAGGCGTGGTAACCGATCACAGGGTGCGTCTGTCCACCGACTCGGTCGATCGGCTGACCTTCATAAAAATGAATCAGTCTTGGATCACCACCAGCTACCAAGCACCTGATGCTGATGTAACCGAATAATTTTTTTTGAAATCTCAGATCCCTTCAAAGACTGCCTATGCTGATGCTGAGTGACTATCCCTGAGTAATTATCCTCTTCCTCCTCAATCATCACGCTGATAGCTTGTAAGAACATTTTTGGTTCTGGGCGCCACCACCAGTGCCTAAGGCACAATTTTTCAGCCCCTGTTTAACAGGGGCGTGTAATTACAATTTTTGATGTAATACTTTGCAGCAGGGCTCGTTCCTGCATTCCAACTAGAGTGTCTGTGAGGGGTTGCAGTGTTGTGGCACCAGCACCAGTGCCTAAGGCCCAATTTTTCTGCCCCTGTCTAACAGGGGCGTGTAATTACAATTTTTGATGCAATACTTTGCAGCAGGGCTCGTTCCTGCATTCCAACTAGAGTGTCTGTGAGGGGTTGCAGTGTTGTGGCACCAGCACCAGTGCCTAAGGCCCAATTTTTCTGCCCCTGTCTAACAGGGGCGTGTAATTACAATTTTTGATGCAATACTTTGCAGCAGGGCTCGTTCCTGCATTCCAACTAGAGTGTCTGTGAGGGGTTGCAGTGTTGTGGCACCAGCACCAGTGCCTAAGGACCAATTTTTCTGCCCCTGTCTAACAGGGGTGTGTAATTACAATTTTTGATGCAATACTTTGCAGCAGGGCTCGTTCCTGCGTTCCAACTAGAGTGTCTGTGAGGGGTTGCAGTGTTGTGGCACCAGCACCAGTGCCTAAGGCCTAATTTTTCAGCTCCTGTTCAACAGGGGCATGTAATTACAATTCTTGATCTAATATTTCACAGCAGGGCCCTGTGAGGGCTTACAGTGTTGTGGCCACAGCAACACCTAAGGCCCAAATTTCTGCTGAGTATATAGGGCAGGACCCTACTTTCAAACATCTAACTTACAAACGACTCCTACTTGCAAACGGAAGGAGACAACAGGAAGTGAGATGAAATCTACCCCTAGGAAGGGAAATTCTCTCCTGTAAGAGTTAATATGGGAAAACAATTTCTCCTTTCCACTGATGCTTTCCAATCCTTGTTCCACAAAAAAACCCAAATTTTCAAAAAACATTTTTCATTGGGACAAAAAGTGAGGTGAAATCTTCTGAAGAGGAGGAAAGACAGCAAAACAAATGTCACAGGGGTGATAACCCTTCCCTATGTTTTCCAAAAAGCTTAAAAAAGATTTTTTGGCTGGAGCTAAACACGTTAAAAATGTACCCAGTAATGGACTGGGGGGTACCCATGCCGTTTGTCTCACTGATTTTCATCCATATTGCCATGACCCGACATGACATTAAACCCGCAAGCAGTTTTAAATGAGATTTTTTCCTTTAAAAATGACATTTGGTGCAGGGACTGTTCTAAACACGGGAAACACGCGTCACTTTACAGGCATACTATAGACACCCCCCAGGTACGATATTTAAAGGAATATTTCACTTTTTTTTTTTTTACTTTAAGCATCATTAAAATCACTGCTCCCGAAAAAACGGCCGTTTTTAAAAGTTTTTTTTGCATTGATACATGTCCCCTGGGGTAGGACCCGGGTCCCCAAACCCTTTTTAGGACAATACCATGCAAATTAGCCTTTAAAATGAGCACTTTTGATTTCGAACGTTTGAGTCCCATAGACGTCAATGGGGTTCTAACGTTCGTGCGAACTTTCGGTCCGTTCGCAGGTTCTGGTGCGAACCGAACCGGGGGGTGTTCGGCTCATCCCTAGTGACAGTACAGTGCATGCATCCTTTATGAGCAGCCATTGGCGTGGGAAAAAAAATCAGAGCCGGCCTGAGCCTGTCGTTGTGCCATACTCACACAGGTACTCGTTGATGGCCCTCTGCTGCAAGTGCAGAAGCTGCAGCATTGCCAATGTCGAGTTCCACCTGGTGGGCATGTCGCAAATCAGGCGGTTTATGGGCAGATGGATTCCTGCTGAATTTCAGCAAACCGAGCACTGGCTGTGTAAGCCTGAAATGGCTACAGACTCTTCTAGCCTGCTTTAGCAGATCTTCCAACCCTGGGTACCTATTTAGGAAACGCTGCACCACAAAATTGAGGACATGTGCCAGGTATGGCACACGTTTAAACTTTCCCTGTCTAAGGGCGGATAGGAGGTTTGTGCCATTATTACACACCACCATTCCTGGCTCCAGCTGGCGTGGTGTGAACCACTTCTGGGCCCGTCCCTGCAGAGCTGTAAGAATCTCTGCTTCGGTGTGGTTCTTATCCCCTAGACACACCAGCTGAAGCACTGCATGGATCCTTTTAGCCCTATTGAATAGGCCGTAGAAGTGAACGCTTAGGGGGTACTTGTGGTTCATAGGACAATTCAGCAGAGGAGGGGATGGAGGCGGGGGAGGAGGAGGGGGGTAGAGCTGACAAATCTGGCATCATTACTACTAGCTGTATGGAGACATGGGGGCGCAACAAGCTGCAGCACTGAGCCCTGTCCTGCATCCTTCTGAGTTGCAAGCAGAGTTACCCAGTGTGCTGTGAACAAAATATATTGTCCCTGACCATGCTTGCTGGACCACATGTCAGCAGTAACATGGACTTTGCAACTGACTGCCTTGCCCAACAATGCCACAACATTGCCTTCCACGTGATGGTACAGAGCTGGAATGGCCTTATGTGAAAATAAATAGCGACTGGGAACCTGCCATTGTGGTACAGAACATTCTGCAAATTCAAGGGAACAGAATCCACCAGACGGAAAGGCAGAAGTTGTAGAGTCGGCAGCTTTGACAAGCTTGCATTTGGATGCTGGGCATGTGGGTGTCAGTAACTGTATTTTTTTTTGCTGCAGCAGATGCAGCAGAGAAATTTACTGGCTATAGTCTATAGCTTGTGGTGTGCTGCTGGCAGATGTGCTGCAAGGACCTGGGACACCCTGAGCTATACCATCATTCCTGTCACTGGTGGCTGCTGAGAGGTCATGAGGTATAGCGGGGAAGACTGAGGTGAGTAAGGAGGAGGAACAGATTTGTGGCCCTTTTGTGTGGCTTTCAGGTGCTCTTGCCAATGGGCTGAGTAGATGCCACATGCCTTGTCAAGCATGTGGTATCCAAATGGCTGGTGTTTTTGCCATGCTTGATGTGCTTGAGATAAAGTTTGCAAATTGCAACAGTGCAATCAGCTGCACATATGCTAAAAAATGCCCAGACAGCTGAGCTGTGGGAAGTGGGCTGGAAGATAACAGCTCCACAATGTGATGGAATAGGGTGTCTGCTCTCTACTCTTCCATGATGGCTGCCTTGTTGGGGTTGTGTTTCACCCTCACTTTCCTCCTCTGCTCTATCTGGCACCCCTCATCATCATCATCTCCTCCATCCTTATTACCACTGGAGGCAACTTGGCAAAAAGCTGCAGCTGGAGGAACATGACTACCAATATGTGTACCAGTGTTCTCCCCTCTCTGTATGCTCATGTTCCTGCCTTCCTCAACTTCAACCTCAAAACCAACATCTGAATGGCTGTGCATCGTCAAGGGGCAAGTGGCTGACCCTGTGTTCAAATAACTCAGCTGACTCCTTCATGTCGGATGCTGGGGCTATGGCAGAAATAGCTGTGGACAAGGAGGCAGGTTTAGCCAACGTGATAACAAAAAACTTGCCACCACCCTTATCTATAGCTGGCTATCGCAGTAAGCGGCATTGGAAGGCTAAAACAGGTAACAATAAAGCCTGGGGAATGCCCAGGAAAAAACCCAAGCCTACTTACCAACCAGCTCGCAGACAACCGAATTAACCTGTCTAACAGTATGCGTTAAAAACAGGGGTTTAGTCCACACGCATTTGTAAACACATGCGTAAGCCACAGGGCCTCATCATGTCACCCTGGTGTTATCTGTGGTGCTAACACTAAAATATGAGTGGCCCCACAGTGGAGGCACATGCATTCTGATGGATAAATGAGGGCAGGTGGACTGAAGGAGAGCCCACCCCTTCTTAAAGGTGCAGGAGCACACCAAACACCCAGCAAATAGCACAATGGCTGCAAAGGTGTTGGTGCATTGCTGGACCAATACAAACACCAACATGATAACAAAAAACTTGCCACCACTCTCATCTATAGCTGGCTATCGCAGTAAGCGGCATTTAACACTGTACAGTGTTAAACTTGCAGTAACGCATTGAAATATACTGCGTTAAGTGTACAGTAATGCACAGAAATGTACTGCATTAAATGGCACGTATCGCACTGAAATATTTTGCGTTAAACTTGCAGTAACACACTGAACTGTGCTGCGTTAAATGGAAGATAACGCACTGAAATATATACGGTGTTAAACTTGCAGTAACGCACTGAACTGTAGTGCTTTAAGCGTGCAGTAACGCACAGAAATGTACTGCGTTAAACAGCCCGTAACGCATGGAAATATACAGCGTTAAACCTGCAGTAACGCAATGAAATATACTGTATTAATCGGTCACTACACTCAGACTGACTGAACTATCCCTACATCTACACTAATGTAAAGATAATTGGTGGTCGCATTACACTCACACTGACTGAACTATCCCTACATCTACACTAATGTAAAGATAATTGGTGGTCGCATTACACTCACACTGACTGAACTATCCCTACATTCACACTAAAGGAAAGATGAATGGTCGCGCTACACTCACACTAATGTAATGTATTCACATTAATGTAAAGATGATAAAGATTCACACTAAACTGATTTTCTACACTGACAATAGAATCAGAATAGCACACTATAGCACACTAACTGTCTAATAGCACTGAACAGAGCCCTGTTCTATGTCTATCCACGCCAATATCACACTGAAAATGGCTGCTCTTGAAAGAATACTTTTATAGTGTGGGGCGGAATTAACAGCAATGAGCCATGATTGGATAGAGTCATCATGGCAGCATCCAATCATGGCTCTGACAGTGCTCTATGCCTTGATTGGGCAAAGCTTTCATTGCTTCAGCCAATCAGGGTTTTCAATGCACTGTGCGGTGGCACAGTGCATTGTGGTCGTTCAGCGGGCCAAACAAACGGTCGCACGCCCTGATAATTTGGTTGTTCGGCGAACGTGTGAACAGCCAATGTTCAGCCCGAACCGTTCGCCCATCATTAGTGAACATCCACTTGCTGTGGATTGGCACAATCAATAAGCTTATCATTGCTGGTGTTTTGCATTAACCGTATTTGACAGTCCTGTTTTATAATATCAGCTACGTCAGAAATATGTGGAATTTTAAATACTGAAATTCTATTTCATTTTCTTTGCTCTGACAAATCGAAAAAAAAAAAAAAAAGGTTGGCAAAGAGATAGTCTTAAAAAAATCCTTTGCATAAGTTTAGCATAGAGCGAAATAAGGAAAATTACTTTTTGTTTTCCAAAAGAGATTTAATCTGAAATAAATTAAAGTCAGCATAATCGCGGGCCTGCTCCCTCTCCAGAGCGCATGCAATGTTTGAAGTTTCACCGTTAAAAAATTTGCCAAAGCTGACTCAGTCGCTTGTCTTATTAGAATGAGCATCGGTCAAGTCAATCCCGCAGCGTCCTCAGAATCCAAGATGATAAAAGCTTTTGGATTGAAATGGAATAATAATGCAGTTAAAATATTATAGGGGATGAAGGGGAACCATTACGCGTTACAAACAGCAAATGTGCTCTGGAGATTCATTAAAGTAGATGTGAACTCTAAGCAAGTACAATTTAGATTGCTCTGTTCACTGTGTATTTTAAATGACTGTCATTTTTTTAATAAAACACTTTTTTTTGCTTCCCTTTCATCCTTGGGTGCATCTCCTGCAGCCACTTTCTGTGTATATGTACTCCAGTGAAGGCTTCATGGCATTTCTCAGGGTGGGTTTCCCGATAGTGACAGCAGTGGATAATGCTTGCGTAATATGTGTTGAAACGACCATTTGTCTGAAAGATAGTGTGCCGATGCAGGAGTAAAATTTGGAGTTTGTGACAGGGTGACAACATT
Source organism: Lithobates septentrionalis (assembly GCA_037952835.1). Classification (NCBI taxonomy): domain Eukaryota; kingdom Metazoa; phylum Chordata; class Amphibia; order Anura; family Ranidae; genus Lithobates; species Lithobates septentrionalis. The sequence continues at coordinate 809,120 of JBBDGP010000072.1, read as the reverse complement.
GGGGAGATGGGGCAGAGTGTTGTCACCCTACAACAGGAAGTGCCTGAACAATGATCTTCATTGCAGGATCATCAAGTATTATTTTAATTAAGTGTAATTTTAATGAAGCTTTCAGATTTGAAATATGTAGCACCCTCTAGTATGTGTGCTAGATGTAGATAGGTTTGTTGTTAGTGTAGGTAAAAATTAGTTTTAGCTTAGGGTTGAGCCTGAGCTATGAATCTATCTGGGTCAGGGTTCAGTGACTCAGGGCTGGGTGACTCATCCTAGCAGCCTCTCTGGTTCCTCCCCCTGTTTTCTGGGACATTGGAGAATGTTCTAGACATAGTGGGTGGAGGTTATGAGGAGCTGCTTGATACAGTGCCTTGAAAAAATATTCATACCCCTTGAAATTTTCCACATTTTGTCATGTTACAACCAAAACGTAAATGTATTTTATTGGGATTTTATGTGAAAGATCAACACAAAGTGGCACAAAATTGTGAAGTGGAAGAAAAATGATAAATAAAAAAATGATAAATGGTTTTCAATTTTTTTTACGAATAAATACCGTATTTATCGGCGTATAACACGCGCTGGCATATAACAAGCACCCCAAGTTTAGGAGGGAATTTTAAGGGAAAAAATGTTTTAAGGAAAAAAACTTACATTAAATGCCCATCAATGCAGCCTTATCAGTGTCCATTTGCAGTCTTGCACAGCGTCCATCTGCATGCATGTCCAGTGTCATTTGCAGCCTTGTCAGTGTCATTTGCAGCCTTGGTGTCATTTGCAGCCTTGCAGCCTTGGTGTCATTTGCAGCCTTGCAGTCTTTTGCAGCCTTGGTGTTTTTTGCAGCTTTGCAGTCATTTGCAGCCTTGGTGTCATTTGCAGCCTTGTCAGTGCCCATCTGCAGCTTTGTCAGTGTCCATTTGCAGCCTTTCCCAGGCTGCAGTTAAACTGCCGTGACATGTCAGTGTCACTGCAGTTTGAAAATGGCGCCGCCGAGTACACAGAGCCGGATGGGCGTGACTGTGAGCGGAGCCGAGCGTCGCACATATACATAGATAGCCTCGACTAGGTACGGCTAGCTCCACTCACAGTCACGCCCAGTCCCTGTGTCCATCATAGGCGGGACTGGGTGTGACTGTGAGCGGAGCTAGCCGAACCTAGCCGAGTACACTGGGCTATCTATGTATATCGGCGGCCGTCGCCGCTCACAGTCAGCGGGGATTGGCGTATAACACGCACCCACGATTCTCCCCTGATTTTAAGGGGAAAAAAGTGCGTGTTATACGCCGATAAATACGGTATATGAAAAGTGTGGCGTGTGTTTGTTTTCAGCCCCCCTGAGTCAATACTTTGTAAAACCACCTTTTTGCTGCAATTACAGCTGCAAGTCTTTTTGGGGATGTCTTTACCAGCTTTGCACATCTAGAGAGTGACATTTTTGCCCATTCTTCTATGCAGAATATCTCAAGCTCTGTCAGATTGGATGGAGAGTGTCTGTGAACAGCAATTTTCAAGTCTTGCCACAGATTGGATTTAGGTCTGGACTTTGACTGGGACAAGTGGTATGAACAATTTTTTTAAGGCACTGTAGATGGCAGCTCACTTCCTCGTAGAATGTTAACAGGTCTGGCAAGAGCGACTCTTCGTAAACCCATGCCGATTACTACTAATGCTACTGTTTTCTTCAGCAAAAGCTTGGTGATAGTCCCTTATCATCCCCTCTAATAATTTACCTACTATTGATGTTAGGCTGACCAGCCTGTAGCTCCCCAGAATATGTGTATGTCTTTTTTGACTATTGGTACCACATTTGGCTTTTCTCCAATTAGCTGGTACAATTCCTGTCAGTATGCTGTCTGCAAAGATTAGGAACAACAGTCTACCTATAACCCGTCTGAGTTCTTTGAGGACTCTCGGGCGTAAGCCATCTATCTGGTCCTGGTGATTTATTGGTGTTATTTTCCTTGACTCCGGCCTCTGTTAGCCACAAGTGTATATCATGTGTTGTGATACTAACAATACTGTTGTGGTCAATACATCCCCCCTTTTCCTGTGTAAAAATCCAGTCTCTCCCAAAGAGAGGGGGTCCCCCATTTTCTAGGATATATAATGGCAGTCTCTTTGTCTGACCCTTGTACAATACCTGTACTTTCGCGTAACCCAGTGGGTGGAGTATCTGTTTTGAGTATGTCTGCAGTTTGATTGGTGTTGGGTGGACAGTTGTTCGGGTCTGAAGTTGTCTCCGTTGTTTCTGGGTGATAACTGAAACTGCTGCTCCTGTGTCTACATCCATCTTGAGTTTCTTTCCCTCAACGGTTACCTCTACAGTCATTGCGGAGGGTGCTGAATGCATACAGTCAGGTCCATAAATATTGCGACATCAACACAATTCTAATCTTTTTGGCTCTATACACCACCACAATGGATTTGAAATGAAACAAACAAGATGTGCTTTAACTACAGACTTTCAGCTTTAATGTGAGGGTATTTACATCCAAAACAGGTGAACGGTGTAAGAATTACAACAGTTTCTATATGTGCCTCCCACTTTTTAAGGGACCAAAAGTAATGGGACAATTGGCTGTTCAGCTGTTCAATGGCCAGGTGTGTGTTATTCCCTCATTATTCCATTTACAAGGAGCAGATAAAAGGTCCAGAGTTCATTTCAAGTGTGCTATTTGCATTTGGAATCTGTTGCTGTCAACTCTCAATATGAGATCCAAAGAGCTGTCACTATCAGCGAAGCAAGCCATCATTAGGCTGAAAAAACAAAACAAACCCATCAGAGAGATGGCAAAACATTAGGTGTGGCCAAATCAACTGTTTGGAACATCCTTAAAAAGAAAGAACGCACCGGTAAGCTCAGCAACACCAAAAGACCCGGAAGACCATGGAAAACAACTGTGGTGGATGACCGAAGAATTCTTTACCTGGTGAAAAAAACACCCTTCACAACAGTTGGCCAGATCAAGAACACTCTACAGGAGGTAGGCGTATGTGTGTCAAAGTCAACAATCAAGAGAAGACTTCACCAGAGTGAATACAGAGGGTTCACCACAAGATGTAAACTATTGGTGAGCCTCAAAAACAGGAAGGCCAGATTAGAGTTTGCCAAACAACATCTAAAAAAGCCTTTACAGTTCTGGAACAACATCCTATGGACAGATGAGACCAAGATCAACAGAGGACTAAACTATGCTCCAGAGAGCCCCCCTAACTTGTTTGAACTCTTCATCGACCTCAATAAATTTATACGGAACCTCACTGTTAAGCGTCATTTCAAGTTGAAAGAACTCAATGGAACAATTGATGATCATCTTGAGAGGACTGTTCCGTCTGTCCCTACAGAGCCCCTAGACGAAGGGATAATTGAGATCTTAGAAGAACTCTACATAGAGGGAAACTATGAGTGTACGTATGAGATTCCTCCCTCGATCCTTGAGGGAGAGACTATTCACACTAATTTTAGACCAAGATCAAGTTTCTACCCGCATTGGAACAAGGGTAACTTTATACCCACCTTCTATGAGGTAGTAATGGAGGAATTTAAGAAAATTTGTAGTGGAAAAATTCGGAAATACAATAAAGGCCATGAAGCCTACCTGGATGGCCCTCTCAATAGCCTGAAGAAGAACTCCGACATTATAATTAGAAAAGCAGACAAGGGTGGAGGTCTAGTTATACAAGATAGAGATCAATATTTAGAAGAAGCATCCAGACTGATCAGCGACCTCGACACCTACGAAAGGCTCACCTGGGATCCAACGGCCAGTTACAACATGGAGTTGAAAGAACTTCTCGATAGAGCACTAGCCAATCAAGTTATCACCAAGAGTGAGCATCTATTCCTGTACTCGAAGCATCCAGTGGTCCCATACTTCTACCATATCCCCAAGATACATAAGGATATGGAGAAGCCTCCCGGTAGACCTATTATCGCGGGAATGGACAGCCTGACTAGCAATCTTGGCAGCTATATCGATCATTTTCTCCAGGGGTTGGTACTTAATTTGCCATCATTCATCAAGGACTCCAGCCATGCCCTGGAGATATTGAGCACCTATACATGGGAGAAAGGCTATAGATGGTTGTCACTAGATGTAGCATCTCTATATACATCTATCCAACATAAATTTGGCTTAAGGGCAATCGAGCATTTTTTGGCGGATGCACGTCTTTTCAACCCCACACAAGCACACTTCCTCTATGAGTGTATTGAGTTCACGCTGACTCACAATTATTTCATGTTCATGGATAGCTTCTATAGGCAGGTGAAGGGCACTGCGATGGGTGCCAGGTTCGCTCCCAGCTACGCAAACTTATTTATGGGCTATTGGGAGCTCAACTACATCTGGGCAAATAACCCCTTTGGAAGAAACTTGGTATTGTATGCCCGATACATCGATGATGTTCTTATTATTTGGAGTGGCACGGATGAGGAGCTGGATGGATTTCTAGCACATTGTGCAAAGAATCCTTTCGGCATTTCGTTCACACATGTGGTGAACGATCAGTCCCTGATCTTTTTAGATCTTGAATTGCGATTTGACGAGCTTGGAAGTATCTATTCTAAAACCCATTTTAAGCCAAGTGCAGGCAATTCCTACCTCCATGCCCGCAGCAACCACCATCCTAGATGGATCCGCAATGTTCCATACGGCCAGTTTTGTAGACTTAGGCGGACGTGTACTCTGAAACAAGATTACGAGGAACAAAGCCTTGTCCTAAAGACCAAGTTCAAAGAAAAGGGGTATAAGGAAGATCATATTGAGGAAGCCTTCAAGAAATACCTTGAGTTGTATAACAATGATGGAAGTGATGGCACAAAAAGATTGAGACCTCACGAAGATGGATCAAAACAATCACAGCTACAAGTACGCTTCTGCACGAGGTTCAATAACAAAGCCCCCTTAATCTATAAAATCTTCAAGAAAAATTGGAGGATTTTAGAATCGGATCCAGTTCTGAAGACTAGTCTTCCTCCAAACCCAAATTTGGTTTTTAGACGACCTAAAGACCTGAGGAGCCTTATTGCCCCAAGTAGGGTGAAAAAGAACAAGAACAGAGCACTCAATAGCCCCTGGACAACAATATTCGACCAAAAGGGCAGTTATAGATGTGGGAGCTCAAACTGCGGAAACTGTACCTATATGTGTCATAGGAAAAAAGACATAGTAGGAGCTGATGGCAAGATCCACAAGATAAAACAATTCATAAACTGCGGCACCTCATATGTGATTTATGGTCTTTTCTGTCCATGTGGCCGTCTTTATATCGGTCGCACCTCTAGACCTATGAGAACGAGAATGAATGAACATAGAAGTAATATCTCAACTAAGAAAGACAAATATTCTCTACCAAAGCACTTTCTAAAGGTTCACGATAGTAACATAGATGGCCTTAGGGTGTTTGGGTTAGAAGCTATGCCCAATGATCTCGACAGTGGCAAAAAGTACCAGCTACTGTGTACTAGAGAGGCCTATTGGATTTTCACCTTGGGGACTTTAGCCCCGAAAGGCCTCAACGAAGAGATAGAATTACATAGTGTCTTATGATATGTGTCATCCTTGCCTGTTTGTTATTTCCCTCCGTAATCTGGTCCCTCACGTTTTCCAAGTACATCAATCCATTCATTGGCTTCATATCGCTTGTGTCAGTATTATCTCCCCCTTTGTTTCTCTACTCCTTTTGGGTTTTTCCTCCTTTTTTTTTTTTTTTGAACCCTTCCCCCCCCCTCATCTTAGAGTTTTCTCCCTTACACATATCTCCCATGGCCATGGGAGATATCGATTTTCTACCCTCAGACTGGTAGGGTCTCCATCTGAATAGCTGGGGCCCCTTTCCTTGCTAAAAATATAAACTAGTTAGATACCCACCATATGTAGTATAAGGTTTTCTATATGGCTGATATATGCGATTTTATGGGGGGGGTTATTATTATATTTAATTTAATTTATGTTATTACTGTCATATATATATTTTTTGTGCATTTGCAACAGTATATGTGTTCTTCCTATTGGGTAGAGTTCACACCATTTGTGATTTACCAGATACCAGCGGGGACATGTCGCTAGAGAGTCTTAGGCTAAGAATATATCACCTACTTTGGTGCAATTCTATTTATCTATTTGTTTCGTAATAGTTTTATGATTTTAATACCAACAGCAATCATTGTGTTTCGTTGTAACGGGAACCCCCTTTTTTATCTTGCTTGACAATTTAACCTTATTTATTTAATGCTATTGTTGGATTAAGTAAGGGTAATCACTTCTTTCATGTATACCAACATTGATTTACTAGATATTGTCTTGAGAGGGCATGTGTGTATACACACACATATACGGATAGCCTTTAGGTGAGGTCTGCCTTGCGATTCATTGTGTGTTGCTATGCATTATATAGATGCGCATGCGACTCTCATTTCATTTCATTTTATTCAATTTAATTGTATATTTGATCTGTGTTTTTTTTTTTTTTTATATATATATATATATATATATATATATATATATATATATATATTAATAATTTTATGTAGGTTTTTTCAATATACTGTTGCGGACACATTTCATATCTGCCAATACTAACGGTTTCCACAACGACTACAACGAGTAGTCTATCAATATAACATTATTATTTTATTCAATTTTATTTAATTTTATTTAATTGTATATTCTTGGCAGGTGACTCTCTGGTGATAGCTCGGTAAGCTGATCTCCTCTGTGCATTATGTTGCCTGTGTCCCTTGAATTATTCCCGGCATCAGCATCAGTCTCTCTCTGACCCTCCCCTTTCCCTCCCCCCCTCGGATGATGTGGTTTTGCGTGCGCACCCATACACTCTCGCTCACAGCGAGTATGGGCTGAAGTGGTCGGAGGTAGCGGGGTGGAACGCACATCCACCCGCACTTCCGGCCTGTGTCTACTGCACATGCACGGGCGGAAATGACGGTTTGGGTAGCCGGATACCGCCGGTGGAGCGCATTTGTATCCGAACTTCCGGGTCCTCAAGGCAGCGTGCGTTCCACCGGCATCTGGAGCCCTCTAAAGCCATCCAAAGCCATCTGAAGGTCCTCTGGAGCCCCCTCCGGTAAGTACAGCTGGTACTATTTTTCCTACTTACAGAGGTGGCACAGGTGGTACTGCTACCTCTGTCTGTCCACACCTATACGTATATACATGGGATGTGACTTTGGTATAGCCCTGGACAGTTCCTAATCAGCACGTAGATATAGTCCCTTCTGTGACTGTTCGATATGACTGTTTGAACTGCAGAGGTGACACAGATGAGTTGATAAGGTTACTTTTGCCTGCTTACTTTCACATTTATACTTACCAGGTGGCCATAGTATAGTCCCAGATGGCCCGTATTAGCCCGCAGGATAAGTGCTCTATTGTGCACTATGATTGGGTACATTTATTATACCAATTATTATACCAATAATCAATATCGACCTATATGCACGCTTTTTCTCGGATGTGAGACTACTATAGTGTTACCATGAAGACATGGTGACACCTGAAAGGGTCCTTTCAGCTGGGAGGGTTTATTTATTTATTTATTTTTTTTGCCTTTGGGAGGGGGGAGTGGCCATGGTGGGCTGGTGCTGGTGATCATTGGGAGGCTAGGTTGCATATATGCACACATATATAGAGGAGCTCTTACCTGTAAGCGGTCACCACCCGCTTAGGCTCTGAGGAAAGGGGCTCGCCCCCGAAACGCGTTAGCCGTTGCCGCATCTACTTGATGTCCCGTCCCATTCTATCCTGGTGTCTGTTACTGCATACTTGCAGTCCATGTCCATGCCTGTATTTCAAGCTCGTTTGTGAGTATGTTACTTGCTATTTACTTTTTAATAAACGCTACCAGTGGTAATGCGCTAGGTCGGTGCGCCCTCTCTTCTTTTTGTTTCCTCTTTGTAGTTTTTGAATGCCCAACATTCTGAAGAGGGCTGCAAGACGCCAGATACCACTAAGCCTGCTGGCCTTAAATCACACACTGGATATCTAGACACTTGAGCGCAGGAGAGAGACTTTTTCTCTTTTGGTTATATGCAAGATCAACTTGTACCAGAGTGATGGGAAGAGAAGAGTATGGAGAAGGAAAGGAACTGCTCATGATCCAAAGCATACCACCTCATCAGTGAAGCATGGTGGTGGTAGTGTCATGGCGTGGGCATGTATGGCTGCCAATGGAACTGGTTCTCTTGTATTTATTGATGATGTGACTGCTGACAAAAGCAGCAGGATGAATTCTGAAGTGTTTCGGACAATATTATCTGCTCATATTCAGCAAAATGCTTCAGAACTCATTGGACGGCGCTTCACAGTGCAGATGGACAATGACCCGAAGCATACTGCGAAAGCAATCAAAGAGTTTTTTTTAAGGGAAAATGGAATGTTATGCAATGGCCAAGTCAATCACCTGACCTGAATCCGATTGAGCATGCATTTCACTTGCTGAAGACAAAACTGAAGGGAAAATGCCCCAAGAACAAGCAGGAACTGAAGACAGTTGCAGTAGAGGCCAGGCAGAGCATCACCAGGGATGAAACCCAGCGCCTGGTGATGTCTATGCGTTCCAGACTTCAGGCTGTAATTGACTGCAAAGGATTTGCAACCAAGTATTAAAAAGTGAAAGTTTGATGGACGATTGTTAATCTGTCCCATTACTTTTAGTCCCTTATAAAAGTGGGAGGCAAATATACAAACTGTTGTAATTCCTACACCGTTCCCCTGATTTGAATGTAAGTACCCTCAAATTAAAGCTGAAAGTCTGCAGTTAAAGCACATCTTGTTCGTTTCATTTCAAATCCATTGTGGTGGTGTATAGAGCCAAAAAGATCAGAATTGTGTCAATGTCTCAATATTTATGGACCTGACTGTATGAGGAGCACTTCCTCATCCTCTGACTCAGATGATGATGTATATCTTCCCACCATATATGTCTTTGTCTTGGGGTTCAGAGGTTGTTTATTTTGCGCCTTCTTACTATGGCACACTCGCTTAAGATGGCCTGTCTTACCGCAATTATGACAGGTCTGATCCTTAAAGCGGGATTCCGGCCAGCTAAAAATTTTTTTTAAAGTCAGCAGCTACAAACACTGTAAATAAGTAGACTTACCTGTCCTGGGTGCCCACAATGTCGGCCGCCCGAGTCCGAACCGTCCCTCGGCTCTCGGGTCCCGGCACTGCCATCCTAGGTAAGGGAAACAGGCAGTGGAGCCTTATGGCTTCACTGCCAGTTTCCTACTGTGCACGTGCGAGCGGCGCAGCGATCTGTGAATGGCCCCGTGGTGTTCTGGGAACACACACAGTTCCCAGAAGACAACAGGGCCGCTCACCAAGGAGAAGAACACACCGCAGAATAGGAAGAGGCAGATTAGGAAGACTGCCTAGCAACAAGGGTTTAGGTAAGTATAAAAAAAATTTTTTCCAAATGTTTTTTTTTTAAATTATTTTAGGAATTTTGGTGGCATTTTTTTTTCCAGGGTGGCCCTCTGCTTTAAATCGGCAGACTTTGTGGTCATGGTCTGTATTCCCACAACGGTAGCAAGCTGACTCCCGGCTTGGCTGGGGGGGTCTGTATTTCCAGTTTGCGGAAGTTGGCTTGACTGCTGTTCTGAAAACTTCCTGTTTCACCTCTTCCCTTCTGCCCTGGGGGTTCAATTCCTCTGTATCTTTCACAGCCACCTCCATCACTGAAGCTATCTCAATGGCCTTTGTAAGGGTAAGGTCTTTCTCTGTTAACAGTCTCTTTTGGCTAGACTCACTGTACAGTCCCATAACGAACTTATCTCTCAGTGCAGTAGGTAAGTACTCCCCAAAAGAACAGCTAGAGGATAGTCTGCGAAGGGCGAGCACATAAGCTTTAATTTCTTCACCTGGACGCTGCTGCCGCTGATTGAACCGAAATCTTTCTGCAATCTCTAGTGGTTTGAGCTGGAAGTGATCCTCTAATGCCGCGTACACACGGTCGGACTTTTCGTCTACAAAAGTCTGACGGACGCCGACAGACTAAAGCTGGCTGACAATCCGATCGTGTGTGGGCTTCCCCGGACTTTCAGCGGACTTTCAGCAGACTTTTCCAGCCGCAAATCTGACGGACTTTAGATTTGAAACATGCTTCAAATCTTTACGTTGTAACTCCACCGGACCCAGAAATCCGCTCGTCTGTGTGCTAGTCCGACGGGCAAAAACCCACGCTAGGGCAGCTATTGGCTACTGGCTATCAACTTCCTTATTTTAGTCCGGTGTACGTCATCACGTACGAATCCGTCGGACTTTTGTGTGATCGTATGTAGGCAAGTCCGTTCGTAAGAAAGCCTGCCGCAAGTCCGCCAAAAGTCCAACAAAAGTCCACTAAAAGTCCGACAAAAGTCCGTCGAAGGTCTGTCGGACAGGCTGTCGGACTTTTGTAGACGAAAAGTCCGACCGTGTGTATGCGGCATAACAGTGTCAGGAGCTCTGCCAATGTCTTAGTTGCTGGTTTTACAGGGGAAAGGAGATCCCTAAGAGTGTCATATGTCTTAGCACCAACCACTGTCAGAAATACTGCTACTTGCCTGTCGCCTGGGATGGCATTTGCACTGAAATACTATTCCAGTCTCTCAACCCAGGAACTCCAGGATGTCTGTTGTCCATCAAATTCATTTAATGTCCTAATCAATGACATTTTCCTGCTGGGCTCTGTGAGTGCTTTTATCCAGGTGACAATCCACACTGCCTTTGACTCTCTCTCTCTCTCTCTCTCTCTCTCTCAGACTGATAGACACTTTGTAAATCCCATCCTCGTCGCCACTGTTATATTCTCTAAGTTGTGAGAGACACAAGACTCTGGTCTGGAACAACTGATGTTTATTTCAGTACTCACTATACACTCCAACATGCATCTCAGGACAGGTATATCTTACTATGCTTGCTTACATGTGCTCTAAGATGGCTACTATACCCCTTGACCCTTGTCATCACTCCTGGATGGAGCCAGCCTTAAAGTGACAGTACATGTGGAACCTTCAGGTATAACACATACCTCCCAACTTTTTGAGATGGGAACAAGGGACACCTATTAGTATGAAGGAATAGGACACACCCCCTGCCACGTCCCTTAACCGCTTGCCGACCGGCGCATGCCGATGTACGTCGGCAGAGCGGCACGGCTGGGCAAATGGGCGTACCTGTACGTCCATTTGAATTTCCCGCCGTGCCCGTGCGTGCGCGCCGGCCGGGAGCTCCGTGAGTCGGGTCGCGGGTCCCGCGGACTCGATCGCCGTGGGGAGACCCGCGATCGCCTCACGGAGCGGATGAACGGGGAGATGCCGTTGTAAACAGCATCTCCCTGTCACTCGATCTCTGCTCCCTGTCATCGGAGCAGAGATCAGTGACGTCACCCACACAGCCCATCCCCCTACAGTTAGTAATCACTCCCTAGGACACACTTAACCCCTCCCCGCCCCCTAGTGGTTAACCCCTTCACTGCCAGTGTCATTTACACAGGAATCAGTGCATTTTTAATCGCACTGATCGCTGTATAAATGACAATGGTCCCAAAAATGTGTCAAAAATGTCCGACATGTCCGCCATAACGTCGCAGTCACAATAAAAATCGCTGATCGCCGCCATTACTAGTAAAAAAAAAATTATTAATAAAAATGCCATAAAACTATCCCCTATTTAGTAAACACTATAACTTTTGCGCACACCAATTAATAAACGCTTATTGCGATTTTTTTTACCAAAAATATGTAGAAGAATACGATCGGCCTAAACTGAAGAAAAAAAAAGGTTTTTTTATATATTTTTGGGGGATATTTATTATAGCAAGATGTAAAAAATAATATGTTTTTTTCAAAATTGTCGCTCTTATTTTGTTTATAGCGCAAAAAATAAAAATCACAGAGGCGATCAAATACCACCAAAAGAAAGCTCTATTTGTGGGAAAAAAAGGACGTCAATTTTGTTTGGGAGCCACGTCGCACGACCGCGCAATTGTCAGTTAAAGCGACGCAGTGCCGAATCGCAAATAACGCTCTGGTCAGGAAGGGGGTAAATCCTTCCGGGGCTGAAGTGGTTAAAGGAGAATTATACAAAAAACAATTGTTAGTTAAACCCTTTTTTACCACTATTATTCCTTTATATTGGCCTTTGAAATTTACAAATGCAGCAATTTAGAAATTGGATAAAAGGTTTAGCACTGGGAAACACTTTTTGAAAGATAAATAGTGTATTTTATATACAAATATATAGATTAGACCAAAATGAAGGACAAATGAGCAGGAAAGAAGGGCAGTGGGACTTTGCTCCACATCAGGGACAGTCCCTCGACATCAAGGACAGTTGGAAGCTATGCTATTGTATTGATTGGTCACAGCAATCACATGGTACAGATAAGGCCAATCATAGCTAACCACAATAGTAAGCACTGAATGTCATTCACTATCAATGGCTGCTTATAACAGTGAAATGCACTGGTACAGTTTAAGCAATCATAATGTGTAAAAAAAAAAAAAATCCTGATCACTGCCCCAGAGTAGTGCTAAATGTAAATGTAAAAACTGAAAAAAATCATTAAACATTTTTTCAGTGTCCCTGATCACCGCCACACCCGGTATATGATGACGCATTACTGCACTGGTGACAGTATGTCGAAAAAAAAAGTGATGAAAAATTGCAACTTCAAAAAACTCACCATGCCACTTACTAAATACCTTGGACTGTCTATTTTCCAAAAAGAGGTCATTTGGGGGGTAGTTCTACTGTTCTGGCGCTTTCAGGCCTTGATAAATGAGATAGCCCGTCAGTGCATCAGGATAGAACATTTTCAGATACAGTATACTGTATATATACCATAGTTTGTGGACCAATGCCCTGTACACATGGTCGGACATTGATCGGACATTCCGACAACAAAATCCATGGATTTTTTCCGACGGATGTTGGCTCAAACTTGTCTTGCATACACACGGTCAAACAAAGTTGTCAGAAAATCCGATCGTTCTGAACGCGGTGACGTAAAACACGTACGTCGGGACTATAAACGGGGCAGTAGCCAATAGCTTTCATCTCTTTATTTTTTCTGAGCATGCGTGGCACTTTGTGCATCGGATTTGTGTACACACAATCAGAATTTCTGACAACGGATTTTGTTGTCGGAAAATTTTATAGCAAGCTCTCAAACTTTGTGTGTCTGAAATTCCGATGGAAAATGTGTGATGGAGCCTACACACGGTCGTAATTTCCGACAACAAGGTCCTATCACACATTTCCATCGGAAAATCCGACCGTGTGTACAGGGCATAACTTTCCTACAGACTAAATAATCTACACTGATTTGGGTTATCTTCATCTAAGAAACATAGCAAAATACATTTTGAAAAAGATTGTTTATTTGCAAAATTTTATAACAGAAACAAAGAAAGATCTTTTTTTTTCAAAATTTTCGGTCTTTTTTTTCTTAGCAAAAAATAAAAAGCCCAGTGGTGTGAAAAAAATTATTAAAAGTTCATATGGGTACAGTGTTGCATGACGCCCAATTATCATTCAAAGTGTGTGACAGCGCTGAAAGCTGTAAATTGGCCTGGGCAGAAAGGGGGTGAAAGTGCCTGGTATTGAAGTGGTTAAATATCAATATTGTAATGTGCCTAGCACACTTTGTAATTCAGCAATGTAAGCCTAATACCTTTTAGTCCGCAAAAGATCATGCCGTGCACGGTCTGCCTAACCAAAATAGTGTCTGCTTAAATCAGCAATACAGGAAGATTTTGTTAATGTTGTTTCAGCTTATTGGCTTCCCATCAGTTTGCCCCTCCCACCTTTTAGCCCATTGGTTGGCTAGGTTTCCTCATGGGCGTTGAATGCCGGAACTTGTTCTACTTCTTGTTCTTCTTAATAGTTCTTGTGTCATCCATTCACCTGGCCAAGCGCTCACCTCCTCCATATTCCTGACCACTGGTACATCTCTTGCAGACACAGTCGTCAACACGACACCCTGACACTAGTCTCTAGCAAAAAACTGTACATCACAATGTACCACTGCAGCCAAATTTTTTTTTTTCATTTTACGTTTGCCACCATTGGTCTTTTAGTACTGGTGTATTTTGAACTTTATCCCTTGCACCTAAATCACTCTTCTTGCTCTGTTATTCCAGTACAAGACAAACATTGACCTGACACATTTTCTTTAATTAAATGGCAGCCAATGATGCATGTATTTATTCCCCCCTATACATGGGATCTCTATCCCCATGGTCCGTAGGTGGAGTGAAATGCGTTGGAGCGTGGCTTGGTTGAAGCCTGGGCTGAGGTTGTCATACACCTCCTTAAAGGGTTTTGCTGAGGTGTTCAACTTTTAGGACTTCCTTTCCTTACGCCTTACAGATGCTCTCAGAGGTGGCTGGCACTTAAGAGTTCCCACCACACACATGGGGTGCTTCTCTATAGGCCCCAAGGCCATTCTAAACCGATGGAGGCGATATTAAAGGATATGTAAACGTTCAGTTTTTTTTTACTTTTTAAAACATGTTATACTTATCTCATCTATGCAATTGGTGTTGCACAGAGTGGCCCCGATCCTCCTCTTCTGGGGTCCCTCAGTGGCGCTCCTGGCCCCTCCTCTTCTCGAGTGCCCCATCAGAGAAGCACTCTCCCTCGGGGCACCCGTGCGGGCACGCTCCTTTGTCCTGCTGCCACGTCCATTGACACAGACAGCAAGACTCGGCTCCACCCCCCGGCTCCCATGTCATTGGATTTGATTGACAGCAGAGGGAGCCAATGGCTGTGCTGCTATCAATCTATCCAATCAGGACCTGAGACACCAGCTGGAGCGTGTGTGCTCGTCCCCGGCGCAGAAACGATCGGGCTCAGGTAAATAAAAGGGAGGCTCTGGGGGGCTGGTGCACTACAAGAGGTTTTTCACCTCAAAGCATAGAATACATTGAGGTGAAAAACCGCAAACGTTTACAACCCCTTTAACCACTTCAGCCCCGGAAGAATTTACCGCCTTCCTGACCAGAGCACTTTTTGCGATTCGGCACTGTGTCGCTTTAACTGACAATTGCGCGGTCGTGCGACGTGGCTCCAAAACAAAATTGACGTCCTTTCTTTCCCACAAATAGAGTTTTCTTTTGGTGGTATTTGATCACATCTGCGATTTTTATTTTTTGCACTATAAACAAAATAAGAGCGTTAATTTTGAAAAAAACGCAATAATTTTTACTTTTTGCTATAATAAATATCCCCAAAAAATATATAAAAAAACATTTTTTTTCCTCAGTTTAGGCCGATCGTATTCTTCTACATATTTTTGGTAAAAAAAAATCGCAATAAGCGTTTATTGATTGGTTTGCGCAAAAGTTATAGCGTTTACAAAATAGGGGATAGTTTTATGGCATTTTTTTTATTAATTTTTTTTTACTAGTAATGGCGGCGATCAGCGATTTTTATTGTGACTGCGACCTTATGGCAGACATGTCGGACATTTTTGACACATTTTTGGGACCATTGTCATTTATACAGCAATCAGTGCTATAAAAATGCACTGATTCCTGTGTAAATGACACTGGCAGTGAAGGGGTTAACCACTAGGGGGCAGGGAGGGGTTAAGTATGTCCTAGGGGAGTGATTCTAACTGTATGGGGGATGGGCTGTGTGTGTGACGTCACTGATCTCTGCTCTGATGACAGGGAGCAGAGATCCAGTGACACTGTCACTAGGCAGAACGGGGAGATGCTGTTTACAACGGCATCTCCCCGTTCGTCCTCTCCGTGAGGCGATCGCGGGTATGCCCATGGCGATCAAGTACTCAGGACCCGCGACCCGACTCACGGAGATCGCGGCAGGCACGCGCTCGCCGCCGGCGGCAGATTCAAAGTAACGTACAGGCACATTACTTTGCGCAGCCGTGCCATTCTGCGGACGTATATCTACAGGAACCGGTTGGGAACCGGTTAAACCCAAATCCAAAAATGCAATATATTGCAGCTTACCAATCATTTTCTTTTTTTTTTAGGCTTTTTTCACTGTTTTCATCTGTTTTCACCTGGTGACCTGGAAATTGCATATTACATATTTCCTTATTTAAAGTTGTCTAATTTTCTCACAATAGTTAAGAATGCCTTTAAGCCTTGGCTAAGGTGCTATACAAAAGGACAAAATCTGCTTACTCATATCAAAGAAATGTGATTGTAAACTGGCCAAGACCTTAAAAGGTCATATTGTTGCCTAAAAAGGGAGTTGGCTTGGGGGTTGTCCATTCCTTACACACAAGTCTACTGTATATACTGCAGTTATCACTTGGTTGGAACAGTCCATCTCAGATGACCATATAAATTACATATACAGCGGACAGGTGGCTCTGCTGTGCAGGATCACATACCTTTTTTTTTAACAGAAAAGTTTTTATTTATCAGACACTATTACATGAAGAATAGAAAGGTACACAGTACATTAATATGTAGATAGAGGGTAGCAACAGGAATGAGTTAGAGTATCAGCAGGAGCTAGTCCGGGGGAGGGTAGATGGGGAAGGAAAGGAAAATCAGGAACAGGAGGGGAGGAGCCGGAGTCACATACATCTTAGTCCAGGAAGGCTATATCTCTGAGCTCTGCTCCTCAGTTCCCAGCTCGAGAGAGCCCTAATTGGTGTACGGCCGTGCTTTCACCTATGCCCCCCAGATCTTGTCAAATTTTTTAGGACATATGCGGCTCATATATGTCAATTTACAGTATATAGGGGTAAGACTGCGTCAACCGTCGACCTCCATTGTGAGACTGTCAGCGGATCGGCTAACTTCCACTTAAACAAGATGGTTTTCCTGGCATAAAAGGCTGTGTAGAAAATAAACAGCCGCTTATGCGTGTTAGGGGTAGTAGTATCACAGATACCCAGTAGGAGAACCCTAGGATCAACAGCCACATGCAGCCCTCCAATATCATTGATTTCTCCTACCACTCATTTCCAGAATTCCTGTATCAGAGGACAAGTCCAGAACACATGGATGAAGGTCTCTACGTCGCTCAGATACTTGGTGCAGCGGTCTGAGTGTGTAGGGTATATCCTAGCCAGTCTCTGAGGGGTATAGTAGGCTTTATGTAAAAATTTAAGTTGAATGTATCATCAGTGGTATGTATTGTTGGACCCCCTCATCCAAATCTTCTGAGTCAAGGGTAGGAATATCATCCTGCCAGCTGTGAAAGAGTTGTGTGTTTTTACCTGTATCCCTGGAGGAGATTCTGAGGTATAGGGACGAGAGAATCCTATCAGCGATGTGAGACATCAAGAAGGATTCTACCATGTGGGAGGCAACATTCGGGGCCTGCGGAAATTGTGATTGGAGTGCATGTCGAAGCTGGAGGTATCTAAAGAACATCCAGGAGGGTAGATGGAACGTGGTCTTAAGGGTATCGTACTTTAGTAAATTACCATCCGGCATCACATGCTGTATCTTAGTAATTCCAAATCTAGCCCACACGCTGGGATCAGGGATTGTGTGTAGGTGTGGAAACCCAGGGTTGCCCCAAAGTGGGGCATGGGGGGAGACCATCTGCGAGGGACATATGAACTTGGTCATCTGAGGTCATCTTGGTCATCTGATCCCACACTTTAACCGTGGTTGACATTGGTATAGTCATGATGTCATGTGTCTTCAGCCCCCTAAACACTCGGTTGCTTAGTGCAGCATAAGACCCCAGTATGGCTGCCTCCAAAATTGACCACAGGGTTCAAATCCACTTGTGGGAACCACCAGCGCACAGTCACCAGTACCGCCATCCAATAGTATTGACAAAAGCAGGGTAGGGACAGACCCCCCAGTGTTAACAGCATCTGTAGGGTAGAGTTGGCTATTCTAGGAGTGCAGCCCGCCCATATGAAGTTGCTAATAATCTGGTCTAGTTTGACAAAAAAGGCATTAGGAATAGGGACCGGGGTATTCCTAAACACATATAGAAATTTGGGGAGAAAGGTCATCTTTATGAGGTTGATTCTGCCTACAAGGGAGAGAGGTAGTGACTTCCAAGCCTAGCACTTAAGAGTTAATTGATGTAGCACTGGGTATACGTTATCATCAAGATAGGAGGGAAGGTTAGTTTGCACATCAATTCCCAAATAGCAAAATTTAGAGACCCAAGCTGGGACCCAACTCGGGGTGGGGGGAGGTTTGGTGCTGAGGTATACAGGATAGGGAGAACAGAAAGGACTTAGACCAATTGATCTTGATGCTCGAGAATACCCTAAAGTGGTCTATCACGTCCAGAGCCGCGTCAAGGGATTCCAAGGCATCAGGTAAGTATGGAAGGGCATCGTCCGCATACAGGGAGATCTTCTCCTGTAAGGGACCAATGTGGATGTCAGGGATCTGCGGGGACGCTCGGATTAGGATAGCTAGGGGCTCCATTGCCAGTGCAAATAGGCCAGGGGATAGTGGGCATCCCTGTCTGGTACCTCGGCTGTGGGGGAAGGGTGGTGAAAGCATCCCATTAGTTCTAACTCTGGCTGTAGGGGATCTGTAAAGTAGCTGTGTCCAGGAAATGAAGTTTGGGTCGAAGCCAATCCTAGCCAGGACTTGCCACAGGAAGGACCATTCAACAGAGTCGAAGGCCTTCTCTGCATCAAGAGACGCCATCACCCCAGAGGGGGTACCGTATCTAGAATGGGCGATGTTGGTGTACAATCGGCGGACATTGATGTCAGTGCCCTTGCCAGGCATGAAGCCAGATTGATCTTCGTGCACCATGGATAATATCACGAGTTCAGGCAATTGGCCAGCACCTTGGTGAAAATCTTGGCGTCGATAGGACGCACACATTTCTGGGTTCTTCCCCGGCTTGGGCACCACTACAATGACCGCCTCCGTCACAGACTGTGGGATGCAATCTTCTTCTAGCACAGTAAGGAGTAAAGTGTGGAAGTTGGAAATTATACCATCAGCATGTTCTTTGTAAAATTCAGCTGGGAGTCCATCAGGTCTGTACTTTCAAGGTAAAGCGGGCATCTAGTCTATTACATGTCTCTGGGGCAAGCTCTGGGAACTCCACTGTGTTGAGAAAGGATGATGAGCTGTCAGCATCATATTCTACCCTGGAGGAGTAAAGTCTTGTATAAAAGTTCTGAAACTGGATATTAATCATAGTCAGATCAGAGTGTATTGAGTCATTATCTATATCCCTAATAAGAGCATAATGAGCAGTCATGGAACGCTCTTTAGCAAGTTAGGCCAGCAATCTACCCTTCCTTTCACCTTGCTGAAAAATCCTTTGAGATTGGGATAGGAGAATTTTCTGGGAGAACGTAGCCCGGAGGACAGCCAGGTCTTTATAGAGCACTTGTAAGTCCCCATAAACATCCCAATTCCCAGTATTGACATACTGAGTCTCCAGCTTCTGTGCTCTGGCCTCCGCCTCTTCAAGGGTCAGGGACAACTCCCTACTGACATTGCCAAAAGCTAGCTGATATTGGCATTGGCATATGGGCTTTGAAGGCATCCCAAACCACTGCTGTACCCTTATTCCTCAGCCAGAAATCAGCTATTTCAGAGGCCATTGGCGGGGAGACATGGTCATCTGAGACCCAGAAGCGTGATAGCCTCCACAAAGAAGGGCTGGAATATAGGCCTTTTTCAAGCTGCAGACATACAGGGACATGGTCAGAGAACTTGCAGGGTATTGTGCTATAATATGAGCCAGCTTATGTAGAAGTGACATGTTAGCGGGGGGGGGGGGTATATAGACCCCTACAATGACCAGTTCAAGTCTAACACATAGTGCATGTAACACAACATAACGCCCTTCAGTGTCCAGGTGGAGATTCAGGAGAGTAAATTGCAGGGATTTATGAATCAGGATGCTAACTCCTCTGACATAGGAAGAGTATACAGAGTGATAGCAGGAACCCACCCAGGGCTTTTAACCCCTTCAGATCCGTGCTATAGACGGATGATGGCTACTGCGCGGATCTACTTTGAGACTCGGGTAATCACAGATTGGAGTAAGGGGCCGATCCCAGCCCCTTACCACATGATCAGCTGTCAGCCAATGACAGCTGATCACATGATGTAAACAGAAGATCAGTAATCATTTTTTTTTTCTCCTCACACTGACAGCGTGAGGAGAAAAAAAAGGCCGATTACCGGCTTCTGTGCGAGGGACTTCGGTCCCCAAGAGGAAGAGGCAAAGTCGCCTCATCTGTGCCCACCAGTACCGCCTGCCAGTGCCACCTGCCAGTGCCCACAGTGCCACAAATCAGTGCTCACCAGTGCATAACTGCCAGCAATCAGTGCCACCTATCAGTGCCCACAAGTGCCACCTATCAATGCCCTCCAGTGGTGCCAATCAGTGCCACATAGCAGTGCTGCCTATCAGTGTCACCTACCAGTGCCGATCAGTGCCCATCACTGCCACCCATCAGTGCCCATCACTGCCACCCATCAGTGCCCCCTATCAGTACCACCTATTAGTGCCCTTCAGTGCCACCTATCAATGCCCTTCAGTGCCGCCCATCAGTGCCACCCATCAGTGCCACCTCTCAGTGCCCACCAATGCCACCTATCAGTGCCCACCAGCGCCACCTCATCAATGCCCATCAGTGCCGCCTATTAGTGCCCATCAGTGCCGCCTATTAGTGCCCATCAGTGCCGCCTTATCAGTGCCTATCAGTGCAGCCTATCAGTGCCCATCAGTGCAGCCTCATCAGCGGACATCAATGAAGGAGAAAAATTACCTGTTTGCATAATTTATTAACAAAACATAAAATGGTTTTGTATTTTTTTTAAATGTAAAATGTAAAAAATAAGAAAACCCAAAGGTGATCAAATACCACCAAAAGAAAGCTCTATTTGTGGGAAAAAAATGATAAAAATTTAATTTGGGTACAGTGTTGTATGACCGTGCAATTGTCGTTCAAAGAGTTGACAGCGCTAAAAGCAGAAAAATTGTCTGGGCAGGAGGGGGGTTTAGGTGCCCAGTAAGCAAGTGGTTAAAAGCCATCACCCTGCTGCCCATCAAATGTGTTTCCTGCAATATACAGATATGGGGATGGTAACATTTCAGGAAGTTAAACACGAGTGTACGTTTAATTTTAGAGTTTAAACCTCTAACATTCCAGGAGATTATGGTAATGGGGGCCATTTGATGTGTGCAATAGTCGCATACGTGCTCCGAATCTCCACCTGTGGCGCATTGGGTGCCATGACAAGAAAATATAGCAGATGTACGATAACCTTGCAGGACTGGGGCCAGGAAAGGCGAGAACCTTTCAATAGTAATAAGCATCTAGCAAAATTGTGTACCATGGAAATAAAAACTGTAACCCAAAAAAACAAAAAAAAACATAAAGTAAAACCAACACTATTTCCCCACCCTGCACCACCCCCAAAACCAGGGTGCGCCTTAATCCCAGAACCAAACATGGCTACTGCCAATTGTGGTCATGTACAGTGGCGCACCAGAGGAAATAGCGTTTGTGTGTTACCACAGTCTATCCATAGGAGAGTCTGCCAACAAAAAATAGACACAGGATATAACATCCCTGTAGATGCATTTTCACCCAGAGGACCTGAGGGCACAAAATTTAGTAGGTGTTACCTTGCAGAACAACTGCGGCCAAACAGGCCAATCATAGAAAAAAATGTAAAAGACCAAATTGAATAAAAGGCTTCAACAATTCTTGCCTGCCTCAAATGTATATGCAGAGGGAGCATTTAGGTTACACCAGGCGATAGTAGGCGAGATCCTTGTTCCCGCTGCCCTGCAGGTAAGCAAGGCACATGGCATATGCTGTGACTCCATGTTTCACAGGAGTAGGAGCAGGAACCAAAGCAGTTCAATTAGCAGAGCATTCAGGCAATAGACACAGGGCCAGGCCCCAACACTACGCCATATAGTCAGGGCAGTAGGGTTAAAATAGCCCGAATGCTTACATGTGCAAGGGTGTAAGCCAGTGGAGTAAGGGGACAGGATCTGGAGGTTTTCGGGCTCTAGGTAGGCTATCCAGCCACTGGAAGGCATCCTCAGGAGACGTGAAGAAGCGCACAGTTTCACCGTCTTGCACCCGCAGTCTTTCTGGGAAGAGCATGCTGTATTTAATTTTCTTTTTTCTGAGGTTAAGCTTGACATGATCAAATGACCTCCTCTGCCTCTGGGTGTCAATGGAGTAATCAGGGAAGATCATGAGTTTAGTTGCTTCATACTGCAGGACATCAATTTTCCTGGCTTCTCGCAGAACCAGGTCCCTGTCCCTGAAGTTGAGGAGTTTCAGTATGAATGTGCGCAGGGGGGTCGGGCAGCTGGCATCCTATGCGCCCGCTCCACCACAAAGTGGGCAGAGAATGGAGCCTGGGGTAGGAGTGAGCGGAGCAGCCCTCCGTGAAGGTTGTAGGATGAGTCCCCTCAGCCCCCTCTGGAAGACCCACAATGCGGAGGTTGTTCCTCCAATTTCTGTTCTCGCCGTCTTCAGCTCAAGACTCCAGGTTTCTAACTTTGGCTTTAAGGGTGTGCAGTGAGGCCGCATGGTCATGCAGCATGTCTTCAGAGTCACTCACCCTGTGCTCCACTGTAGTCACTCTGGAACAGATATTGTCCACGTCCTTACGGATTAAGCCGAGTTCCAGCTGCAGCGAATCAATCTTCCCTGTGAGGGTGGATTTGCAATCCGTGATTGCCTGCATGAGAGCCGTGAAGTTGCTCTGTTCTAGCAGGGCAGGGTCTGGGTCCATCTCTTCCGTCTGCATCGCCATGTTGGAGCCTACAGCAGGAGAGGCGTCCACACCGCCGGCGGGTTTATAGCTTTTTCCGGAGTTGCGTGGGACAGTGGATTCTCTCCCCATGCCAGGCACCAGGTTCTACCCCCTCCGGTGTGTATCGTCAGTGAGACTGCAGGGATAAGGGTAAAGAAACAGGAGATACGGCAGGAGCTCTCCTAATGTGCTGCCACTCCGGTCGCCATCTTGGACACGCCCCCCAGGATCACATACCTAGTATGTGACTCTGCACTTCCAGGTCTGGGGCGTGCATGCGCACCACAGGCAACCTGCTCCTGCTGTGATTATACACAGCGGGTGCTGATTTGAGGGTGCTGCCGACTCGATGTCTGCAGGCATCTGATGATCATTAGACAGGGAGCCAGAACGCCGATCTGTCAGTAGGGAAGGCATGGATCCTGTATTTCTGCAAAGCAGGAAGATGGATCAATGCCTTCTCCTAGTAAAAGCACCTCCCACACAGTACACAAACACTCGCTAAGCACACAGTTGACCCTTTGATCGCCCCTGATGTTAACCCCTTCCCAGGCAATGTCATTAGTACAGTGACAGCGCATTTTTTTTAGCACTGATCACTGTATTAGTGTCACTGGTCCCCGAAAAGTGTCAGTTAGTGTCAGATTTGTCCGCCCCAATATTGCAGTCCCACTATAAGTTGCTGACCGCCACCATTACTAGTAAAGAAAAAAAAATTCTTAAATTGAACCCATAGTTTGTAGAAGCTATTATTTTTGCACAAACCAAGCAATATACATAGTAGCAGAATATGTAGCAAAATATATTTTGGCCTAAAGTTATCTAGAAATTTGATTTTTTTTTTAAATTGGATATGTTTTATAGCAGAAAATAAAAAATGTTGTTTTTTTTCAAACTTGTCAATCTATGTTTTTTGCACAAAAAACAAAAAATACAGAGGTGATCAAATACGACCAAAAGAAAGCTCTATTTGTGGGGGGAAAAAAAGGACAGAGTCGCACGACCGCGCAATTGTCAGTTAAAGTATTGCAGTGCTGTAACGCCAAAAATGGCCTGGTCATGAAGGGGGTAAATCTTCCAGAGGTCAAGTGGTTAATACCGTTTTAATGATTTTTATTAATGATTGCATAACTGTATTACTTGAGTTTTTTTATATGTGTCTGGAGTGCTCTTTTAAGCTTATCAAAACTGCATATACATTTATACAAAAAAACATTTTTGCCTTAAAAATACAGTGTTTTCCAGCAATACATTTGTATGCACTGACCAAACTGCGTGGCTGCTTTAGCCCTCATTATTTTCCAGTAGAAAACCCCATTATTAGGCAGAGGCACTGGTGCAGGTCAAAATATACTTCAATTACTAGTTTTATTCTGTCTTGTCAGCTAAAGAAAATAACCCATATTTTTATACCAACAAGGAATTTGTGTAGGAACAAATTTGAAGTAAAAAAAAATAATAAGAGACCCTTGTTTCCAGAAAGAAGCACAGAGCAAATAGACTGCGCCACCTCCAAAATCAAGAATCCAGCTGTCATTTTTTTTATTGATAAGATTGGGGCGTGTTTAGCATTTACATACCAATGACATCCTATATGGTCTAATTGTTTAGGTTCTACATGTCTTTAGCTAAGTTGAATCACTTGCTGTTCTTTTATATCTCTCAGGAACTCCATTGGTGAGATATTCCCACCCAAATCTTCTGTGACGGCCATTACAAAGCCCAGTTATGGGGTAATGCAAATGGCAATACATGTGATATAAATGTAGAATATTTAGTTGGGTTAGGTGCCATTTTGAAACTTGCAAGAAAGTATGGAGACCTGGGGTGTAACTACAGATCATCAGGCCCGATAGATAGTTTTTAATAGGGGCCCTTGGGTTTTTTTAAAACTGGAGTTTGAAAAATCTGGTGCAGCTCTGCATAAAAAACAATCAGCTTCCACGTTTTATTGCCAAAGCCTAATTGAACAAGCTGAAGTTAGAAGCTGATTGGCTACCATGCACAGCTGAACCACATTCGGAGTGCACCAGTTTTAGTAAATCCACCCCAATATGTGGGACAATACTGTCATTGATCCTGACATAAAGTATGCTTAAATCAATCAACATCTTTTAGCCTAGCTCCTTCTATTAGGGCCATTAAAGTCATTGGGCCAACAGCACATGCCCAGGCTGAGGCAAGGCTGAGGCAAGGCTCATAGAGAGAGCACTCTATTCAGACATCTTCTCAGGACCCGGATCTGAACCCAAGACCTCTGCAGTGTCCAGCTGTGGCTCTTCTTGCTGTGCCACTAGAAATGCTGGACAGCTCGCTGTCTGGTCCCGTGGACATTCTTGTTTAGTGGATCATGAGTGCAATGTAAGGCTCCTGCAGCTTTCTGCCCATACCACCTCTGTATGGGCTTTCTGTTAAAAAGCTTCAGGAAGTGTCAATAAACTACACGGGCGCTCATTGGCACCCTAGAAGTCCATTGAGGACTACAAGCCATTTGCCACGGTAGAAGATGGGTCTTGTGGTTTCTTCATTCACAGATGTCCGCCCGTACAGCAACTCTTATTTTAAATGTTACAGTGGCTATTGGGGGGGGGTCACAGGGAGAGGGGTAAGTGGGTGAGCGCTGCAGGTACTGGAACATGTTACACCCTAAATACGAGTGCAGCATGATGATGTTTCAAAGATGACCTCATCCTTTAACGTGGATCTCAAGACAGCTTTTTCTTTATTTTTGGATAGAGCTGGTTGATTTTGTTTTAATGACATCCATGTGACTACATATGAAGAAGATCAAATCCACTCAAATAGTGTAAAAAAAAAAACTTACAGAAATGTTAAAGCCTAATTGAACTACATTGCTGGGCATAAAAAATGTGTGCAACGTCTTACAGCATCAGCCCAAGTAAAAAAGGCTGTGTCCTGCCAGTATACTGCAGAGTGGGACCTTTCCTCTTTGTGTGGAAGCAGCAAGGTTTTTTGCACTGGATGATACGCCCAGTTCGAGTCAGAGCTCTCCAATCAGCAGGGAGCATGAGCATTCCTGATTGCCGAGCTATAGGTCTGACTCACTAGGGGGTGTGTCAGACCTCTTCAAAGAGATCACTGCTTTCCCACACACAGCAAGGGTCCCACTCCGCAACTGCTGGCAGGGGACAGACTTTTCTTCTCAGGTTTTGGCTGCATTTTAACAAACTTTAAGAAGTTAAACACCTAAAAAATTTGTTTTGTTCCCATTAGAGATATTACACTGTCTTCCGGTCCTGCTGACAATGCAGGAAGTAGGTGGAAATATCATCAATAGGAACACAACTAAAAACCTTTTATGCAACCTCAAACTAAGCTTAGAACGCAGCTCAAAGCCAGGAACTCTGTTTCCATGATCCACAGGAATAAGGGGGTGCAGGCATGTCAGTGTGCCCATCCAAAGCAGTGTTTGTAGAAGATAGAGGAGACAACGCTCTCCTGACCAGCAACCATGACATACACGTGAGGATCAGCGTCAGCCTACATTTCTCCACCAACTAACCACACCCCCTGATGAATTTAGCCCTGCCCACCGGGCCCAGGTGGGGTGAAACGCACCAGAGGGCGTAGTTAGTTGGCAGAGACATGTAGGCTTAAGCCGATCCTCACATGTTTGTCCTGGCGGTTGGTCAAGAGAGCTTCATCTCCTCTATCTACTATAAAACCTTTTATGTTCCAATGCAATCAAAAAAAAGGGAAAAAAATCAAAAATGAAACTTTTTTGCATTAGTGCACATAGCAAAGGATACAACTATATAAAAAACAGACAGAAGTGTTTGTTTTGTATCAAAACTTTATTCAATAAACAAAAGAATGCAACATTGGGTACCATTTCTATAAAAAAATCTAATATGGACCATCCTACAGTGCTTTAAAAAAAGAACCTTTTTTTTGTTTGTTTTTTTTTCTCCTTGGAATCGTATACAAGATTTCATGTAGAAACAGTCAGATTTAAACTAGAAGTTACGTTTCCTTTCTGAGAAACAGAAATGACATTTAAATATTGCAATCACTAATCTAATTTGATTTACAGTTTAAGAAATTCTACTCAATCTCAGTTCCATGTGGAGGCTTTTTGTACTGGAGATAGCTGACGCCGTTGCCTGGTGCTGATGTATATCCGGTTACATTAGGGGTAAAAATAACACACATTGCAGTTTTAGGCATAGACGAACAATGCTTCTTAGTTGTAAAGGGTAAAGAAGCTTAAATATCGTAATCCACAAGCGTGAGTTTGGAAAATGTTTTGTGCCAGGTTGTAGTAAGGCATGAAGCAAAGTCTAAAACATGCACTCTCTTGCTTACCATTGGAAATGGAAATGCCTCATCAGCTTCTAACATTGCTTGGCTAATTTATGCTCCTGATAAAAAGTCATAATAAATATTGTAACCCTGGACCCCTCACAATAGGGCAATGACCACCAAAAAAAAAAAAATGGGTTGACGTTGGCTTGTCTGGCAGCCTTCCAAGCCAAGAAACCCCTTAAAGCGAAACTTCACCCAAAAGAGGAAGTTCTGCTTTACTTCCGCCTCCCCCACCTCCTCTATCGCTTTTGGATACATTTTTTTTTGGGGGAGTGGGTACCTGGTTCTGCCTAAGCAATCTGAGCAGAAGTTCAGCCCCCCCACCTCCCTTTGCCCGCAGCATTCTGGAACAGGTCACAGGTCCCAGAAGGCTGCCAGACCATTCACAAAGAGCAGCATGGGAAGCCAGCCTTGAAGCTGCAAG
The DNA here is from genome assembly GCA_037952835.1 of Lithobates septentrionalis. Lineage (NCBI taxonomy): Eukaryota > Metazoa > Chordata > Amphibia > Anura > Ranidae > Lithobates > Lithobates septentrionalis. The sequence continues at coordinate 781,653 of JBBDGP010000072.1, read as the reverse complement.
GAGTCACAGCTGGCTTCCCTTAGTAAAAATGCTGATACAGGGGACCTGGTGAAGAACCAGCCCGAGTGAGGGCAATGGTGGATCCTTGGACAGGTGAATGTCCTTTTATTAAAAGTCAGCAGCTACAGTATTTATAGCTGTTGACTTTTAATCTTTTTCATACAGGCTGAATATTCTATTTAATCTATTTTTAGTATGCTTGGCATTATGACCAAGGCTGGGTTCACACTACTGTCGCATGTGGGACAGTAGAGGCAGGATGGACTTCATGATCACATGACAACTGTGATTGGCTGTCAAAGTGGTCACATGATCCTGTTGGCTCCTGATCATGACTAGAGACTAAGAGCTGTCTTTGAGATTGAATTCATTTGTACAGCTGGCTATATGAAAACTTGTGGCTCCCAGGCACCGAACAATAGCTGCATTTTTCATTAAATGCCCCTTTCCTGTAGAGCCTGTAACAGCACTTCCTGTTGCAGGCTGACAACGCTAAGCCTCTACCTTGCAGTTAGAATCAATGTTGTCCGCTTGCAGTGTGAGCTCCTTTGGTCGACCTTTGGGCTGCCAATCCGATAGACCTTATAGGCAGCCCAATGGCCAACTGGAGAAAAGCACAGGTTAGCAAAACTGATCAAAATGACTGCGAGAAGATTAAAACATTTAGTTATTCATTTAAGGGTAATGATAAATGGCCAGACGGTGAAGGTTTGTAATCCCCTATCCTCTCCAGAGGAGGTTTGGCCAGTGGTGCAGCTTGAAACAGGTGTTAGTTGGTGCTTGACAACCATTTTCTATAGGGCTGATTTAGGACATAAAATAGCCCCCCAGCAATGATTAAATTGGCCCAAATTTATGTATATCAAAGGGTGTTTATATTTAAAAAAAAAATGGGCATCAAGTTTTTCAAGAAAGCTGCTCATATCATATGTATTCTCAGTAAAATTTTCCAGCTTGGGGATGCAGGATTAACTGGTCATTACTGGACTAAAACAATGTTTACAGGCTTTATTTGGAGTACTAACTTGATTTTTAATTAACTAATAATCTCTTCACATTTTCAACATTATAAAGCATTCTATTGCTTTGTCTCTCCAACTGAGAATGATTTTTTTTTCTGTATCACTAGGGTCCTACGTATCTGCAAACATGAAAAGATTAGATTTTACCAAAATGTTTGTTGATTGGCCCCCCTCTACCGGTTGACCAATCAATCGCCTTCTGTCCTTTTATTTTAATAGTGCTCTTAACAGCATTGCATTTGGTTATCTCAGTTTTTTTTTTTTTTTATTAAGCCAATCCTAAAAATGTAGGACGGGCAGGAGTTTCCAATTAGCCAGCAAAAAAGAAGTTCAGATTTAGGGTGATAGCGTTTTTTGGCTAACTAAGTAGATTGTAGTGCAAGGTCTCTAGGCACACTGGCCAGTATTGCCTGAAGAAGAGGCCAACCTAGAAAGCTTGCGCTAAAATCTATTTAGTTAGCAAATAAATGTTGTCAACCTAAATCCTAACTTCAATTCTGTCATGAAAGAGCTTTTGAGAAGCACCTTCTGTTTGTTTCAAGAAACAACTTTCCTGGAAGCAAGAGAGACCTTAACGGTATGAAGAAAGCATGGGACACATTGTACAGCTACAGTCAAATGCATAGTCTTAGTAAATAATTTTCAATTTACAGCTACTAGGAACATAGTTTTCTACAACATGACGCACGACAACCACTGCAAATAAAAAAAGATTCCATAAATCAGCAGCCAATCAAGTTCAGGAAAGCTTAGCAATTGTGTGATGAGAAGAACTATGTTTCTACAGGACACGAGGGATGCACATCAGTTCTCAAACCCAGCGTCAACTATTCCATTTCAGTTACCAAATTTACCATAATTTACCTAAAAGGAAACATTCTAAATAATAAATTAAATAATACTTATAAAAAAGCACACCCCTCTGCCCCCCAACCCCTCCCCCACGCTGTCGCCAGCTCGCAAAGTCCTGAACTGGCGGAATTATTTTACAGTTATAAAAAAATGTTTTGTTTTGTTTTTTCTACCACCTCACTCCTGTTGAGCTGTAAGATGTTCAGCATACTGTGACAAATGACCCACACTAGTCGTGAATGGAGCATATACATCCTTCCTTTAATAAATGGGATGAAAAGGGCCTGCATAAACTTCTGAAGAATGCAATGAAGGGTTGTTATGAGGACAATGCTGGAAAAAAATATCGAAAAACACTTCAAGGGCAAGTCCACTAAGATGGAGTGGGAGGGTGGAGTCTAATGTGAGAATAACATTGACCTTTATGTGCTCATTTCACCAATAAGTGTACTTCACCCAATATGTCTCTCTAACCCTTTAGAGAACCAGGGAGGAGAGCCTGAGGACAATACCTGGACTTTAAACTGGCCCAAAGACAGAACAGTGGCATGGATGTGATGTGTTCCTATTCCCATTACCTACCCCTGCTCCACAAACTACAACATAATGTTGTCCCACTTTAAAGTAAATGTGTGGGTATGGCAATAGGAAGGACTGCCATTGCTGACATGTCTAATTACTAGCAAATCATTGATGTTCAGATATTACTAGCTGCGTGCTTGTTCCAAACTAGTAACTTACTAGATCAGCCTTTCTCAACTCTTCTACCCCAAAGGAACCCTTGATATCATTTTTAAGGTCTTGAGAAACCCTTGCTAAAACCAGTTCATTGGTTGTCAGTGTGAAAAATGTCCCTTCCATTGATGGCTACTGGGAAGAATGCTCTCCCTTACAATGGTGGTCAAAATGCCATCCCTAAAACATCAAAACAGTTCACTAAGTTCATTCAAGCTGGCTTTACCAAGGACCACTAACCCTAGAACTAGGCAGGCAAAATCAGATGGGAGGTCAGTGAGCTCAAGGAATCTAGCAAACATTGGAGGAGCCAAAGATTTCACGGAACCATGGTTAAGAATGGCTATACTAAAATGTGTAGCCAGGATCTAGACACCAATGCTGGAGTCTACAATGGTAGCTGCTGTATTGCTACCCACACAGGTTCACTATAAATGTATATGGCCCAAGAATCTGCTCTTACACATAGCAACCAATTATATTTTTATTTTCATATTCTGTACTGCACTGTTCTGACCTCTAGAAAGATTGCATTTAATGTGATTCTCACTAAAATCGGCACATCAGTTTTGCGGGATTATTATACTAGTAAGGAACGAATAAAACCTTTAGAGTTTGTGAATTTTTGTGATATTTGCCTTCTGTTAAGAATACTATTGTATCTTGTGTTATAAGGTTGAAAGTAGAAAAATATTAAAAAAAACTCTGTGTAACGGAACGTCTTACAGAAGCAGTCAAATATTCTTAAAGATAGGTAACACCATTAACAGCCTTTGAAATATGTATATTTTTTAAAACTCTCTTTTTGCATCTGGAATGTTTCCAACGTGCTGTGATTTTTTTTTTTTTTTATAACACAGTGCATAAAATAATGGTGTGACGTTACCCATACCAACCAATCCTAAATGTGTGTAGCCGCGTTCATGAAAGCCGGTCTCTGTTTTGGTTGATGTAGCTAACTCTACATTGTTTTCCACCATGCCATTTAGTAAAATACAATATTTTAGAGATGGAGAGGTTCCTGGATGTGTCCAGACTTTAATGGAAAAATAATACTAGGAGTCTCTTACAAATGTTTACTTGTAAGTAAACTGAAAATACCCTATGTTTCAAGGTGGTGGTAAGAACTTCCTAAGGTTATGATGGAAGTAAAAGTGTTTATGCCTGGAAAAGATGGGTTCTATAAGGTTGGTAGAGATCCTCAGAATGGTCGAACCTGATATGGATTGCCATGAGTTCAAATTAAGAAATGAACATGTTGATCCACCAAAATGATTCAACTATGAATGGATGCTGGAAGGCAGAATCATTACATTCTGACATTTCTCCAAGATTTGGTTATGGGATCAACAACCTGGGAACACCAATGGAGAGATCCCATCACCAAATGTCTTGGGAAATTAAAAGAAAATTGATTCAACTGCCCAACATTTACCAAAGACCGAAATATAATTTTTATGTGGACTAACCTTTTAAACAGTCTGGGCTGTGAACAGGTAGTCCTAAACTAGACTTCACTACCTGGTAAGTCACTGACCTAGTACAACTATGGATCTAGTAATGCTAAAATGCCTGACCTCTATACAAGGGAGGACTAGGAACTTTTGGCCTGGGAGGCAAACACAACCATCTGGCCCTATCATGGTAAAGGTGCTTTGATCTGGGCTAAAACATGCAACAAAGCAAAATGCAACAAACTCCCACAGACTGCATCATCCTATCCTGACTTGTTGTTAGGACACTAAAATACTCCCAGCTGATTCAAACCCCATTGCAGGCGCTCTCTCTTCCCTGTTGCCGTATCACTGAGCTCAGGAATGCTGCAATGTGTGGGGGTTTGAGAAGTTGCTCCTGTGATGGTGGGGGTGAGTAGTAATCAGGGCTGCTGGTAAGATAGTACAACTGGTCCTGTTGTACTGGGCCCAGGCCTCATCAGCTAAACAGGAAAGCCCAAGGCAGCTTTATTGTTTATTGTTCAATTAATAATTAGATTTTATTAGACCACACCCCTGCTCTTACTTGCTTACCAGGGCTTAAATTGTATTTCCCAGGGTCCCACAAGGTCAACAGAGGGGCCCAGGAGACTTTTTTTCAATTTATTAATAACAGTGTTATTGATAAAGTCAATAACACTGTTCTGCTGCACCCCAGGGTGGTGTAGGCAGGGTTTTTTTTTTTGGGGGGGGGGGCTTCATCAGGAAGGCTGTAAGGGGCTTCATGATTTCTAACAGCAGCCCTGGCAGTAATGACTGGGAGTGTCTTCGCAACACCCTAACAACAAGGCGGGATGGGATCTGTGGGAGTTCTTTGATCAGGCTTCCAGATGTAGAGTACATAATTAGCCTACCCTACAGCAAGGACATTATCCAACTTCAGTCACACCTGCGCAGTTTGTTTTTATTTACAGACCACCCTTACATAGGCAGCTTTTTGTTAAAGGTGAACTAACCCTTTAACACAGAGCACCTTAAAGCATGGAAACGCATAGTGTGTATGACTAAAAAAAGCTTTGCATTCTCCCAGCAATGAGCGGGTGTGCAGCTTTTTGCATTTGGTGCTACCTGATGCTGTGATCCTAGGTCTGAACGGGTAGCAGATAGCTCTGTAAGGCACAGGGGTTGTTAATGACCCCCGGTCTCGCTCTGATTTAGGTCCAGTGGAGAGAGTATCTCTACTAAGAGCTACTAATGCCCTGTACACATGATCGGACATTCCGACAACAAAATCCATGGATTTTTTCAAACGGATGTTGGCTCAAACTTGTCTTGCATACACACGGTCGCACAAAGTTGTCGGAAAATCCGATCGTTCTGAACGCAGTGACGTAAAACACGTACATCGGGACTATAAATGGGGCAGTAGCCAATAGCTTTCGTCTCTTAATTTATTCTAAGCATTCGTGGCAAGCGGTCGGAATTTACGCAAACGGATTTTGTTGTCGGAAAATTTTATAGCCTGCTTGCAAACTTTGTGTGTCGGAAATTCCGATTGAAAAAGTCCGATGGAGCCCACACACGGTCGGAATTTCCGACAACAAGCTCCAATCGCACATATTCCGTCGGAATGTCCGACCGTGTTTACAAGGCATAACTCAACTTATATTATTTGTGCATTCCCAGAGGGCAAAGGCCCCCCCCCCATGCTCAGTCTTTCTCTGCCTCCATATTGAACAGGTCAGTGACTCAGCAAGTAATGAAGAAAGGGTGAACACCCTGTTGTTTGAAGCTATAAAGATGACTTTCACATTTCTATAAAGACATGTTCCCTTTAAGATCTGCGATGGCTGAGTCAGAGACATAGCCAGAAGGGTTTTATATTACAGTGTAATTGTCATCATATTGTTATTTGTGATCTGCAAAAACAGTGCCATATATTAGAAAGCTCAAATTCTGGATGAGCATCATGGTGCCCTTGGAACTTATTTTGAATTAATCGGCAACTATGTCCAACTTTTCCAAAGAAAATAAACCGAGTTAATCTATTGACACAGTCACCCAGCTGTACACAAACTTCAGAAATGTAAGCAGAGCTTCAATAAAACGAGACAGGATGACTATGTGACACTGTATGATATATAGTATCAATTTTATAGCGACGATAACAGACAGTGTTCTCTACCCGCTCATCTGTGCTCTGTTTCTTGTGACTAGTGGCAGACATAAATCATAAGTATAGGTACGTTTCAGGTCAGGGATCCGTTTTCTAGAATCCATGCTACATAGGCAGTCTTGGTTTAAGATCGTGAAAAAAAAAATAACCGAAAAAATAGACAGAGAATGATCAAATAAAGCGATACAAAAGGGCAACGATGATGTATAAAGTCACAGAGCAACCAATCAGATTAGAGATGTCTGAATGGTTTCTATGGGTTAATGCACCTAACGCTCCTCGCAGTCTGCGCTCTTCACGCTGTACTTCAGTAAATATTTAGTGTAAATCCAGTGAGATTTGGAGATTTTTGTAGGCTTCTGTACAGGATATGTCATAAATATTTACTGAAGTCCAGAAAGATGAGTGCGGCTTTGTCTCGGCAAGGATTGAAGTTTTATTGGTTGTAAAAAGACCATGGGGTTGATTTACTAAAGGCAAGTAAATTGTGCACAATACAAAGTGTAGTTGCTTTCTGCAAGAGCAGTTGCTCCAGACCTTAGTAAATGAACAGAAGCTCTGTTGACTTCCATCATCCAATCACGTGCAAGCAAACATGCTGTTTATTTATTTTCCTTGCATGTGATTGGGTATTCCTTGCAAAGTGAAACTGTAACTCGTTCACTAAGCTACAGATCAACTGCACATGCAGAGTGCAACTACACTTTGCAGAGTGCACAATTTGCCTTTAGTAAATCATCCCTAATGTTTGCACCTAAGGCCTTGTTAATGCAGTGTGTTCTACAGCAAACCTCTGTGCAAAGGCCAGTGTTTACCCACACGGGGATACACATGTGTTCTGTGCATCCCTAAGCAGGCAATCCCATTCATGTCAATTGGGCTGCAGTGGCTGCACGGACACAGCCGCTGCTCCCAATTTGACACACCCCAATGCAGAGAGTGTGCGGGTAAACACGGCCCTGACGCGGGTGTGTGCCGTAGTGAACGAGGCCTAACTCCTGCAGCAGTGTTCCCGTATCCTTTGTAGATTATAAATTAACTAATGCACCTCATACCTCATCATTGGTTTTCACACCAATAGTTTGCACTGTGCTGTAAAATTCATTCTACGATTCAAACAAAAAAAAAAAGATCACAGTGGGCACAGTAACCTATCAAAAGCTTTCCAAGGCCTACAATGATCTGCTGAAAGCTGGATTTTAATTGGTTACTGTAGGATGTCGTAGGCCATTTGTGGTGAAGCCAATCTACAAAACCTATCATGTATCAGTAGATTTGCATGACTAAAGCTGACCATTCGCAACTCGAATATCAGCCGATTCCTGTGAATCAGCTAATATGTGAGTCGTCGGTGGCCCTGCCGACACCACATAGGCCAACAAACTTCAACTGAGAAATCAAAGGTGCTGGGTAGAAAAAAAATGGGCCAATCAGCTCCAGTCACTGTGCAGGTATTCTGACAGCTGCGGGTTCCAGCTACCAATAACCACCAGGGGAGAATCCTCCATCCTCGCTGTTAGAGAATCTATGAATTTCTCACGTTGAGCCCAGCTGACGTGGATGGCAAGCTCAAAAGCTTGCTCACAGAGGTCCGTATTGTATCAGTTTTCAGTACACAAAAATTCAGCACTGCTAAATGTTAACTAATGGGGCTTGCACACTAGATCCAGTGTAAAATGTGCCTATATTAATTTGCTATAGAGAAATGGGCATATCACACGTTCACTTTAAGCTGTCATAAGGCAAAAACACAGCCAAACCACTTATGGAAATACAAGGTTTGACTTTGTAACTGCATTTTCTTGTACTGAATACAAGGCTTTGTATAGGCTTTGGGGCTCCCCCTGCTTAAGTTCCCAACTCTATCCCCCAACCACGGGGGTCTTGCATTCTGCAGCCAAAGATGCCTTAGTCTTACTGCTGCAATTTTCAAACATTATTGAAAAACCCAACAGGGGAAGTAAGACTCTTCTATAAAGGCCACAGTAGGTAGCTAGAGCTGGGAACTCTGGCATGATGATCTTTTTTTTTTGTGAAGCCCTGGTCATTAACCTAGAACCACAATAGCAGTTTGGATTGAACAGATCCTTTATCCTATCGTCAATATTTTTTTCCCTTTTACAGCTAGGAAAGCAGTCAGTATGGCATATCAGCGTTCCTGAATTTTGTCTTTCAGAAAATGTGGCCTTTGCACCAAACTCCCTCCAGACGTTTCCAGGGAAAATAAAAATGATTCGATGAAAGAGTTCTCGGAGTAACAAATTATTCCTGGATGCCATGAGGATTCTCGATGTAATAAATCCATGGTTATTTCCTGTGTGGTCTGTGCGGATGTTTTCACTGGTGAGATTTAATACACGGGTATGCTGCAATGCTCCTAGATGTCCCATTAACCCCTTTGCTGCCGCTGAGGAGCTAAAAGTTCATTGCTCTGCAATGTTTTTCCAGGCTCCGGAGGCAGCGAAAAGAGCCAAGTCCAAGCTCAGAAAGCAGAGCCTGTGATAGCGTTGAGCTGCTTCATCAAACCCTCCAGACTGGCCATTTGTTCACTTAAATCGTCCTGTTCGTATACCTGTGGGGTGAACAAAAACTCCAGTTAATAGTTAAATAGAAGGTAATGTGGGAAAAAAACAGCAATTATGGCATTTTAGATAATAATACAGTCACTGCTAATTTTTTTATCATATACCTTGGTGCTCTCAGAGCCACCAAACCCAGGAGTGCTCGGAAGGCAGAAAAGTATTACTAAATATAATCGTATAGCCTTCTAATCACATATCACACTGCCCACTTTCCTACCTTAACTATCAAGAGAGGCAAGCAATTTCCCATAAGACTTTTCAAGGCAGTAGTAATAGTATATATTAGACTTTCTCAACCTTTTTAACACAGGGGCAAAAATTACTATATCTACAACTCATGATACATTAGTGTGATGGTCAGTGGGAAGAATGCCCCTTACAATTGTTGTCATTGGAAAGAAATACCCCCTTACAGATAGCTAAAAATCTCAATGGTGTCAGTGGGAACTTATCTGTGAGGGAGAAATGGCTCAAAAAATGCCCAGCACGCTCTGGATGAACCCTAGGGTTTCTTGGAACCCTGGTATATATAGTAAAAAATGACAATAACTTTATTTACAAATAAGTATTGCAACTCATAAAGGCATACCATACACTATATTGTCAAAAGTATTGGGATGCCTGCCTTTACAAACTCGCTCATCCATGTCTTTATGGACATTGCTTTGTGCACTGGTCCAAATCATTTGGTGGAGGGGGGATTATGGTGTGGGGTTGTTTTTTAGAGGTTGGGCTTGGCCCCTTAGTTCCAGCGAAGGGGAACTCTTAAGGCGTCAGCATACCAAGACATTTTGGACCCCTTCCTGTTCTAACATGACTGTACACTTACACAGGACCCCCTCCTCATCCCCCCCGTCCCACTGACCTGGTGTACGGCGGTCTCCCATTCTGAGCCCTACTATAGCCGCCTCACTGGATCGAGGCTTAGAAATCCCCTCTGCATTCTCTCTACTTCTTCCCCGCTGACAGGACGGGCTACGCGGGATCAGATTGGTCGGCGCCGCCCATGTGATGGCACCGACCAATTAGAATGCTCCGAAACGTCCCTCCTGACGGAGGACATTTTGGAGATTGAGCTGCTGGGATTTCTAAGCCGGTGAGGCGGCTATAACAGGGGTCAGAACGGGAGATCGCCACGCAACAGGTAAGCGGGACAGGAAGGGGGGGGGGGGTGAGGAGGGGGTCCTGTGTAAGTTCACCTTACAGATTTTTCTGTAAAGGTGAACTTACCCTTTAAGCAAAATACAGCATGTCACAGAGATACCCAAAGAACATCTTCACTAGGGAAAATCATATGATGCTTATGCATTGCAAAGTCATCCCCAAAGGGGAATACATCCAACACATTTCAAGATAATGACTCTTTCCTCTTCCTAAGAAAAGTATAGCTGATGATGGACATAGGAGCTGTTGACAAAGATAATCAGCCAAAATTACAATCAAAAGCAATCAATGGTCTGAAAGTGTCTCATCAACCACCACCATCCACCAAGAGTGGAACCAATCCCGCCCCGGGACAACATTATGGTTACTAAGCTAAGTGAAAATCCACTTTGAAAAGTGATCACACTCTACTCCCTTAATGAATGAACCCCAATGTGTGGATCTTTATATACCATGAGTAACTAGAGCAACTCTAACACTAAAATAAAAATAGTAAAAAAAAATATATGTGCCCCTTGCTAAGATATATTTAATACCTTTCCTGCTCCCTGGACTGCCAGTTGTCGCTGTACTACAGAGAAGCCACTGTTGGAAGAATCTACTAAATTTGAAACTTCCAGGTGTGTCTGGTCCCCTACCAAGCACAATGGTTCCTACTGCATGTCCCTATGTCACTACAGCATGTAATTGAAATGTAATGGCATGTCCTATATAATCTCCATAATCAATTAAAATCTAACTGTGTACAAGTGTACTTTAAATATGTGATAAGTGCAAAAAAAATAAAAAAATAAAAAGGAATAGGAAACGGGAGGAAAAACGAAACCGAAAAGAACACAGATTGAGAATAGGGGAATGCGCTCTTACACTGGCTGGGTCATCTGTATGTTTGTGGCTTTCCTCTGACACTTCTGGGGCTGTTGGGACTGAAACTGGGAGAAGTGGGGATCTTGCCTTTCCTGCCAGCCCCAACGATGCTGTCTTTACTTGTGGCTTAGGTAGGCTGGACCCTAAAAACAGAAGAGAACAGACATTATATTAAAATTCAGCATCAATAGAAACTTTACATATAGGACTGTTCCTGGTAAAGTAACCTTCAGTATGACTGGATCCAGCAATTGAAGCACCTTCTAATGTGTGTCATAAATCATAGTTACAGCCAGCATCATTTATCAATATCTTTGAAGATGGCCTGTCTGTGTTGCCTGTAACAACCATAAAATCATTATTTTTTAATACACCTATGTAGCAGAAAAATATCTCAGCAGTGACTTAAGGTTTGGGTTGGGATTTAGAGTTAGGGTTCTTTAAATCCTCCTTATTGATTTTAGGTAAAGGGTTAAGGTTAGGTTGAGTGTTAAAAAGGAAGTAAACTCTGATGGGTCTTACTTCCTCTTTATTCCCATGCAAAGTAAAAGCATAATGGGCTAGTATGCATCGCATACTAGCCCATTATGTTGCACTTACTTGCAAACAAAGCCTGTAATGTCCCAGAGGTCCCCGCTGGTGGCCATGTCCATCTTCACCCCTCTTCCTCAGGCTCCTGACTGGCTGTAGGACTCAGGCTCTGTGACTGGCCGGAGTCGCGTGATGTCACTCCCACGCAAGTGCGCGGGAGCCAACGGTCACAGCACGGACCCTATAGAAATGTCATTTTCTTCAGTGTGCATGCACTGATGACGTCGGCATATATGGTGAATATCTTCTAAACCATGCAGGTTTAGGAGATATTTCCAGTACCTACAGTTAAGCCTTATTACAGGCTTACCTGTAGGTAAAAGTGGTGTGTAAGGGTTTACAACCACTTTAAGGGTTATGTAGTCCATAAAGTAAGAGTAAGGTGCTACTACCTTGGAGTGTGAGAAATTCCTCTAGAGCTGCCGGGTACAAGATGAGCAGTCGCATGGCTACAAGCACAATTAGTAGAAGAAGACAATCCGCAACTCCATACATGCTGTACTACAAGCTTTTATGGAGTAGCAATACATTTGAATAGAGTTAGGAGCATGTATGGAGTTGCGGATTGTCTTCCTCTATTAAGGGTTATGTAGTGGGGGATGATTAAATGTTAAGGATGAATTTATTGAATTAGGATAAGGGTTAAGGTGAGGGTGAGGTTAAAGCCGCGTACGCACGAGCGGAATGTCAGACAGAAAAAGTCAGACGGAACACACGATCGTGTGTGTGCCTCATCGGACTTTTTTTTTGAAAATTCTGACGGACCTAGAAATGGAACATGTTCTAAATATTTCCGACGGGACCAATTCCTTTCGGGAAAACAGCTCGTTGTATGCTGTTCCGACGTACCAAAAACGACACATGCTCTGAAGCAAGTACGAGACGGAAGCTATTGGCTACTGGCTAATGGACTTCCTTTTTCTAGTCCCGTTGTACGTGCTGTACGTCACCGTGTTCTGGACGGTCGGACTTTGGTCGGACTTTGGGCTGCCCGTATGTGGGCAAGACCGCTTGAATGGAATTCTGTCGGAGTTACGTCGGAGAAACCTTCCGAGTTTATTCCGACGGCAAAACCGGTCATGTGTACGCGGCATAAGGGTTCAAATTAAGTGTTAAGGGTTGGTTTCAAGGATAAATGTGTGTGGGATAATCTGAAGAATTTGTTCAAGTTTGAGGGTATGAGCAAAGGGAGGGTAAAGTTTTAAGTCAAGTTTTAGCATTCGATAAGGGAAAACCTAATGCCGCGTACACACGAGCGGACTTTACGGCGGACTTTGCCCGGCGGACTGGATTTCGTCGGACAATTCGATGTGTGTGGGCTCCAGCGGACTTTGTTTGCTCAAAAGTTGGACGGACTTAGATTTGAAACTTGTTTAAAATTTATCCGTTGAAATCGAGTCCGGTCGAAAAGTCCGCCGTCTGTATGCTAGTTCGACGGACAAAAAGCCACGCTAGGGCAGCTATTGGCTACTGGCTATGAACTTCCTTGTTTTAGTCCGGTCGTACGTCATCACGTACGAATTCGACGGACTTTGGTGGATTGTGTGTAGGCAAGTCCGTTCATTCAGAAAGTCAGTCGGAAAGTACGTAGAAAAGTCCGCCGGGCAAAGTCCGCCGTAAAGTCCGCTCGTGTGTACGCGGCATTAGTGTCAGGGTCACCCGAAAAGCAAGATTTAGGTTAGTAATCGGAGTGTGTGGGGTGCTTCACTAACACTGTTGGGTTCTTGGTGCTAAACTGCATTGTGCCTCTACAAAGAGAACAGGGTCAGTCTATGTCACCCCTTTGAGAGAGCGGAGTCAGTTTGGGTGACATGGCCATTCTAAATTCGACAATCTCTCTCTATCCCAACATTTTTTCTTGTTGATCAGTTTGCATGGATTTGCCCTTTAAATTCAACCTTCTCTTAGATGCTATAACAGTAAATTTGATGTGTTTTTTATTTTCTCATTCTACTAATTGACAGTCAATTACTTTAACTCAGTGCTATCCAATGATATAAATATCATACAAGGTGTTGATTCCACCACTGAAAGCTCAGTTTATATAATTGCATCCAAATATCTTACTGCAAAGAGATTAAAATATGACCGCTTAGCATTTTAGATGACAGTCATCTTCTTAATTATGCCCTTACCCTTTCACTACGAGGCAGAAAATGGTTCTTAATCGCTTTTTATTTCCTCACACCCAGATATGATGCTGGGTCAACAATCTTGGAGGCATGTGATGAATTTTAAACCCAATGTACAGTGCGAAAGACTCAACACTTTAAATAACACAACAATGTATAATGGTGTCATTTCTGTGGTTTCTGGAAGAGACAGAAGTCTGCGACTCTCTTGTTCTTAGGAGATACAATACAGAAAAAAATGCTGGTTATTAACTCTCATCTTCCAGAAAAATGAAATGTCATCATGTAGAAGAGGCTGAAAGTAAAGAGAATTAATTGAACTTGTGATGCCGATCGTGCGCCAAGAACGCTTGCTCGTCATCCCAAGTAATTACCAGAAGCATGATAGCGAGCAGTGGGAGGTGGAACGGGGAATAAATACATAATGAGATTGTGTTGCCATTTGATCCAAAGACTGTAGGTTGCCAATATATTACATCCAATTCTTGGAGACAATTCCAATCTGCCAATGATTGTGATAACAAACACAGCCTGAGCTCCTGGTTACTTACACTGCAGTCAGAAGCGAGACCAGCTTGGTAATTTTGATAGCAAAATTATAGCTTTTAAGTGCCCATAGAGTTCTAAATTTTTGCAGTCTGGAAAATGTAAAGCTGATGCCATTCCTCTGCTATGCCAGCTATTATTAACCAGTTCGTAGAGGTTGTTGTAAGCACTTTTTTGTTTCCTTTCTTATGTCACAGCTCTGTAGCAATCCCTAGATAACAGCTGTGACAACTCTGTGTAAAGCCCCTAAGCAAATGATGGAGGATAGGAGGGGTGAGCCCAAACTTAAAGTGTTACTAAACCCAGGAGCCTGCATTCATTATATCTGGTCTCCCACAGTACACAGAACATGGAAATGCAATTATTTTAGTAAATACAAACGGCTAAATAGCTTTTTTTTACCATCAATATATAGCAGTCTTGTGACTTCTATCAATGTCTGGTTAAAGCTTTTAGGTGGCATTTTTATTCTACTCGGACTGTCCTATGAGGCTACATGACCCCTGACCCCCTGTCTGAACAGTGCTGCTGATTGGCCCTGTGCTGATCTCATGCACTCTCTCAAGAAAAAACAAAAACTCTCTAGCAATACACACCAAACTGAGCATGTGCAGCTTACCCCCAAGGCTCTGTTCTAACAGGCAATGGGTCAGGGACAGTGGAAGAAGGGAAGAATCAGAGAAGACACGATCAAACATCCTTTTTACAAAATGCAGAGGATAAACCCTTTATGCCGCGTACACACGACCGGACTTTCCGGCAGAAAAGGTCAGACAGAATCATTCCATCGGACATTCCGATCGTGTGTGGGCTTCATCTGACTTTTTCTTTCTAAAGTTCTGACGGAACTAGAGGTAGAACATGTTTCAAATCTTTCCGACGGACTCAATTCCTATCAGGAAAACCATTCGTCTGTATGCTAGTCCGACGGACCAAAAACGATGCAAGGGCAGCTATTGGCTACTGGCTATTGAACTTCTTTTTTCTAGTCCCCTCGTACGTCATCACAGGCAAGTCCGTTTCAGCGGAACTCCGTCGGAAAGACCGTCAGAGTCTACTCTGACGGAAAGTCCAGTCGTGGGTACACGGCATTAGGTTCCACAGTGCGTTAAACAAGCATGCTTTACTGCATATACAGACTGATTTTACTGTTGTGGGTTTAGTAATACTTAAAAAAAAAAACTGTAAAAAAATAAATAAGAACCTAAGAACCCAATATATGTGTAGCAGAGGGTGGAGCCAAGTCAAATAAATAGGTGAAGTTCCTACAGGGTTAAATCTAATTATACTATTTTCTTTAGATCTACCAACAAGTATGCAGAACAAGGGCCTGTATAATTGGAAACAGATAGATTGGATAGGGTAGGTCCTAATATTACACAATTTTGGTAGGCCTAAAGCTGATTGTACAGAGATAGTAGGGTCTTTTTTGGTTAGCATTAAAATCTAAAATTGTTTTAAATGGTGCCCCAAGAACTATAAAATAAATTAAAAAAAGGGAAAAAAAAACAACTATTGCTGCAATAGTCCTCTTCTCTCCAGCACTGTTCTTCACAGTAATTCATCTCCTCCAGATCAAAGAATATTTAAAAACAGGCAGGATCCAGATGAGCAAAAGTTTCACTGGTCCAATCAGGTAACAGGTGTACCGACTCACTCGGTTTTGGGTGGAGTTCTCCTTTACAACAAAGGAAATCGGCAAAAATAGGACAGTGGAAGAAAGAAGAACCCAAATGTTGTTCTTGGCTCCAAACAACCACCACCAGATGTTGTACGACATCCAGCACTTACAGATTTTCCCACACTTCTTGCCTGATGAAGCTGTTGTCACAAAGCCCCAGAAAACAGTAAAAATCCAAAAGTGGTTCTAATCCTAACTCAATCCAAAAACTATTGTAGCAAGATCCCAGGCCTCCTTTGGTCTAATGAGAACCTGCAGGGCCAAGAACTGCTGACATCCTTCTGTGTAGAGTAGATTACAAGGCATAGTGGGTGTAATGCAAGATAGATTCATGGGCGCCGGGCACTTCTTGAATTCAAAGAGATTTTATTTCTCTTGAACAGAACTGTGGAGAGAGGGTTTAGGGCCAGGACACCCTTAGGTAGTTGCAATGTTAATTGTCAGACTCCGAGACTTCTACAGGTAGACAGCCATGCAGGGAAAGGCATCCAGCAAGACACAACATCTGCGAAGAAATGCTGTCTCCTATGGCAACAGTCTTGGAACAGTTCCTAACACAAGTAATGAATTCCTTTACTTTTCTACAATCACTTCTTGCAGGTTCTCAACCCACTGAGCTCCCAGTCTCTCTCTCTCTCTAGACTTGCTCATTCACTGCCAGTCTGCCACTAAATCCCATGAGCTCTTCCAATCTTCACTTTAGTATCTTCTCAAGCGTCACCCCCTAGCTTGGCACTCCAGATACTTCTCAAGCTTCACCCCACTGGCCTGCTCGGTCCCTGGCTTGACACACAAGGCTGTTCTGCAAGCGTCACCTCCGCTGGCTGGGTCCCTGGCTTGACACCTGCTGAAGTTTCCCAATTCTTCACCGTCCCCAGGTGGTGAGAATGCTTCCCCAGTACTTGCTTCAGCTACTCACGGTGGTCCCTGGTAACAAGGTGGATGATCCCTTAGTGGCGACAGCTTCCCCTCTACCTTTGACCACGTCAGGTCAAAGCCGGCAGAAACGTCACTTTTGGTTGGACTGCAAGCCGCAATCCCAACCCTACCCTGCTCTCTTGCTTCTGGATAGGCCCTCAGACATCCTAACAGCCAAATGTGCCTGGGATAGGCCCAAACTCCAGCCTAGCATCCTGGGCAGTACAACACACGTCCACCCAGACAGCCGTCCAGGTGGCACAGAACACTGATCATCTGACTTCACCCAAATATATAGGTTCTCCCAGCAGGCCAAGGGATTTAGGAAAACCCCTGCCCATTGGCTGAGATACCCCATATACTCCTAATCTGTCCTTGCTTTGCCCTTGTCTTATCTAATGTCACCAGGTACCTGGCCACCTAGCGGCAGAAGGAGGAATTGCAGCAATTCCAGACTCAGGGTAAACGCAATTGATCACTAACAATGAGCCAAGGTAACTACACCTGGCAGGTAAATTTAGGAGCAACCCTGCCTAAAAATCAGAGTGTTACACTAAAAAAAAGGTGTTGACACTAAGTAATGTTACTGTAATTACTTGATATCTATCTTTATTTCCTTGCATGTCATTATTCATTCTATAAGCCACTTTGGCACTACAGCAGAGCTCAATGAGCTAAGGGGACAATAAAATAAAATTGTAGAGCTTAGAAATATTGGTGTCACCCTCTAGTAGCATGACAAAATTGTGTAAATAAGTGTCTGTAAAATAGGTTAAAATATGTATATAAAATATAAAATATGTGCATATTTTAAAATATAACCCCAATAAACTTTTTTTTAAGATTATTTAAAGTTGAATAGGTGGAATTTACGTTTAAACAAACACTGCTATCAAACCTTAAACTCAACAATTGGATTGTCCTTGGCCTATGGTCCCCAGACATTGACAAATAACCTCCTTGGAGTCCTGTATATAACCCCGTGCTCTCGGCTTTAACAATGTCCCCCGTTGTTTCATTAACAAAATGTTCTTGCGGTGCCCACAGTGACACCTTGCACAATAAGCACAATTCGAACAATGCAAAGAATTTCTAAAACATTTCCATTTCCAGCCCATGCTTGTCTCAGTTTCAGGATGAGCCATGGTACCGGCTTGTATTAATCTTGCTGGAGTTAACATGGATTTGCAGCTGTGTAATTATAAATAATGAGGGCATGCCGGCGACCATGGTGGCTGTATGGTGCTCCCATGGAGAAAAAAAAAAGAACAGGGAGCCGAAGTGAAATTTCTATTTTGCCAGTTTCCAAAGGATCGTGTTTATGTATGTAGTTATTCTGAGAAATAAACATAAATAAATATCATCAGCTCTTTAGGGGAACAGCTGTTCACGCTATAAGACTTGAGTCAGCAGCGAAAATACAATTCCCCCTGCATTTCTCTTAGTAAATTTAACCACAAATGCCCAGGGGTGACCAGAAAGGGGTCAAAAATAAACAATATGATATCACAGTATGTACATATTGTAATTGACGCTGCCCCTTCTAACCCAACTGCCATAGGCACTGACCCACATGTGGGATTATAATGTAACCCTGGTTGTGGGAGAGCTCTCTGAATTTCAGTTTTTTCAAAGAACAGCCGCCACCTCTAAAGTTGCTGCCCTAGGCACTGGCCCACATACTACTAAAAAAAAAAAAAAAAAAAAACACCAGCAGAATGATTGGTATACTTTCCAATGTTTATATAGTAGTACTTTAATTGTAATTGCAATATTGACCCCTTAGTCATAGGGTCCTTTCCAAGGATAGCTGTACCTTTCTTTCAACTTTTGCTAAATCTGTCCCAAATCCTGAGCTAAACTGTGCTAACCCTCCCTTTCTCCTCAGTTTATGACCTACTTTAATCCCAGAGCTGTAACCTCTTCTGGTTCTTACAGCCTGTTCTGATGAAAATCTCTTTATGACTGGCCAGTCTATTCATTTTATTGTACACACATATCGAAGATCTCTGGTCTCAGTATACGACTCTAGAGGAGGCCACAACTCTGAAATGAACCACTTCAGCCCCAAGCCTCTTTTTGAGATTTGTTGTTTACAAGTTAAAATCAGGGTTTTTTTTGCTAGTAAATTACTTTGAACCCCCAAACATTATATATTTTTTTTCAGACACCTTAGAGCAGGGGTAGGCAACCTCGGCCCTCCAGATGTTTTGGAACTAAAAGTTCCATGAGACATTGCAAGACCCTGACAATCACAGGCATGACTCCTAGAGGCAGAGGTATGATGGGATTTGTACTGATATACAATGATGGGATTTGTAGTTTCACCACAGCTGGAGGGCCGAGGTTGCCTACCCCTGCCATAGAAAATAAAATGGCGGTCATTGCAATACTTTATGTCACACCGTATTTGCAACATTTCTACAGGTCACCAGTTTTGAGTTACAGAGGGGGTCTAGGGCTAGAATTATTGTTCTTGCTTTAACGATCGTGGCGATACCTCACATGTGTGGTTTGAACACCGTTTTCATATGCGGGCGCGACTTACGTATGGGCGCAAGCTCGGCGGGACGAGGCGCTTTAAAACATTTTGTTTTCCTTATTTATTTTACCTTTTATTTTTTATTTTTACACTGTCCTTTTAAAAAAAAAAAAATTGGGTCACTTTTATTCCTATTGCAAGGAATGTAAACATACCTTGTAATGGAAAAAAAGCATGACAGGACCTCCTAAATGTGAGATCTGGGGTCAAAAAGACGGATGTGGGCAGGAACGGTGATCGGCATGGCAGGGGGGGGCAGTTACTGGAACCGATCCCCTCTATGGCTCTCTCTGCAGCAGCTGAAAGCTGGCTTCTTCTCCTCTTCCTGTCACTGGCTTTCAGCTGCTGCAGAGAAGGCCAAACAGTGGAATGGTTCCAGTAATTGCCCCCCCCCCCACCGCACCCATTACCCTCCCAGTGCACCACATTTTCCCTCAGTTGCCCAGGAGTTTAACCCCCCCCCCCCCCCCCTTGCAGTGCTGACAGATTTCTTCCTATCTTTCCCACCAGCAGCTGCAAGTCCATATTATGATCCTTTAGGATGGAGAGTGTGGGAAGGTCCGGTAAATATGTCACATTTTCCAGCCCCTTCCTTTCCTGCATGAACACAATGAGTGATCAGTATTGATCACGTACTGTGTTCACTCATAACTGAAGCATAGTAAACTGGGGGTTTCTTTTGATGGGGGGGGGGGGCTGTCAGGTTGACTGTATGGGGCCCTGTACACTGGTGTGTTTTTTTTTAATCTCTTTTCACTGTCTTTTCATCCTTTTTTTAATCTTCGAGCTGCTGATCTCATCCAGCCTTTTCCAGCCATTCCTTGTCTACAAGTGCATTGCTCCAGCATCGGCTGCATACCATTGCTCAGGACTGGTTTCCTGGTAGTGAGAACAGTGGACCATCCCTGTGCAATGTGCGTTGGCATGTTACTTGTAGTTACTACCAGGACCACATGTGACAGAACAGGAACACAATTGGGAAACTGCTGTCACCCCATAACAGGAAGTGCCTGAACAAAGATCCTCTTTGAAGGATCTCCCATTACTCTTTAAACAAAGGCATCTGATTTTAAAAAACTGGAAAACAAGATTGGAAGCAACGTTTGAAATGACATGTTAGGTTTGGATCAACTTTAAGGTAAGTGCAACCCTGCCGCTATACTGCAATACAAACCTGTGAAACTAAGTTGTTTTGTTTTATAAACTGCTACCCATCCTGCAAAGTTTCCTGCTAAATATGGAATAAACCCCATGCCGCATAATTCATAATTACCATATTTTCCTTCCTGGCAAATGACAGGAGATAACCTTGTGGTTTGTCACTAACACCTTACAATTTCCTCAGCTTTTGTGATGAGACGTTATCAGCACTGATGACGGCTCAACCTATTAAATATTGATATTCCAAATTGATTTCTGTGGAAGGAATAAGACGGGTCTGAAAAAAGGTGACATCTGCTGAGGATTTAACGTATATTTGCCCTGACAAAATATATCGGTTTCCCTTCTGCTTCCGCATTTAGATGGAGGCAGCTTTAGAAATGAAAACCGACCAATTTCTGTTTATTCAAAACCTTCCTTTTCGAAGACTGGAAGATCTAATTAACTTCTTTTCATTTGTATGCTTCAGCGCCCGCTGATCCTTTACATACCCGGCACTCTAAAGCAGAGATGCATAAAGCGCCTTCGCAGATAAACTATTCTGGAATCTAAACTAACGATTTGGAAAAATGGTGCTGCTCTTAACTGTTATCGTCAGATTCCC
Organism: Lithobates septentrionalis; assembly: GCA_037952835.1. Classification (NCBI taxonomy): domain Eukaryota; kingdom Metazoa; phylum Chordata; class Amphibia; order Anura; family Ranidae; genus Lithobates; species Lithobates septentrionalis. The sequence goes on along the minus strand of JBBDGP010000072.1, from coordinate 760,647 downwards.
ACAGGGTTACAAAAATTCTATTTTACTTTTCATATAAAGAAAAAAAACCTAAAAGATAGTTGTTGTGCCTTATCAGTTATGTGGCATTCAATGGATAGTACTACATCAAGGGCAGTCATGGAAGGAGAGAGGGGAGGCATTCCTCGGGGTACAATAATCCTGCAACTGCAATAGTCCCAGTGGTCCTATGGATGGGTACTAGGGGTTGTTGATGCGTGTTACTAGAAAGGCTGTGCAGCATGTACCTTAAGGTACTATATCACCCAATCACCATATCTCCCAATCTCCCAGCGAGTTAAATTAAAAATACTAACCACAACATACAAAGCCATTCACAACTCTGCCCCGAGCTACATCACCAATCTTGTCTCCAAATATAACCCAAATCGTCCTCTCCGCTCTTCTCAAGACCTCCTACTCTCAAGCTCTCTCATCTCCTCCTCCCATACTCATCTCCAGGATTTCTCTAGAGCCTCTCCCATCCTCTGGAACTCTGTACCTCCAGGCGATCTACCTTCAGGCGATCCCTGAAAACTCATCTCTTCAGGAAAGCCTATCAAGTCTCCAACTAATCTTCTACCCCTTCCATCAGCTCATTCCCCACAGTTACAACCTTTTGTACCACCTACCCCACCCTATTAGATTGTAAGCTCTTCTGAGCAGGGCCCTCTTAATCCTCTTGTATTTTATTGTATTTAAACTGTATTGTTTCCTTTCTATATTGTAAAGTGCTGCGTAAACTGTTGGTGCTATATAAATCCTGTATAATAATAATAATATCAGGTCTATATGAGCAAACATAGTTACATAGTTAGTCAGGTTGAAAAAAGACACAAGTCCATCCAGTTCAACCATAAAAAATAAAAAAAAAAAATCGTACAATCCAATATACCCAATACTATACCCACAGTTGATCAAGAGGAAGGCAAAAAACCCCAGCAGAGCATGCTCCAATTTGCTACAGCAGGGGAAAAAATTCCTTCCTGATCCCAGAGAGGCAATCGGATTTTCCCTGGATCAACTTTACCTATAAATGTCAGTACCCAGTTATATTATGTACATTTAGGAAAGTATCCAGGCCTTTCTTAAAGCAATCTACTGAGCTGGACAGAACCACCTCTGGAGGGAGTCTATTCCACATTTTCACAGCTCTTACTGTGAAGAAACCTTTCCGTATTTGGAGATGAAATCTCTTTTCCTCCAGTCGTAAAGAGTGCCCCCTTGTCCTCTGTGTTGACCGTAAAGTGAATAACTCAACACCAAGTTCACTATAGGGACCCCTTATATATTTGAACATGTTGATCATATCCCCCTTATTCTCCTCTTCTCAAGAGTGAACAAATTCAGTTCCTCTAATCTTTCCTCATAGCTGAGCTCCTCCATGCCTCTTATCAGTTTGGTTGCCCTTCTCTGCACTTTCTTCAGTTCCCCGATATCCTTTTTGAGAACTGGTGCCCAAAACTGAACTGCATATTCCAGATGAGGTCTTACTAATGATTTGTACCGGGGCAAAATGATATCTCTCTCTCTGGAGTCCATACCTCTCTTAATACAAGAAAGGACTTTGCTCGCTTTGGAAACCGCAGCTTGACATTGCATGTTATTATTGAGCTTATGATCTACCAAAACCCCCAGATCCTTCTCCACCACGGTGCGACTGTAAAGAATACAGCTGGATAAGGTAGAGTTACCAAGGCTGGAGGTGTCTTTGTAAGCTCCAGTGGTCCTATGGATTGGGACTAGGGGTTATTGGTACATGTTTCTGCATAGGTTGTGTAGAGAGCACCTAGAGAACCTATATATAATGTATATGAGTAGCCTACTGTGGCTGTAAAGATTCAAGCTGAAAGAGGCAGGTGTAGCAAGGCTGGAGGTGTTTGTATAGACTGCAATGGTCCTGTGGATAGAGTTTTTTTTGGTGTGTGTTACTGTATCGGCAGAGAGTGCCTAAAGGGCTTATATGAGATATATATCAGTATCCTTCTTTGATGGTAAACATTCTAACTAGAAGAGGCAGAGTTAGCCAGACTAAAAGTGTCTGTATAAGCCCAAGTGATCCTACAACTAAGGATTAGAGTTTCTGTTATAGATCACACAGAGTGTGCCCAGAGGGCCTATATTGGATATATTTGAGTATCTTGCTGTGACTGTAATGAATGCTGCTGGAAGAGCAGCATTAGTAAGGCTTGAGGCGTCTCTATATTCTCCAGTGGTCCTGTTGACCTGTGGTCCTGTGGAGAAAGAACTTAGCAGTACAGACATGTAGAAAGAAATACAGTAGGGTATTATCAGTATACAAAAGTCCTACCGTCGTTCTGCATTAGCCCTGGTGGCCCTATAGAAGGGGATTAGATTCAATTGGGGTGTGATACTATAGGCTGTGCAGAGTGTGCCTGGGGTGAACGATATACGGTGGATGTGAGTAGCCTGCTCTGGCTGTAAAGATTCTAGCTGGAACAGGCAGATTTAGCAGGGCTGATGGTGTCCGTATAGGCCCCAAAGGCCCAATGGATAAGGACTAGAGTTTTGTGCAGTGTGCTACTGAACAGGCTGTGCAGAGTGTGCCCAGAGGGCCTATATGGGATATATGCGAGTATCCTGTGACTGTAAAGACTGCTGCTGGAAGAGCAGCGTTATGTATATAGTTTTCAGTGGTCCAGTGAATGGAAAACCTAGCAGTACAGGCATGTAGAAGGAAATATGAAAGGGTTTCCTTAGTATATAAAAGTCCTACTGCTGTTCTACAAAAGCCCTGGTGACCCTATGGAAGGGGATTAAAGGCTTTTTTGGTGTGTGCTACTGCAAAGGCTAAGTAGAGTATGCATGAAGGGTATAGTTGATGTAGCACCCTCTACCTTTAGGTAGGTGCTAGAGTAGTGGGTTTTTGTGTATAACGCCAGTGCAGGTAAATTTAGGCAGGACTAGCTGTGAGCTAGGCCTGTTAGTTTTGATCTGGGGGCAGGGGAGTGGTTTAGTGTAGCAGCAGGTGACTGACATGTGCCTCAGCTCTTGGGCGCCTTCTCTGTTTCCAGTGAGAATGTTCTGGAAAAGAGGCAGGGCAAAGTTCTGGAGTGACATGGGGTGTATTTGGGAGCCCTGACCAATCCCCAACTAGGATTGGCAGGGGGCAGGCCTCCTATATATGCCCATGGTCAGCCTGTTGTGGGAGGAGTTGTCGGGTTGTCGGGTGGAAGAACTGAATGATGGAGTGTCATGGACTGAGGGAACCCCCTTTCTGGGGGGGGGGGTGAATTTAGGCCTGGAGCTCGGGAGCTAGGAGGGAGCCTTTCTTTACACGGTCATTGAGAGGTGTCCTGGAATAGGAGCAGGGGGAGGACAGTTGAGAGCACTGCTGGACAAGTCATTCAGGAGGGATCCATGCCGGGGTCGGTGAGTGAGAAGCACAGTGAGAAGCTCTTGAAGAGACATGCCGGGATTGGATGTGGAGCCAGAGGGAGAGACTCTGGTGTTGTTGAAGTTAAGTCGCTGCAGCCAGGAGGGTTGACAGGACTTGCATCGGATGTGCTGGGAACAGTAGTCCACCAAGGATCAGTTAGCACAATTATATTCTTCATCTAAAATGGTTGCTACTAGGAAAATGTTAGGACTTATTCAGAGTGAGGCCTAGCCATGTGCTAACGGTGACAGAAATCTGGAACTGGACAGTAAGAGAAGCAAGTGATCTCAAGTAGTGTGCTGGAGGAGATGTGAAGTAGCAGAGACTGTCAGTTTAGATTCAACTACATTTATTTCCAATACTAAAGATTCATCATTTGGGCATCACATGTCCTTTTTCCCCATCCAAGTTTAATCCCCTAATAAAAAAAACAAAAACAAGCAAGAGACTGTTCATTGTCTGGGAAAGTGTGCCTACAATGGATGTCTGACCAGCAGGGTGATGTGTGGATGCTGAAACACGCAGCGGCCCCACGGGAGCACCGCTACAATGAGATATACAGTATATGAGTGGAAGCGACAAAGTTAGAAAGGATGGAGGTGTCTGTAAAGGCCCCAGTGGTCCTATGAATGAGAAATCTAGCGGTACAGACATGAAAAAGAAAACAGAGGAAGTTTTTATTAGTATGCGAAAGGCCTGACACCGGGGCTGGTAGTCTTATTGATGGGGAATGGAGCCTATTGAAGTCTACACGACTGTGCAGAGTGTGACTGTAGGACCTATATCGGGTCTATGTGAGTAACCTGCTCTGACTGTAAAGACTGCAGCTGGAAGATGAAGAGTTGCCAAGGCTGGAAGGTTCTGTATAATTCCAATGCTCCAAAGGACAGAGACTAGGAGCCATTGGTGTGTTATTTCACAGGCTGTGCACAGAGCACCTGGAGAGCCTTCACTTGGCCTATGTCCGCAATCTACTCTGACAGTAAGGACTGCAGAGTTCCAAAGGCAGAAGATAGTGAAAGAAGTGGACTACTACCTTTACAAGCCTTACCCACTTGCTGACCAGCTGCCACAGTTATACCGCAGCAGTTTGGCTCGGCTGCGCAAATCGCTGTAGGTGTATGTCGGGCTTGTACATGGCGATCTGTGGGCATGTGCTCGTCGCCTGAGGCGCACACACGCTCCCATTGGCCAGCGGGGGAACCAATCAGCGGATCGTTCCCCGCAGTGACATTACGGGGTTCTGCCTGTGTAAACAAGGCAAATCTCCATTCTGACAGGGGAGATCACACAGATCCTGTCTTTCTGCTATACAGGAAGACAGATCTGTGTGTTGTCCCAGTGAGCCCTTCCCCCATACAGTTAGAACATACAGTAACCCCTTGATCGCCCTTGATGTCAACCTCTTAACCGGCCAGTGTCATTAGTACAATAACAGTGCATATTATTAGCACTGATTACAGTAGTAATGTCACTGCTTCCCAAAAAAGTGTAAAAAATGTCCGTTAGGTGTCCGATCTGTCCGCCGCAATGTCGCAGTCCCGCTAAAAATCAAGGCTCGCCGCCATTGCTAGAAAAAAAGAAATAAATAATAAAAATGCCATAAATCTACCCCCTATTTTGTAGACGCAATAACAAACAAATCAATATACGCCTATTGGGTGTTTTTTTGTTGCCAAAAATATGTAGCAGAATACATATTGGCCCCAAATTGATGAATACATTTATTTTTTTACATTTTGTTTTTGGCAATGTCGCTGTCCCGCTAAAAATCACTGATCTCCGCCATTGCTAGAAAAAAAGAAATAAATAATAAAAATGCCATAAATCTACCCCCTATTTTGTAGACGTGATAACAAACCAATCAATATACGCTTATTGGGATTTTTTTTTTACCAAACATATGTATCAGAATACATATTGGCCTAAATTGATGAATACATTTGTTTTTTTTTACATTTTGTTTTTGGAAATGTTTTATAGCAGAAAGTAAAAAATGTTGTTTTTTTTCAAAATTGTCACTGTTTTTTTTTTGTTTATAGCGTAAAAAGATAAAAACCGCAGAGGTGATCAAATACCACCAAAAGAAATCTCTATTTGTGGGGGAAAAAAAAAGGACATCAATTTGGTTTGGGTGCAATGTCGCACGACCGCGCAATTGTCAGTTAAAGCGACATGGCCTGGTCGTTAAGGGGGTAAATCCTTCCAGGGTTGAAGTGGTTAAACTGAGCCTGTGCTTTGCTCATGGAAGCAAAGCCACAGGTTCCCTTTAATCTCACCCCACATACCACTGCTTTGGACCAAATGTAAAGTAAGCTTTCTAAGCACTCACCTGCTCCCGGGTGCACACTACTCCGTACATTCTTCAGCATAAGCACTTATGCCGCGTACACACGACCGGTTTTGCCGTCGGAATAAACTCCGAAGGTTTCTCCGACGGAACTCCAACGGAATTCCATTCAAGCTGTCTTGCCTACACACAGTCAACCCAAAGTCCGACCGTCCAGAACGCGGTGACGTACAACACGTATGACGGGACTAGAAAACGGAGGTTCAATAGCCAATAGCTTCCGTCTCGTACTTGCTGAACATGCGTTGTTTTTGGTCCGTCAGAACAGTATACAGACAAGCAGTTTTCCCGATAGGAATTGGTTCCATTGGAAATATTTAGAACATGTTCCATTTCTAGGTCCATCAGAATTTTCAAAAAAAAGTCCGATGAGGCATACACACGATCGGAATAGACAATGAAAAGCTTCCGTCTGACTTTTTCTGTCGGACATTCCGCTCGTGTGTACGCGGCTTAAAAGGCATTTTGTTGACAATCGTACTCTTAAGGGAGAGTTAAAAACCGACTCACCTTCTCCTCTGTCTGTAAGTTTTACCTCTGCATAACAGCCACAGCTTTTAACCAAACATGATATATACATCAGCCTTGGCTCCCCCGAGGACACAGCGGTACAGAACACATGCATTTAATTTCTTTTTCATGTTCTTAGGGAGGAACCAAGACGCACAGGTCAGTGATTTTTCAGTGGAAGCAGCCCCAGGCTTTGATGTGTAATGTAAAATTTTTGTATGTTCAAAACACGATAAGCCCATACCTTTGTGCAATAGGCATGGTAACATTATAACTACTGTCTATTGCTTAAAGTAATTGTACGGCATTAATTCTGAGTAATGTTACATGTTACCAATTGATATAGCACCGGTATGTCTTTAAAGGTTCCCAGTTATCCAGGTCGTGAGATGTCCAGTAAATCTAGTGGTAGTTTAGTCACATCCAACTGGACTTGTTCTGTAATATTGAAGAAGCTGCTTAGCTTGTCCAAGTCATTTCCTTCAGTTCTGAAAATGTAGCTTGGAGAAGCTTCAAAATGTCATCAATATTACAGAACATGTCCAGTTAACTGTGATTAACTACCATTAGATATAGCACTGGTACATTTTCGACTTTTTAAAGGAAATCTGAACTGTTCGCATCAGTCTCTTCCCACAAAGGAGTTGACAATCTAATGTCTCTACCATGGTCAGTCATACACTTCTACATTCCAAGCCCAGTTTTGGCTTTGAGAGCCAAGATAGACTGCACTGTCTTTAGCCAATTAGAGGATTACAGGATTCACGTCAAATTTGCAGATGGTGACCACGCCTGTCCAGTGTGTATCCACATTGGCCTCTTGAAGCCTCCAACAGGGGCACGTGGGACTGGCTGAATATAAGTATGAGACAGTTGTCACCTCATAACAGGAAGTGTCTGAACAAGGACCTTTGCAGCAGGATCAAAGGATGTTACTTTAAATATAAATTCCAGGTATGGATATTTTATACATAGTTATATCGGTCCAGCTTGGACCCAATGTAACTATGCATATGCCATACTTGGCGGATGCTTCTGGAAGCTGTAAATCACTGATGTAGACACTGCCACTCCAGTGATCTCCACTTACGTTCTCTGATTGGAGGAGGTGGAGAGCGTGACTTCACCACCCCGCCTCTCCACCATGTCCAATTAAAGAACACTTTGTATTCATTGAGAAGATGCAAAGCTTCTGTAAATGAAACCCACGCTGACTGGCCGACCTCCTCTGTTCGTAAAGCGCTAGGTTAGCCAATCAGCACGGGAAGCAAATGGAGATCACTGGAGTAGCAGTTCCAGTTTCCAGTTCCAGGGGCATTGTCTCAACAAATCATGCGCCTCAGTTATTAGGCAGGACAGGTGATTGGTAACAACAGGGAGTCACCCTAATACAGATAGGGGTTGATTTATTCGAACTGGAGAGTGCAAAATCTTGTGCAGCTCTGCATGGTAGCCAATCAGCTTCTAACTTGAGCTTGTTCAATTAAGCTTTGACATATAAAAACCTGAAAGCTGATCGGTTTCAGTGCAGAGCTGCACCAAATTTTGCACTCTCTAGTTTTATTAAATCAACCCCTTAGGCTCCATACACACTATTAGATTTTCTGCAGATTTTTGTCTTCAGATTTACCAAAAACATATAATATGAGGTCAAACCTTAATGCCGCGTACACACGGTCGGACTTTTCGTCTACAAAAGTCCAACGAACGCTGACGGACTAAAGCTGGCTGGTAATCCGATCGTGTGTGGGCTTCTCCGGACTTTCAACTGACTTTTTTAGCCTCAAATCCGACGTACTTTAGATTTGAAACATGCTTCAAATCTTTCCGACGGACTCGAGTCCGGTCGAAAAATCCGCTCGTCTGTATGCTAGTCCGACGGACAAAAACCCACGCTAGGGCAGCTATTGGCTACTGGCTATGAACTTCCTTATTTTAGTCCGGTGTACGTCATCACGTAAGAATTCGACGGACTTTTGTGTGATCGTGTGTAGGCAAGTCTGTTCGTTAGAAAGTCTGCCGCAAGTCCGCCGAAAGTCCGCCGGAAGTCTGTCGGACAGACTGTCGGACTTTTGTAGCTGAAAAGTCCGACCGTGTGTACGCGGCATTAGAGTTTCAATTTGTATGCAGTCAGGCAGGCCCTTGTACTACATGGTTTTGGTAAATCCGAAGACAAAAATCTGCAGAAAATCTAAAGCCGCGTACACACGAGCGAAATGTCCGACAGAAAAAGTCCTACGGAAGCTTTTCATCATATATTCCGATCGTGTGTGTGCCTCATCGGACTTTTTTTTTTTCGAAAATTCTGACGGACCTAGAAAAAGAACATGCTCTAAATATTTCACGACGGAAGCAATTCCTATTGGGAAAACCGTTCGTCTGTATGCTGTTCCGACGGACCAAAAACGACGCATGCTCTGAAGCAAGTACGAGATGGAAGCTATTGGCTACTGGCTGTTAAACTTCAGCCCCGGAAGATTTTACCCCCTTCCTGACCAGAGCACCTTTTGCGATTCGGCACTGCACCGCTTTAACAGACAATTGCGTGGTCGTGCAACGTTGCACCCAAACAAAATTGGCGTCCTTTTTTTCCCACAAATAGAACTTTCTTTTGGTGGTATTTGGTCGCCTCTGCGGTTTTTATTTTTTGTGCTATAAACAAAAAAAGAGCGACAATTTTGAAAAAATCGCAATACTTTTTACTATATGCTATAATAAATATCCCCTAAAAAAACAATATTTTTCCTCAGTTTAGGCCGATATGTATTCTTCTACATATTTTTGGTAAAAAAAAATCGCAATAAGCGTATATTGATTGGTTTGCGCAAATGTTATAGCGTCTACAAAATAGGGGATAGTTTTATGGCATTTTTATTATTCTTTTTTTTTTTTACTAGTAATGGCGGCGATCTGCGATTTTTATCGGGGCTGCGACATTATGGCAGACACATCGGACCCTTTTGACACATTTTTGGGACCATTGGCATTTATACAGCGATCAGTGCTATAAAAATGCATTTATTACTGTAAAACTGTCACTGGCAGGGAAGCGGTTAACACTAGGGGGCGATCAAGGGGTTAACTGTGTTCCCTGGGAGGTGATTCTAACTGAAGGGGGGAGGGAACTGTGTAGGGGAGATGACAGATCACTGTTCATACTTTTTATGAACAGACGATCTGTCTCTCCTCCCATCAGAGAACACACACAGATCCCTGTTCTCGGTGTGCCATAAGCGATCGCGGGAGCCTGGCGGTGATCGCGACCACCGGGCACTCGCATCGGTTCAGTGGGCAAGCAGGGGGCGCACGCGCCCCTAGTGGCCACAGGGCGAAGCAACGTTACATAACGTTGTTTTACCCAGCCGTGCCATTCTGCCGCAGTACAACTGCGGCGGCTGGTCGGCAAGTGGTTAAGCTTTGACATATAAAAACCTGAAAGCTGATTGGTTTCAGTGCAGAGCTGCACCAAATTTTGCACTCTCTAGTTTTATTAAATTAACCCCATTATGTTACTGACAGGATCCCATCCCACTACCATGACCACATTGTGTTCTTCGGTGCACGTCAAACCTTGAAACTTTACTTTTTATGTGGCTTCAAATGAATACCGGAGCTGCACTAGCAAACCAATAGAGTGTTATGCCCTGTACACACGACCGGTTTTGCCGTCGGAATAAACTCCGAAGGTTTCTCCGACGGAACTCCGACAGAATTCCATTCAAGCTGTCTTGCCTACACACGGTCAAACCAAAGTCCGACCAAAGTCCGACCGTCCAGAACGTGGTGACGTACAGCACGTACGACGGGACTAGAAAAAGTTCAATAGCCAGTAGCCAATAGCTTCCTTCTCGTACTTGCTTCAGAGCATGCGTCGTTTTTGGTCCGTCGAAACAGCATACAGACGATCGGTTTTCCTGATAGGAATTGGTTCTGTCGGAAATATTTAGAACATGTTCCATTCCTAGGTCCGTCAGAATTTTCGGAAAAAAAAGTCCGATGAGGCACACACACGATCGGAATAGACGATGAAAAGCTTCCGTCTGACTTTTTCTGTTGGACATTCCGCTCGTGTGTACGCGGCTTTACCGGAGTCGGCCTAGCTGGTGGCAGTTGGGATTTTTAGATCTGTATACATTACCTTGGGCCAATTTACATACAAGCCAATTAACCTACCAGCATGTCTTTGGATTGTGGAAGAAAACCGGAGGAACCCCATGCATGCTCAGAGAAATCATGCAAAATAAAGAAAAAGAAAAGCTAGCAAGAAAGAAAATGAATGCAGCCATAACATCTAAGGACTGGTAAGCTGCAATTGGTTTTTGGGTTTAGATACACTTCAAAACCTGCACAAAACTAGCTATTTAATTGACAAGTAATCCATACATAGAGGTAATGAGAAAATAGCATTTTGCGGGATAGCTGCACTTTAAATAAAGCACAACTTATCAATAATAATAGGAGTCCTATCAAAAACTGATTGCTGCTATAGTATGATTTTCTCAAGCTTTCCCGGGGACATTCAAGAACGTCACTTGAGCAGAAATAATTCTACAGAAATCATTAACGGAAGAGCAATGAAAACGCAATGAAAAACGATATGCAATCTGAGAAAAAGATCAAATTCTTCCATAGGCTTATAAACTTCTCTTAAACCTGTTTTTTTTCCTGAAATGCAGATGATTATTTTAGTAGCTTAAGGGGATTTTTCACTTATAAAAGGGGAAAGTAAAGAATTTATGTTGGATCCATAATGCAGTGGGCTTAACACTCCATCAAACAGTTTTCAATTTACTTGAAAGCGGACTAAACCAAATCACTTATATAGCCGTGTTTATGATTATTATTGAAGAACGACAGAACAGAGCGTTAAGGAGCGAGAAGGAGGAAGGATCGGGCATCTTATCTCCGGATTAAGCAGAAGGAGGACACAGAGTTTTTACATATAAGAAAAACCAGGCTTTGAAAGCGTTCATGAAATATTTATGACGCCAAAGGGAACAAAATGATTTCTGGGGCGTATCTGACAATGTCAAGAAGAACAGGTAAAACCGACTGAAATCGTTTTGGCAAAATTGGCAAAAAGGTTACAGCAGAACTTCAGGCAAATTAACTAAAAAACTGTTTTGTCTATTTACGGTGTGCACTCATTGCTTAATCACTGAATACATTCTATAGTACTGCGAAGGACCCATTCAGACTTAACCATTCCGTTGCGGTGCATAAATGAACACGTTGAACCTGCGTTGCATTAAGGCAGCCCATTTATTAAGAAAAGGCTGCCAACACACGACGACTGATGATCTATTTTTAACCACTTCAGCCCCGGAAGGATGTACCCCCTTCCCGACCAGAGCACTTTTTGCAAATCGGCACTGCGTCGCTTTAACTGACAATTGCGCAGTCGTGCGACGTTGCACACAAACAAAATTCACGTCCTTTTTTCCCCACAAATAGAGCTTTCTTTTGGTGGTATTTGATCGCCTCTGCGGTTTTTATTTTTTGCGCTGTAAACAAAAAAAGAGCGACAATTTTGAAAAAATAGCAATATTTTTTACTTTTTGCTATAATAAATATCCCCCAAAAATATATATAAAAATTTTTTTCCTCAGTTTAGGCCGATATGTATTCTTCTACATATTTTTGGTAAAAAAAAAAAAAATGCAATAAGCGTATATTGATTGGTTTGCGCAAAATTTATAGCTTCTACAAAATAGGGGATAGTTTTATGGCATTTTTATTATTATTTTTTTTTTTTATTAATAATGGTGGCGATCTGCAATTTTTATCATGACTGCGACATTATAGCGGACACATCGGACACTTTTGACACTATTTTGGGACCATTGTCATTTATACAGCGATCAGTGCTATAAAAATGCACTGATTACTGTTTAAATGACACTGGCAGGGAAGGGGGTTAAACACTAGGGGTTAAGTGTGTCCTAGGGAGTGATTCTAACTCTGGGAGGGATGGGCTACAACACACATGACAGCGATCACTGCTCCCGATGACAGGCAGCAGTAGATCTCTGTCATGTCACTAGTCAGAATGGGGAAATGTCTTGTTTACAAAGGCATCTCCCCGTTCCTCCGCTCCGAGACACGGTTGTGGGCACCCAACGAACATCGAGTCCGCGGGACCCATGGTCACGGAGCAAGTGGTGGCATGCACGCTCCCACAATTCCGCTTCCTGTACGCCCATTTCCCCAGCCGTGCCATTGTGCTGACATAGCGCCGTGCGCTGGTCGGCATGTGGTTAACAATGAAGCCATTGGCTCCCTTGTAACGCGTCTACAAGACCTGTGTGTTGGTGTCCTTTGATGTCATCTTGGTGATCAATAAACGACATTTTGGATTTCCATCGATGTGCAGCCATTTCTTCCTTTATCTAATTACCCACGGAGGTGGGTCGGGGCTAGCACTTGGTTGGACATCCCTATCAGGCACTAATTTATCCAGCTGGAGTGGTGAGTCCTTCATTCTAGCTATTACCTCCCGCTGCTGTTAATCACAGCCAGTGAGCCAATCAGGAGACGGAGGGGGTGGGGGCGAGCCACGGCTCCATATCTGAATGGACACACAGAGGCGGGGCTCAGGAGCAAACATGCTTGGGTGCCCCCCACAGCAAGGTGCTTGGTGTGGGGGGCACCTGGCAGGAGGGAGGGGCCAGGAGCACCGGTGGGGGACCCAAGAAGAGGAGGATCCAGGCTGCTCTGTGCAAAACAGATGTTTATGACAATAATCCTTTTTCGAAGACTGGAAACCTGCAGGTCCTAAAAAAACTATTTTATGGGGCAACCCATGCACTGTTACCTGTCTGAGATAGCAGCGGTGTATAAGGGACTTTAGGTTCCATGGCAGTCATTGGTGGAGGTAACAAGGGATTGGCAAAGCTGCGCAGCGGATGCGTCGGCCGGACGCAGGCGGTAGGAATCGTCCGGCTTGGAGCATCCTCACTGGTCGAATGTTCTGGCTGTGCGTGGGATATCACCGATGATTGCTGGGATTGTGCAGCTTCATTCACTGCTGGAAAAAAAACACACATAGGGAGATGTAACCAAAGCACGATTTATTACCAACAAGCTACAAACAAGTTATTACCAGTCACAAATTAGCTGCACAACCTTCCTCCATATAACACTATAAATAAACAGTCATTTTATCTGAACATTGCTGGAGGGTTAGATCAGCAGTCAATTTCTTATATCTCTCGGGGAGAGCTGACACCGTATATGAGCTAAGCAATGCCAGCATTCTAATGCCGCGTACACACGGTCGGACTTTTCAGCTACAAAAGTCAGACAGCCTGTCCGACAGACTTCCGGCAGACTTTCGGCGGACTTGCGGCGGACTTGCGGCATACTTTCTAACGAACGGACTTGCCTACACACGACCACACAAAAGTCCGACGGATTCGTACGTGATGACGTACACCGGACTAAAATAAGGAAGTTCATAGCCAGTAGCCAATAGGTGCCCTAGCGTGGCTTTTTGTCCGTCGGACTAGCACACAGACGAGCGGATTTCGGGGTCCGTCGTAGTTACGAAGTAAAGATTTGAAGCATGTTTCAAATCTAAAGTACGTCGGATTTGAGGCTAAAAAAGTCAGTTGAAAGTCCGGAGAAGCCCACACACGATCGGATTACCAGCCAGCTTTAGTCCGTCAGCGTCCGTTGGACTTTTGTAGACGAAAAGTACGACCGTGTGTACGCGGCATTAGTGTAAGTAAACCCTGACAACGAACTTCTCTTAGTTGCTCCCTTTAGGTTCGTTATACACCAATCAGCCATAACATTATGACCACTGACAGGTAAAGTGAATAAAAATTATCTTGTCACAATGGCATTTGAAAGTGGGTGGGATATATTAGGCATCACGTGAACACGTTGTCCCTGAAGTTGATGTGTTGGATTTGTTAAGGATTTGAGTGACTTTAGCAAGGGTCAAATTGCAATGGCTAGACAACTGGGTCAGAACAACTCCAAAACCACAGCTCTTGTGGGATGCTCCCGGTCTGCAGTGGTCAGGACCTACCAAAAGTGGTCCAAGGAAGGAAAACCGCTGAACCAGTGATAGGGTCCTGGGCAGCAAAGGCTTATTGATGCACGTGGGGAGGGAAGGCTGGACCATGAAGTGTGATCCAATAGAAGAGCTACTGTAGCTCAAATTGCTGAATAAGTTGATGCTGGCTCAGATAGAAAGGTGTCAGAACACACAGTGCATCTCAGTTTGTTGTGTATGGGGCTGTGTAGCTGCAGACCGGTCAGGATGCCCATGCTGATCAGTGTCCACAGCCAAAAGCACCTACAATGGGCACGTGAGCATCAGAACTGGACCACAGAGCAAGGGAAGAAGCTGGCCTGGTCTGATGAATTCAAGAATGTTTTGAGGATAACAATGAGTTTGAGGTGCTGGCCTCCAAATTCTTAAGATACAAATCCAATTGAGCATCTGTGGGATGTGCTGGGAAAACAAGTCAGATCCATGGAGGTCCCACCTCATAATTGACAGGACTTAAAGGATCTGCTACTGACAGCTTGGTGCCAGATACCACAGCATAGCTTCAGAGGTCTAATGCAGTCCATGTCATGGTTATGATGGAACGTCTTAACCCCTTGGCGCCAGCACCTTCTGGCCCCTTAAGGAGTTTCAGATGCCAGGAGACGGGGTGAGGTTTCTGATCATGTGACCGCCGTGATTGGCTGTCTCAGCAGTTACATGATTGGAAAGCTCCCAATCGCAAGTAGAGATCAGGAGTTTTCTGTTAGCCACCGGTAACTGTGACGGGAGCGCTCTTGGCACAGCTCTGTTTATCTTTAGGTACTTATATATGCAGCCTCCCAGCTTTAAGGCCTATTTGCTGAGAGGCCGCATTTATGCGTACGGCCGGTGGGAAGGAGTTAATGTTATGGCTGATCAGTGTCTATGCAGTACCATTGACGGCAATTTGTTATATTTGTATGATAAGTGCAAAAATAAAACTGTCGATTCAGCCAAAAACCCAGTACTGTCCTGTGTACTTTGCAGTATTATCTCAAGCAGTGTTATCTTGCTCTGCCCAGTTTACCACTGTAAACTACAGATCACCTTCCCCCATGTTATGGTGATGATCGTGGAGGTGTTTTGTAGTCCTGACACCTTTTGATTGTGTCAAAAAATTCTCAGCTGTCCTGTGCCCTGTGCTCACTTCATGTTTTAACTCAAGGAGAGTGTTTAGCCATAACAGTTATTATCTTGGAACTACAGAATGATTGGCATTGATATCTTGGAAATGGGAGAGTGGGTGGGTCCAAGTAGTGTAGCAGAAAAAAAACTGGGCAGGGCTGACAGCAAGAATGATGGCTGTTGTCACTTATAGCAGATCAATATCTGTATTTTCAGGGTTTGCAAATGGATGAGTGACACACTGTACTGTATATATATATATATATATATATATATATATATATATATATATAGGTATATTTTTCATTTTTTGTCCCTACATACTCTTCAAAGACCTATTGAACCTTTCTCTCTATATATGTATACATATATATCTAGATAGATATAGATAGATAGACAGATAGATAGATAGATAGATAGATAGATAGATAGATAGATAGATAGATAGATAGATAGATAGATAGATAGATAGATAGATAGATAGATAGATAGATAGATAGATAGATTTACTGGGGGGAGAACCTCTGGGGGAATCTAGGATGGAAAAGGACCTGGGGGTCCTAGTAGATGATAGGCTCAGCAATGGCATGCAATGCCAAGCTGCTGCTAATAAGGCAAACAGAATATTGGCATGTATTAAAAGGGGGATCAACTCCAGAGATAAAATGATAACTCTCCCGCTCTACAAGACTCTGGTCCGGCCGCACCTAGAGTATGCTGTCCAGTTCTGGGCACCAGTCCTCAGGAAGGATGTACTGGAAATGGAGCGAGTACAAAGAAGGGCAACAAAGCTAATAAAGGGTCTGGAGGATCTTAGTTATGAGGAAAGGTTGCGAGCGTTGAACTTATTCTCTCTGGAGAAGAGACGCTTGAGAGGGGATATGATTTCAATTTACAAATACTGTACTGGTGACCCCACAATAGGGATAAACCTTTTTCGCAGAAGAGAGTTTAATAAGACTCGGGGCCACTCATTACAATTAGAAGAAAAGAGGTTTAACCTTAAACTACGTAGAGGGTTCTTTACTGTAAGAGCGGTAAGGATGTGGAATTCCCTTCCACAGGCGGTGGTCTCAGCAGGGAGCATTGATAGCTTCAAGAAACTATTAGATAATCACCTGAATGACCACAACATACAGGGATATATAATGTAATACTGACACATAATCACACACATAGGTTGGACTTGATGGACTTGTGTCTTTTTTCAACCTCACCTACTATGTAACTATGTAACTATGTAATATATTCTGTATTATTTTTTTCTCTCTTTAAAACCTTACTGGAGCCTTTCTACAGCCAGAATGCTGTATGAAGGATCTTTGGTCTCTATGGAAGCAGTGGTCTCTCTGATTGCTGATTGCAGAGCTATAGGTCTGACTCTAAAAAGGGTGTTTTGGACCTCTGCAGAGACACCACTGCGCCCACCTCAAGGGCCCTTCTCTATAGCTTGCTGGCAGGGGACAGGCTTTTCTACTCTGGTTCTATCTGCTTTAGAAAGAATACAAACTGCAAGACATTGGGCACCTTTTTTTTTATATGTACATGAAAGCATTTAGCTGATTCAAACTAAAAGTTTACCTGAGTTTTTATGAACTGCCTTGTTTGCAAACCGTCTTTGAGTCTTCCGACCTGTGAGCATTTACTTAATTATCCATAAACCTTTTAAAACTATTTTACATACACAAACTTGTATTTATATTCAGCATATTTTAACAATAAAAATACAGTACAGTGAAGGTTATTACCAAAAATAAAACATTCTATCCCTGCCCCAAGTTCGTTAACTTAAATTGCCCCTTAATGATTCCTTAATAATTATTGAAGCCTGTAAAAGTAATTGCCGGAAAATGATAGACAAAGCACTTTTTAAATGTGAAAGGTGAAAATGTTGCTCGGAATACTCGTAACAAAGCAGCCAATGCAGAAGAATAAAAAAGGCTCCGGGCTCTTCCTGCGGCCCCTGAGATAATTCATTATCCCCAATATCATCCTCCATTTTTACCGATAAAGACTTTCGTAGCCCCCCAGTGACAATCGGTTAGGTTTTACTTGAGCAATTTCTATGCATCGTACTTTCATTATAAAACCGGGGAGTGTTAAACAAGCTTCTCTTGGCGCAGGTCACACTTGAGTAGCGAAGGCTCTTTGTAAAATTTTATGTGTAATTATAAAGTCCTGTGTAATCTGAAGCTACGGCAGGTAATATGGCGCCGTTACGCACAGTTGGTCGCAGCTGATACTGGTCTGGTATGTATTAGCCACTTGGGCTTCTTGAGTGTAAAGAATTTGAAGGAAGCTGTATTTATACATAGATCCCAACTGGTCTTCATTGGAAGGGACTGTCCCTCTTTCGAGAACCAAATTCTAAAACCAAGTCCCTTTATTAGCTCTGGCGTAAAGATTTATATCAATAAATGTACTATTTAACAATAAATGTAATAAAAAAAATAAATACATGTAATAAATAAATATTTAACAGTTATTGGGAGCAGACTAAAGTTCTTGCAGCTGAAGACCACAAGATGGACAGCACACTTGGCATACTGGAGCAGTTTGTAACCATAGATAAACTACAGCTCAGAAGAGTAGGCTCCCCTCACGAATCCCAGTAGAAGCAAGACCATGTGATCGATCCGGGGGGGTAGTCAAGCAGTCAGTCAGGAAGGCTTCAGGGCATGAAGCACACAGACCACCTTCTTTCAGGGGTAGAACAAATCTCCCTGGGCTCCCAGGTATTAATCTGCCTCCCCCCCACCATCTGGGCACACCTCCCCAGGGATTGGCTGGGACAAGGTAAGAGCCCAGCCTGGGCATTTGAATCTCCCTGCCCCCCAACTCTGGAACGTTCACAACAGGCTCATAGGAAATAAAGCAAATGCTCAGACTTTGGAGCCAGAACAGAAGATCACAGCTAATTTTATGCTGTTAAGTTTACCCAGCATCCCTAGCCTAGCAGGGTGTTACACATACATGTGGGATCCCCGTAAAAGTTGTAAATCGCTGTGGTCGGCATGTACAGTAATAGCTGTGAGCTTTCAATGTCCTGTGCCAAACGGCTGTTCTGTTGCTTAGTGAACACAAGAGGTTGCCCGCTCGATATGGGCGCCGTTTAGAGAACACACAGTGAATGCAAAGGAGTCTCAGGATGAATGAGGTGGAGAGGCATTGTCGTGATGCCACGTTCCCTAACTCAAATGAACTCATTGCATTCATTGAGAAAGTCCAAAGTGTTCTTTGTATGGCGCCCATGCTGATATGCCAACCTCCTGTGTTCAGTAAGCACCAAACCAGCTGTTTGGCATGGGACACGGAAGCTAGTGGAGATCACTGGAGTATTCGTGTCCACTACAGTGATTTTCAGCCACCATGGGGATCCTACAGGTATGGCACATACATACTTACATTCCTCCAACTGTTCCATACTGAGATTTTAATTAAAAATATCATTAGCATGTTGATGAAGAGGAAAAGGAGGAACCAGGGAAGGCAAAATGTAAGCAGATTAAACGTCACCTTTAAAGGGTTAGTTCACCTTTAAAATAGTGGTAAACTCTGTACTACCGCTTGTACATACAGGTAAGCCTATAAAAAGGCTTACATGTAGGTACTGTAATTATATCTCCTAAGTTTAGGAGATATTCAGAGAGCATGCAGCCGATTACATCATCGGCTCATGCTTTCTGAAGGCCTGGCTTACAGTGCTGGACCTCCAGAACCCGTGTCGGAAACGACGACTCCCGCGTGCATGTGCGGGAGTGACGTTATCCCACCCCTGGCCACTCATGTAGCCGTAGGCAGCGAACCCTGGAAGGGAGACCAGGGGAAGATGTCAGCTGTCTTGGCAGTGACATTGCGGCCCTGGAGCGCTTCGTTCTAAGGTAAGGCAATGCATACTAGCGCATTATGACATTGCCTTGCAGGAATTTTTTTTTTATGACCACCTGCAGTTTACTACCGCTTTAAGAAAAATACTCTGTGCAGTCCGTGAACACTATTCCATCATTTTAAACGAATGCGATTAAAAAGAAAAACATGTATGCTCTTCCCATACCTGTAGGCCATTTTTGCATGGAGTAAAGCCTGCCCCCTGATATTTTTCAAAGCTCTGTCCTGTCCTCTTCTCAAGGATAGACCAGCTGTTAGGATGATCGCCCCCTAGTAGTAACAAAGGGGATGCCACCATTCTTCCGAGCCATGCACATGACCAGATGAGCTCAGCAGCTGCAACGGGAGATGGAGCTTTGCAGCTGCTGAAGTCATCTGCAGCTATAAGGGTTGGTTCACACTGCTGCGATGCGGGAACCCTGCGAATCCACTGTGGGTTCCCGCATCGCATGTCTCCCAGCGGCAGTTCACACTGCCCTATGTGAACTGCTGGGAGTGTCAATTATAAGTTAATGACACCCCCAAATCAGTTCGCATATCGCAGTGCGATCTGCAAATTTGGACAGGAATCCGATCGCATGGGTGTTCACACCCATGCGATCCGATTCTGCTGCGGACCAAAAAAAGGGTCCTGTGCGAGTTTGGTCCGAATGCGATGCGAATTCAGCCATACTATCTGTATGGCAGAATTCGCATCGCATGGACATCGCATGTGATTTGCACTGCAGTGCGGTGTGAATCACATGCGATCTCACACCACGCAGCAGTGTGAACCGGCCCTAAGAGATAGCGAGATGTGCAGGGCTCAGAAGGACGGGGCTTGCTCTTGTACAACTAGGAGGCACTTGTCTTAACGGTTGGTCCGTCTTATAGAAAAGGACAGGACGGTAGCATTTGGGGAAGTGCATGAATGTTTGCAGGTATGGGAAGTGTATAAATGGATTTTTTTTTTCAAATCAGTGCTCTGCCCCACTTTTATGTAGTTTTTGTCTTGTATTGACCTGCATCAGACTATCATTTTTTGTAATATGTAGACATCTAATGGTGGTTTTGAGCCACGACAACTTGTTTAATAATGTAGTTTTCATATCGTCCTTTGTCCCAGCCCCCCCTTCCCCCCCTCCTGTTTAGGGCTAGTTAGTAGCTAGACTCACCCCACTTCTTCCATGTTCCCTTTGTTAGTGTTAGTTATTCAAGACATGGTTTTGGAATGACGTTATCTTCTTCCACTTCAAAAGACTGAAAATACATCCTCTGCACTGTAATTATCTGAAGTAAAATTGTGTTGGATTTAACACCTATGCCTTATTGAAGAGTTAAGCTGCCTTAATGGTATCAAGTCAGTAGATGACCATACTGTCCAGGCAGACTGGGTCTAATGCCGCGTACACACGAGCGGACTTTTCGACCGGACTGGTCCGACGGACCGAGTCCGGCGGGCAATTCAACCATGTGTGGGCTTCATCGGACATGCGGCGGACTTTTTCGGTCGAAAATCTGACGGACTTTAGATTTGGAACATGTTTCAATCCTTTAAGTCGGAACTCCGCCGGACCCATGTCCTATCGAAAAGTCCGCTCGTCTGTATGCTAGTCCGACGGACGAAAACCGACGCTAGGGCAGCTATTGGCTACTGGCTATCAACTTCCTTATATTAGTCCGGTCGTACGTCATCACATACGAATCCGTCGAACTTTGGTGTGATCGTGTGTAGCCAAGTCCGTTCGTAGAGAAAGTCCATTGGAAGTCCGTCGGACCAGTCCGGTCGAAAAGTCCGCTTGTGTGTACGCGGCATTAGGAGGTATGTCAAAGTATAAAGCTGCATTTGAAACAGGACAATCGGATTTGTTTAAAATGATGGAATAGCGTACGTGGACTGCACAGAGTATTTTTGTTTAAAGGTGAACTAACCCTTTAAGACCATGGAAAATAAATGCAAAAAAAAAAGTATAACACAGCTATGTCACCAGGCCTCAAAACATCTCTTAAAACATTTAAGCTGCTAAAAATATTTCCTGAACACATCACACAACATTTTTTATCACTCTGCCGTGTTCAAGGTGCGCTCGGTCACCGCTACCGCTATCAAAGTGGTCGCATCTCGCCTTTTGAAGGGCGACTTGTTTCCTGCAAAAATGTTGTGCGGTTTGTGATGTTGTTTGTTTCTGAAGCCGCACAGCGTTTTGTCACCAGCCTTTGAAGTCCTACGCTTTTGAAGTCTAATGTGTCATAACTCAGAAGGAAGAAGGGATTTCTTAAATCACCTTTGGACAGCATGAGGCTTTGAAGAGAGCAGAGCGGCAGGGGGGCTTTACCCCAATGTCAGTATAAATACTCCTGCCGTAATCTATTAGAAGAATAGACAAAGATGCACCTACATGTAGGTCAGTCCACACAGATCTACAACTATAAGTGGGAAAAAAAAAAACATATTCACCACTTGGATACAGTAACAGTAAGCCAAAATTTGACTTTAAAAAAATATCCTACCTCGACTGGGCCCGAACCCCCGATCCACTGACAGCGTAGGGAAGGGTACGGGACGAAGTGTGAATTGTGGGTGCGGATAGACACAAGTCGGCGATGGTAGAATTCCTGGATACTGGGCACTTTCTAGCGTGGGAACCGGTATGGCACTGACCACAGCTGTAAAATAAAATAAAAAGTCAAACATCTTATACAATGCAACACAACAGTTGCAAGTCTGTAGTTGTCCTTTGTGATTGGATGTCTCTAAAGTGGCAAAGTATAAAAAAAAGTAAAGAATGCAAATAGGAAATATTACTGCGCTAACCCAAAAGAGTGAAAAAATAAATAAACAAATGAATGAACAGCCGCTACATAAGAATGTGACAAAAATTCAAAGTGAAAAATAGTAAAGAATGTAGCACTAAAAACAGTGAACAATGAATATGTACCAAGTAAACAAATGATATCTTTGTGATAGAAATCAATCTCAAATATAACAATCGTGTATACAATATGTGAAAACACAAGTGAAAGAGTCCAATCAGTGGAACAATCCTATGAAAAACCAGTAAAGTCCACCACAGAATGGTTGTTACTCCGAAATGGGGTGCAATAGCTTTGGTAGGCATGTAGAACATCAGAGATGGTGTATCTTCCACCGAAAATAAGGGGTATGTACTCTTACCAGAAGTGGTGGACTTGAATGTCAACGAGTCAATCGAGCAAGGATGCATAGACCGGCAGGTCTCCAAAGTAATCCAAGGAACCTGAGGACCTCCAAAGATGACTCCAGGGGGTTGTGCAGGTAACCACAAGGCTGAAACACAGATGTTGGAATCCACAGGGCTGGAACCCAGACGTTGAACAACTGGAGAGCCAAAAAACTCTCATCGGGGGGGTTTCTCCATGTGTTCTCTTAAGCAGAACACATGGAGGGACCCCCCCCCCCCCCTGGATGAGAGCTTTTTGGCTGTCCAGTCTGGTTGTTCAACGTATGGGTTCCAGCCCTGTGGTTTCCAACATCTGAGTTCCAGCCTTGTGGTTACCTGCACAAACCCCTAGAGTCATCTTTGGATGCACCTCTGCTTAGGTGGACTGTGGCTTTCAGTTCAGACACATTTGGTATGGGTCCACATGATTAACAAGAGTGTTGAAGATTCTGGAAGAAGCTGTTTAGAACACCAGAGATCAACCACATTATAGGTTTGCTTTTCTCGCCCTGATCTTGCTTTGATCACATGTCATAGTCTGTATGTATGCTAGTCCGACGGAGGTTGAGGTTGAAAAAAGTCACATGTCCATCAAGTCCAACCTATGTGTGTGATCATATGTCAGTATTACATTGTATATCCTTGTATGTTGTGGTTGTTCAGGTGCTTATCTAATAGTTTCTTGAAACTATCGATGCTCCCCGCTGAGACCACCGCCTGTGGAAGGGAATTCCACATTCTTGCCGCTCTTACATATAAAGAACCCTCTACGTAGTTTAAGGTTAAACCTCTTTTCTTCTAATTTTAATGAGTGGCCACGAGTCTTGTTAAACTCCCTTCCACAAAAAAGTTTTATCCCTATTGTGGGGTCACCAGTACGGTATTTGTATATTGAAATTATATCCCCTCTCAAGCGTCTCTTCTCCAGAGAGAATAAGTTCAGTGCTTGCAACCTTTCCTCATAACTAAGATCCCCCAGACCATTTATTAGCTTTGTTGCCCTTCTTTGTACTCGCTCCATTTCCAGTACATCCTTCCTGAGGACTGGTGCCCAGAACTGGACAGCATACTCCAGGTGCGGCCAGACCAGAGTCTTGTAGAGCGGGAGAATTATCGTTTTATCTTTGGAATGAATCCACTTTTTAATGCATGCCAATATTCTGTTTGCTTTGTTAGCAGCAGCTTGGCATTGCATGTCTTTGCTGAGCCTTTCATCTACTAGGACCCCCAGGTCCTTTTCCATCCTAGATTCCCCCAGAGGTTCTCCTCCAATGAGTAGATTGCATTCATATTTTTGCCACCCAAATGCATTATTTTACATTTTTTTACATTGAACGTCATTTGCCATGTAGTTGCCCACTCCATTAATTTGTTCAGATGTTTTAGCAAGGTGTCCCTTCGACAGAAGTCAAATAAAATATCAACTTCTCTCAAGCAGGGACAACCACACTGATTGAAAATCAGGCTTGAAGTGTTACTAAACCCCGTTTCTCCTTTCACTGTCCAATCACAGGCTGTGGGAGGGACAAGACCTGTATGTGTTACTGAAATGAAGAAAAGAACAACCAGGTCTCCTGCCTTACCAGAGATGGTGGTGCTGTGTGGCAGAGCTGAATAAATCTCAGGACTGAATGGAAATAACAGCTCCCTATCTCAGTTTCCTAATCTGCATGCCAATTCCTGTCCAATAACTCAAACAAGAGTTTCCCTTTAAGTAATGGATTCTCACAGATCCAGCATTGCATTGTCAATGCAAATAATATAGCGCATAAAAAAAAAAGTCTTCTGTATGGAAAATAAATCAAACAATTGAACATTTCCTTCATTCCTTTTTTTCTTTTCTTTTTTTAAAGTTATTACTGTGAGATCGGATCTGATTGAAAACCTGAAGAAACGACTGTAGCTTGTTGACAATTGAATTCCAATGTGACACTAATGTTAAGAGTTTGCAAGCTGAAATGCTTTGCACAAATCACGTTGGGTTTTTACAACTCTGCAATTCTCCATCAACGGAGGCAATTTACTGCCGCCTGTCACATTTTATATTCAGTGAATGAATGCCTTTACATCGGGAAAGGGATATAAACAAAACAGATTTGGCCTCAACAACCGCTATATTTCCACGTGCCATTGTTCACGCCACTTCCCAGCATGCACCTCGAGAGACGGATTACTCAGAGGGGACAAAAAATTGAATTACAGTCACTTTGTGTTATCACTGCATCAACATAGAGGCAATTTTCTATCAATGTGTTGTGTTATTGTTGAAGTTAAGACACCTGATATTTGCTTTCAAAAGACTATTGCATAACTTCATCTTGGTGGATGATGTATAGTAAAAGAAGGACTCCTGAATAAAAATCTTTATATGGGCTCTAATGATGAAATCATTATATAGGGGTTAAAGTGTCATTAAACCCAGACTATAAAAACTTCTAATTACATGCTATATAACAGAGTTTGCATACTCACAAAGCCACTAAAGCATTCATTTTGTGTAGAGTGAAGTATACCTGGTTGATCCTGCCTTCAGCTGTCCCTCCCATCTTTCCTGTGTCCCCACAGCAGCCTGAAATTGTGTAGATCAGCTGCTGTCCTCTACTGAGCATGCTCAATTGTAGTTCCCTTCTAAGCTCTTCATTTCCTCCTTTTTCTTATCTGTGCAGCCCACATAACTATAGAGTCACACATGTGGCCTACCTCCCAACTTTTAGAGATGGGAATCAGCAAAAGTATGCAGGCATAGGACACTCCCCTTGCCACGCCCCCTTAAAGGAGAATTGTACAAAAAATAAAAGATTGGTTCAACCCACAAGTGCTTTTTTTACCACTATTATTCCTTTATTTTGGAATTTACACATGCAGAAATGTAGAAATCAGATGAAAGGTTTAGCACTGGAAAACACTTTTTGATAGATAAAAAGTGCATTTTATATACAACTATGTAGATCAGAACAAAATGAGGGACAAATTAGGAGGCATGAGGGACAGAGGGACGTTGCTCCAAATCGGGGACAGTCCCTCCAAATCAGGGACAGTTGGGAGCTATGCATGTGGGTATATATACAATGGTAAATTACACTACCCTCCCTCCCTTCTCCTCCATGTCCTCCTATTGCTAAACACTATGGAGGTATGGGGGCGGAATATAGTATGCTGATTGATTACATTCACTAAGAAACTCACGAAACAGCAGAGTGAGGTTTTCCATTGTAGTTAAAGACACCCTCTTGACCAGGGGTCTCAAACTGGCAGCCCTCCAGCTGTTGTAAAACTACAAGTCCCATGAGGCATTGCAAGGCTGACAGTTACAAGCATGACTCCCATAGGCAGAGGCATGATGGGACTTGTAGTTTCACAGCAGCTGGAGGGCTACCAGTTTGAGACCCCTGCTCTAGACAGACCATTTATTTGATCAAAAAACCTTCCCATGCAATTATATGTGCATTTCACATATTTTAGCCATGATATTTACCTGTAAAAGCCTCCGCTGTGTAAAACTGTTTTTCCCAACCTTTTCTGAGCCACGGCACCCTTTAAAAATTTGTTAAATCTTGAGGCATGAAAGTCTAAAATGGGGTCCCCCTTCACATCAGAGCCTCCCCGTCACATCAGAAACCCCCTTTCCCATCAGAGTCCTCAGGCCACGTTTACATCGAAGTCCTCAGTCCTCCCCTTCACATCAGAGTCCCCAACCCCCCCTTTCTTTCACATCATAGTCCTCAGTCCCCCCATTTACATCAGAGTCCCCAGCCCCCCCGTCCTAAGTCCCCCCTTCACATCACAGTCCTCAGCCCCCCTTTCACATCAGAGTCATCAGTTCCCCTCCCCTCTTTCACATTGGAGTGCTTGGTCCTCCCTTTAACATCAGTCCCACATTTCACATCAGAGTCCTCAGCCCCACCTCCTCAGTTCCCTCCTTCACATCAAAGTCCTCAACTCCTCCCCCTTTCTTTCACATCAGAGTCATCAGTCCCCCCTTCACATCAGAGTCCTCAGCCCCCCTTACTTTCACATCAGAGTCCTCAGCCCCCCCCCTACTTTCACATCAGAGTTATCAGCCCCCCCACTTCACAACAGGGTCCTCAGCCCTCCCACCTTTCACATCAGAGTCATCAGTTACCCTCCCCTTTTCACATCGGAGTAATCGGTCCCCCCTTTCACATGAGAATCCTCAATCCCCCTTTCACATCAGAGTCCTCAGCCCCCCCCCCTTACTTTCACATCAGAGTTATCAGTCCCCCTCTTCACAACAGGGTCCTCAGCCCCACCCCCTCCTTTCACATCAGAGTCATCAGTCCCCCCCCTTTCTCATTGGAGTAATCGGTCCCCCCCTTTCACATCAGAATCCTCAATCCCCCTTTCACATCAGAGTCCTCAGCCCCTCCCTTCCTTTCACATCAGAGTCCTCAGCCCCCCTTTCACATCAGAGTCCTCAGCCCCTTCCTTTCACATCATAGTCATCAGTTCCCCCTTCACATTAGAGTCCTCAGCTCCCCTTCCTTTCACATTATAGGTCTCAGTCCCCCCCTTCCCATCAGAGTTCTGAACCCCCCCCCCTTCACCTTGCTTTCACATCAGAGTCATCAGTTCCCCTCCACTTTTCACATTGGAGTTCTCGGTCCCCCCTTTGACTTCAGAAACCTCAGTGTCCCCTTTTTGTAAGAGTCCTACCTTCCAATCTTCATCACAACGTGGCATGCCTATGCTGGTGTAGGCATCCAAAATCCCAGAGACTACTGCTTGGTGCCGCCATCTTGGATGTGATGTCACAAGCCCCCAGGGCTGTCACTTATATTTTTTCCCCTTTAGCTACCTCAAAGCTTTTGTAGGGAAGTGCCAGTAGGCATTCAAAATATTTGCTTATTCTGTGCTTTTGCTTGACTGTTTTTAAAGTCCATCTCTGGGGGAAAGTAAAACCTCCCCTTGCTGTGGGGCTGTGCTCACACTTATATAGGTCTAGGGGACCAGAGTAAGCAGCCTTACCGACCCGATCCTCCACTTGTAGCTCTCCTTTACTCCCCTATGCCACGGCAGTGGACTGCCCCTCGTCATCCCCATATCCAATGCAGGGCTTTGGGCTTTGCATACATCTTGATGGCATCAGAGTACCTGTGGCTGCTGCAGCATAGGGAAGAAGAGGCCTGCGGGGACTGGATTTACAGCCTGGAGGGAGCTTCTGGGATTGGAGAATCGTGTAACTAACAGGGCTTTATGTGCCCCCCTATACCAGGGGTCTCCAAACTTTTCAGTAAAGGGCCACGTCGTATATTTTACAAATATTCAGGGGCTGAAAATGTGTTATGAATGAATCAATCAGGTTTAAATAAATTAATATGTTTTATTTAAATTTTTTTTATAATCAGCATGATATGATTTAGAGCAGCCTTTTTCAAGCTTTTCAACACAGAGGAACCTCATCAGAGTCCCCCATATACATCAGAGTGTCCATTAGAACCCCTACTCCTCTTACATCAGGGTCTCAATCAGAGTCCTCTCTTAAAGAGGGCCGGATAATATCTTGCAGCAGGCCGGATTTGGTCCTCGGGCCAGAGTTTGGAGACCCCTGCCCTAGATCTAAGATAAAGTTTAACCCCTGCAGTGCAGGGGGCAGCCCCACTGCAAGGCAGAATTGTTTACTTTCAGCTTTAAGCTGATGACAGGGTCTCTTTAGGTAATGCAGATAAGTCACTGCCTTGCCCTAAACCTGAGAATGGCCAGCCAAAGAAAAGAAGCAGGCTGATCAGCTCATCCCGCTGCTCATTCAAACAATATGCATCCTTGGTGGAAACCAAACATAAGACTCCATAAGAAATAAGACCTACAAAAAAAAGTCCCCACCAATGTCCCCCGAACATTGGAATCCACCTTACATCAGAGTTTCAATCAACGTCCCCTCTCACATCAGAGTTTTCCCTCAGCCTGTGATTGGTCAGTAAAGGAACAGCAGCAGCATGCTGATCAGCTCATCTCTCTGCTCATTCAAACTCCATGCTAATAGGATCCTTGGTGGAAACCAAACATAAGACTCAATAAGAAATAACACCTACATCAAAAAAATAAACTTGAACCCAACAATGCTCCCTTATATTAGAGTCCCCATCAATGTCCCCCTTACATCAGAATCCCCCTTACATCACAGTTTCCATCAGAATCCCCTCTAACATCAGAGTTTGCCTTCAGCCTGTGATTGGCCAGTAAAGGAGCAGCAGCACACTG
The DNA here is from genome assembly GCA_037952835.1 of Lithobates septentrionalis. Lineage (NCBI taxonomy): Eukaryota > Metazoa > Chordata > Amphibia > Anura > Ranidae > Lithobates > Lithobates septentrionalis. The sequence goes on along the minus strand of JBBDGP010000072.1, from coordinate 731,938 downwards.
ATCAGCTTATCCCTCTGCTCATTCAAACTCTTTGCCACTGGCATCCTTGGTGGAAACCGAACATACTGTAAGACTCAAGACTAAGAAATAACACCTACATAAAAAAAATAGACTTGAACCCATCAGCGCTCCCTTATATTGGAGTTCCCATCAATTTCTCCCCTACATTAGAACCCCCCCTTAAATCAGAGTTCCCATCAGAATCCCCTCTCAAATCAGCCTGTGATTAGCCAGTAAAGGAGCAGCAGTACACTGATCAGCTTTTCCCCCTACTCATTCAAATTCTAATGGGATCCTTGGTGGAAAACAAACATAGGGCTCCCCATCAGAGCTTCCTTATATTAGAAACCCCCATCTATGTCCCACTTACATCAGAATCCCCCATTACATCAGAGTTTCCATCAGAGTCTACCCTTACATATGGGGTTTTCAACAGAGATCCCTCTCTCATCAGAACTCTGCCCTCGGCCTGTGATTTGCCAGTAAAGGAGCAGCAGCACACAGATCAGCTCACCCATCTGCTTACTCAAACACTATGCCAATGGTATCCTTGATGGAAACTGAACACAAGGCCCCATAAGAAATAACACCTAAATAAAAAAAAATACTCCAAGCTAGACTCCTGCCCATATTGTTTGCTTAGGTTGAGTTTCAAAACGACCAGCTGCAAAATATCCTGATCATTTCAAAAATCTATTCTAGTCCAGATGTTGCTGTAGCCATTCATTTTTCCATAAGATGGAAGGCCCTACCACCTCTGTCCTTGGCGTGAACTCATAAAAGAATTGATTTCCTTAAGCACGCAGAGCGAGGGAATCTATATCCTGCCTACATTGACCCCATTAGCTCCCTTTCACCATGACATCACAGAGAAATACATGTTAGTGTTCTGAACAAAGACATATAACAGCCTTCTGCTCACCCAAAATGTCTTGAAAGGGGATTTACACAAAGGAGCATATAAAAAAGGAAAATAAAGGTAGACGCGCAGGAGCTTGTAAGCACTCCGCTATGGAGGTTTGACCTATTTCGCCGTCGTCTCCCCTCTTATCATCGCCATCTGCGTTCTTCAGGATCAAAAGATAAAATTCCTTGATGCTAGTCGCCGTGTACTCTACATTTTTCCAGTGATGGCTAATGGAACTTGTGCCTCGTATGAATGTGAAGGTACACCAGCGACGCACATCATCCACCATGTTTTCCCTGAGATTAAAGGCAAATTCCGCTCTCCATATTGATTTCAGCTTCTAGTAGCAGCCATTTAATATCAGAAGACCATCTGCTGCTTTACCTTTAACACAAGTGACCTTTTCATTATATATAACTCCTGACTTATTGCTAAAGGGAACCTGCCATCCAGCAGAATACCTGTGAGAAGCCTCATATTGAAGCTGCCTTTTTTTCCTGATTGCTAGTCTGCATGGAGGTTCAGGAATAGTAGCTTCTACCTGGGGCTTCTCATACAATATTTTGCTTCATAACAAGTTCCCTTGAACAGATTAACAATAATTTAGGGAATATTTATGCAAGCCAAACTGATTTATTTTGTCTTTTTGGGGGGCTTTTTACTCCTTTGTGGTATGCAAGCAGTTAACATTTTGAAATCAAAGTAGAACTCCGGGCAAAATCTGTCATCAGCATTAACATGGAGGTTTTTGTCCCCCCCCTAACATTTGTTTTGCCTGTTGATTCAGCTAGTTAATTCATTGTTTTTCCACTTCCGGTAATAGAGTGACAACGCTGTTTGTTCTGCAGTGAAATTGCACAACAATGTTGTCACCCTGTAGACAGGGTAGTCTTAGATGGACACTTAAGCTGACTAAACACTGATCAAAATGTTGCTGGACTGGCGGAATTTGAATCAATGTGTGGGCTCTCCCACTCGTTGTTTAATTGTCTTCCGCCAAATGAACGTGTTGGAAAATCTTCCATCGATCAGCAACTGCAGCCAATCAGCTGCAGCTGCTGATCAATGTTTTCTGTCATTGGCAAGCTCCATTGTCAGAATACAATGTCCTGGAGAAGGGATTCCTCCATCCATCTCATTTGTGCGGACAGGGGAATTTGTTCTTTTTTCATTTTTTTTTTTTTATCAAAAACAAAGTTAACCATGTATGACCAGCTTTAGTTTTAAATCTATTTTAATTAAGTGTCAAACAAATTAAAAGCCAACTCCAGATAACATTTTTTAAGCACTTACATAACAAGTAACAGTATTATTTTGCTTTTGAGAAATGTATTAATAAATTAAGCACCCCTGTCAGTAAAATGGTATGGCCCAACTGTAACTTTTTCTGGACAGCTTGATCCGCATGTGAATACAAACATAAATAAAGGCATGTGAAATAAAAAATATAAATAATAAAAAAATATTGAATACTATCATTACAGTAGATAGATAGATAGATAGATAGATAGATAGATAGATAGATAGATAGATAGATAGATAGATAGATAGATAGATAGATAGATAGATAGATAGATATCACGCACACCAACTATATGGACAAAGGTTTGAGGACACTTAACCATCATATACATAGCTCCCAACTGTCTCTGATTTTGAGGGACTATCCATGATTTGGAACAAAGTTCCTCTGTCCCTCTTTCCTCCTCATTTGTCCCTCATTTTGGTCTGATCTATATAGTTGTATATAAAATGCTCTTTTTATTTTTCAAAAAGTGTTTCCCAGTGCTAAACCTTTCATCCAATTTCTAAATTACTGCATTTGTAAATCTGAAAACCAGTATAAAAGAATAGTAGTGATTACAAAAAGCACTTGTGGGTTTAACTAATCATTTTTTTTGCAGAATTCTCCTTTAAGGGGACATTGCAGGGGGTGTATTCTCTGCCTACATACTTTTGCTAATGGGTGTCCCTCATTTCCATCTCAAAAAGTTGTGAGGTATATCATATATATTTCTAGGGCCAATTTGGGCTTCTCACTGGTGTTCCCAATGAAGGGTGCAGTCAATACTACAGCATACCAGGAAAGGTTGTTAAAGCTGCAAATGAGGAGGCCATTTGTCAATACTTTCATAATGGTATGTCCATCAAACTCCTATGGGTGTGATGATCGGGTGTCCTTAAGCTTCTGACTATATAGATTTGCAAACCTGACACCCTAAAATAACAATATTTCTGTGCCCAATCCTTCATCCAGACTGACAGCACAGCTTACATAAAGGATAATAGGTGAAGAACCTGTTGTATTTTTTTTCTTTAGCTATGATCTGTCACTGAGGAAGAAGTAACAGGTCCTCTTTGTTCAAATTCTTCAACATGTGTGTTTCTGATCGAAGCATGGGCACCCCATATACAGTACATTATTTTTTTTTTCCCAGAAAGGTTTGCTATTCTTCTAAAAGTTAATTTAGTTTATATTATGCAGCTAGTTTAGATGCAATCAGTGTTAAGTACAAGGTCCTTCGTTCTACTGATGAGTTCTCTGAGTAACCACAGGCTGGTCAGCAGAGGTCTTTTTTTTTTAACGAACACTTACATGGATTGTTGGCCTGTGACTCCATTGGAATCATGAGCTTGGCCCTTGTGGCCCTTCTGGCAGCTAGAGAGCGCTCCAATGTGGAAATGTTACTCCCGACTTCATCTGTATCTGGACCTGGGGGGATAATATTCCATCTTAGTAGAGTTCATAGACACAATTAACAATAAGACACTTCAACCCTATCAACATTCCGTTGATCAACATTGGTTTTCAAGGAACAAGAACAAATTTTGGTTCCTAATTAGTTTGGTCTGCCAGTACAGCTTACCGGAATGTGAGCTTTTGCTGCCCAGCTGAGACTCTGATTGGCTGTGGCTAACTGGTGTGATATCTTGGCAGCTGGGTCGGGGGGAGTCCCGCCCCTGAGTTTCTGATCCAGCTGGCTTCTCTATGTTCTTCATCTCCATCTCCTCGTGGTGGATCCATAGATCTGGAGGCCTAAGTTCCTTCTGGCTACCCTTCCGTTTACTAGCACTGTGTGTGGCCCTTTTTCTAAAGAAAAAAAAAATATGGAAGACATATTCCACCCTAATTATTACGTTTGAACAAGGAACTGTTACCAAATGCAATCAATTCAAACTAATTCCTGCTTTCCTTGCAACAGAAGAAAAGCTAAAGTATACCCAGTAGTTTAGTTTTGAATAGAGTAGGAAATAATAAATCCTCTGTCCGTTTTTTTTTTCTTTTTTTACTGTGAATATTTTCCCTTTACTTCCTATTCCAGAGACACAACAGAAAATGATCAAATCTCTTCAGCGTATATATAAAAAAAAAAAACTCACATTATAAACAACTGTCCCCATTGAACAAATTCCTCTATTCCAGCTGTAAAATTTCATACTTTTCGTCACTTTTTGTCCAGATAACAATAGTCATCAGTAAAAAACATATAGAAACATACCGTATATTTTTTCAAAAAGCTATTCATCCAGCTAACCACTGGTGCATTTGTTCTGTGAATAAAAAAATAGAGTGGCTTGAGAAAATACCGCATTATGGCCATTTCGATGGAGCTGAGTATGTTATTTATTTGTATGATCCTCGGCTCCATCTAGTAGTCATAATGCAATATTTTTCCTAACCTCTCTGTTCTTTTTTATGAATACAAAGCATACTATCTGGTTTGGAAATAGAAGGAGAACATTCACTTTTGCTCCTTCCGTACAGAATGAATGTACCAGCAGTTCGTTGGACATCACATGAAATCACTTCCGATTTTTTTTCTGTCCTACAAGAATTTTCGTGACTTTAGTAACCTATTCAATTTCTACTTGCGATTATTAAGCGAATAAGTTGTACGATCTGTCGTACAATATTCAGATCATGTGTACAGGCCATTACTCTATGCAATACTATGCAATAAATTGCAGTCCAGTGTCTAACACCTTCATTAAGTTTGCATAGGTGCTCTTATCCTCAATTTCATCACAGAGACATTGCAGTTTACAAGAATAACAAAGTCTCAAATTAATGTTTTCATAAATTTACGGTATATAATTTTTTTCTCTGGCTTGAAGCCACGCATAAATTATATTTTATATAAAGATTTATAGGGCAGGCACATTAGATACAATACTAATTTCTTCACATGTGTCTGGCTGTTAGAAGCATGGAGAAGCCACTGAAATGACCTGGATACAGTTATTATTCTGATTAAGGGGTAACGGTATGTGATCAGTTTCATCAGACTTGTGCTCAGCCGAGTGAAGACAGGAAACAGCATTAAATACAGATGCTCGGGATGGACTGTGAAAACTTTTCCGATATTGATGTTGAAGAAAGTTGACATTTGGATTCTCAGGGGGCTGGGTGCCAGGTGCCATGCCACTTTAGCACCAGCTGCTTACTGATCCAGAGTGTAAGTTTTACGCTGGAAGTCCCCTGGGTAACTACAAGGACTTCCAATGACAGCAACTCATCTGAAATTCTACATAACAAAATAAATATTCCTAGCATTCCAGTTGGGGATTCAAGGTTTTGGGCTTTTTTATGGGAAAAGAAACAAAACCTTGCCTGGAGGGCAAAATATCTACAATGTCAGGCCATCAAAACTTTTCACATGCTTATTATTTATCCATGGGTAGATGATACTGTCTGTATTCAAATCCCCATGGGGAAAGAGGCTGCCAATCATAATCACAATCACATATTCTAGATAAATGCAGTCTCCAACACAGGTATAACTACATTGATAGTATATGACTGTACATTACCGAAAGAAAGAAAGAAAGAAAGAAAGAAAGAAAGAAAGAGAAAGAAAGAAAGAAAGATAGAAAGAAAGAAAGAAAGAAAGAAAGAAAGAAAGAAAGAAAGAAAGAAAGAAAGAAAGGGTAATGCCCCGTACACACGGTCAGAGGCACAAGGTCCTATCACACATTTTCCGTCGGAAAATCCAACCGTGTGTCAGGGCATTAGAGTTGTAATGGAAATTTGTAAATTCTGTATAAATTTGTCCTCTATTTTGTATGCTTTGCCTATGTATTGCACGCTGCACTCATTGTGCACACGGCACTAATTAGGTTTTCACAACATATTGCATTCTTTCGAGCCCTAATTAAAATCTGGCCTGACTATGTTACGCCCCCTGCTACAATAAAAGTACAATTGTAATATTAATGTGCTACCTACTTAATCATGTGTATGAAAAATATCAATTGCGTAGAATAAACAGAACAGTTATTTTGGAAAGATGCTGAGTGTATCTTTTTGTGTCTGTTCCCTACTGCAGTAGTTATTATTCATTTGGAAGCACTAATAAATATGAGGATAGGAGTTGCCTATCTATAAAATTTCCAGAACAGAGTGGAAGATATTGGCGAGAAGAAAGTAGTGAAGAGGAGAAAGGAGTAGAGAGTAGACTCAGAGGAAGGAAGGGAAGTTCAGAGGTTCAGAGGGGAAGAGTGCAGAGGACAGGAGAAAGAAAGGAATGTAGGGAGGGAGGTAGAAAGGAAGAAGAGAAGTGGAGAGGGGAGGAGTGGAGAGGGCAGGAGAGGAGTAGAGAGGGTGGATAGAAAAGGAGAGGACAGGAGAGTAGTGGATAATGGAGAGAAGAAAGGAGTGAAGAGGAGAGAGCAGTAGAGCGTAGACAGGAAGGAAGGGAGGAAGGAAGGAAGGAAGGAGGGAAGGAAGGAAGGAAGGAAGGAAGGAAGGAAGGAAGGAAGGAAGGAAGGAAGGAAGGAAGGAAGGAAGGAAGGAAGGAAGGAAGGAAGGAAGGAAGGAAGGGAGGAAGGGAGGGAGGGAGGAAGGAAGGAAGGAAGGAAGGAAGGAAGGAAGAAGAGAAGCGGAGAGGGGAAGCATAGAGAGGACTGTATAAAGGAAGGAAGGACTAATTGTATGCAGCTCAACCAACATCATTTTAGGAGACTGCAGTTGGGTAATGAGGTGTAACATTTATCCCTTGAAATGATAAGGATAGCCAGTGACTAAAAATGGGGCTATTACAGAGCACGTATATGCAGTCAAGAGGCCCCAATAGGTATAAATAAACTGAGCAGATTTGTAAAATGTCTAATAATTTTATTGTCATACCTGTAGGCCATTTGCCCCCCCCCCCCCCCCCCCGTAAGCCTGACCAAAAAAAAAAGAGAGCAATCCCCACATACTGCCTTGTTGCTAGGATGTGAAAATGTTGGTTTTGGTTCCTGTAATGCCAGGTGTGAGCACTCAATGGTTTTCAAATCCTAGCAACAAAAAAAGGATGTAGGAGTTACCAACTGAGAGTTTTTCAGCCAGGGGGAATAGGGAACCCAAACAGCCTACAGGTTTGACAATAAAATTAATGAACATTTTACAAAGCTGCTCATTTTTTTTCTTTTTTATATTTACTTGGGCCCCTTGACTATTTTTGAGAACTATTTTTTATTTTATTTTGGAAAAGGTGAATTTAGCCTTTAAGATAAATCCCTCTTAAATTAGTTAATGGGCGGAGTTTATAGGTTGATGCTCCTGGGATTTCCTGAATCGTTGGTTCAGGAACAGGGGGTGATGGAAGCCTGATTACAAATAGCCATGGGGATCTGCAGATCAGGGGGCCTGGTGCACACAATCTATACTGGGATAAAAATTAAAGGTAGCATTCAGATAGCGCTTGGACCGCCAGCAACTTCTGAATGCACTTTGTTTCTGTGTTTTTAGTAGCAAACTTCTGTTTCGATCAATGCTGTACACACTGAAGAGGGCTACGCTGGATGTCTGGAAGGCCTGAGGTTTTTGAGCAGGTAAGAGAGACATATCTGCTGCTTCTCCAGTACACAGCCTTGTAAAAGTCATAATAGATGCTCTTTTCTTTCCAAACATCTAAATTGACTGCAAACTGAAATTCCACTGCTCTCGTCTTATCTGCTTGTCTTGTTACCCTACCAGCAGCTGGGGAACTGCAGTCTGGAAATGTCTTCAGAAAAGACGTCATTTCATATATAATTCTTAAGAAATCCAGGAACGTTTTTCTCACTGGATGCTGAATGTGGTAGCATTATACTGAACTGCTGCTCGGGAGACTCCAGACAATACTAGGGTACCGTTCTGCAGGAGTTGTTTATAGGGTGGAATATAAAAAACAACTGGTGGATGTAATTAAAGGTTTGACAATTAAAATTGATTAAAAAAATAGGAAAGGGAATTACAAAAAAAAAATAGGGAACGCAAAGTAAGGATTGACAATTAAAATGTCTAATGTAATGTGCAACTACAAATCTCAGGGCATCCAGGGAATATATTTTAAAAGATCTATCCACATTTTAAAGTGTACCCATTTTTTTTTTTAAATGGATCAAGGGCAGGCACCAACTACTGTACTAAGCATATTGGTTCAACCCAAAGCCAATCTCTCTATATATGAATCCTGGATGGATTATAATTTTGAATAAGCTTTCTGACTATATATTTTTTTTTTTTCCCCATGCTGTGTTCCTTTTGTTGTAGTTGTTTGAGAACCGGGAATGTTATTGGTTACTACGGAAAATACCTTACCTGTTTACATGGAATTTTGTCACCATATCACTGGTATCTGTCTTTTCTTATAACTGTCGTAGGTGGTATATAGACATGCATGAATGATAAACTATTGATACATATGTATTGATGCATAGAATTATGTAACTAAAGTGATTTTCTATATAGGTAGGTTTGCTCTCTCACTGGATCCTAAGAAAAAGGTCCTGAAGAAGCTCTACATGAAATGCGTCAACTTTGTGGACCATATTATATGTGATTGCTGCAATCTTGTATACTATATAAAATAGTACATGATAAATGCTTAAGGGTCCCCATTCAGGCTGGCAAGGTCTAATGGATTGGATGTCGCTGGCCAGTGAGGGGTGTAAACTGAGGAAAGGTCCGTCCAGACCCAAAGCATACTGCAAAAATAGGAAGAGATAGCCCAGCTCCGAGTGGTTAGCAGGTAAAAGCAGCCTCAGCTCGATACATTAAGACTACAACTCCAACATGTTTCGCCCTGTCCTTAATTATGTATCCATGATTAAGCCCTGAGGGCAGGGCGAAACATGTTGGAGTTGTGGTCTAGATGTATCGAGCTGAGACTGATTTTACCTGCTAACAGCTCGGGCTGGGTGAGGTGTGTTGACGGCTGGGCTATTTCTTCCTATCTTTGCAGTACGTAATGTGGTACTAACACACTTTGAGAGATGCATATTTATGGGGGATTTTTGTACCTATCCCCCCTTTCTTTTAAAAATATGGTTTTAACTTGATTGAATTTAAATTTGTATTATGTTTTAAATATCACTGTGTCATTCTCTGTACCAGTAAAGATCGCTCTTTTTTTTAGTTTTTGCATTATATTTTTTAAGTTGGCATTGGTAGTTGGCCTCATGGCAGTGTTCGGCTTTACATGCCTTCTGTTTGACAATAGTTGATCATACAAACGAGCAGAATTGAATAACAAGATTCACTATCCATGGACTTCAGTGGGATTTTCATGCAGAAAGGAGGCAATGCAATAAAAACTTGACAAAAGTTCTGATTCTTGTCCACATAATCAAGAGATAAAAAAAAAGTTGTGCCTGGAGTTGGGATTTAAATAAACATTAGATGCACCTTAGATAATGGAACTTCACTCTCTCAATCAATTTTGACTATGTTTAATCCTTTCGCTGCTAGCATTAGTAAATAGATATGAAAGTATATCATATTTATTTGTTTTAAACTTTTTTTTACCCATTTCTTCAGTTACTTCCTGGCTTGTATGCCTAGTCAAATGATGTCATACACCCCAGGAGTCTTCGGGATGGGAGGAGGGGCTTTCTCAGCTAAGTACACCCTCCTGCCTACATGCCTGAGGTAAGGGCAGATGGATTCCAGGATATAAATGCTACTTGAACCATCTGCCCTTACTTAAGATGGCCCTGGCCAGAAATGCTAGGGAGTGTTTTTCAAAGTGACTTCTCAGCAAAATAAAGCATGAAGACATGGATGGATGGGGGAGTTTGCCTAAATACTAAAAATGTATCAAATAGTGTTTTTAGTTTGTTGTGTTCAGATACAGTGTAGATATGCTTTAAACTCATCAGCTCGAAGTGGGGATTAGTACTATGCCCCGGGGATCACACATGACCATGTGATGGAGTGTGAATGAGTTGTTTTAAATGTTTTAGCCCGGGTTCACACCTATGCGAACTAGATGTGCGTTTCCGCACATCTAATTTGCATAGCAGGAGAATGTGACTGGCTCCCTATGGAGCCGGTTCACATATCTCCAAGGGCGGCTGCGAAGCGCACTGCACAAAAACGCTGTGCATCTTTGGCTCCGTTTCAGGGCCGAATTCAGGCATAGAATCGGCCCTGATTCGTCCCTGAAACGGGGAACAGGGACGCACAGCGCTCCTGTGCGATCCGCAGCCCGTTATGGTGTGAACCCGGGCTTAGTCTTTTCTTTATATATACAGCTTTCTCTTACAATTGTTTCTTGATATCCTGCATTAGACATATACAATATCATCATGAATTTGCCCCATGGCACTGTTGTAGCCACATTCATAGAAGGATATCTCAGTTGAGTTTAATTATTTAAAGCGATTGACCAAAAGAGTTACATACTTTCTCTGCTGTGCAGACGACCTCCTTGTGCAGATCACAGCTACTATGACTACCACCAAAATAGTGATTGCTCCAACAGTAACCACAATGATGACCAGGAGGTTGCTGTTCTTCTGCGGGGTGACACCATGCGGCGGATGCATCTGTCCAATGGGAGGCTCTAGAATGTGAAACAAAATAATATAAACAATTGTTAAATGATCACAAATAGGAATTTCTGTTTGTTGAAAAAATAAAAAGGAAAAAAAAAATGGTTTCTCCACTTCAACTGATCAATGAGGAATCTGCAGTAATCGAAAAATACACTGCCATGTGAATTAACATTGACTTTTGTGATGCACTGTTGGCAGGAAATGTAACAATTCAGCAATTCAAACCTTTTCATGGCTCCATTTCTCTGACTGTGATTTGAAAATACAACTGAATGTCATTTAATGCAACTTAAAGCCCTCTCTCAACCAGGGCTATAAGACAATGTACACTGCCTAGGGTTAGAGGGAGCAGCACTAAGCCAAGCCTCAAAATATACAAATTTTGATAGATTTTTTTCACTTTTGTTTGTCCCTGGGCACTTTTAGGGCCAAACTGAAAAAAGAGAACCGCAGGGGGAAGGGAAAATGTTGAGAGGAGTCACAAAGTTCTTTATAGTTCAGAAGAAGTTCATGAACTTTCATGTTTGATGGCCTGTACAGTTGAAAAGTAGCTTCTAATAAAGCATTCAGTTTATGCTGAAGGCCACCCTGGACTGACTGGATTACTCCTTGGTCATGGGTGGGTGATTTTGTGGGTGAGTAGAGAGATGCACCTCCGGTAGGTTGTACCCAACAGTGGAAACTGGCGGTAATCCCTCTTAGGGCTTGGGCTGCTGCCTTTCTCGAATGGCCTTAAGGTTGTTTCCACATGTAGACTTGAAATAATAGGAAAGAAGGGGTGCCCGATGTCCAAAAGAACTTGTATCAGGCACTCCTTCTTACTGTTATTCCAAATAAAGCATTCGTTTTGAAGGAGGAGCTTTGTACAAAGGGGGAGAGGTCATCATTCGGATGGTCTAGAGCAGGGGTCTCCAAACTTTCTAAACAAAGGGTCAGTTTACTGTCCTTCAGACTTTAAGGGGGCCAGACGTTGGTGTCATTGGGAGGAACAATGCCCAATCGTTGATGTCAGTGGGAGGAATAGTACTCCATTGTTGGTGTCAGTGGGAGGAATAGTGCCCTATCATTGGTGTCATTGGGAGAAATAGTACACCATTATTGGTGTCAATGAGAGGAATAATTCCCCATTGTTGGTGTGAATGTGAGAAATAGTGCCCCATCAATGGTAATGGTAGGATTTGTACCCCATCATTAATGTCAGTGAGAGGAATAGTGCTTCATCATTGGTGTCAGTGGGAGGAATAGTGCCCCATCGCTGATGTCAGTGGAAATAATAGTGCTCCATCGTTGATGTCAGTGGAAATAATAGTGCCCCATCATTGGTGTCAGTGGTAGGAATAGTGCCCTATTGTTGGTGTCAGTGGGAAGAATAGTGCCCCATCATTGGTGTCATTGGGAGGAACAGTGTCTTGTATCATTGCGAGGAACACTGCTGAGGGCCAGATAAAGGCAATCAAAGGGCCGCATCCGGCCCCTGGGCCGCAGTTTGGAGACCGCTGGTCCAGAGTGATCTAGCATAATGTCTAACTATGGTCCTGCTCCAAAACATTTTACCTGCACCCGCAAATGTCCATATAACTTTCCCGGAAACTTATACATAACCTTTGTGTGGTTTGCTGCAGCTTAATATAACATTTTCCAAGTGCTTGTACAGTATTCTGATATATTATACCTTTACTGGTCATCTGTATTCTAAACAGAGTTCTCCTTCAATATGGCATGTTCTCAGGTACTTAGGTAAAGTACAAAAACAAAATAGATTGCGTATAAAAGCTTAACGGTCAAAATGCCATCTGCACATTCAGCAAACTACACCGCTCATCCGTCACATAAGCTGCACATAGTCTGTAAGATGTCTTGACGTATATTTTCTGTGCAAGAGATTTATGGGAGGACCTTGATGTCTGCAGTGATGCTGCGCTATAGACTTTCATCCAATATTGATGTGGAAACAATATTCACAATCAATATGATTCATTGGTAATGTGTTTCAGTATTTTTCCAGGCCCCCGTGTGCGTTGTCATGCTCGCCTCTTGTATTAATTTATGCTCAGCATTTATTTTGACTTATTTATATTGGTGCTCTGCAAATTTTGGCTTCAAGGATAGCTAAACTTGTCTGGATTCCAATGTTTGGAATTGGCCTTTACAGGGGACTTCATATTGTGACCTTTTGCTAGCCTTTATCCGACCCTTGGGGCACTATGCTTTCCACTGACACTAGCGATGGGGAGCTATTCCTCTCGGTGATACCAATTATGGGGCACTTTTATTTCTCCTACTGAGCACATGTACATGCAATTTTTTTACTCCCACTGCCCACAAAGCCTGAGGGATTATTTACTCTTGCTGATACTTGGATATTCTCTACCGCCATGGGCCAAAGTCCAACCCCTTAAAGTCTGAAGGACAGTAAACTGGACCTTTGTTGGAAAGTTTGAAGACCCCTGGCCTATTGTAGCAAAGATCTGGACATGAAAGACTCTTTTACATCCTAATTTTCTTATGCCCCGTACACAAGGTCAGATTTTCCGATGGAAAATGTCCGATCGGAGCGTGTTGTCGGAAATTCCGACCGTGTGTGGGTTCCATCGGATATTTTCCATCGGATTTTCCGACACACAAAGTTTGAGAGCAGGATATAAAATTTTCCGACAACAAAATCCGTTGTCGGAAATTCCGATCGTGTGTACACAAATCCGACGGACAAAGTGCCACGCATGCTCAGAATAAATAAAGAGATGAAAGCTATTGGCCACTGCCCTGTTTATAGTCCCGACGTACGTGTTTTACGTCACCGCGTTTAGAACGATCGGATTTTCCGACAACTTTGTGTGACCGTGTGTATGCAAGACAAGTTTGAGCCAACATCCGTCTGAAAAAATCCTAGGATTTTGTTGTCGGAATGTCCGAACAAAGTCCGACCGTGTGTACAGGGCATTAGAGTTACCGTGACGCTACAAATATGTAAAGGGTGAGAGAATAACTGGGTCTGGGATTATGTTGTTGCTGTTCTTAAACCCAGGATAGGGGGCGCTTTGTATTCTTCATGAAACCACAACAAAATGTTAACACTGCCCCTACTTTCACACGAGTAGCTAAGGTCCTTTCTTGCCACAAGCAATGCTTGCCATAGGAGGCCAATGGCATTTCATGTCAGATCCTACATAAGCTCATTTTCTGTTGCTCATTTGACGGAGTCCTTCCCAAGCAAATGCCCCTCTCCTTTGTGATGAATCTACATTTTAAACAGGGAGTTGAAGAATAAAGAAATCTGATTTAAAATGCTTCCCTTTATCTCATCAAGAAGAAGAAAGTATCTTCAAAAGCAGCCAGGATCGTCTGTTTTGTGGGAAGTTGAAAGGCTGGTTGAAGGCACACAGGACTGACAGAGAAATGTTGGCTTATTACTGGCATTTCAGAATCAGCCATTAAAGTAACGTTTTCTCAAAATGACATTCAGCTTGGCTCATAAGAGAAATGTGGAATGCAAATGTTATGTTAACCCTTCCAAAAGACTTGAAATTTCGGATGGGCCTCATCTTCCATGACCTAACGTGACAAGATGGATGGTGAGGTTTGAACATTAAAGGGCAACTCCAGGAAAACATTTGTGCTGAAGGAGCTGTACATTTTACCAGCCATTTTTTGGATACCCACTTGGATACGTTGACCTTCCATGTGCATCTTACTGCGAAGGCTAGTGATAAACTGGGGTGGTTGCCATACTTTTGTACAGCTTGCTTGCTGGATTTGGCATGGGGACACATTGGATGCCTCCAGCCAGCACTGTGCTCTTGCTGGGCTTCCAGTGACCAGGCAAACCTGCCCTTAATTTATCCACTGCTATATATGCTCCAATTTGGAGACTCTCAAATTATAGAATTAGGCAGTGGCGGCTGGTGTTTTTTTTCTTTGGGGGGGCGGAAAACAACCACCCTCCCCCAGGTGGGTGGAACACCCCCCCTCCACCCGCTCTAGGTCCCCCGCATGGATGGGGGGGGGGCGGCGACGTGCACCCCTAATGGATGGGCCGTCACTGGAATTAGGACCGCAGTACACAGAGGAGCCATGATGTAGGCACTTTCACATATATTTGCAAATGTGTGCAACTAAACCTTTGTTTTTAACCTGAATTGTTTGACAGGGTCAATTTATTTTTATTTTTTTGCAGGCTAGCTGGTAAGTGTGCTGGGAAGTTTCTGGTTGTTTGTACACTAATGCCCCGTACACACGGTCGGACTTTGTTCGGACATTCCGACAACAAAATCCTAGGATTTTTTCCGACGGATGTTGGCTCAAACTTGTCTTGCATACACACGGTCACACAAAGTTGTCAGAAAATCCGATCGTTCTGAACGCGGTGACGTAAAACACGTACGTCGGGACTATAAACGGGGCAGTGGCCAATAGCTTTCATCTCTTTATTTATTCTGAGCATGCGTGGCACTTTGTCCGTCGGATTTGTGTACACACGATCGGAATTTACGACAACGGATTTTGTTGTCGGAAAATTTTATCTCCTGCTCTCCAACTTTGTGTGTCGGAAAATCCGATGGAAAATGTCCGATGGAGCCCACACACGGTCGGAATTTCCGACAACACGCTCCGATCGGACATTTTCCATCGGAAAATCCGACCGTGTGTACGGGGCATAAGATTACTCTGCTACACTCTGTGGCCAAAACATATAAACCTCAAATGACCAAGCCCAGGTGCACAGAGCCAGGTTTCAAATGCATCCCTTTATCTCATCAAGAAGAAGAATCTCTTCAAAAGCAGCCACGATCTTCGGTTTTGCGGGAAGTTGAAAGGCTGGTTGAAGGCACACAGAATTGACAGAGAACTGTTGGCTTATTACTGGCATTTCAGAATCAGCCCTTAAAGTAAAGTTTTCTCAAAATTACATTAAACTTGGCTCATAAGAGAAAAGTGAAATACAAATGTTACATTAACTCTTCCAAAGACCTAACATTTTGGATGGACCTCATTGGCCATGGCCTAATGCGGCAGGATAGATGGCGTGTCTTGAACATTAAGGTGCAACTCCGGAATAATCATTGTATCTGCCCAATGGTTTTTACATTTGGCCAGCCATTTTTTGGAGACAGACAAATCTTAGTCACTAAGATTACTCTGCTGTTTCTTACACTCTCTGGTAAAAATGTTGCAACCCAACATTACTGAGCTCAGGGGGACAACGCCAGGTCCTGAAAGACATGATTTGACATATTTTGGAGTTGACCTGCACAGAGACCTGATCTTAATTTAACACCTTTAGGAAGAACTGGAATGGCAATTGGTAGCCAGGTCTTATGCATGACCTCACAAATACTCTTTTGGCTAAATGGGCACAAATTGCCCCAGGCAAACTCCAACATTTGGTGGAAAATCTATTATGTTTGCCCGATCCCTCACTGTGTACTGCTGTTGTTCCTCCCAAGGGTCCATACTTCAGCACAGGGCAAAAGTGAGTACCACAGAGGGGGACTCATGGAGGCTGTAGCTCTTGTAAAGACTCAATACATAATGGAGAAAAAAATTAAGGGTCTTCTTTTTGTAGGGTTTTTTTTTTTTCTGAATGTTTGTTTTAAGGTCAACTTTAAGGTGACTGAATTACATATATGGTTATAGTTGCCTGGGTAAGTTCCACACAATCATTTGAAATGAAGAAGCCATATAGATGAGCAAGGATTTATTATGCCGCGTACACACGGCCGGACTTCCCGACAGAAAAAGTCCGATGGGAGCTTTCATTCGGACATTCCGACCGTGTGTATACCCCAATGGGACTTTTTCTGTCGGCATTTCCGATGGACTCAGATATAGAACATGTTCTAAATCTTTCCGTCGGAAATGCCAACGGAGTGTAGCCCGTTGGCACATCCGTGTACGCGGAATAAGAAACTTTATAAAGCCTTATTGCTGTCTTCATCCAATATTTTTTAGTTGTCACCAGAACAAGAGGTGTGAGTAAATCGTCCAGTGGGGAAACCTGTTTCTCTTACAGCTGGTTAAGGGCTCATTTACACTACCATTGCACACTGCAATGGTAATTTCAGAGGGCATTTGACAGGCAGTAAGGAGGTGTTATGTCACCTGCTTACCGCCTGTTTTAACCTCTAAATCCCTGCACCATTGTACACAGTTGCAGGCCCTCCATTCACTTGAATAGGTTGCATAGAGTGGGCGGTACTGCCCACTGATCATTTTTGCTGTGCCATGATGCAAAGCATTGCTGCCATGGCTTGTGTGCATCCTGTTGGGAGGGCGGTAAAAACGCAACTCATTCACATGTTTTTACCATCTCCCAACCGCATGTTTAAGGGTTCATGTACACTGAAGCTCTAAACTCCTCTCTATGTTAGCCTATATGTCAATGTACACTTAAGGCATTTTCAGGAGTTTTGAGGTAGCAAAAAACCCCCCTCCAAAGTCACGTCCTGAAGAGTAATTTTTGAGCTCCAAAAAGTCTGAATGTTCATCAACACTCAAAAAATCCTTGTAAATGCATGTTTATGAGTGCTTGGCATTTTTCATGTAAAGTGGTCAGAAACCACTGTATTTTCATCAGCTACATGTGATCTATTTGGTATTAAATAATAAAATGATTTATGTAATGTTTAAAAAATCTGTTTCATTTTTGCAAATGTAATATATGTGTATATATATATATATATATATATATATATATATATATATATATATATACACACACACACTGTGTAACATTTTTATTATTAAAACAATATTTATATTATATTATATATTCATTTTTAAAAAATTATTAATTAATTTTAAATGATTTTGGTGGGGTTTTTTTTTCAGTTTTTTTTAGATATATATTTCTATAGATATCTTCTATAGATATATATTTCAATAGCTAGCTTTAGATATCAGGTCAGGACTCTGTGCAGGCCAGGTAACTTCCTCCACCCCAAACTCACTCACCCATGTCCTTATGGACCTTGCTTTGTGCACTGGTGCGCAGTCATGTTGGAACAGGAAGGGGCCGTCCCCAAACTGTTCCCACAAAGTTGGGACCATGAAATTGTCCAAAATGTGTTGGTATGCTGACGGCTTAAAAGTTCCCTTCACTTGAACTACGGGGCCAAGCCCAACCCCTGAGAAACAACCCCACACCATAATCCCCCCCTCCACCAAATGATTTGGACCATTGAACAAAGCAAGGTCCATAAGGATATGAATGAATTTGGGGTGGAGAAACTTGACTGGCCTGCACCCCGATAGAATACCTATGGGATGAATTAGAGCAGAGAACTTCTCGTCCACATCAGTGCCTGACCTCACAAATGCACTTCTGGAAGAATGGTCAAACATTCCCATAGACACTCCTAAACCTTGTGGACATCCTTCCCACAAGAGTTGAAGCTGTTATAGCAGCAAAGGGTGGGCCAACTCAATATCGAACCCTATGGACTAATGCGTGATAGGACCTTGTTTCGGAAATTCCGACCGTGTGTATGCTCCATCACACATTTTCCATCGGATTTTCCGACACACAAAGTTTGAGAGCAGGATATAACATTTTCCGACAACAAAATCCGTTGTCGGAATTTCCGATCGTGTGTACACAAATCCGACGCACAAAGTGCCACGCATGCTCAGAATAAATAAAGAGATGAAAGCTATTGGCTACTGCCCCGTTTATAATCCCGACGTACGTGTTTTACGTCACCGCGTTCAGAATGATCGGATTTTCCGACAACTTTGTGTGACCGTGTGTATGCAAGACAAGTTTGAGCCAACATCCGTCGGAAAAAATCCTAGGATTTTGTTGTCGGAATGTCCGATCAATGTCCGATCGTGTGTACGGGGCATTAGACTGGGATGCCACTAAAGCTCATGTGTGTGTAAAGGCAGGTGTTCCAATACTTTTGGAAATATAGTATATATATATTATCTCACAAAAATGAGTACACCCCTCTCATTTTTGGAAATATTTTATTCTATCTTTTCATATGACAACACTGAAGAAATGACACTTTGCTACAATGTAAAGTAGTGAGTGTACAGCTTGTATAACAGTGTAAATTTGCTGTCCCCTCAAAATAACTCAACACACCGCCATTAATGTCTAAACCGCTGGCAATAAAAGTGAGTACACCCCTAAGTGAAATGTCCAAACTGGGCCCAAAGTGTCAATATTTTGTGTGGCCACCATTATTTTCCAGCAGTGCCTTAACCCTCTTGGGCATGGAGTTCACCAGAGCTTCACAGGTTGCCACTGGAGACCTCTTCCACTCCTCCATGACAACATCACGGAGCTGGTGGATGTTAAAGACTTTGCGCTTCTCCACCCTCCGTTTGAGGATGCCCCACAGATGCTCAATAGGGTTCAGGTCTGGAGACATGCTTGGCCAGTCCATCCCCTTTACCCTCAGCTTCTTTAGCAAGGCAGTGGTCATATTTGAAGTGTGTTTGGGGTTGTTATCATGTTGGAATACTGCCCTGCGGCCCAGTCTCCGAAGGGAGGGAATCATGCTCTGCTTCAGTATGTCACAGTACATGTTGGCATTCATGGTTCCCTCAATGAACTGTAGCTCCCCAGTGCCGGCAGCACTCATACAGCCCCAGACCATGACACTCCCACCACCATGCTTGACTGTAGGCAAAACACATTTGTCTTTGTACTCCTCACCTGGTTTCCGCCACACACGCTTGACACCATCTGAACCAAATAAGTTTATCTTGGTCTCATCAGACCACAGGAGATGGTTCCAGTAATCCATGTCCTTAGTCTGCTTGTTTTCAGCAAACTGTTTGCAGGCTTTCTTGTGCATCATCTTTAGAAGAGGCTTCCTTCTGGGATGACAGACAAGCAGACCAATTTAATGCAGTGTGTGGCGTATGGTCTGAGCGGTGACAGGCTGACCCCCCTCCCCCCACCGCTTCAACCTCTGCAGCAATGCTGGCAGCACTCATCCGTCTATTTCCCAAAGACAACCTCTGGATATGGCGCTGAGCATGTGCAGTCAACTTCATTGGTTGACCATGGCGAGGCCTGTTCCGAGTGGAATCTGTCCTGTTAAGCCGCTGTATGGTCTTGGCCACCGTGCTGCAGCTCAGTTTCAGGGTCTTGGAAATCTTCCTATAGCCTAGGCCATCCTTATGTAGAGCAACAATTCTTTTTTCAGATCCTCAGAGAGTTCTTTGCCATGAGGTGCCATGTTGAACTTCCAGTGACCAGTATGAGAGAGTGAGAGCGATAACACCAAATTTAACACACCTGCTCCCCATTCACACCTGAGACCTTGTAACACTAACGAGCCACATGACACCGGGGAGGGAAAATGTCCAATTGGACCCAATTTGGACATTTTCACTTAGGGGTGTACTCACTTTTGTTGCCAGCGGTTTAGACATTAATGGCTGTGTGTTGAGTTATTTTGAGGGGACAGCAAATTTACACTGTTATACAAGCTGTACACTCACTACTTTACATTGTAGCAAAGTGCCATTTCTTCAGTGTTGTCACATATTTCCAAAAATGTGAGAGGTGTACTCACTTTTGTGAGATACTGTGTATTGTGTATGTATATATATATATATTTATATATATATATATATATATATATAAAATGTTTCGCAGTGCATTGTGGTCATTTGGGAGTAAAAAATGAGCCGAGGAGAGTGTTTGTAAACAGAAAGCCTATAAATGCTAGTGCTCAAAATCGCGCAGAAACACAAAATGAAATTGTTGCGTGCTTTCAACTCCGATCTATTCCTGCTAGCAGTTCTGGCCTTCTCAGGTTATCTAGTGTACATGAAGCCTAAACAAGCCATAATGGAGGAATTTCCTTCACTTTAAAGAGCTTTTCTTTTACTTCGTGTTGCAGGACAGGAAGTGAAGGGAAATCTGCTCAGACCCAGACAGTAAAAAAATAAAATAAAGTGATGGGGGTTTGAAACTTCTCCGGACGCTATCCATAACAACTACCACCATGACCCAGAAACATGAAAACCTTCCTAGACATCTGGAATTAAAGATCGTTGGAATCTGCATTACAGTTGTTCGAATTGCTGTTTGACACACCTTGACGTTTTGAGGGGAAGACTCATGAATTTTATGACGTGGCCCCATTAATAGGATCAAAGTGAAAGAGGTAGCTGTGGGCAAATTTCTGATCATGTTGTGATTATAGACCACTCAAATGTTTTTTTCTTCTATAAATGCCGAGCCTAATATTGGTTTCTCAGAGAGAGACTTGGCTATGGTTTTAAATGAAACCGGTTGCAAGTAATTTATCTGTAGCAATCAATGAATTCCTGCCACAGCCTGCACAAACCTCCACTTAATTAATATCTTATTTCCCCACAGACATTTTGAAGAAAATTAAACATAGTATCCTGCTGCAATATTAATTTTCAGCTTGGCTAAGCATGCAGAGGCTGTTGTGTAGGTTCTGTTTGTATCCTCCCCTAATTATAAAATACATTTGTCTTTATTAATCATTATGGATTTCCTGAATTTCAATTTCTATTCATATTTAAGAGTCAGTTTCCTAAGGTGCTGGAGGTAGGGGGAAACACATAGCGTAATTCTCTGCTTGCCACCAAATATTAGCTTTGATCAGTCAAATGCAGATTTAGTAAGTGGCCGTAAGAGCTATTTTTACTTATCTACCAGCTTGCTGAGACGGGATTGACGGATAACTCCGAGCGCAAATTTTTTTTTGGGCAAAAGCACAGCTGTTACTTGACCGAGTCAAGCTTCCGTTATTTCATGCAGAAAAGAAAACAAACCTTTGATAAACCACGTGGGCAGCTGTGTAGCTGATAGTTTAAGGAAAACTTGTTTTCAATGCTTTAAAAAAAAACTCATAAAATATATATATAGACCAAAAAAGGAAAATTTTATATATTGCAGTTTACCAATCCTTAGATGTGGCGGCTGCATTATTTTTCGTTTTTTGGGGTATGTACACTTACTTACGCACTCTGTCTATGGAAGGAGCCTTAAGTCTAGCAGACACGAGCCAAATGTTGGGGGGGGGGGGGGGGCATCGGCCAGTTCAATAGAAACTGGCTGACATTAGGCCAATGTGTACTGGAGTCGGTCCGACAGGGGCATGGCCGAAAAAGGTCTGCCGATCGGGTTCCCCAGAGCACTGACCGGAGTGTTCTGAGGGGGCTTTTAGAGCACAATAGAACAGCAGGGGAGATCGCTGTACTAACATCGGATAGTTAGTACAGCAGCTCCTCCTGAGCTATCAGGCTTTTTCATTCAGCCCTGCTGGGTTTAATAAAATAAAACTACTAGTGTGTATGAGGATTTAGTTGCTACCCTGGCTTAAGCCTGGTACACACTAAAAGAACACTTTCACACTGGGGCAGTGCAGGCGTTAGCGGTAAAGCTCCGCTAGTTTTAACCCCCGCTAGCGGCTGAAGAAAGGGTTAATAGTGCCCGTGTTGTGGTGCTGCCTAAGCACTTTGGCAGCGCTGCCCATTCATTTCAATGGGCAGCGCGTTTTGGCAGCTGTGTATACAGCGATCCAAAGATGCTGCTTGCAGGACTTTCTTTCCTGTCCTGCAAGCGCACCGCCCCAGTGTGAAAGCACTCGGGTTTTCACACTGGGGTGGCTTGAGAGGAACTTTACAGGCGATATTTTTAGTGCTAAAATGCCTGAAAAGCTCCCCAGTGTGAAAGGGGTCTAAGTTTTTTTTTGGTTCAACCCATTAGGTTGAATCAAAAAAAACTGACTGCTCTGGTCGGAGCCGCTGTACTAACCTTCCAAGGTATCACAGCGATCTCCCTCACTGAGCTGTTGTGTTCTGACAATGGCACTGCCCCCCCCCCCCCCACCTGCCATTGGCTGAGAGCGCTGATTGGGAGTCCTCTGGCTGCTGGTTTTCCAGCATGCTCGTCCGACAGAAGCCGGCCATTCTACCAGACAGACCGCCATACAGACACTAGCCGATTGTCGGCCTGTTTTTATTGAACCGCCCGATGTCTCCCAACATTCGACCCATGTGTACGGGGCTTAAATTTCAAACATAGATGCCTTTGTTCATCTCCATTACATGGGGGATGGTGATGGGATTAGTAAATTACACGAGAAAGAGAAACATTGTTTTTGCTTCCAGGTCTTCAGAATAAGAGAGACCTCTGCACGGTGGAGCAAAATGCATAGGGCGGAGCTACTCCCCTGAGGACGTGCGGTGCTGTGAAACGCATAGGGCGGAGCATGTGTGACGTCACACCGCCACGTTGTATCCCTGTGTGGCGGCTGTTGTTCACAGGACAGGAATTGAATGACAGTGGGTATCATTCAACTCAGAAAAGTACTACTGCTGGATCACCATAAAAAATAGGGTGAGTATTGCAGCAACAGATGGTTGTTAATTTTTCATTAGTGCAGGGCAATGTGTTTTTTCTGTAAAAAATAAAAAAGAACCAGTTACTAGTTAACTTCCATATCTGTTCCTGGAGTCCTTCTCCCACTCTGGTCTCCTGCCCACCCTAGCTAACCAATAAATAGACCAATAAGGAGCACTCATTTTATTGATGTAACAGCACACAGAAGAGTGCATCATCATGAAGTAGATAATAAGCATTTAGTACAGTTCTAATAAGGGAAAGTTTATCATGATGATGCGGCACACCCACAAGACCATCAGTAAAATTAAGTGCATTGACCTACTGCCTTATGCAAGATAGATGGGAAAGAAGACTAACTAGAAAATGAATTAGCAAGAGATGCACATACACTGTAATGTAAAATCTCATCTTATTTCCTTTTTGCAATTAAAAAAAAAGGTTTGTTGTAGAAAATGATAATGTTCGCCACATAAACACATTGAGGTTGGTTTACTAAAACTGGAGAGTGCAAATTCTGGTGCAGTTCTGCATGGTAACCAATTAGTTTCAAGGTTTTTTTTTTTTTACTGCTAAAGCTTAATTGAACAAGCTGAAGATAGAAGTTGATTGGCTACAATGCACAGCTGCACCAGATTTTGCACTCTCCAGTTTTATTAAATCAACCCCAGTGAGCAAGACTTCATTGCACCAGTATGATGCAGCGCCATATTCACTTCCCATATTCTTTTCCTCCTCTACCCTGGAGAACACGACCTGAGACAAGACTCTCACCTTGCCTTGGGACAGCCATGAAAGCACCTGTGACTGTGAACCGTTGTAGTTACACTGATCTCCTCCTGATGACACCCACGTGCCATTTGTGCTTAATTCACCCTCATAACACTAAATATTGAAGTTAATCATGATCTAATTCAATGAAACCGTACTAACCCCCGATACACTTTAATAACGCGCACGGAACTGGCGATGAATGCAGATTCCCAGGTTAATGCTTTGCAATTTGCATTTCATTAAGAAACATCTCCTTACAGTTATGTTGCTCATGTAGATTATTGAATTGCAAGCTTTGAATAAAGTGATTAATGACCTGTATAGGTAGAACACTGGGAGGGTAAGAATAGGAAATTAGCACTTTCCTACTCTTCTGAAAACATTGCCTCTTCTTGCTCCAAGTAACACCCAGTCAGCCTCCTTAACCCCTAGGCGCCGACCAGTGGTGGCTGGTGCTCCATCGGTCGGGGGGCAGACAGACCTGGACGACAGACCCCCCCGTTGCTCTAGCCCACCACCACACACCATTGAAAACTAAGCCCACCCCCCTAGTCGCTGGCTCTCCCTCTCACCCTCCAGGTCCTGTCAACCGTGCACTTACCCCATGCAGGTCACCGCTGTAGCGGCGGCTTCCCCCCCCCTCCGTTTCCTCCGTGTCCCGGCCGTCGCTTCTCCTCCCAGCCAATCGGGTCTTCGTACTCAAAGCCAATGGGGTCTCAGGACCCGCTTCCTGATTGGCCTGGAGGAGAAACAGGAAGACATTAGCGAATATTCTTTTCGCTTATGTCACCCAACAGGGTGGGCTCAGGACACAGTGCTCTGCACCCCAAGCCCACCTTTTTTTTAAGCCAACTAGAGCCTCAAGATCTAATTGTGTGATTCTAAAAAAAAAGTCATAGAATTCCATGCTGTCTGGAGCCCTGCATGTAGATTAGGGGGCCGGACTCATGGATTGGGGTGCCGACGGTACACAAATATATGGCCTTGGCACAAAGAGGCCACAAATTTGTGCAGCGATTTGCAGACACAGCTGTGCCGAGAGCGCATTCTCTGCGCACTCCCAGCACGGTTACCGATCGGGAGCTTTCCAAACATGTGACAGCCAATCATGGCGGTCACAAGATCATAAACCCTGCCCGCCTCCCGGCATCTGAAATCCCTTTAAAGGGCCGGGAGGAGCAAGCGCAAGGGGTTAAAGTGAACCTGAACTCAAAGAGTGAAGATTTGATGTCTTATAGAGAACATCTAGATATGTTAAAGTAGAACTAAATCCATTGATAAAAAAATATCCTCCCACCAGTCATTAGATCACTGGTAATCAGGGGGGCAGCTCTGACATGAGGAAGCAAAGCCCTGCTACTACCAGGAGGAGCATCACCACACAAAGACACAATGGAGAACAAGGCATAGTAAGTCCAGAACATGGGAAAAGCTGGTGATCAATCCTTTAATTGCTTTTTGGCACCATTTCTAGAACCCATGTCTCTTTAAAACTGAAGAGTATACAAAATTCTTACAATATGAAAGAAAGACTCTCATTTTTATCTCTTTTAAATTTTTATTCTAGTAAACATATAGCTCCAATTACCTTTATCCCATCCACTATACATGCACAGTGGTAGAGAGAATACACATGGCTTTGAGAAGCGGAACACATACTTATTTAATATCGGAACACCTGAAGCCTGTTATAACTGCTGACACAAGACAACTCAGATCACAGACTTCCTTCCTCTGTAATTATTCACAGGGGTGCCTGAGGCGTGCGAACGCTGAGAAAGCCTGTCACGGAGATCACAGTAATATTTTAAGGCAAAACAAGGTAAATAAATGTTTATACAAAATCGAATTCCCCCGCATTTCGTGTGAGTGAGGATAAATAAATAATAATGAATTGTCTTCCCAATTTATTTCCCCTGTTACGCCATTTTTTTTTTCATTTAGCCCTTAGCTGTCTTCTCTTATTTTCATTATTATTATTTACTATATGCCAGTTAACAACTTTAACTCTATGACTACTTTGCATACCTAAATACTTTTTTATGTTGTTTTTTTAAGAACATATAAGGCTTTTATTGGTACACAGATCAAAAAATAAAAAATACACTTCTCAGATATATTACTATATATATTACCCAGTGGTTGCCACTGCACACATATCAGGAAGAAAATGAGCCTGGGTGTGCAGCAAAGCCTATAGTACATGTAGTCCAAAGGAGAGAGCGGCACTCACGGAATCTTGAGAGGTAAGCGCACAGTGAAGATTTTATTTTAACGTTTCGACGAGGCACAAGCTCGTCTTCCTGAGGACAACAAACAAGTGAAGCAACGCAACATGTATACCCTAAAACCCCTCCTATCATTATCACCCACATATGATGACATCAACAAGTGCAAATGTGAAAGTTCCAGCTAAAAACAATAACGGGCAAATGTCCAAGTCTGGGAGAACAGAAAAACATAGAAAAGTGATGTCAAAAAAAGACAGAGTAGTCCGAGTCTGCTCAATTTTTCTTTTTTTTTTATTGTTTTTTTTTGTTAACTTTGTTGTCTGACTATAGATCTATGTGTATCCCAAGCATGTTTGACGCTATTTACTGCTGACTGTCTCACTACCTCTGATGGTAGTTTATTCCAAGCATCCTCTACCCTTTCAGTAAAATAATACTTTCTAAGATTAGTTTTGAACTTCCATCCAGTTAGTTTGATGTCATGTCCCTGTGTTCTTGATTTTGGATTCATATTGAAAAAAACTGCCCTCCTGAAACTTATTCACCCCCTTAATGTGTTACTAAACCCAGTAATATGGAAATAGTTCATCTGCCTCACCCCCCCCCCCCCCCCCCCAGTCATACCTCCCAACATTTTGAGATGGGAATGAGGAACACCTACTAGCAAATGTATGTAGGCATAGGACACGCCCCCTGCCACACACCCTTAATGGAGAATAAACCAAAACCCAAAACAAAAGGTTGATTAAATCCACAAGAGCTTTTTTTTTTTACCACTACTCTTCCTTTATATTGGCTTTTAAATTTTACAAATGCACCCATTTAGAATTTGGATGAAAGGTTTAGCACTGGGAAACACTTTTTGAAAGATAAAAAGTGCATTTTATATACAACTATATAGATCAGACCAAAATGAGGGACAAATGAGGATGAAAGAAGGACAGAGGGACATTGCTCCAAATCAGGGACAGTCCTGTGAAATCAGGGACAGTTGGGAGCTATGCCACAGTGCCCACAGCTTATAAATGTTCTTTTTACATTAAAATACTGTCACTATATACCTTTTTCACTGATCTATATACCACAATTACATAATAAACTGCAGAGTTTCTCCAGTGCTGAGAGTTCAAGTAGGAGGAGATTTTCCCTGCAGCCTGTATACACACCCACATGTGTGATGACAATAGCATGTGACTTGGCTATCTCTGAGAACAAGTAACTGTTCTCTCCAGCATAAAAGACACAACTGAGCATGTTCAGGTTGGCTATTGCCTGTATGTTAGCTGGCCTTTCCAAGCTAGACACTGCAGGAGGGAAGGATCTGTACATACAGGATCAAACATCCTTTTTACACAGTGCAGAGGATTAACCCCTTAAATTCCACAGTGAGTATAACAAGCATGCTATGCTGCATATACAGACTGATTTTACTGTTGTGGGTTTAGTAACACTTATTGTATTT
The DNA here is from genome assembly GCA_037952835.1 of Lithobates septentrionalis. Lineage (NCBI taxonomy): Eukaryota > Metazoa > Chordata > Amphibia > Anura > Ranidae > Lithobates > Lithobates septentrionalis. The sequence goes on along the minus strand of JBBDGP010000072.1, from coordinate 704,420 downwards.
AAAGGTTTCAATCATGTCTCTCCTTTCCCTTCTTTCCTCCAGACTGTACATATTAAGTTCCTGAAGTCGCTCTCGATATGTTTTATCCCCCAAACTTTTCACCATTTTTGTTACCCGCCTCTGGACTCGTTCTATCTTATCAATATTTTTTTGTAAGTGAGGTCTCCAGAACTAGACACAGTATTCTGAATGAGGTCTCACTTAAGATCTATGGGGGAATCAGGACTTCCTTCCTCCTGCTGGTGATCCTTCTAGTGATGCATCCTAGAATTCTATTCGCTTTTCCCACTGCCTGGTCACATTATTTGCTCATTTTTGCAATCATCCTGAATAAGTGCCCCCAAATCTTTTTCTTCTGTAGTGCTGGATAAAACTGTACCCCCGATGTTGTACTCCCTCAGGGGATTTTTTCTTTCCACTGCTTTGACCAATCTTCCCGCAATGCCAAATCAAGTTCCATGTTACAGATACCTCCAGGGATATCAACCCTAATACCAGGAGCGGCTGGTCCATTGGGGGCGCAGGGGCACCGCCCCCCTGCAGGGAGCCGGACTCATTTTTTTTGCAAGCCACATGATTAGAGCCTGGGGCTCTAATTGGCTTAAAAAAAGGGTGGACTCGGGTTGCAGAGCACTGCGCCCCAAGCCTACCCACTTGTGACACTAGCAAATTAATATTCGCTATTGTCTTCCGGCTTCTCCTACCAGCTAGTCAGGACTGGAGGACGTGTCGGGTTGGCCGGGAGGAGAAGCCCAGGAAGCCATGGAGGAGCCGAGTGCCGGGGACCATCATCGGTTGTCCATGTCCTCCCCATGGCTCTTGTGTCTCCTGGCTGTGGGGATGATCCTGGATTATCCTGATGCTGATCTGTGCACACTCAGTCTCAGGCTCTTCCCCTTCTCTCCGCTCTCCCTATAGGATCGCACATGCCTGTGACTGCAGGGAGGGGCGATCGGCTACCCGGCTAGAGAACTATGGAGAGGACCGAGCGCACACTGGAGGGATGGTCTCAGTGTGATCCGGGGAGGAGGGATCGGTGATAGGACAATGAGAGGCTGCAGTGCCCCCAGGATATGACATTCTCCTCTGCTGCATCATCCTCATTATCTGAAAAATCCCCCTCACCCCCTCTCCCTGTCCGATCACCCCACCGGGGACCCAATCCACCTTCCATCGCCAGGCATGACCAAGTGTGCCAGGACTGTGGTGTCCCTGGTATACAGCCAGCCTGGAAAGTTTAATATTCAGCGCACGGTGTGATGTATGGCAGACACATCCTGAGGTCGGTGGAGCAGTAAAGTTTACGGGATGACTGCGGCCAGACATGGGGTGCCCGTTGCCACATGACAGCCCTGCTGAAATCTCAGCCCTGCTAATAGGACCTGGAGGGGTTTGCGCCTCCCCCACCCCAAAAAAAAATGTTTTTATCAGCCGCCATTGCCCAATACACACCTTTGTGTCATCAGCAAAAAAGACATACCTTACTCAACAAACTTACTTATATCACTTACATATAGGTCAAATAGAACAGGACCTAGTACAGAGCCTTGTGGTACACGAGTGACTGGTCTCTGTTTTGAATGAACACCATTTACAACCACATTCTTGAATCTATCCTTTAGCCAACTGCATATCCAACAACAACAAAAGTACATACAAAGTAGACATAAAGAAAGAAAAAAGCCAAATCCAGGAAAAAGCTACTACTTATTATATAATTACTTTCTAAATTAATATTATAGACTGACAATTGTACAAAAATGTAATATAAAATAAATTTTAAAAAGTATCGTTGTCAGGCATTTATAGACATTTTTCCAAAATGGTGAAATATATTGGTAACGAGATGTTCTTTAATGAATATGTTAGTTAAAGACATAACAGAAAGAAAAATATTGATGTTTTATGCACTGTACCATATAGATGTTCTTTTTACCTCCCCATAAAAAAAAAAAAAAAAAATCAACGTCAACTGTTGAAAATATACAATAAACAGTTCCATTCTGTTATATCTCAAAAATGCTTCACATTTCATGTAGTTAAATTGCTATTGTCTACCATATTGAAATAACTGAATGGTGAACTAGTAAAGGGTTTCTTATCTTCAGTATAGAATAGTGACAGCTAATTTGACCTGAAACAGTACATTATGGAAACATAAGACCAGCTACTTACCATTCAAACTACTTCTGTCGATTAGGTTTGTATCCACTGGCCAGAACGATCCATCACCATGGCGGCCTGTTGGAAGAGAGAAACCTGATGTCAGTTTGGATGCTCCAATGGTAGTGGTTAACACAACTGGGTTCAGTTCCCAGTAGATAGGTATCTACCATTGGTATAGTTAGTAATATAATAATATTTATTTTAGTACATTATTAATTCATTACTGTACAACCTTAGAAGAACAAGTTCACACAATTAACACAACCATGGAAGAGGTATACTCTACAACTCCTTACTATATTCTGCATTTCATAGATCTCATATAGTCGGAAATCTTATTAAATCTGTAGACATACTGAGAGACAATAAAACTGTGACCGCTATGAACTGCTTGAATTTAGGGCACCTGTCGGTCTTCTAATGAAAGTGTCACGCTGTCTTCATGAATTGGACGCATGGCTTGTAACAGTATCTACACTGCCAGTAATGTGTCTGAAATGCCTTATTGAAAGCTGCTTTCTATGGTGGCACCATAGGCGTGCGCACAGGGTGTGCCAGGTGTGCCTGGGCACACCCTAATCACCCCATGTGCATTAGCATTATCCAGGGACAGCACCAGGTGGGTGGTTGAGGGTGTCAGTGATCAATGTAAATGCCCTCATTATATTAAAGGCTAGGTTCAACACTATGAACACGTTACACCCATATTTAGGGCGTAACATAATATGCTCCCTATCAACTGTCTCCCACCACCAGAGCCTCCTTTCTGTGACAGCAGGTGGCATTTATGTGTGTTTGAGATTTGGGGTGCACACCCTTATGCAATAGGCTGCGCACACCTATGGGTGGCACACTAAGAAAGAGGAGGAGCACCGTCAGGGGACCCGAGAAGAGGAGGTTTGGGGCTGCTTGGTGCAAAACCATTAAACAGAGCAGGTAAGTATAACATGTTTGTTATTAAAAAAAAAAAAAAAATCAATCACTTTTACCACTAGACGACCAGCCGCCGCAGTTATACTGCGGCAGGTTGGCACGACTGCGTAAATCGCCGTAGCTGTACGTCGCTTCTTTATGACGTCACAGCAGGCACACGCGCCGCCACGTGTCCCCGGAGCCTATGCGCGTGCCGAGCGGGCGCGATGACCGCCGGGCACCCGCAATCGCTCGTGACAGAGCGAGAACCGGGATCTGTGTGTGTAAACACACAAATCCCGGTTCTCGGAGGGGAGAGACTGATCGTGTGTTCATACTAAGTATGAACACCGATCTCTCTCCTCCCCTAGTCAGTCCCATCTCCCCCACAGTTAGAACACACCCAGGGAACACAGTTAACCCCTTAATCTCCCCCTAGTGTTAACCCCTTCCCTGCCAGTGACATTTATACAGTAATCAATGGCTATTTTTAGCTCTGGTCACTGTATAAGTGTCAGTGGTCCCAAAATAGTGTCAAAAGTGTCCGATCTGTCCGCCGCAATGTCGCAGTCCTGATAAAAAAAAATAATGAAAATAACATAAATCTATCCCCTATTTTGTAGACGCTATAACTTTTGCGCAAACCAATCAATATACGCTTATTGCGATTTTTTTTTTACCAAAAATATGTAGAAGAATACATATTGGCGTAAACTGAGGATTTTTTTTTTTTTTTTTAAGTTTTGGGATATTTATTATAGCAAAAACTACAAAATATTACATATATTATTTTTATATATGTTATATAAATAGTGTTTTTTTTTTTTCAAAATTGTTGCTCTTTTTTGTTTATAGCGCAAAAAATAAATACCGCCGGGGTGATCAAATACCACCAAAAGAAAGCTCTATTTGTGGGGAAAAAAGAACATACATTTTGTTTCAGGACAACATCGAACGACCGCGCAATTGTCAGTTAAAGCAACGCAGTGCCGTATCGCATAAAATGGCCTGGTCAGGAAGGGGGCAAATTCTTCCAGGGCTGAAGTGGTTAAAGTTATGAAGTAGGGCGGCAGAGTATCGGTAAATGACTTTGCCGGACACAGGACTCGATTAAGGGAGTTTTATTCCACTTTGGCCAAAGCAGTGGACACCTGACCCGACTCTCGTCTGCATGCCAAGTGTGTCAATTACAGCTTACACAGTGTACATATCATTTCAGTATATTGCGTACAGCGAACATTTCCGTTATACAAACATTTTAACCTTTTAAAAGTCAACCTACACTTTTGATACAAGACAAGTTCTGCAAAACATATATATTTAAACCTTATGCAAAACTTCAGTTTTTCTGCAGTTTGCCCTTTGCGGTTTAGTCTAAGATGGGAGGGGGAAGTAAGCGAGTGAGTTCAGTGTCTGACCACAGCCTGTCACAAGTAGTTTCAACATGAAATGTAAGGAATATGATTCTTAGCTGGAATTCTAAATCAGTCTTACTACGCACATAACTATGGCCACATAAACTGACCCTCGTTGCCACTTCAGTTGTACTAAACACAGATTAGGATCAGGTGGTTAAAATGAAGATACTGTGGGGTTGATTTACTAAACCTGGAGAGTGCACCATCTGGTGTGGATCTGCATAGAAACCAATTACTGTAGCTTCTAACTTCAGCTTGTTCAATTAGACTTTGACAATAAAACCTGGAAGCTGATTGGTTTATATGCACATTTTGCACTCTCCAGTTTTATTAAATCAACCCCTGTAACTCTCCCAAATATTAATACTGTATATCATTATTTCATTTTTTTAAATGCCTGCAGTCCCTGTAAAGCAAAGCTAAGACAAGAATAAGGAGGAGCAGCACAAGGAGCCAATCGGTTGTGCTGCAGGACTCATGTGTTAACAAGGAGCATGCTGATAGCAAAAGACAGCAGAATGACAGATAGATGAGCTCATCGGTCTGCTGCTTCTCCTTTGACTGTCCAGTCACAAGCTGTGGGGGGCACAAGGCTTGTAATTGTTACTTTAGTACAGCAGAGAAAAATCCAGTCTCCTGCCTTACCAGGCATAATTGCGCTGTGAAAATCCCAGCAATAGATGGACAGAAATGCAATTCCTTTAGTGGGTACAACAACTCTCTTATATGTGTTTCATCTGTGTATTTAAAGCGGACCTTCAGTCATTTCCATCTTCTACTTTTCATCTATTAAACTTTCTGCCCTTATTGTTTTAACTTTGGATAGTAAAACATTTTTTTTTTTCTGCCAGTAAATACCTTATACAGCCCACTTCCTGTTTCTTGTCTGGTAAAAAGTCTAGGCTTATGACATCATGCACAGCTCTCTCTCTCTCTCGCTCTCTCTCTCTCAAGAGAGAGAGCGAGAGAGAGAGAGTTTGCCAGGAAGGGAGGGAGGATGAGCCATAGGAGGGCCAATCAGAGCTGCAGAGCTGGAGGTGTGCCTCTGTGTGTCTGTTTAAATCCAGGAAGTGAACAGGCAGCAGCTTCAGCTGCCCACAGTTAAAATGCTTGCAGCCAGACTTGGTGGAGGGAGATTTCTGCAGCATATTGGCAAGTACGGAATCACAGTATATATAAAATAATATGCAAAGTGGTTGGAGGGAAGCTTCAGAATGGCAAAGATATTTTTATTACAAATTATGTGACTGCAGTTCCTCTTTAACTGGTCAGTTTTAAAGGATAACTGTACGAAGAGAACTGTACTAAGAGTATTTAATCAGAATTTACAGAACAGAAGCTGGCAAGGATCTGCAATAGCGTTGGTATAAATCCTTGCAATGTATATAGGTCACCTGGAGGCGATTGTATTTTTCTCAGCAAGGCTGTATTGTTCTGCTCTCTTATACACAGAAAACATTACGGCAGCATCTGATATGAGAAGATACATTCCAGCAGCCTCTCTCTGTCTGTAAATATATAATGACTAACAGATGCCGCGAAAATTATAATGCTTGTTACTACTTTCAAGCCCCTAGTCAATGAGTAAACAGACCATAATTTTTTTTTATTTTTTTTTTTAACTTTGCTGACTCCACAGCCTTGTCCTTAAAGTAACCCTGTTTACCATTTTAAGCTCTTTTAAAATGTAAAGGCCTACAGTCAGGCACCACAGGATGCTTAGTAAGCACGGGACCCTGAAGCTAGTGGAGATCACTGGAGTAATGGCCACGGTGATTTCCAGTTTCCAGAGGGATCTCACAGGTATGGCATTTATATAGTTACATTGGTCCAAGCTGGACCAATGTTACTATTTAAAATATCCATTCCTGGATTTTTTCTTTAACAGACCAAATGGGGGCAAATAGAAACATAGAGAGGTGATGGGAGAAAAAAAGACTAAGTGATCCATTTTTCCCCAATGTTTTTTTTTTTTTTTTTTTTTTTGTCTTGATAAATGATTTTATATGTTTTTTTTGTTAACTTTTTTGTCTTAGTATATGTTTGTCCCAAGCATGTATGAATCCACTCACTGTTGACTGACTCACTAACTCTTCTGGAAGTCTATAGGAACAACTACTCTTTCGGTAAAATAATACTTTCTAAGATTAGTTATGAACTTTCCTCTTGCTAGTTTAAGGTCATGTCCCTGTGTTCTTGATATCAGCTTCATATTGAAACTACTACCCGCCTGAACCTTATTCACCCCCTTGATGTAGTTAAAGGTTTCAATCACGTCTCACCTTTCCCTTCTTTCATCCAGACTGTACTGTACATATAAAGTTCCTAAAGTCTCTCCTAATATGTTTTATCCCTCAGACCTCTCACCATTTTTGTTGCTTGTCTCTGGACTCGTTCTATATATCTTTAACGTCTCTATATCTTTGTGTAAGTGAGGTCTCCAGAACTGGACACAGGACCTCCTTCCTCCTGCTAGTGATCCCTCTAGTGATGATAACTAAAAATCTTTGTAGAGGAATTGTTCATCCTGTTCATCATCCCTCTAGTGATGATAACTAAAGATCTAAATAGAGGAATCAGGACCTTCTTCATCCTTTTGGTAATCCCCCTAGTGATAACTAAAGATCTATATTGAGGAATCAGGACCTCCTTCCTTCTGCTGGTGTTCCCTCTAGTGATAAGAAAAGATATATATAGAGGAATCAGGACCTCCTTCCCGCTACTGGTGATGGCTCTAGTGACATCTAAAGATCTAAATAGAGGAATAAGAACCTTCTTCATCCTGTTGGTGATCCCTCTAGTGATAATCAAACATCTATATAAAGGATTCAGGATCTCGTTCCTCCTGCTAGTGATACCTAAAGATCTAAATAGAAGAACCAGGACTTGCTTCACCCCGCTGGTGATCCCTCTAGTGATACCTAAAGATCTAAATAGAAGAACCAGGACCTTCTCCATCCTGCTGGTGATTAGGCTTGTGCAGTTTGTTTCGTAACAAATCGAAATTTGGCCGAATTTTGCATCTTACAGACATTCAAATGCATCTGAATGTTTCAGAAAAAAAAAATAACGAATTTCAACGAATACGAATAAAATTATAGCGGATATAACAAATGAATTCAACATGATTAAAGATCTAATGAAACAAAAGGTCAATTCAAAGTAAATCTTACAGTCCAACCAGCTGATTAATTTTGTGCTTGAGATTGGATTACTGGCAAAGTGCATTCCTGAGAAGAGAAGGGTGTTGTGTTGTATTCGAGGAGAGGAGAAGAGATATTGTCATTGTGTGTGTTAAAAGATTCAATAAACAAACGACTTTCCAAACTACGAATCATTATCACGAATATACTGTATACACATACATAATTATCGAATTTCAACGAATACGAACGAAATTATAGCGCATATAACGAATGGATTCGACATGATTCGAGATTCAGTATAACGAATATCAACACTCTACAGAAATAACAAATTATCCGAAAACGTATTAACGTAACATAACGATTAGAACAGAACGAAATTATGTATTTTACGAATGACAACGAACCGAAACTAAACAAAATTTTTCCATTGTGCACAAGTCTACTGGTGATACCTCTAGTGATAACTAAACGCTTACATAGAGGAATCAGGTCCTTCTTCATCCTGTTGGTGTTCCCTCTAGTGATAAGAAAAGATATATATATAGAGGAATAAGGACCTGCTTCCTCCTGCTGGTGATGACTCTAGTGACACCTAAAGATCTAAATAGTGGAATCAGGATCTCCTTCCTCCTGCTGGTGATCCCTCTAGACATAACTAAACATCTAAATAGAGGAATCAGGACCTTCCTTCTCCTGCCAGCGATCCCTCTAGTGATATAAAGATCTAAATAAAGGAATCAGAACCTCCTTCCTCCTGGTGGTGATCTCCCTAGTGATAACTGAAGATCTAAATAGAGAAATGAGGACCGTCTTCACCATGTTGGTGATCCCTCTAAGTAAAGATCCATATAGAGGAATCAGGACCTCCTTCCTGCTGTTGACCCCTGTAGTGATGCATCCTAGAATTGTATTTGCTTTGCCTGGCAACACTGTTCGCTCATTTTGCAATCATCTAAAATAAGTACCCCCAAATCTTTTTTCTTCTGTGGTGCTGGCCAACACTGTACCGCAATATTGTACTCTGTAAAGGGATTCTTCTTCCCTAGGTGCATTAGTTTACATTTAGAAACACTGAACTGAAGTTTCCACTGTTTTAAACCAATTTTCTAGCAATGCCAAATCGTATTCCATGTTACAGGCACCTCCAGGGAATTCATCCCTACTGTACACCTTTTAGACGTTCAATGTTAAGAGATAAGAGAAGACTAGCTCTCCTTTAATTTCTATATAATCATATGTATATTGGCAACCCCAATTACTGCATAATTGATTTGTATACTATAGAGCTGTGTATGGAGTGTATAAACTGTAAATGCATGGTTATGAACCTATTTCTGTCTCTATCCTTTTATAAATGTTAAAATAATCTTTAATAAATTGATTTTTTAATCATATCTACTACAGTGTTTATTGTGCCAAGAAAGTCCAAAGCCCAATTTTTTTTTTCCTTTATATACAATATGTAAGGACGTGGCACTAAGTATTACCTACCACCAGTATCCACATTACCACTATGTGTTGATACTTTAACTATCCAAAGAGATAAGAGAAGTTCAGAATTAGGGTTTACCTATACCTTAAATGTTTAAAACTTGCGAAAAGTTCACTTTAAGAAGGCCTTGATGGAGGAACTGCAAAGTGTCAAATCTAAGTTTAAAGCAATTACAGTCACTGGCCTTTTTTCTTACTCCTGTCTATATCACAGACCTACACTTGTTTGACAAACTCTGATGGGCCAAAGAGATCATGTAACACATGACAATGGTGATACAGGTCCCTTCACTCCTTATCTGCCCATCCCATTTGATGGCTTCCATCTGACTTTTCCCTGGCTGCGTGTATAAAATTGTCTTTATTATGTGAAGCGGTGATGGCCCATCTCATCAGCGCTGTGTGTCTGGATGTAGATTTCCCTGTCAGATGAAATAAGAGCGCTGTCATGTTCCATTACCAAGACAAGAGATGTATGAATAATCGCAAAGGCCTGATTTGTTCAGAGCCCTGCTTAAGCCATGGCTGGCTCAAAACCTTTTAAAGTCTCAGCCTGTATGCACGTCACTTATACAAAGCATATATACCACTAGATCTGTTCAGTGTGGGTGGAATGAAAAGGGAAGGATTTTCTCTAGGGAATGGCTCCTGATTTTAAGTGGACCTGTCATTTCTACGTGGAGTCACATTCTTGGAAAGGAAATCTCAGCTGAGGATTTGGCCATGAGTTTCGACAATTACTTTTTTTTTTTTATTTGCTCTCATGTGATGTTGACAAAAGCCATACTTATTTTTAAAACAGCACAGCTGATTATTTTCTCCCTAGTTCTCATTTGCATTACATGCCAAAGGCACTTAGAAATTGTTGTCGCAGGATGGTCAGGAACCTAACAAGCAGGTTTAAACTAAAAAAAAAAATTAAAAAAAAATAGCTAACGTCAATGAGGATCTAGCGGCAGATATTGTATATTTTGCATGTTAAAGCAGAACCCCTTTTTAAAAAAAGTTGCAAGCAGGAAGGGACATGTCTCTTCTGCAATAAAGGGCTCTTATCTTCCTGTATGTATTATTCCTTTGTGTGTACGCTGCCGGGTGCCTGAATGAATGAACCTCCCATGCTATGCACTGGACTTATGTCATTCCAGGCCAGCCAATGAATATAGTCAAAGTTGACAAAACCCAAAAGAAGCCTGGTAGAAGATGTTGGCACTGGCAATGGGGCTTGCAGATGTCCTTGGCTGTTGTCCTTGTACTGCAAGGGCTTTTAATACAGCCCTCCCCATTCTATTGTGCATACATGCCAAGTGCCTGGAAGAATAAAGCTCCCATGTCCATGCACAGGACTTATGTCACCACAAGCCAGCCAATCAAGAAAGCCCAAGATTTCTAACCCAGAAGAAGCTGGGTAGAAGATGTTGGCACCGGCAATGAAACTCACAGATGTTCTTGGCTGTCCTCCTTGGTCTGCAATTGCTTTTATTACAGCCCTCCCCATTCTTTTGTGTGTACATGCCAGGTGCCTGGAAGAATAAAGTTTCCGTGCCCATCCCAGGCCATCCAATCAAAATAGCTGAAGTTGCCAAACACAAAAAAAGCCAGGTAGAAGACCTTGGCACCGACAATCGAGGTTGCAGATGTCCTTGACAGTTGTCCTTGGACTGCAACTGCTTTTAATACAGATCTCCCCATTATTTTGTGTGTAAATGTCAGGTGCCTGTAAGAATAACGCTTCCATGTCCATGCACAGGAGTTATAAAACTTCCATGCCCATCCCAGGCCAGCCAATCAGATAGCTGAAGTTGTCATCCCAAAAGAAGCCAGGTAGAATACATTGGCACTGACAATGGAGCTTGCAGATTTCCTTGGCTGTTGTTCTTGGACTGCGACTGCTTTTCCTCCCCCTTCTTTTGTGTGTATATGTCAGGTGTCTGGAAAAATAAAGCTTCCATGTCCATGCACAAGAGTTATGTCACCACAAGCCATCCAATCAAGATAGCCCAAGATACCTAACCCATAAGAGGCTTGGTAGAAGATGTTGGCACCGGCAATGAAGCTTGCAGATGTCCTTGGCTGCCGTCCTTGGTCTGCAGCTGTTCTTATTACAGCCCTCCCCATTCTTTTGTGTGTACGCTGCTGAGTGCCTGAATCGATAAACCTCCCATGGCTATGCACGGGAGTTACGTCACCCCAAGATGGCCAAATATGCCAAACCCAGAAAAGCCAGGTAGAAGATGTTGGCACCAGCAATGGAGTTTGCAGAGGTCCTTGGCTCTTGTCCTTGCACCACAGCTTCTTTGAATACAGACCTCCCTTAGACCTACCTTAGACCACAGCTGTTAACCATTACAAACATATTTTGACCGCTTCAGATGAAGCTTGAAGTATTTCAGATAACCTTGGCAACTTGTTACCAAGTACTCACACCCATGTCTCGAAAGTTTCTCAAATAGCCAGGTCATGGTACAGCCAATAGTAGTTAGTACACTGGACTGGAGATGTTTTTCAGAATATCCAAGCTACAAGACAAGACAAGTTTGAACCAACATCCGTCGGAAAAAAAACATGGATTTTGTTGTTGGAAAATCCTTTCGTGTGTACAGGGCATTACACGTTAGGCAGCCCGTTAAAATAAATGGGCTGCCCTACACCTGACACATGGTACTGCAGGAAAACACGCACGGAAACATATGGATGCTATGGTGCACGCACAAGTGGGAACCAAGGTGATTTCCTTTCACTTTTTAAAGTATTCATCATACATCCTGTTGTGTTCCCTGGACAGGAAGCAAAGGAAGATTTCCCCAACAAGAGGAAAAAAAAGCTGGTAAAGATTCTGACCCAACCTTATTCTATCAAAAGCTGAAAAAGGAAAGGAAAAAATTAAACTACCCTTACGATTCTCATTTTTGCTTAGTGTAGCTTTGAAAGCACTTTTATTTACCTTATCCCTCTCTTCCCTGGCGGCCAACTCTCACCTCTTCCCTCTGACAATCTGGACTGTGGTTGGGCCCTCAGTGCAGGGGAGTATATATACCACGAGGCAAACAAGACATTTGCCTTGGGCAGCATTTTTTGGGGGGGTGGTGACACCCCTAGGCAGAAGGGACACCACGAGCAGTGGCATCGCTATGGGGGTGTGGACCACAACCGGGTGACACCTGCCAGAAGGGTGACAGGGGCACCAAAACGGAAGCAGGAGGTGGCGTTGGCTGAAGCCTCCGATCCCAGTAGTTCACTTGGTAGACCAGGTTGGAGTCCCGAGCTGTGAGTGTGCATCGGCAGCCTCGCTACCCACAACTGGTAAAAAAGGAGCCGGTGGGGGGGAGAACCTCCTGATGTAGTAAAATGGGATAAGGGACACCCCTCCCTCTCACCCCTCCCCTCTCTCTCTCCCCCCACTTCTTTCCCCCTCCCTCTCTCACCCCCCTCTCTCCTCAACCCCCTCTCACCCCGTCTCTCTCTCTCTCTTTCTCTCACCCCCTTCTCTCTCTCACACCCCCTCTCTCACTCACCCCCTCTCTCTCACCCCACCTCTGAAGAGTTGGAGCTCTAATACAAATAGGTAGAGCCTAAAGAGGAAGGCGTGGGGTTTGCAGATGAAGGAGTGGATCTTAATTTTTTGCCTAGCCTTACCAGCACAAAACCAAAATACACCACTGCCTCAGTGTCCTTACTTACAATGCACGACTGCTTGTCTTGCATTGTATTTAATGACAAAACAGTGTAACCATTAAATGATGAGCTGAAAACTTAATTTAAAGCTATCCTAGGCAAAAATGAGAATATAACCCTTGCAGTGTCTTAAAAGCCCCACTGGAAAGATGGTTTTAATTTTTCAATGTTCAGCTTTAACCCCTTGCCGACCAGCACACGACGATGTACGTTGGCACAATGGCACGGCTGGGAAAATGGGCGTACAGGTACGTCCCCTTTAAATCGCGGCATAGTGGGCGCTCGCTCGCCGCCTACTCCGTGAGCGTGTCCGGGGACTCGATGTCCACCGGGGGCCCGCAATCGTGTCAGAGGCAGAACGGGGAGATGCAAAACAATGTAAACAAGGCATTTCCCTGTTCTGCCTAGCAACATGACAGAGATCTACTACTCCCTGTCATCGGGAGCAGTGATCTCTGTCATGTCAGTGGTAGCCCATCCCCCCAGAGTTAGAATCACTCCCTAGGACAGACTTAACCCCTTGATCGCCCCCTAGTGTTTAACTCCTTCCCTGCCAGTGTCATTTACACAGTAATCAGTGCATTTTTATAGCACTGATCGCTGTATAAATGACAATGGTCCCAAAATAGTGTCAAAAGTGTCCAATGTGTCCTCCATAATGTCGCAGTCAGGATAAAAATCGCAGATCGCCGCCTTTACTAATAAAAAAAAATAATAATAAAAATGCCAGAAATCTATCCCCTATTTTGTAGACGCTATAACTTTTGTGCAAACCAATCAATATATGCTTATTGCGATTTTTTTCTTACCAAAAATATGTAGAAGAATACATATGGGCCTAAACTGAAAGAAATTTGTTTTTTTATATATTTTTTGGGGATATTTATTATAACAAAAAGTAAAAAATATTGCTTTTTTTTCAAAATTGTCGTTCACTTTTTGTTTAGGCCCCTTTCACACTGGGGCGGGAGGTGCGTCGTAAAGTGCTGCTACTATCAGCGGCGCTTTACCGTCGTTTTACCCCCCGCTAGCGGCCGAGAAAGGGCTAAAAACCACCGCAAACCGCAAAGCGCCTCCGCTTATAGCCGTGCTACCCCATTGATTTCAAAGGGCATGAGCAGTGAAGGAGCGGTGTATACACCGCTCCTTCACCGCTCCGAGGATGCTGCTAGCAGGACTTTTTTTCCGGTCCTGCCAGCGCACTGGAGACACAGCAGCGGCTGTTTCGGGTCGGTTTGCAGGCGCTATTTTTAGCACAATAGCGCCTGCAAACCGCCTCAGTGTGAAAGGGGTCTTATAGCGCAAAAAAATAAAAAAAACGCAGAGGTGATCAAATACCACCAAAAGAAATCTCTATTCATGGGAAAAAAAGGATGTCAATTTTGTTTGGGTGCAATGTCGCACAACCGTGCAATTGTCAGTTAAAGCGACGCAGAGCCGTATTGCAAAAAGTGCTCTTGTCAGGAAGGGGGAAAATCCTTCCGGGGCTGAAGCGGTTAAATAATTTTTGTATTAATTCACTACACGATTAGTAGCTTTTTCTTTTTGTAGAAGGCTCATACTTATAGTTACAAAATTGGATACCAATTTATAGTGAAACTTCAAACTGTGATCAATATGGCCAATGCATAAATTGCAAAATAATAGAAATCATCCTAAAAAAAAAAATTCAAAAAGAAAGAAGTTGAATATAAAGTCTGTTTGCATTACACCCCAAACACCGTCTGGCACAGAAGAATAATTTACTAACAATTCCAAATATAATATCAGTAGATACATTCTAAAGCCAATGAGCGCGCCCCCCGGACGCCTAGGAATTATGCGCAGCTTAATTATGCTTAATGTGAATTATTCAGAAGCACGGGGAGAGAGGCAAAAATTTATTTCATACAAAGAAGCTTGACATTTTAATTGGCCCTTCAGAAGAGAGACAAAACAATTTCCTCTCAAGAATATTTACATCTCCCCATCAAAGCCACGGCAGCCTCCGCCGAGCTGAACATCATTAACGAGATTAATTAGCGTGTTGGCGTCTGCCTAATCAGGTGTGCGGACCAGGTGAAAAAGCGGACGAGTGTCTCCAGGACTCACATCACTGCCACACACACAGAACACAGCATTGATTTTCTAAAGAAAGCTTGACAGAATGGGGCCACCGTACCTTGGTCATTAGCCATTTTGTCAGGATGTTCCACTACAAAGGAAAAGAGAGAGACATTATCATTACTTTATGACAGTTCTTCATAAGAGGGTTGACATATCAAACCAGCAGATGCGTAACAGACTTTATGGGGAGAGGAAATCTTAACTAGCATTAAAAGGGGGGGAAAAAAGGACTTTTTTTTTCATAAGTATTTATGGATTCGTTTTTGTAGCACTTTGAAAAGCCATGGCAGAAAGTAAAATGAGACCTAAGATACAGGATAACCTGGACAGTCACAGATATTCTTCCCTTCTTCTTATTACTGATGTTTTTATAAATGAATGCGGCTTCGATTTATAGGTAGAAAGATAGTTTGCGGTGGGATTATAACGGTGCCAACAAATAATAATGGAAGCAATAAGTGATTAAAACATGCAATTTATTATTAACATGATTAAAATAATTGAATCATGTTAATAATAAATGTCATGTTTTAATTACTTATTGCTTCCATTATTATTTGTTGGCACCGTTATAATCCCACCGCAAACTATCTTTCTATCTTTGACACTTATGGGATGAGGTATCGGATGTAACGTGTTCACCTAGGCTGGAGTAAATGTAAAATATTCCATTTATAGGGTAGCTGTACCCTTGGGTAAACTTGCAGCGATCTGTACAGTGAAAACATTTGCAACTATAAAAATATTATATAAGATTATTTAAAAAAATAATTAGTAATATATATATATATATATATGCATCATTATTGTTATTATTATTGTTATTACAATTATATATATATATACATACATGTATATATATATATATATATATATATATATATATATATATATATATATATATATATATATACATATATATATATATGTATATATATATATATATATATGTATATATATATATATGTATATATATATATATATATATATATATATATATATATATATATAATATATTATATTGTATTTTTTATTATTATTACTATTATTATTATTATTATTATTAATAATAATAATAATAATAATAATAATAACAACAATGCTAATGAAAATAATATAGTTGTATATTTTTTTCAATAGTTTATAACAATAACAATACTATACGAATATAATATTATAATCAGATCATTTTTTAGTTTAATAACATTTTATAATGTCCTGAGAAAGACAAGCTTGTGCCCCTTTGAAAGCTTCATCAATATGTGATCACATTTCAAGCCCCATGAGTGCCACCTTATTTTTTGGATTGTTTTATAAGATAATACTAATAATAGTAATTTATTATTTTAATATTATTATTTAAATTACTATCATTATTATTTTGCAATTGCAACAACTTGGGCTGTTAGGGTTTCTAACTTTTGTCCTTCAGTTTGATTTTTGTGCCCCCCCCCCCCCCCCCCTCCCACCAGTTTACAACATTTCCATCCTAAACAGTTTAGAGGGCAACCTTTGAGAGGTGGAGATCTACCTGAACAACATGAAAGCGATCAAAGATCACCAGAAATTAAGGAATTAACTGGCAAGACCTAACAAAATAGTAACTTAGAAAAATATAATAAAACAAATGTCACTGTAAAAATATAAACTTAGCCTACCTTAAAAGTGGACGGTGTCAGTGGACAGTGGATTTTGTCAGTAGGGCAGTGAACAGTGGCAATAGGGCAGTGGACAGTGTCAGTAAAGCAGTGGACGAGTCAATAGGGAAGGGGACTTGTTATTCAGTAGAGCAGTGGACGGTGTCAATAAAGCAGTGGACTTCTTTGTCAGTAGGGCAGACAACGAGGTCAGTAGAGCAGTGGATGGTGTCAGTAGGGGAGAGAATGGGGTCAATAGAACAGTGGATGGTGTCAGTAGGGCACGTAAAACAGCTCCCCTATATATATCTGACCTGTGCATTCAGCGGTTTGCCTGGAGTTTGGCTTTAAATTATCTGGTGCTGAAAGGGGAAGATCTTTAATTATATCAAGTATTTATTTATGGATTAAAAATGTCTAAATTTAAAGGGAACTTCAAACATTTTTACTGTGGAGGATTGGATGGGCATGATGAGGAGGGGGTCCTGTGTAGGTTCACCATACAGATTTTTGTCTAAACGTGAACTTACACTTTAAGTTCGGTTCACATCTATGCAGTTTGTGATTGGTGCGTTCTACAGTGCATTTTGCATTTTTTTTTGCACATGCAATTTTACTGCGATTTGTGTTTTTTATGCCTTTTTTTTTTCCCAATTTGTTGTTGGGCAGATTAAAAAACACAAAAACGTGGCAAAAAAACACACTACATGCTTTTCTGCAGCTTCTCCATTGAAGTCTATTGAACCAAAAATGCACTGTTTTGCATTTTAAAAGTCCCTGACCCTTTCCAAAAACGCAGCGGCTGAAAAAAAGCATAAATGTGAACGTGTCCCATAGGAAACCATTTTAAATGGGCTGCAGTGCATTTCTACAAAAAGCACCAAATAAGGTATAGGTGTGAACCAGGCCTGTAAATAAAAATTCAAAGGCGACGTAACAATGATTAGCAGCACACTAAGATACCAACTGCTAGTGTATTAGCTGAACTCCCAAACTCTGCCCCCCTCTGGTCATTGGATGCTTAGACATTGAGAACTGAATTATGAAAGATAGAAACTAGGGGCCAAGTCATCCACTTTTTTTTGTTTTTAAAGGGAGTAGAGCAATGGTCTCTAAACTGCGGCCTGGGGGCTGGTTGCGGCCCTTTGCTTGCCTTTATCCGGCCCTTGGAGCACTATTCCTCCTAATGATATGAGACACTATTCTGTCAACTGACATCAACCATGGGGCACCATTTCTCCCACTGACACCAACAATGGGACACTATTCCTCCCAATGATACTAATGAAGAGGTACTATTCCTCCCACTGACAGCAATGATGGGGAACTATTCCTCCCATTGACACGAATGATGGGACACTATTCCTCCCACTGACACCAGTGATGGGGCACTATTTCTCCCAATGATACCAACGATGGGACACTATTCCTCCCAATGATACCAACAATGGGATACTATTTTTCCCGACGATACCAATGATGGGGCATTATTCCTCCCAATTATACCAACAATGTGACACTTTTTCTCCTGATGATACCAAAGATGGGGTAATATTCCTCCCAATGATACCAACAATGGGACACTATTCCTCCCGATGATAACAACGATGGTGCACTATTCCTCCCAATGATACCAACAATAGGACACTATTCTTCCTGATGATACCAACGATGGGGCATTATTCCTCCCGATGATAACAACAATGGGACACTATTCCTCCCAATGATACCATCGATGGGGTACTATTCCTCCTGATGATACCAACAATGGGACACTATTCCTCCTGATAATACCAACAATTGGACACTATTCCTCCAGATGATACCAACAATGGGGCACCATTCCTCCTGATGATACCAACAATGGGGCACTATTCCTCCTGATGATACCAACAATGGGGCACTATTCCTCCCCTAAAATACCAAATGTGGTGATGTTTATTCCCACTGATGCAAGGAAAATTTCCCCTGCCATTGGTCCCAGTCCTGGTCCCCCTAATGTCTGAAGGACAATAAACTGGCCCTTTGTTTAGAAAGTTTGAAGACCCCTGGAGTAGTGTATCTACTACATACTGTCATGAATTTCTCCACAATGCCTATTGCTACAGAGGTCAGTAAGCACTGGTATATAAATGCTCTGACTGCTTGTTCAGAACACGGAAATAATTTAAAGTGCACAGTCTGGGCACAGGCTCACTTTAAGGTTTCTGAAGTACGGGAGAAAATGCTTTCACATTCATCTGGACAAAGCTAATTATGAGACTTAAATGCTGACTCCACAATCAACAAAAAATATCAGAAATTATGTACAGTGGATCAAAAGCATTGAAATGAAAGGCTGTCAACGCTGAGGCAGAGATTCAACATTCCAAGCACAACCATTCAGGACTGTCATAAAGTAATTTTCTATTCAGCATCCACACCTATATCAGGCTGCATAAGTTGAAAAGAAAATAAAGTATGCATTAAAGGAGGCCAGAACATAAATCTCTCTGTAGTGTACACTGTGATAAGAAATTCCCAGCTTCCAGAAGATGATCTCTAAAGGTGAAAGATATGAGGGGTTTGTAGAATGAAGTGTGGATGGTCCATATGTATGTATCGCCAGGTCAACATCATGCCAAGATGAATCAAATGCATTCTCTTTGGATCTGCATGGACAACGTACTATGATGGACGTGGGCTGTATAAGTCTGTATATACAGTATCTCACAAAAGTGAGTACACCCCTCACATTTTTGTAAATATTTTATTCTATCTTTTCATGTGACAACACTGAAGAAATGACACTTTGCTACAATGTAAAGTAGTGAGTGTACAGCTTGTATAACAGTGTACATTTGCTGTCCCCTCAAAATAACTCAACACACAGCCATTAATGTCTAAACCGCTGGTAACAAAAGTGAGTACACTCCTAAGTGAAAATGTCCAAATTGGGCCCAATTAGCCATTTTCCCTCCCCGATGCCATGTGACTCGTTAGTGTTACCAGGTCTCAGGTGTGAATGGGGAGCAGGTGTGTTAAATTTGGTGTTATCGCTTTCACTCTCTCATACTGGTCACTGGAAGTTCAACATGACATCTCATGGCAAAGAACTCTCTTAGGATCTGAAAAAAAAGAATTGTTGCTCTACATAAAGATGGCCTAGGCTATAGGAAGATTTCCAAGACACTGAAACTGAGCTGCAGCACGGTGGCCAAGACCATACAGCGGTTTAACAGGACAGATTCCACTCAGAACAGGCCTCGCCATGGTCAACCAAAGAAGTTGAGTGCACGTGCTCAGGGTCATATCCAGAGGTTGTCTTTGGTAAATAGAAATATGAGTGCTGCCAGCATTGCTGCAGAGGTTGAAGAGGTGGGGGGGGTCAGCCTGTCGGTGCTCAGACCATACGCCACACACTGCATTAAATTGGTCTGCATGGCTGTCGTCCCAGAAGGAAGCCTCTTCTAAAGATGATGCACAAGAAAGCCCGCAAACAGTTTGCTGAAGCCAAACAGACTAAGGACATGGATCACTGGAACCATGTCCTGTGGTCTGATGAGACCAAGATAAAAGTATTTGGTTCAGATGGTGTCAAGCGTGTGTGGCGGCAACCAGGTGAGGAGTACAAAGACAAGTGTGTTTTGCCTACAGTCAAGCATTGTGGTGGGAGTGTCATGGTCTGGGGCAGCATGAGTGCTGCTGGCACTTGGTAGCTACAGTTCATTGAGGGAACCATGAATGCCAACATGTACTGTGACATACTGAAGCAGAACATGATCCCCTCCCTTCAGAGACTGGGCCGCAGGGCAGTATTCAACATGATAACGACCCCAAACACACCTCCAAGACAACCACTGCCTTGCCAAAAGAAGCTGAGAGTAAAGATGATGGACCGACCATGATAAACTTATTTGGTTCAGATGGTGTCAAGTGCGTGTGACGGCAATCGGGTGAAGAGTACAAAGACAAGTGTGTCTTGCCTACAGTCAAGCATGGTGGTGGGAGTGTCATGGTTTGGGACTGCATGAGTGCCACCGGCACTGGGGAGCTACAGATCATTGAGGGAACCATGAATGCCAACATGTACTGTGATATACTGAAGCAGAGCATGATCCCCTCCCTTTGGAGACTGGGCTGCGGAGCAGTATTCAACATGATAACGACCCCAAACACACCTATAAGACGACCACTGCCTTGCTAAAGAAGCTGAGGGTAAAGGTGATGGACTTGCCAAGCATGTCTCCAGACCTAAACCCTATTGAGCATCTGTAGGGGATCCTCAAACGGAAGATGGAGGAGTGCAAGGTCTCTAACATCCACCAGCTCTGTGATGTCATCATGGAGGAGTGAAGAGGACTCCAGTGGCAACCTGTGAAGCTCTGGTGAACTCCATGCCCAAGAGGGTTAAGGCAGTGCTGAAAAATTATGGTGGCCACCAGTGTTAATTTTAGTCTTGAGACTAAAATGGCATTTTAGTTTTAGTCTTCTTCAATTGTTTTAGTTTTAGTCATATTTAGTAGACTAAATCTCCAGTACATTTTAGTCGACTAAAATGTCCTACGTTTTAGTCGAGTAAAATCTCCAGTACATATTTGCAATTTAGTTTTAGCCATAGTCTTTTGACTAAAATGGCATTTTAGTTTTAGTCATATTTTAGTCATCTCAATTGTTTTAGTTTTAGTCGTATTTTAGTCGACTGAAATAGTATTCAATTAGTCGACTAAAATGTTTTAGTCGTTTTAGCCGACTAAATTAACACTGGTGGCCACATAAAAATTTGACACTTTGGGCCAAATTTGGATGCTTTCAATTAGGGGTGTACTCACTTTTGTTGCCAGTGGTTTAGACATTAATGGCTGTGTGTTGAGTTATTTTGAGGGAACAGCAAAATTTACAAGCTGTACACTCACTACTTTACATTGTAGCAAAGTGCCATTTCCTCAGTGTTGTCACATGAAAAGATAGAATTAAAATATTTACAAAAATGTGAGGGGTGTACTCACTTTTGTGAGATACTGCATATATATATATATATATATATATATATATATATATATATATATATATATGTGAGAAACAAAGAAAGATAGCAATAGATGAATAGATAGATATGGTCTAGATAGATAGATAGATAGATAGATAGATAGATAGATAGATAGATAGATAGATAGATAGATAGATAGATAGATAGATAGATAGATAGATAGATAGATAGATAGATAGATAGAACCAGCCAATATAAAAACTGACTGCTAACTGCATTACCAATAAGAGGCATTAGGTGGCACTACACATTTAAAAATGCCACTTAGACTCTTGAGTGTCGGGGTCTCTGCAGTGTAATAAGTAAAAATAGATCTTCTATATGAACAGATTACATTATATTAATCAAATCTTATAGGAATAGTGCAGTTAATAATAACTGAACCACATCTTTCCACATCTTTCCATCATTGTTATGTTGTCTTTCCAGCTGTAATGCTTTCAATGCAATGCTTTGTAGTAAAAAAAAGTGTCCTTCCTTCTTTCTGTTTTTTTTTTTTATATTTTTTTATCGGTTGGTATGTTTTATTCCTTGAATAAGATGAGTCATTTATGAATAGTACAAGAAGAACATGTTGTCGGTGTATTGAACAATTTTTGTATTATACAAAAGCTTTTGAAATGCGGTTTATTGTAAAAAATGCATTGTGTGGTGAAGGTTATCTGATGATAGCTCAAGATTGTTTCTCAAATACCTGTGGGAGCGGGGCTTCAAAATGTGGGTGTGGTTTGGAATTATTAGGAGGTAACTATTTATACATTTTATGAAGAAATAAGGAATTTAAAAAGAAAGGGAAGAGAAGCAACAAAAATAAATGCAAGTTTAGGGAGAGGCGAAGAAAAGCGAATGGAATATAACAAAATGAAAGGGAAAGGAAGGAGAAGGGAAGCAAATAAAAGAAATGGAAGGTCAAAGAAAAAAAAAAGGAAAGGAAAGTGAAGAATGGGAAAGGGAAGGGAAGAAAGAAAAAGAAAGGAAAGTGAAGGGGAGAAAAAAATGTAAGGTAAGGGAATGAAATAAAAGAAAAATAAGAAAAGGAAAGGTACGTAATCGTAATGAAGTAAATAAAAGGGAAAGAATGAGGAAAGAAAGTAAATAAAAGGGAAGCAAAAGTAGAGAAGGGAAAGGAAATAAGAAAAGGGAAAGGAAAGGGAAAGGAAAAGGAAAAAGGAAAGGAAAAGGAAAGAGGAAAGGAAATAAAATGAAAGTAAAAGTAGATAAGGGAAAAGGAAAGGAAAGGAAAAAGAAAGTAAAGAAAAGAAAAAAAGGAAAAGGAAAAAGAAAGCAGGAAGGGAAGGAAAGGAAAAGGGAAAGGGAAAAGTTAAAGGAAAAGGAAAGGAAATGGAAAAAGGAAAGAAAAAAGAAAAGGAAAAGGGAAAAGGGGAAATGAAAATAAAATGGAAGTAAAAGTAGATAAGGGAAAAGGAAAGGGAAAAGGAAGGAAAAGGAAAGCAAAGGAAAGGAAAAAGGAAAAAGGAAAGCAAAAAGAAAGCAAGGAATGGAAAGGAAAAGAAGGAAAAGAAAAAGGGAAACGGAAAGGAAAGGAAAAGGAAAGCAGGAAAGAAAAAAGAGAAAGGGAAAAGATAGGAAAAGAAAGGAAAGGAACGGGAAAAGGAAAAGGGAAAGGAAATGATGAGTAAGGGAAAGGAAAGGATGGGAAAGGGAAAGAAAGAAAAAAAGGAAAGAGGAAAGGGAATAAAATTGAAGTAAATGTAGAGAAGTGAAAAGGAAATGAAAGGAAAGGAAAGGGAAAAGAAAGGAAAGGAAAGGGGAATAAAAAGGAAAGGAAAAGAAAGGAAAGATAAATAAAAAGGAAAGGAAAGGAAAAGGAAACAAAACAAAAGGAAAAATAAAGGAAATAAAGAGAAGGGAAGGAAAAGAAAGAGAAGGAAAGGAAATGAAGGGAAGGGAAGGTAATGGAGGTGAAAGGAAGGAAAGTGTAAACTGATGGGGAAAGGGAAGGAAAAAGTATGAGTTTTGTGCAATGTTTTCCAAGCTGTACTATGTTTGGTATAGTTTTCCTTTTTCAATACAGCAAATGTAAACGTAGCACTTTAGTACAATGTGAACTCGCACAGCATTATACAAATATGACAGCTCTGTTTTTCATCTTCAACAAAAACATTCTTAACTTTTTTTTTTTTTTACACTTTCCTTCATACAATAAATTCAGCACGTAACCTACCATCGGTTCATCGCTATGGTTTCCCAATATCTCGGTATATTTAATTAAATCTATAATTTAAAAGTTAAATCATTTGAATCTCTCCATGGAGCAAATGAAAGGGCATGGGAGTTTTTTTGATGTTCAATTTAAAGTACAGAGAAGCGCAGAGGGTGGCAGGTTCAGTTAAAGGATTTCGGGTGCCTGGGTCATGTTTTATGGATGCTCGCTGATCTACGTTTCCGAATTTCGGCCACGACCAACATTCTGATTTTGTTCCCACTCTTGCAGGTCTCAGAAAATGGCCCCGAAATTTGCATTACTGAAATAGCGCTCCAGACTTCACAAGGTTCCATTACCTCAGATGTAGTGACAGCTCTCACCCGCGGTGATTGATTCTAATGAAAGTTTACATATTGTGCAAGGGAACGCCATCAAACATTTATGTCTCGGGGTTAGTTATGGTGCGCATAGACAATTATTTCACATAGCTGCGGAGTGCGTTTCTTTTACTTTTTAATGGGTCAGTGCTTTTTAATATTCTCTGGGATAAATTAAAAATGAGAGTGTTAAAAGTAAAGTAGTTTTTTAACATTTTTGCTTTTTCTTTCTTTTGATAGTGCAGCCAAAGCTCAAGATAATATTTGACATTTTTACTGCGTTCTTTCTTCCCAAAATAAATCTTATTTATGGGGGCCAATTGTCTGCCAAAGTTCTTCATTTTTGGTTCAGTTCTGGAACAATTGTCCTGTATCCATGGCTGGCTTTCCTACATATTTTGAGTTTTACCCTTATGTCTCCCTGAATGACTTTCTAACTGGGCTATGGTGTATGGTGGCCCAATTCTCTCATGAAGAAGTTTGTTATGTGTTTAGATGTAATACAGTGGTAGAACTACCAGGGTCACAAAGGTCGTACTTGCAACCGGGCCCTGGCCTTCTTCTTGTGGGTGGGCCCCAAGATGGTAGGAAGTTGGCCCGCTGTGAAAAGGTCCTACTGCAGGACCGTAAGGCTCAGCTGACACTGCAGCAACCTCAGATTGGGATTTAACATTGCAGTCTACAGCGCTCAAATCATTCCAAAGTCGCAGAAAAGTAGTGCAGCAAACTCTTTTTTGATTGCTGCGACTTAAGTTACATTAGTTAAAGGGGCACTCATTGAAATTAATGTGTTTTGACTTGTCTTGCGACTTTATGTGTTGCAAGTTGCATGATGTTGGAGCAGTGTGAACCAGGACTTATAAAGAGCTCTGCGATGGGAGTAAAGGGCCCTGGGAAGGGCCCCAAGTTCGTAAGAAAGGGCCCCAAAGACTTATGAAAAAGGCCCGGTGGTCAGGGGGGGGCTGTCATGGTTTCTTTCACTGAGGCCCTGAAGGTTCTAGTTACGCCTCTGATGTAATATCTAACTAGATTTTTGTAGGATCACCTGGAAGCTTCCTAGTAGCCCTGCAGGGTTTTCCTGAGTATGTGCCATCTGCTGGTCAATATAGAGAATACAGCTCAGACATGCTCAAGGATGCCGATGTTGTTCCCAGGCCTCAAAAGGAAATTCTGTTTGGCAAATGGAGATGGTGCTGGAGCCAAAAAGTATCTTGTGTTCCTATGTTGGACTCTCTGGTCTGTCACCAGTATTCTGCTTTTTTTTTTGTCTTTTTGTCTGTCCCTTCCTGTGCCCGTGTTCTGACTCTCCTTGCATAGGCTGTCCTGATGTATGCCTGCATTGCATAACACACCTGCCTGTAAACTTAGTATACTACTCTATTTATCTGCCTACACATGAACTGTTGGCCGTGACATAACCTTGTCCTGTCCTGTACCTTTGTTGTGACTCTGAATATTGGCTGCACCAAACCAAAGTCTGCCCTGAATTTTTTTTTTGTTGTTCTGCCCAACTTTTTTATAATATTTCTGTGTTTTATTGAGCTGGGGTTATTATTTTTCTGTACACTGGCATCTAGTGGTGGTTTTCAGGCACTACAACTTGTTTACTTAAAGCGGAGTTCCCGGCTTTTTTTTTGTTTATTAAAAGTCAGCAGCTACAAAAAGTGTAGCTGCTGACTTTTACTAAACAGCCACTCAACTGTCCCACGATCCAGCGATGCGACTGCACGGAGCCTCACTCCCCTCCCCCTCCTCTCCGTGGCGCCTTCATTGAAACTGTAGGCAGCTTGTGGTTTCACGTCCGGACAAGCACTGCGCATGTGCGAGTCGCACTGCGCTCTCCGAGTGGACAGGCAATCTTCTGGGACCTGTCACATGTCCCAGAAGATTGCAGAGAGGGAGGGGATGCCTAGGGGAGCGGAGGAGTGGCCTAGGTGGCCTGTACTTGAAAGCAGGAAGTGGGACAGGAAGTTCCACTCAAAACTAAGCACCCACTCCCCCCCCCAAAAAAAATGACATGCCAAATGTGGCATGTAAGGGGGCGAGGGGTGCTTAAAGCGGAAGTTCCACTTTTGGGTGGAACTCCGCTTTAAGTGAATTGGTATCACCCTCTGTCCTCTTCTCTTGTTTACTGGTAGTTAGTTCAGTTCTAGCTAGACCCTTTGTTACTTCCGTGTTCACTCAGTCAGTGTTAGTACTGCGCAGAGACAAGGCTTAGGAAAGTCATTATCTTCTTACATGCGAAAAAACATTCTCTGTGCTGTTATTGTGCTGTTACCGTCAATTAGCTGCAGTAAAATTGCGCTGGTTTGAACTTTGATGTTTTATTGAAGTGGATGGTGCTGAGTCAACAGTTGACCATACTGTCCAGGCAGACTGGGTCTAAAAACAAATGTTAATGCATAAAGCGGCATTTGATATAGAATACTTCTACATCACAACTTAGTCCCTCATGTTCCACTCCTTACCGGTTGCCATCACCAGTATTCACCCTTCTCCTCACACCCATCCCCAGGCCCCACTGGCCAGCTCTTCACCTCCTTCACCGCCCCTCCACTGGCTCCACTCATACACTCCCCCTTGTTCATTCCTGTCCAGCTGACCACAACATCTCCCCCAGGTTGCCTTGTCTTCTTGTGCCTGCCCTGGCCGACGCCTGTCTGGGTATCTTGGGCGAGATGTCCGCCGCGGCTCCCGGTTGGGAGTAGTTATCCGGAGAGTCATGGTACCCCGCTTTCGCGCCAAAACTACACTGATACCCACCATTAACAGGTAATTGACTGGAGGGTTCTATACCCCATTACCGTACTCCCTTACCCCTATTACAATATTCCATCCTGTATTTGTAGATACATCCTGTGCTCGCTCCTGACGAGTGGCCGCTAGCCACGAAACGCGTAGAGCTGCCATACGTTTTATTTCTAATTAACATTATTAGAACATCAAGCTTACACTCAATACCCTCACTAGGACCAACAAGGCCATGGGTTTTGCAAGTTTTACGGTGTATTATTGTTTATGCAATGACCAGAGTGGTGAATCCTGAAGGATGATTAATTGCCATTTTATATGAAATTGTTTTTATGAATTTATGCCATGTACCAATGTATACCAATACTGTTGTAATCAAATGTTATGGATGGTTATTTCAGATGGCAATTAATAAAACTTGTATTCTTCACCCATTTACCTTTTTGCAACCTTGTGTTTCATATAAAGTCCCACTCCCCCTGCTCCTTTTTTCCCCCCTTTTTTTGATGTATGTCACCAGAGAGACAAACCTTAGGGCCACAATCTGGGAGCAAAGGCCATAGCTCCTAGCAAGGCTTATTAGTGAAGACAAAAGGCTTCTTACACTCTGCTTTATGGAGCTCACGCTACCAGCTAGAGCAGCCTTTCTCAACCTTTTTAACATGGAGGAACCCTTGAAATAACTTTCCAGACTCAGGGAATCCCTACAGATAATTACTATATCAATTTTCTCAGTACATTGGTGTGATAACCACATAGAAGAATGTGTCTTACATTTGTGGTCACTGGGAACTCTCTCCTCCTTACTGTTTACTCAGCTGAGAGGCAGAAGCAGTGTTAATTTCGTCAACGAAAACGTTTTCGTCATAATTTTCGTCAGAGCCTTTTTTACAGTGACGAAAACGGAACTAAAAGTACAGCACATTTTGGTCAACTGACGAAAACTATGACGAAAATAGAATCCGTTTTCGATAAGGAATGAAAACAGGACGTTAATGGCAAGGAGGGACGTTTACCCTCATGAATTTACTGTATTTATCGGCGTATAACACAGTGTGTGCGTGTTATACACCGATATTTGTTTTTTACCAATAGGGGGCGGGGATCGGGCGGTCCACTCCCGGGTGCCATAAATTAATCCCACTTTAAAATTCAATATCCGTGGAATAGTACATACCAGTTGGCCCCTTATCCCCCTCCGTCATGCCATCCCATAGCACAGCTAGAGAAGAAGGCTGCCCACATGGGGTTGGAAGACCCAAAACAACTGCTACTGAGCAAGCTGGAGCAGTAAGAGCGCACTTCGTACATGCATAGTTTGAACAGCCCAGAGCAGACACAAGAGAGAACATTACTATAATGTCCAGAGGGTGGGGGGGCTGTGCTGTGTACTGTGGGGGGCTTTGCATTGTGCAGAGGGTGGGGGCTGTGCTGTGTACTGTGGGGGGCTTTGTATTGTGCAGAGGGTGGGGCCTGTGTTTTGTGTACTGTGGGGGGCTTTGTATTGTGCAGAGGGTGGGGGGCTGTGCTGTGTACTGTGGGGGGCTTTGCATTGTGCAGAGGGTGGGGGGCTGTGCTGTGTACTCTGGGGGGCTTTGTATTGTGCAGAGGGTGGGGGCTGTGCTGTGTACTGTGGGGGGCTTTGTATTGTGCAGAGGGTGGGGGGCTGTGCTGTGTACTGTGGGGGGCTTTGTATTGTGCAGAGGGTGGGGGGCTGTGCACTGTGGGGGGCTTTGTATTGTGCAGAGGGTGGGGCCTGTGTTTTGTGTACTGTGGGGGCTTTGTATTGTGCATAGGGTGGGGGGCTGTTAACTGTGGGTGTATGTGTGATGTGGGGGGCTGTGTATTGTGCACAGGGTGGGGGGCTGTGTATTGTGCACAGGGTGGGGCCTGTGTACTGTGCACATTCAATTTTAGTTGACTAAAATGATTATATTAGACTAAAATGTACTGGAGATTTTAGTCGACTAAAATACGATGACTAAATTGGGACTAAAACTAAAATGGCATTTTAATCCCAAGACTAATGCCCTGTACACACGGTCGGATTTTCCGACGGAAAATGTGTGATAGGACCTTGTTGTCGGAAATTCCGACCGTGTGTAGGCTCCATCACACATTTTCCATCGGAATTTCCGACAAACAAAGTTTGAGAGCTTGCTATAAAATTTTTCGACAACAAAATCCGTTGTCGGAAATTCCGATCGTGTGTATACAAAGTGCCACGCATGCTCAGAATAAATTAAGAGACGAAAGCTATTGGCTACTGCCCCGTTTATAGTCCCGACGTGCGTGTTTTACGTCACCGCGTTCAGATTGATCGGATTTTCCGACAACTTTGTGTGACCGTGTGTATGCAAGACAAGTTTGAGCCAACATCCGTCGGAAAAAATCCATGGATTTTGTTGTCGGAATGTCCGATCAATGTCAGACCGTGTGTGCAGGGCATAGGACTAAAACTAGATCGAAATTTTCTGCCAAAATTAACACTGGGCAGAAGTCGCCCATTGCTCAAGGAACGCCTAGCAACCTACCCTGTTTCCCCTAAAATAAGACCTAGCGTGATTGTCGGTGATGGCTGCAATATAAGCCCTACCCTCCAAATAAGCCCTACCCTGTTTCCCCGAAAATAAGCCCTACCCCGAAAATAAGACCTACAAAGACTTTAACTAGGGCTTATTTGGGGGGTAGGGCTTATATTGAAGCCATCGCAGACAGTCACGCTAGGTCTTATTTTAGGGGAAACAGGGTAGAAGGAACCCTAGGGTTCCACGGAACCCTGGTTGAGAAAGGCTGAGATAGAGAAACATAGGAGTTGATTTACTAAAGGCAAAAAGACTGTGCACTTTGGAAAGTGCAGTTGTACACGGCAAGAGCAGTTGCTCCAGAGTTTAGTAAATGAGCAGAAGCTCTGCTGACTTTCATCAACCAATCATGTGCAAGCTGCAATGCTGTTTTTTTTTTTTTTTTCCTTGCATGTGATTGGGTATTCTTTGCAAAGTGAAGCTTTACCTCATTTACTAAGCTCTGGAGCAGCTGCACTTGCAGAGTGCAATTGCACTTTCCAAGGTGCACAGTCTATTGGCCTTTAGTAAATCAACCCCATATTGTGCAGAGTACTATGACTTGCTAGCTGGCCTTAGCCATAAAAATTCTACGTTGGATCTCTTAAAAAAAGAATCCCCAGGAAGAAATTAAATTCTTTCCACTTCCACTGCAGATGGAAAGGTGCTCAGTGATTTACGGCCCTCATCTCATTAAGCTTCCACTGCATATCTAAATGCTGTGTGAAATCTGAGCCCTTATCTAAAATTAGCATGAATGTTCATTCAGCTCTATGAGTGTTTAAGCCAGCAAATTTGCATTTGCTTTTCTAAACAAGACTATGGAAGTTTCTCAGACTTTCTGCAATGGCTTTTCCCATGTGGCTAAACAAAGAAAAATATAAAAAAAAAAAGCAATGAGCAAATTCTTACCTTTTGGTGTCCTGAAGGGTATGGGATCGGAGAGGGGTCCCAGCCCCTTGGCATTGCGTGCTTGAATTCGGAAGTAATAAGCGGTGTCCAAATTGAGGTCCAGGATCTCGTGAGTCAACCTGTCACCACTGATCGTTTCCATGACCCAGTCGTCTATCTGGATGTTTTTGTCCATGGTATAGAACAGGATATACGCTAAAAGTAAACAAACAATATATATTGTGACAGTTTTAGGAAAACATTTTAAGCAGGCTATGAATTATTAATGCTGTTGAGTCTTGCATTATGTATTTGTAGCTACAGTATCAAAATCATAACAAATTATTCTTTCAGCGTGGTAAGTGCCAACCTCCATTACTTCTCATTACACTGAACCATGCAGGCTACAACTTCACTGCAGGTTGCTGAGTCCTTACATGCCAGTTTCATCTTAGAATCTTAAAGGAAACCTGTACTGTAATATACACAGAGGGTGCCACTGCTAACCTCGTGTCTGGTCTTTCTGATTGCTTTGGTGGCATTGATCAACTGTTAACCACCACAGCCATAGAAGAATGGTCCCCTGAGGTCTGATAGTTGCTGCCCTGTTGACTGCCTGACCTCTTGGGGTTCTTCAGCACAGGAAGATCTACCACAGCTAAATGTGCTGGAATGTAAACTGGGGTGCGCACACGCAGCTCAGTGTACATTCTACAGAAGACTGTAAGTAGGCAGGTAGTTTTATTTTATTTCAGATGAGCCAGCCTGCTCCCAGTTTTATTATTTTAGACTAAATCAGTGGTCTCCAAACTGTGGCCTGGGGGCCGGATGCAGGTCTTTGCCTGCCTTCATCTGGCCCCTGGGGCATTATTTCCCTCACTGATACAAAACACTGTTCCTCCCACTGACACCAACAGTGGGCATAATTCCTATCACTAATACCGAAAATGGGGCACTATTCCTACCACTGATACCAAAGATGGGGCACTGTCTACTCCCAGTGACACCAGGACAATTTCTACCCTCACTGTACACAGTGCGGCCTCCCTGAAGTCTGAAGGACAGTAAACTGGCCCTCTGATTAGAAGGTTTGGAAACCACTGGATTAAATCAATAATTGCAGCTCTTTAGTACATACAAATTATGTAAAATAATACTTGAAGGAAAGCCCCACTATGTGACAGTCCAAATGTGCAAAAAAATTATTAGTGCCCATCACTGTGATTAAGTGTTGCACCAAAGCCAGTGTAAACCTTCTTTCACCCAAATTGCTGCCAGGTGGTAAGCAGCAATAAATGAGTTCACACCAGGTTAATGAAGGCATCAATCTCATTTTCAACAAGTCTGGTCCCCTCCTTAACTTGTCCTGCACTGGGAGTAGCACTCCACATTGGTACTCATATTATACCACTGGGCACCAGGAGTAAAATGATCATCACAGTGTGGTATTTATCATATCTCTATTATGTCTCCACACGTTACAGAGCGCCACACAAAAACAGCACAAAGCATCCCTCTGAACGGGCCAAAACAAACAGACAATGCCGCTACAAGCTAACATCAAATGCCGCCACTACGGAGACCGATGTGGTGGTGTGACGTCATGCTCGTAGCTACGCCCAACATGTTTCACGCCTTATGCGTGTCCTCAGGAACGCTTTTATCTTGTTTTTTTTTAGACTTTAGTTTCACTTTATAGTGTAAACTGGTATATTCACCATTAATACATAATAATAATTCTACAGTCTATATTGAATTACTGTTAACACAAAATGAACAGGGAACATGAACCAAAAGGCTACACACACACTATTGGCTGTCCTCAGTGAAACTGCCCCTTCTTCCCCTGTACTTTTGTAGGGGACATCAGAAACAGCAGGAATCAAGTTAAGTGACCGAACATAACCACTTATTTTAGGAACACTGCTGAGTAAAACAGACGACCACAGTTATAGTATTAGCCCCTCACAGTGCTTGTTCTCATAGAAAGCCTAGGGCCTTTAATAGAACTGTAACGTTCCTTTTACCAGTAAAGTACACAAGATATGCCAGACAGGATCTGTTGTTGCTCTGTTCTACCAGAAGACTTTAATCAAACACCACTTAATCTCATAATGCATAAACATGATAATATGTCTGGGGAAAATTACACAGTTCTAGGCTTTTTATCAGCCTTTGAAAACATTTCGGCAATGCAACAATAGACGCTGTGTGGGCGCCTGGAGATACTTCAACGACAACATCTACAGCTGTTTTGTACTTTAACAGAAATTTAAACAAGGGGAATCATTTATTTTTTGTTAACTTAGTTAAATGAGAACTCCAGGCAAACATACAACAAAAGGTTCATTTTTTTATCGTCTGGCCAAACAAGCAAGAGCAAAAGATTTCCAGAGGACTAGGGGGCCAGTCTGGGGAGACACACGGGCAGAACAGGCAGCTGCCTAGGGCTTCTTTGGCAACTTGGTACCACCATTCGGTAACATCTATGTAAAACCAATACTTTTTATTTTTCAGTTGTGGATAGACCTTGGAAGTGTAGAAACCCCAGATTTATATTGCTGCCTGTGCCCCCATTTTGGAGCTTCACCCTATTTGTCACAGTGACCAATGCCTCTAGTACAGAAAATGATAAAAGTTTTGATAGGAACATGACGTGGGGAGAGATATTTACACCTGTTGATCCTGCCAGAAATCAAGCAAACTCCTAACTTCTGCTTCTTCTGCACTGTAATCCCAGATGAGGTGGCAGCGATGTGCTGGTTAGGGATCTTTACCAATTGAAATGAGGTTTTTAGGCCAGCCAAAATGCTTCGGTGTGGCAGCTCTCCACAAAGAGGGGGCCCCTTAAAAATAGGGGTGACTCAAATTATGTAGCCTATATACAGTTGAACTGCCATGGTTTATTGGATCAGTAAGTAACAACAGAAAGGATAACAACCAATGTGTTTCGGGGGCCCAGAGATCTCTGTATGGGCAGTCATGGGAATGTACATACAGCAGTATTAACGCGTTTCAGCCAAAGAGGCCTTAATCATAGCCCAGAAATCTCTACATTCCTCAGGCATTAAGTGTAAGTTCACCTTCGGGAAGAATTTTAAAAATCTCACTTTAAAATTCCATATCCTTGGAATAGTACATACAAGTTGGCCCCTTATCCCCCTCCGTCATGCCATCCCATAGCAGAGCTAGAGAAGAAGGCTGCCCACATTGGGTTGGAAGACCCAAAGCAACTGCTACTGAGCAAGCTGGAGCAGTAAGAGCGCACTGCGTACATGCATAGTTTGAACAGCCCAGAGCAGACACAAGAGAGAACATTACTGTCCAGCCAATCCTGCAAACAGCAGAAAGGAGGGGGATGAAAAGACAGCTGGTTTTGTGGAGAAGCCCCCCTCAACAGCTGCATCTACTATTGTGAGGATATAAAATTGTATAGAGGGGTTTTTTGGAAGATCTTTCCGAAGAACTTACATTTTGAGCCCTAAAGAAGGTTAAGGCTTATGGGCCACCGAAACGCATTTACTGTTCCCCTTTCCATGATATGCACTGTTCTGAGACTATAGAATTGCATTGGGGGATTTTTGAAAAATCCTTTTGAAGGTGAACTTACACTTTAAGTACAATAAAATGTAGGGTTTGATTGCTTACTGTGTGAAAAGTAAGTCTGATATGATCAGGATCATTGAAACAATGATTCAGCAATGGAGCATTTACTAAACCAATATATTATTATTAAACTCTTGTATCATTTGATTGGTGTTCCTTCTGGTGCAACTCCTCTGAAACCCCAAGTAGTGTTATCAGTCTTGGTGGACTACAGTACACTTTCCATATGGAGAGGAGGAAAAAGGTAGTATCACGGTCAGAGGTCAAACTCAAAGACCAGAAGCTATAGCAGTATAGAGACTCCCACTGACCAGCAGGATAGATATGCAAGCAGGTCACAAGCAGGTCACCTTGGCGGATGACGCAGGCACACCCGAGGAGCGGGGTTCAAGTACAGGCAGTCCCCGAGTTACGAACGGGACTGTAGGTTTGTTCTTAAGTCGAATATATTCGTAAGTCGGAACAGCATGGGCAGAACGGGAGATATGTAGTTTTCTGATGTTCCGTCGAATGTGCCCGACGTTGAAAAGGGTCCGTCGAATGTGTCCACCGTTGTAAAAGGGTCTGTCGAATGTGCCCGCCATCGAAAAGGTTCCGTCGAATATGCCTGCCGTCCCGCTCGTAAGTAGGAGTCGTTCGCAAGTCGGATGTTCGTAACTCTGGGACTTCCTGTACTAACTGCTATTCACCAGATCAGATTACCAGCTCCTGATGGTGGAGATGGGTTTTGCTGTGTCTTTGTACCAGGTTGCAGTCCTCAAGATCGCTCCACTATTAGGTAAGCAAGCTGGGGTCCAGTAGCAGATACAGCAGGTAGGGATCAAACAGAGGAGCAGTCAGTAAACAAGCCAAAGGTCGATAAAAAGTAGTTACAGTTTGGGATCAAGCAGAAGTGTAGTCGAGGAACAAGCCAAAGGTCGATAACTAGTGGTAGCGAAGATACAGACAGCAGCAGGAGTGACAAGAGTGAGATATTGGCTGGAGAGAGCACAATTATCTGGCAAACAGGAAGTGTAAAGGCATGGCTTACATAGGAAGTTCATGGGAGGAGCAAAGAGTTCAATTTTCACGAAAAACAAGATACAAGGCGAGATTGTCTAAGGGATTATACAGTGAGCCTATCAGCATCTCAGGTGGCTCAGCAAGAAGAGTTATTGTCAGACACAGCAGAGGTTCTGGGTTCAGATCTAAGCCCTGACATAGAACATCTGCAGTCCAACAGGGAAGAACTTAGGCAGGGCTGACAACACTGCTGGGGATATCAGGGAAGTAGAGTCAGAGTTCACCAAGAGCTTGTAGTGTTTTTACTGCTGGGAAATGTGTATGTAATGCTGATATGTATTACAAATGTTTCTTGTGGCCCCTGGGGCCACAGTTTGGGGACCGCTGATTTAATCAAAAATAAAATAAAAAAACTGAGCAGGCAGACTCATCTGCAATAAAATAAAACTACCTGCCTGCTCACAGTCTTCTGCAGAATGTGCACTGAGCTGCCTGCCTGTGCGCACCCCAGTTTACATTCCAGAACATTTAGCTGTGGTAGGTCTTCCTATGCTGAAGTGCCCCAAGAGGTCAGGCAGTCAACAGGGCAGCAACTATCAGAGCTCAGGGGACCATTCTTCTATGACTGTGGTGGTTAACAGTTTATCAATATAAATGCCACCAAACAATCATAAAGATTCCCAAGTATTAGAATAATGTGCAGAGATTCTCAATAATGCTTTGCCATACGTTCACGGGACTCATTCAACCCTGGAGGCCCATAGAGGTTGTGCTACATGACCCAGTGATAGGCACACGTCAACCGGCGCAGAAAACTTTTCCCTTTTCTACACTTATACACATAAACAAAATGTAAAAAAGGAAGTAAAGGGTGAATAAAGAAATCTGCAAAGCAAGCAAATGTATACAGTACCGGTAATCTTGCCGTTGGCTTCGATTGGTGGCTGCCAGCTGACTATAACAGCTCGAGGCTTCCTTTCCCTTGTGATAACTGTTAAGTCCTTCGGGGCAGATGTTGGAGCTTGAAGTGTGGAAGAGAAAAAAAAATGAGTTGGCCAAGTAGGAAGTATAAATTAACAGCACGACAATACGGGCGCTGGTAGCACTTACGATCATAGCGGAGGGAATTATCAGGGAAATTTACATGTACAATTTTGACATTTTGACACATTTGTGCCCCAGAGTTTTCTTTTACTAGCACAGGAGATAAACTCTGACATGAAAGGAATATGTGTGTTGAATGTCTACAGCAATCTTCTTTTACCTCGATTCTTTTATGGAGGGGGGGTGGGAGTGGGTAAACTCATGTACCATATAATACAGATTTTACAGTACATGCTAATATTTACAATTCTATAACAAGCCAAAAAGACAAATTTCAAGCTCAATTTCCAAATCTGTTATTGTAATGGTATCTCACCTTATGTAGCTCATATTGCCAAAGGCTTAGGGTCTATTTGTGCCTCACTGCCCTGCACTGTAATGCAAGCATTTTATCGCATTGACGCATGTTCTAGCAAACTGGGTCAGGCAGCCTTTACAGAATGCAACACAACTCATTGAACAAAAATGTAGGGTACGCTGCAATTTTTTTTTCTTTTTTTCAGAACAGGTGCATTCTGGAGGTATGTTGGGAATGTTTTCACACAGCAATGCACCAAGGCAAGTATGGTGCAATAATGCATGTTGTGGAAGTACACTTTAATGCCCCATACCACAACATGCATCTATAAAAAAGACTCCTAAAGGCCATTTCTGGGGCAAAATTCCAGGATCCTCTTTACCACAAATACTTACTAAATGAAAGTAATTGTAAAGGGTTTTGCAATGGTTTTGCACAGAACAGCTCTGATCCTCCTCTTCTAGGGGCCCTGACAGCGCTCCTGGCTCACTCCCCCCCCCCCGCTAAGTGCCCCTGTAGCATGCCGCTTGCTTTGCGGGCACTCACGTAGGTACGCTCCTGAACCATGCTCTCTATGAGTCAATTGACACACACAGTGTGGCTTTGTCCCGCCCCCTCCTCACTGCCTGTGATTGAAAGCAGCAGGAGCCCGTGGCTGCTTCTAAACCAGTGAGCAGAGAGAGAGAGAGCAGGGATAGATCAAGATTGGGCTTGGGTAAGTATAAGGGAGAGGCTGGGCGGGGGAGCTACACATAGAAGTTTTTTTTTAATGCAGAGAATGCAGTAAGGTCTAAGAACCTTAGAAAACAATGGTAAACATGACAAGTAGAGAGGGGGGATCTCCCTAACAAGGGCACAGACAACAATTAAAACCTGGCAGTTGTTCTAATCCCTCCCCACTCTCTCCAAACCGAAAAAAAAAAAAAGGTTTGGCCTTTAGTTATACTTTAACAGTAAAAAAACAGCTTTCTACTAGTCGCTGCCATTCTCCCGATCGCTTTTGTTACCGCCCCCTCATGACATCATAAAGCCAGTTCCTTAGGATTAAAGGACCCCTCGGAGGACCAAGATGACATACATATTCAGCATCCAATGGCTGCCAATAATTACTAGGAAGAGACATAGGCACTGCAAGAAGGACCCTTCTACTCTAGAACGAAGAAGAATAAAGAGTCAAACCCAGCCTCCTGCATGACCATTGTTTCAGGTAAGTAGTTAGGGTTTTTGGTTTAATCACTTTTTTTTTTTTAAGAGAAGGTGTGATTAGCTAGGGGTGGGTGAAGTGGGAGGGAAGGGTGTCGTCTTTTTTGTTTTTCTTTAAAGGCTAGAGATTAGCTTTGATTTCACTCATTCCCTATTTAAAAAGAAAGCAACCCAGTCTGTAAAAGAAGACATTTTTATAATACATTTCAAGGAGGTGGGGTGTTAAATCCATGCATGTAAGGAGGTGCACATGCTGCTACTATTCGACACTTCCCGGTGTGTCAAATAGCATGGCCCTTGCTGAGAGCTTTTTCCCTTCACCAATGTCACTACAGAAGCTCTTCAAGAGGATGAAGATTTAACACATCACCCAGATACAAGGCCGGCATAGTTCACAGTTGTTAGCTGCATACCTACTTTAATGAGCCTACAATGAATTTGTTTATGACTCACCACTACTTGTTCTACTAGAAAAACCGTCAGCATGTTTTCAATAGCCACTATGATAAAATCAATGTCAATTCACTAAGATTACAAAGAAAGTTATCACTTAAAATACCACTAGCTTTAGGCTGGTGATAACTGTGAGTTTCAATGGGTATCCATTGAGGAAAGCAGAAGAAATAGCCTTTTGAGGTGGTGATAAAATATCACTTTGGTCCTGATTCATCTAGCTGCAAAAACATTAAAGGCACCCTGAAGCCCAATGGTGGTTTCAGCAAAAAAGTATTTATTTGAACCTAGGCAGCACAAAACCTCTGATTTTGAAATGTTATTATTGGTTTCTTTATGATTTAGCCGCCAGCAACAATAGAACATTCTGAGTCCTGAAAAATCACTGCAGAGAAGGGGTGCTGAGCTCTGTGTAGAAGCAGCAGTCTCTCTGCAGTTGTCCTACATATATCCTGTGAATCAGAGATAGAGCTCTTCAATCGGCAGGAAGCGTGAGTTTTGCTGATTACAGAGTTGTAGCTACATTTATACACATCTAAACACAGTATAATAGGTTGCTACTGAAATTGCAAAATGCAATAAATCATTGCTGTTAAAAAAAAAAAATATATATATATATATATATATATATATATATATTTTTTTTTTTTTATTCTTTTTTTAACCGCTTCAGCCACAGGAGATTTTACCCCCTTCCTGACCAGAGCACTTTTTGCGATTCTGCACTGCGTCACTTTAACTGACATTTGCTCGGTCGTACGACATAACACCAAAACAAAATTGACGTCCTTTTTTTCCCATAAATAGAGCTTTCTTTTGGTGGTATTTGATCACCTCTGTGGGTTAAGTGTGTCCTAGGGAGTGAGTCTAACTGTGGGGGGAGGGGCTACTTAGGACATGACAGCGATCGCTGCTCACGATAACAGGGAACAGTAGATCCCTGTCATGTCACTAGGCAGAATGGGGAAATGCCTTGTTTACATAGGCATCTCCCCGTTCTGCCTCTCCATCTCACGATCGTGGGCTGCCGGCGAAGATCGAGTTTGCGGGACCCGCGGGCGCCCGCAAGGCAGCAAATTCAAAGAGACGTACAGGTACGTCCATTTGCCTGTACGAGCCATTCTGCCAACGTATATCTGTGTGCGGCGGTAGGCAAGTGGTTAAAGTAAAATAATATATGCAATTCTTGCACCAAGGTTTTTTAGAATTCAAGGTTAATCAAAAAAAAATAAGTGGGAAACAATTATTTCCTAGAACGTGGATGTTCTGTACATTTTTGGCGCTGACACTGATCATACTAACAGGAGAGAGGAGGGCACTGCTGCTCCTTCAGTGTCCAATCAGCAGGCTGGGGGTGTATCCCTAACCAGGCTGTGCTGTTGCTAAAGTGAGGGCCTGACTTTGCTTTCTAACAGCAGTGCTTAGCTCACAAGACCGACTGCACAGAATTACATATCTGTTGGTAGATAAGATATCAAACACATGTGTATTTTAAAAAGTGCATGCAGTTATCAGTCTTCAGGGACAACAGGTATAATGCCAATATAGTAGTAGCAGTTAGATTTCAAGGTGGGCAGCACAAGAAATGGGAGCATGTTTTTGCCACTGGAGTCTTCAAGAGACATAAGAAGCTAGTGGGTGACTCACATTAGACCCCAATTATTCTCATAGACAACTGGACTGACCCTTTCAAGTATACATTCTGTCCATTTAGTTGTGTTTACCTGTCTCATAAGTAGTGGCGTGCGCAGTCATACTCCATGTGCTCGATCGCCTTCCTTTCGTGACCATGACTGAAAATTCATACATTGTGTTTGGCTTGAGACCCGTAACAGTGTGGCTTAAAGCCGTTGTATCGGCAGACTTGCAGAAAAAAATAAGACACCATCAATTCACATTCTAACTTTTTACACGTTATTGAAAACAAAAGAAAAAATACATTGTTGCTGGAGTTATACCTTAACACTGTAAAAAAAAAAAAAATGCTTTTCTATCATCCAGTGGTTTTTTCTGCCATTGTAGATATGACGTACCTTGTATTTGGAACTGGTGGAGTAGCTGGTTCTCCATCGTATGGTGTAGAAACGGACCTCTGCCGTCTTCTGGTTCTTTTGGACAGAGTTGTCTGCCCAGCTGACCCTCACGGCATCATGCGTTAATGCGACGGCCTGAACACCTACTGGTGGAAGCATGGGGGTGGACATTTCTGGGACCGAGGTGGGGAAATCATCAATAAAAGGGTAAAACTCAATTTCTGAGGGATCCAGGGGGTCTGGATAATCATGCATCAAATTAAAATAAAAGTCACACAGCAAAGAATAACACAATGGGTTAAATGCAACATAAAGGTGAAGAAAGGTGTGAGAGGGAAGAAAAGAATAAAAATTATTTATGTTTTATATTTTTAATATTCTATAATTTTAAATATATATTAATATCATTATATACTGTTATATAACATTATATCAACTATATATATATATATATATATATATATATATATATATATATATATAGAATAATAATAATATGTAGAATAATATATAATGATATAATTCTATCTATCTATCTATCTATCTATCTATCTATCTATCTATCTATCTATCTATCTATCTATCTATCTATCTATCTATCTATCTATCTATCTATCTATCTATCTATCTATCTATCTATCTATCTATCTATCGATCTATCTATCTATCTATCTATCTATCTATCTATCTATCTATCTATCTATCTATCTATCTATCGATCTATCTATCTATCGATCTATCTATCTACAGTGTATCTATCCACTTACCTAACCTTTCTATCTTCTCCATCTATTGAACTACAAGATTAGTTTAAAACAATGGATTGTAAATTATGTCTATTAACTCGAAAGTGAACTTGATTGCTTTTTGCTGTAGTTTAAGGTATCGTAATACTGTAAGAAGATAATTTGAAAGGGATTATGTTCATTAATAGTGTGCAAGAAGTAGTCAAAAGTACATACTGGAGTTATATTATATACTGTATATGAGGGATGTCTGAAATACTAATTGTCACTTAATTCAGGCAATGTATTATCTGTGGTAAATGTCTAAGAAGAAAGCAGAAGAAAAGATAGTGTTCTTAAATGATATGATTTTTTTTTTGTAATATATTAACAATACCGAATATGAATTTTAACAGCATTACTCCAGTGAATACCCATGGCATAAAAATACCTATTTTTCTATTGACTTATAAAATGTCCTTGAATGTTCATTGAAAAGGAAAAGGTTCTATGCAAGACTGCATAAAAACATTTCTCAATTACTTCAAATGAAAAAAAGCTGGCATGTTCTTGTGAAATCACTTATAAAATGCCTGATAATTCAAGCCTTAACACGTCCAAAGGCTCACAATATTGTGGTCTTGGTATGATTTGAATAGGATATTTCTAATGCTGTCATCTTGGGATGGACTAAATAGAAGTCTAATGCCCCGTACACACGGTCGGACTTTGTTCGGACATTCCGACAACAAAATCCTAGGATTTTTTCCGATGGATGTTGGCTCAAACTTGTCTTGCATACACACGGTCACACAAAGTTGTCGGAAAATCTGATCGTTCTAAACGCGGTGACGTAAAACACGTACGTTGGGACTATAAACGGGGCAGTGGCCAATAGCTTTCATCCGTTTATTTATTCTGAGCATGCGTGGAACTTTGTCCGTCGGATTTGTGTACACACGATCGGAATTTCCAACAACTTTTGTTGTCGGAAAATTTTATATCCTGCTCTCAAACTTTGTGTGTCGGAAAATGAGTGATGGAGCCTACACACGGTCGGAATTTCCGACAACAAGGTCCTATCACACATTTTCCGTCGGAAAATCCGACCGTGTGTACGGGGCATAATTCTACTAGGGTCTTGGGATGCACTAAACAGTAGGTTCATATTAGATTGGTTTGGGGTGGACAAAATAGAGGGATCCTACTACTAGGGTCTTGGTATGGACTAAATAAGAAGCTCCTACTATTGTGGTTTTGGGATTGCCTGAATATGAGTCTTCTTCTACTCTGGTCTGGGGATGGACTAAATAGAAGATTATACTACTAGGGTATTGGGATGTACTAAATAGGAGGGTTCTACTACTGTGGTCTTGGCATAAAATAAAAAGAAGGATCCTACTACTAGGGTCTTGGAATGCACTAAACAGGAGTCTCCTACTTCTATGGTTTTGGATGGACTAAATAGAATAATCCTACTACTAGGGTCTTGGGATGGACTACTTAGGAGGCGCCTACTACTGTGATTTTGGGATAGCCTGAATAAGAGTGTTCTACTACTGTGGTCTTGAGGTGGACTAAATAGAGGGGGATTCTACCACTAGGGTCTTGGGATGGACTAAATTGGAGGCTCCTACTACGCCTGAATAGGAGTCTTCTACTACTGTAGTCTCAGGATGGACTAAATTGAAAGATTCTACCACCAGGGTCTTGGGGTTGATGAAATAGGAAATGCCTACTACTATTGTCTAGAGTTGGACTAAATAGGAGGCTCCTACTATTGTGGTTTTTGGGTGGACTAAATAGAAGGATATTGCTACTAGGGTCTTGAGATGGACTAAATAGAAGAACCCTATTACTGTGGTCTTGGAATAGACTAAACAGAAGAATTCTATTACTTTGGTCTTGGGGCAGAATCTCTTACTACTGTGGTCTAGATAGGGATACATAGAAGGTTGTTATTATTGTGTTCTTGGGATGGACAAAATAGAAGGTCTTGGGATGAACTAAATAGGAAGACAGGTTCCAAGTTATTTGACTGGTGGTTGTAAGGTTTATCAAGCAAAGCGGGAAGAGCTAGCAGAGTCACAGAGAAG
Organism: Lithobates septentrionalis; assembly: GCA_037952835.1. NCBI lineage: Eukaryota > Metazoa > Chordata > Amphibia > Anura > Ranidae > Lithobates > Lithobates septentrionalis. The sequence continues at coordinate 661,570 of JBBDGP010000072.1, read as the reverse complement.
GAGCAAAGTTTGATGAAAGAGAAGAACCTAGATGTATATGTTAAATTATCTTCCTTGAAGCATTACAAGCATTTATCTCCTCTGTTGGTGTGCCCATATAGTATATAAGTGGTGGTACAGTAGGTTACAGTGATATCCAACAATCATGGTGACTGGTCATTGATTAAAGAAGCAGTTCCCTTTACTGGCTGGATACAGTGGCAAGAGAAGTCACACTTTAAAGGAATTTCTGTGACCCTTAGTGAATGCAGTGGCATTTCACACTGCAAAAAATACATGTGCAAGAAAAATGAAATAAGCAGTATTTTTGCTTGAACATGACTGGATGATGGAAGTCAGCAGAGCTTCACTATATACACTAAGCTCTGAGGAATATTTCCTTGCAAAGTACAACTCTTGCAAATTGAACAGCCTATCTCCCTTTAGTAACCTAACCCTGCGTGTTTGTTTGGGGCCTATGCCACCTTTGGCTTTCCTATTCTTGCTAGTGCATCCAGATCAAGTTGAAGAATTGAAAAATGAAGCTAAGGCCTAATTATTCAAGTTATCAATTTTTAATTAATACAGTTGTAATTGACCTAAGTTTGGCTAAGATATACTTTAATTGTACAAATAATGGGAAATAACCTACAAATTTACTAAACAAATTCTGGCACAGATTTTTTTTTTTTTCTAAAAAAATAAAGACACTAAAATAGCATATTTCCCCATTCCCTTTTGATATGCTGTGATTGTCTATTGCCTTGCTGGAAAGAGAAACTTTCAGAACTTTTATCAATCCTGAAAGTAATTGGTTCACAACTTTAGGTAACTGTAAGGTCAACCCAGCCTGCAATGCTGAACTGTAATGACACGCATAAGTAATCCAAAATGATAGATGTGTGACCATGAATAACAGGTTCTATCTGAAGGAGCAAAACTAACACTTATAGACCTTGTGTTTCTCAATTGAACTTAACCCCGGAATGAAAAACGGCTTTCTCCATCTGTCTCCAGGGTAATAAAAAAAAAGATTGAGTTGTAGAGAAAAAGAAAGAGACGTGGATAAAATAACAAATAATAACATAAACATGACTTAATAAATAACTATGTGGCCTAGTTCAAATTTTATTGTTGAGTTTTTGGGGGGAAAAAAAGATTGAATAAAATTATTCTATTTAATTCAGCCAGCTCGATCTCGTTTATTAGAGAAAGCGGTTGATGTTATATGTATTGATTTTTGTTCCACAATATTTCTTGGTACAACTGTCTTAAAAAAAAAAAACAAGCAACATATATTATAATATTTTACAATGAAATATAAATTACATATTGATTTAACCCAGTTGTTGAGACAGTGTACAACAGAAGTGTAAAGCTGTAGTCCCTGGTTTATTCCTTTTGGGAATACTTCACAAAAGCTCGAAACCATTCAATTTTTGCTTGCTGTGCTACTTCTTGGATTTGATTGGAATATTCCTCACAGTTCCCTTTTGAAATACTGCATGTCTTCAGATTTTTGTGCTCTCATAGACGTACAGCTCTTACCAATGTGGAACTTCAGAATATTTCATGAAATGAAAACAGCCAAGAATGTCGCACAAGAAGTCAGTATCCCCAAATTTTTATATTTATATTTTATTTACAGGGTTCTGTACTTTATTGTTGTAAAATATTTTACCATAAAAAGAAATTAATTTTCAGTGGCTATTTAGAGGGTCTTTTTTCTTTTTTTTTTTAACCTCCCTGGCGGTATGATTCTTTCTGATTTTAGGTGCTGAAAGCGGTACAATTATTTTGCACAGAAATTTGGCGTTTTATATTGTAGGCCTGTAATTCTTAGGAATAGTTCACTTAAATCTGTCCAAACAAGAGTCTAGTAGACATCCCGAGTATGATAAAGTTTGAAAAACGAAATAAAAAATTATAATATAATAAATAACTATAAATAGTTTTTGGTTGCTATGGACAATCTCCAGTTTCCTGGCAGAAAGAACAGTTTTATATATATAAAACTGCATGCAGGACACTGGGCAGACCACTAGGGACAAAGGGGATGTGTAGTTATTTGATACAGTACTGTAATCTGTAAGATTACAGTATGCTGTATCTATACTGTGTGTTTTACTTTTGAATTTACCGCCGAACTCCGTCCCCGTGCGTCGCAACGCTCGCAGGGAACGGAGCTCGGCACTGTGAATCGAACGAGACACAGCGGCTCGCCGATCACAGCGGGGAGACATCGCAGGATCCTGGGGACAAGGTAAGTAAACTCTTCCTGGATCCTGCGATGCAAGCCCGAGTCTGGCTCGGGGATACCGCTTTTGGTATAAAAAATCCAACCCGAGCCAGACTCGGGAATACCGCCAGGGAGGTTAAGGAAAATATTCTGCAAAGGCACTATTAGATTCAACTATGTTCTAGAAGTTTAGCGTGTATGTTGGACTTTGCTATATGATATCTCCAATGACTTTCCTTTTACATTCTGCACCCTTTTCCTATTTAAAAAATTGTTAAAATCAAAAAAACCTTAATAACAAAGGGAAAAAAAGAAGAGGGTTGTAAATTTTGATTCCTCTGTGCTCCCAATTTTAATCTCTTTCCTATTTCAGCAATTTACTAAATCTATTGGGTTTATACATTGTTGGTGAACTCCAGCTGGGAAAAGCCCTGAAATGTAACACTGAAGAGTCATGAGTTGATTACACTTGTAACATTGGAATTGTTTTATGATTCTGGGGTTCAGCAACAGGATGTAGGCATAATACATTATAGTTCAAGCATTGTCTGTATTCGCTAAGCAGCTAGTGGGAAATATTGATAACACCTCTCATGCCCCGTACACAAATTCCACCAGCAAAAGTCCGATGAGAGCTTTTGGTCCGAAAATGCGACCGTGTGTATGCTCCATCGGACTTTTGCTGGCGGAATTCCAGCCAGCAAAAGATTGAGAGCATGTTCTCAATTTTTCGGTCAGAAAAAGTTCCGATCGGAAATTCCGATTGTCTGTACCAATTCCGACGCGCAAAATTCCTACGCATGCTCGGAAACAATTCGACGCATGCTCGGAAGCATTGAACTTCAGTTTCTCGGCTCGTCGTAGTGTTGTACGTCACAGCGTTCTTGACGGTCGAAAGTTCAGAGAACTTTTGAGTGACCGTGTGTATGCAAGGCAAGCTTGAGCGGAATTCCGTCGGAAAAACCATCCAAGATTTTTCCAACGGAAATTCTGCTCGTGTGTACGCGGCAAGATGCGTTTTTCTTGCAGAATTCCAACATAAATAGCAAAGACGGTAATGCCTATCATTCACAGCATCCTATATTAGCTTACAAACAGGTTTGAATGTCCAGTAAATGTATAAATTGTTGGTGAAAATCATCTTTAACATGCTTTTTTATTTATTTTTCAGTGTTAACCACTTCCGGACCGTCGCACGCCAATGTATGTCCAAACTTTGAAGGGGTACATCGTTGTTATGGCAGCAGCTAGCTGCGAACCTCTTTCTGATAAAAGTGGTCCCTGTGGCGGATTCGCCGCAAGATCACTTTTATCGGTGGTGGGAGAGGGCCCCCCCTCCCGCTGTGATCCGGTGCCCTCCGGCGCTTACCGGAGCCGTCGGTATCGGCGGAGGCGATCGCGTCTATCTGCCTGCTGTGTCTGGAGACGAGTGAGGCTAAGATGGCACCCACTCATCTCCATGACACTGCTGGGCGGAAGCGACGTCAAAACGTTTTTTCAATGTCATTTTTCTAAATTACATTTTTTTTTTTTTAATTGCATTTTAGTGTAAATATGAGATCTGGGGTCTTTTTGACCCCAGATCTTATATTTAAGAGGTCCTCTCATGCTTTTTTCTATTACAAGGGATGTATACATTCCTTGTAAAAGGAATAAAAGTGACACAATTTTTTTTTTTTTAAACGGTGTAAAAATAAATAAAATAATGTAAAAATAAATAATAAGAATCAAAAATTTTTTTTAAAAAAACCCCCCCGTCCCAACGAGCTCGCGCGCAGAAGCGAACGCATACGTGAGTAGCGCCCGCATATGAAAACGGTGGTCAAACCACACATGTGAGGTATCGCCGCGACCGGTAGAGCGAGAGCAATAATTCTAGCCCTAGACCTCCTCTGTAACGCAAAACATGCAACCTGTAGAATTTTTTAAACGTCGCCTATGGAGACCCCAGATCTCTTTTTTTTTAAACGGTGTAAAAATAAATAAAAATCAAAACGTTTTTTCAATGTCATTTTTCTAAATTACATTTTTTTTTTTTTAATTGCATTTTAGTGTAAATATGAGATCTGGGGTCTTTTTGACCCCAGATCTTATATTTAAGAGGTCCTCTCATGCTTTTTTCTATTACAAGGGATGTATACATTCCTTGTAAAAGGAATAAAAGTGACACAATTTTTTTTTTTTTTTAAACGGTGTAAAAATAAATAAAATAATGTAAAAATAAATAATAAGAATCAAAAATTTTTTTTAAAAAAACCCCCCCGTCCCAACGAGCTCGCGCGCAGAAGCGAACGCATACGTGAGTAGCGCCCGCATATGAAAACGGTGGTCAAACCACACATGTGAGGTATCGCCGCGACCGGTAGAGCGAGAGCAATAATTCTAGCCCTAGACCTCCTCTGTAACGCAAAACATGCAACCTGTATAATTTTTTAAACGTCGCCTATGGAGACCCCAGATCTCTTTTTTTTTAAACGGTGTAAAAATAAATAAAAATCAAAACGTTTTTTCAATGTCATTTTTCTAAATTACATTTTTTTTTTTTAATTGCATTTTAGTGTAAATATGAGATCTGGGGTCTTTTTGACCCCAGATCTTATATTTAAGAGGTCCTCTCATGCTTTTTTCTATTACAAGGGATGTATACATTCCTTGTAAAAGGAATAAAAGTGACACAATTTTTTTTTTTTTAAACGGTGTAAAAATAAATAAAATAATGTAAAAATAAATAATAAGAATCAAAAAATTTTTTAAAAAAACCCCCCCGTCCCAACGAGCTCGCGCGCAGAAGCGAACGCATACGTGAGTAGCGCCCGCATATGAAAACGGTGGTCAAACCACACATGTGAGGTATCGCCGCGACCGGTAGAGCGAGAGCAATAATTCTAGCCCTAGACCTCCTCTGTAACGCAAAACATGCAACCTGTAGAATTTTTTAAACGTCGCCTATGGAGATTTTTGAGGGTAAAAGTTTGACGCCATTCCACGAGCGGGCGCAATTTTGAAGCGTGACATGTTGGGTATCAATTTACTTGGCGTAACATTATATTTCACAATATAAAAAAAAATTGGGCTAACTTTACTGTTGTCTTATTTTTTTATTCAAAAAAGTGAATTTTTTCCAAAAAAAGTGCGCTTATAAGACCGCTGTGCAAATACGGTGCAAAAAAAAGTATTGCAATGACCACCATTTTATTCTCTAGGGTGTTAGAAAAAAAACCATATATAATGTTTGGGGGCTCTAAGTAATTTTCTAGCAAAAAAACCTGTTTTAAACATGTAAACACCTAAAATCCAAAACGAGGCTGTTCCTTAAGTGGTTAAATACTGTGCAATAAACTAAACAATTAAAGTACATGCACAATATTGGAGTAGTGTGTGTATTTGTGTGTCTGTTTCTTTTGAGAACAATGCATGACATCGCACACAAAGCATGCATGGTGATCCCTAAAATAAAGAGACTTTTTTTTTTTTTAATTTTAGTAATGTTCAGTAATTACAAATGGCATGTATATTGTGGCGGTTGAAACTTCTTTTCTTCTTCTTTTTTTTTTTTTTTTTTATTATGATTTCAAAATATAAAATGATTTTTATCATCATTAAATGTTGTTTCTAATTATATTAATTTATTCTAAAAAATATTTAAAAATGTGCAACCATTTTTCAAAAAGAGGCATGAAAATAGGCCAATACATGTCAAATATATATATTTTTTCAATTTCAGTTGAACTTAATAACATTCACATTCTGTTAAAAAAATGTGTGTGTTTTTGAGTAAAAGGAGCTTTCATGGAAAATATTTTACCTCTTTATTAAGTACAGAACATTAATGTTTAATCAGCTCAATTATGAAACATTATGCTGTACTAGCTAATTTCTATACACTTACCTTTTCATTTTGTGCAATTATAACTTGAAAAAAAATATATACATTGGGACAAAAAAGGAAAAATAGCAATCAGGAAACTCTTTCAACCTACCGGTTTGAGAGCGGGTTGTTGCACTTTCATAAAGAGGGACGCCTTCACCAGCGTTATTAAAAGCTTTCAGGGAAATTACATAATGGGAGCTTGGTTCTGTAGAAACAACAAACACATAAAAAAAAAAAAAAATATGTTAATGGCTGTGGTGGGATATAATAACAACAATATTAACTTTAACAAAGTACTGACAACTTTAATATATCTTTTTTTTTTTTAATTATTTAAGATAAGGCTCTGATAGGAAATAAATGGCACATAAGCTCCTGATTGCTATTATTCATAGGCATACATTTTTGTTAGAGGAACTATTTAGAGAACAATTCCCTGAATGATGCACCTTTTACAGAATTAGGAGCTGATGCATTTGAGGTTAAAAAAATAAATAAACAAATGGCACACATTTGAGATGAAATCTATGATACCTATGATGACCAAACGTTCTTATTCAGTAATTTGAGTGATTGCTATTGGGGGGGCAACTACAATTTTGCTCTCTTTCTATTTTCTCCAGTTTTTATGCACCAACCCGTATATGTTTTGTTGACACACATCTAAACAGATTTGAATTTCCTAAAGAACATAAAGGTAAAAGCAAGTCAAGCTTGTGCGTATAGGTGTGTATTTATATATTTACACATCTTTTTTAAAATTTGCCATATGGCCTGTTTCAAATCTAGGGCTCTCGTCTCAAATGTGAAGCTGCTGATGTATTGAAATAAAGCTTGTTGACAATTTTAATTAGCGAAAATGCAAATAATATTTTGTTCAGCATCTGACGCCCTGATAAAAATGTGACTGTGCCAACCCCTATCACTAATATCGCAAAATAGCTAATTTAACATAGAGCATCTATTGTTGCATTATGGAAGCTATGCTTGTATTTCTTGGTTCAGCACTATTCACACATAGGGTTTAATTCAAAAAGTTATTTCTCTCTTGTTCAACCATTTGTTCTTGATACTGCATCTTATCATGCTAATATCTCAGGCCCCTTGTACAGGGGCCTCATAATTTACTTATGTTTACTCAGGAACTTGTGACGCCTGTGAGCAAGGAGCCAAAAAACTGTGTGTAAAGAACTGAGCAATGTTGAGTATAGGCGAGCGTACAGATGAGTATAGATGAGAAAAATTCTTCTTCATTGCCAGTGCAGGTACTCCTCACTTACTGACCAGGTTCCGTTCCAATGACCAGGTCGTTAAACGAATTGGTTGTTAAACAAGGAGCCACAAGTAATCAATATTTTAAGCATTCTTAACTACTGTACTGTACTGTATTGTGAAAAAAAAGGTCCAAACTCAAAACCCCACCTGAATAACATTGTTTAATTTGCATAAGTACAGAACACAAAAAAAAATCTGTACTGTACAATACAAGGATGTATAGCGTGTCGTTCGGGTGGGGAGAGCTAAGCTTGAGTGGTTGTTAAAAAGGTAAGTTGTTAAACCAGGTGTATCTGTATTGCAATATACTCTTTAAAGTGGTTGTAAACCCCCCTGACCTATTTTTACAAATGGGTAAGCCTATACTAAGGCTTACCTATATGTACTGAAAATCTCTCTTTTTTGCCTTGTAGTGCGCCGATGCTGCATTTGTCCCCAGCCGACTCTAATGCCCCGTACACACGGTCGGACATTGATCGGACATTCCGACAACAAAATCCATGGATTTTTTCCGACGGATGTTGGCTCAAACTTGTCTTGCATACACACGGTCACACAAAGTTGTCGGAAAATCTGATCGTTCTGAACGCGGTGAAGTAAAACACGTACGTCGGGACTATAAACGGGGCAGTGGCCAATAGCTTTCATCTTTATTTATTCTGAGCATGCGTGGCACTTTGTGCGTCGGATTTGTGTACACACGATCGGAAATTCCGACAACGGATTTTGTTGTCGGAAAATTTTATAGCCTGCTCTCAAACTTTGTGTGTCGGAAAATCCGATGGAAAATGTGTGATGGAGCCCACACACGGTCGGAATTTCCGACAACAAGGTCCTATCACACATTTTCCGTCGGAAAATCCGACCGTGTGTACGGGGCATAAGACAGAACCAAGTGATCAAACCTTACTGATCACTCAGTTTTCAAAGCTCCGTGAGCAGAGAACTGAAGACCGTCAGTCACCGCTGGCTGATTTGCCCCCCCCCCCCGGAGCGTTGGGCTGTGGAGGGGATGGGATCGGTTGGCCCAGGCTCTCAGCAGCCCACTGAGAGACTAAGCCAGGTGCCAGTTCAGGATCCTGGGTGGGTCCCGACTATATGGCTTCAACCTGCTGTCTGCTGAAAACGGGTTACAGGAGTGCAGAACAAACTGCACTCCTGTGATCCACAGAAGAAGTACAGCCAAACAAGCTTTGGCTGTACTTCTCTTTTAGATTTGAACTTCATACAGGTATACAAGGCACAAAACAGCACAGATCTGTACTCATTTTTACATCATTAAATACATTTTATTAAATGCAAGCAGTGTAGGTAACTACATTTGATTTGGTACAGCCCTTTTCCAGTCCTTTGTATGGTAGAGCTTAAACTGGGGGAAGGAGAAGCACCAGAAGGAGACAATTAGCTGCACTGCAGTGGAAAAAGCATGCCGATAGGAGGAGAGGGTGGAGTGACAGAGAGACCAGCTCATCAGTCTGCTGCTTCTCCTTTGACTGTCCAGCCACAGGCTGGGGGAGGGACAAGACCTGTAAGTGCATCTAAACTGCAGCAGAGAAAAAACAGGTCTCCTGCCCTGGCATACAGGATTGTGCAATGTGACAAAGCTATGCAAATCTCAGAACTGGATGGAAAGAAATGCAAATCCTTTGGCAGGTAAAATAGTTGCCATATACATATTTTATCTGTGTGCTTAGTGGTTTCCCTGGAGTTCGGCTTTAAGGTTGTAAGCAACCTAATTCTCTCTTTGAGAGCTTTTTCTCACCATTAGCTGTCTTGCACAGTTCCTCTCATATACGAATATGACTCATAATACCTGAATCACAGGGAGGTGATTGACTTTGCGGAGGTCATAGTCCTGTGCTTTGGAGTTCTGGCTTTCTGGTTCATAACCCAATGATAATGACCCTTATCCTCCCTCAGTTATGCTTTGTTGCAGAGCACCATAATTACTATTAATCCCTCTAGTGCACAGCAAACCCATAATGCATTGCAAATGACGCTCCTTCCAGATATGAAGGGGTTTAATTGCCAAGACCTTCCTGGGAGATTACTGAATAATTGATTAGCTCATTGTGAATATCGTTAGGACTGCAGCCAAATGAATTAATAAACAATAGGGACTTGATGTGAAGTGTTGCTCGATCCTCGTTGGATATTAAATTCATATTCATGATGACAGAACAATCTAAGGTATTTGTTTAGTTGTAATATAATTGTCCTTTGGAAATTACGTTTAGAAAAAATAAATGCAATATTTTTTAAGTGGAATAAAGAACTGATAATACTTTCAAGCGGCAATCAATGCAACAATTATTCATCCCTTTTATTTCACTTTGTAACTTTGCCAAACAGCTCATGTGCTTATAGGTGAGGCTTTCAGCTTATAAGTGTACAACCTACCAATGAAAGGGCTGCAAAATATGAAAATTTAAGGGCTTAAAGAGGACCTCTGCCTGTAGAAAAACCTTATTTAGTAATCACTTGCCAACCGGGCCAATTCTGGCATTGCTCGCCTACGTGTAAAAATCCAAAAAATATTTTTTTTTTTGCTAATAAATTACTCAGAACCCCCAAACATTATATATATCTATATACATTTGTGCTCATAAGTTTACATACCCTAGCAGAATTTATGATTTCTAGGCCATTTTCAGAGAATATGATTGATTACACAATAACTTTTCTTTCACTCATGGTTAGTGTTTGGCTGAAGCCATTTATTATCAATTAACTGTGTTTACTCTTTTTAAATCAAAATGACAACAGGAACTACAGAAATGACCCTGATCAAAAGTTTACATACCCTAGTCCTTAATACCGAGTATTTCCCCCTTTAACATCAATGACAGCTTGAAGTCTTTTGTGGCATTTGTGGATGAAGCTCTTTATCTTCTCAGATGGTAAACCTGCCCATACCTCTTGGCATAAAGCCTCCAGTTCCTGTAAATTTTTGGGCTGTCTTGCATGAACGGCACATTTGAGATCTCCCCAGAGTGGCTCAATGATATTGAGGTCAGGAGACTGAGATGGCCACTCCAGAACCTTCACTTTATTCTGCTGTAGCCAACTTGGCATTGTGTTTTGGATCATTGTCATGTTGGAATGTCCAAGTACGTCCCATGCGCAGCTTCCTGGCTGATGAATGCAAATGTTTCTCCAGTATTTTTTGATAACATACTGGATTCATCTTGCCAACAATTTTGACCTCATTTCCTGTGCCTTTGTAGCTCACACATCCCCAAAACATGGGCGATCTACCTCTGTACCTTTCATCATAGGCCTTGTTGACTCCTCTCCAAATGTAGCGTTTATGGTTGTGGCCAAAAAGCTCAATTTTGGTCTCATCACTCCAAATGACTTTGTGCCAGAAGGTTTGAGGCTTGTCTCTGTGCTGTTTGGCGTATTGTAAGCGGGATACTTGGTGGCATTTGCGTAGTAATGGCTTTCTTCTGGCGACTCGACCATGAAGCCCATCTTTCTTCAAGTGCCTCCTTATTGTGCATCTTAAAACAGCCACACCATATGTTTTCAGAGAGTCCTGTATTTTACCAGAAGTTATTTGTGGGTTTTCTTTGCATCCCGAACAATTTTTCAGCTGTGGCTGAAATTTTAGTTGGTCTACCTGACCGTGGTTTGGTTTCAACAGAACCCCTCATTTTCTAATTCTTGATTAGAGTTTGAACACTGCTGATTGGCATTCTCAATTCCTTGGATATCTTTTTATATCCCTTTCCTGTTTTATACAGTTCAACTACCTTTTCCTGCAGATCCTTTGACAATTCTTTTGCTTTCCCCATGACTCAGAATCCAAAAATGTCAGTGCAGCACTGGATGAAAGATGCAAGGGTTTGTCAGGAGTCCAGAAACTCATTGACCTTTTATACACACACACACATTAGTTACAAGCAAACAGATCACAGGGGAGGATGGTTACCTTTAATAGCCATTCAAACCCCTTTGTGCCAACTTGTGTGCATGTTATCAGGCCAAAATCACCAGGATATGTAAACTTTTGATCAGGGTAATTTGTGTAGTTTCTGTTGTCATTATGATTTAAAAAGAGTAAACACTGTTGATTGATAATAAATGACTTCATCCAAACACTAACGATGAGTGAAAGAAATGTTTTTGTATTATCATTCATATTCTCTGAAAAATGGCCATGAAATCATATATTCTGCCAGGGTATGTAAACTTATGAGCACAACTGTATATCGCTATATGTAAAGATATATATAGATATATCTATTGTGGAGAGGCAACCCCATTTCACGGTGTGTGTTAGCCTTTTTACCCTGGTTCTTGTAAACAGAGGCATGCTGATTGCACACCTGTGGGCTGGGTTCAAAAACATCTCAGGGATAGAGCTCAGGGCTCCCACTTGGAGACAGCTCCACCCAAGGAGACAGGAAGTCTCCCTGAGGAGTCAGGAGGACTCTGCCCTACAGACACGAGTCTGTGTGTGAGTGTTGCGAAGACACCTACATTCTTTAGAGAGACTGCAGGTGGCAGTTTGAACCCTGGGTAAGCTAGGAGAGAGCTTGACCCAAGCATACAGGTCTGATGAACAGACCTATGGCCAAGATTGAGGCCTGAAGCAGCTGTGTCCTCAGTAGATAAGCCAGGAGGCTGAATAACCATGATGCAATAACGGTGGAATCCCCCTGCGAGGGGTTGAACTTTTGCTTACTTTAAATAAAAGTGGGCTTTCATGCCCTTGAAAATGCAGTCTGGACTGAAAAAAATGTTTCTTCCAATGGCATACACCACTTGAGCTGAATCACCCCGATATCTTACACTATACATATCCACAGTATTTATATCAATAAAAAAAAATTATAAACAAAATTATATCAACAAAAATAAAGGCTTATGGTCGCCATCCAAAGCCATCTTACCTACATGACACTGCTCTCTCTTCTGTAGGCACTGATGAAGTGAGCAGTAACTTTAAATGAAGAAGGTGACTATTATTGGAGGGCTATGGGAGTTAAAAGGAAGACTGATGTGCAACAGAGGTTTTTTAAGAGGAAAAAACTTTCAGCATTTAGTCAGATCGGCACAATGTCTACCTTCCTGATAATTCTTCATCTAAGCTCTTTGATTCAGATCAAAGTCAAGTAACCTTATCACGGTGAAGATGAATATTAAGTGTAAGGATAAAGTTAAATGCTTAGGGTTATGTTTTGAATTTAGATCAAGGGTTCAGCGGCAAGTCTCTGTTGGAGGTTAAAGATTAGGGTGATGTTAAGGATTAAAGTATAACTAAAGGCGAAACTTTTTTTTAGTTTTGGATAGAGGGGGAGAGGGGTTTTCGAACACTTGATTCACCCCCTCTAGTTCTATTGTTTACCATTATCATTAAAAGTGAAAGTAAAAGAAAATCCCAAATTGTGGGTTGTCTCCAGAAAAGTAATAGAGGGGAAATCTTCCAATGAGGATACTAGCTCTGGTGACCTGGGGGTCCCCAAGGAACCCCCTAAATTTGCAGGGATTTCCTCTCACTTCCTGTTTGGCTATGGGACAGAAAGTGAAGGGAAATCTCCACAATGGGACACAGATGGCAAAAAATAATCTGACAGAGGATATATCCCTCACTTACTCTATCCAAAATAAAATAAAATAAAAAATGTTGCCTATAGTTCTACTTTAAAGTGGATGTAAACCCGATTCATTAAATATGACCTAGGCACATATATCTGTAGTGTTTACTTATCTTTCTCAAAAGCACTGATTACTGTGTTCTGTATTCTGCTGTTTCGTTCCTCTGGTATCAGCATGATAACTTCTGACAAGTTCTCCACAGCTGAGATAAAGGGGGTTAGGGTTTGTGTCAGGGTGGGTGCTATAAATAGTTTAGCAGGGAGCTTGTCTTGTCACAGCACAGCTCTGCACATTTCTTCTTTCCTCTGCCTATGTGGAGGGAGGGAGGGAGGGGGGGCTTTCCTCCAAGCAGCTGTCACACAGTGTATGCCAAGAATCAACTCCTACAGCTGAATGAAGAAGTAAAAATTCTAACCCAATGTTAGAATTCTAAATAATATAGCAAGCTGAAGACAACAGATATACAAGTAAAACTTATGTAGGGAGATTTGTTTAATCTCTGTGTATCATCTGAGGCTGCTCACTTCACCAGGTATAGGAGAGGGTTTACATCCACTTGAAGTGTTTGATTGTGTGAGCGTGGGATTTAATCTTGAGGGTTGCATTCTAAGTTAGGGGTTCAGTGGTAATTCTTTAGGAAGGTTAAGAGTTATGGGTTCACGTGAAGAAGTTTGGTTGGGGTTTTTGAGCTCAGATGTGGGGATGAGGGAAAAATGCTATTTTTGGGGACAACCTAAGAATTAGGTTACGTTTAGGGGTCAAGACATGAGAGGACAGTTTTCCATTTCTTTGGGCCCAACACTCCCATGTCAAATACTTCTACTAATGAGTTCTAATCAATGAAAGCTAATCTTTGTATGTTCTTCCTAATTTTATAAATACTACAGTGTACTAGCACTTTCCCCGACTTGTTCTTTCCCTGATCTAGTTGGGGTAGGCGGAACACTTTGGTGGGGGTGGGTCAGCCATGCCTCTTGACCTTTGACCTCTGGGGACATGCCTGCTGACCTTTGACCTCTGTAGGAGGTCCCTATTCCAATCCCTAAGACCTAACCTTGTTCTTCAAGGGGGAAACCCTAACCAAAACCCTAACCCCTAACCCTCTAACCCTAACCCAAATCCTAACCCTAGCCCTCTAACCCTAACTCCTAACCCCTAACCCTACCCCTAACCCCAAAGATTGCTCCCAAGGGCTTTTAGGCAGCTTAAAAAGGTGAACTACATCACGTAGATAAAAAATTCTTTATTAGTACAAAAATATGGGTTTAGAACATCAATTAAAAACAGCGTGAGCTCTGGTATACATGATTTTCATATACAACGAGGTGTCCAATAAACACTGGCAGATAACAATACATTATAAATACATATCTCAAACTGGATGCTATCGCTCAGGAAAAGCCCCCCTAGGCCTAGATAGCTCTTATGAGTGGGCTATGACATCACTGGTTATTTCCAAGCATTTTAATTCAAAATAAAGCCTAGTAAGAGAAAAGTTTTATCACCCTAAGTTGTATTTAAATGTTAAACTTATATGAAATAATGTCTTTACACTATTTTCAGTTGTATTGAATCTCGGTTATTTAAACTTCTTCCTCCAGCATAACCTTCCATTTCATTATGTCCTTGTCTGTATGAAAAATAAACACAGAATTCAATTTTTTCCTTGCTATCTCAAATAAGAAGTTGAAAAGGAAACACAATCTTACATTTCTTTAATTAAGCCAAATAATCAACCTAAAACTGATAGCAAGGGCATAGCGTCAGGCCAGTTTTACCTTCCCTGCAGATGGCCGCTAAATAATGTTGGAATGCAAAATATCTTCATTTGCCCTTGATAAGAGCAATGCCACAGTGGACATTTTAATTTATCATTAGCAGTAGAATGGATATTTCATATCTTTTCTGAAAATGAAGTATACAGTACATAATATTAGCTGTGGAAATTCTAATGAATTACGGTAGTTCATTACTACCGCATTAACACAGGATACTATTGTAAATGCAAGACACTGTGATATTCCCAGGGACCAGCTCTGTGGTTTGATGATAGTGCAAGACAGGCACACATGTAAAGACATGACCAAATTTTGATGACCGAAAGCATAGAGTTATAGAGTATGGACCTAGAAATGCAGCTCTGACACAGACCCAACAAAAAATATCATAAGGTGTATGATACGGATAAGTGGAGAGACTTATTATCGTTGCAATATCATTGCACAAAGCAGGTTGGTATCACCTTTTTTTGTTTATTGCAATTTAAAAAAAAAGCCTTGTTACATAGTAAGGTTAAAAAAAAGACATAGCCATTGAAAGTTACTTTGGACGCTCAGTACCCCAAACCCACAGATGATCAGCAAAAAAAAAAAAAATCCCACAAAAGTATGGTGGTGAAAATTTGGTCTAACGAACAATAAAAAACATTCCTGCCCCCTAACAAGTTTCCCTTGAACTTCATTCCAATATGCTATGTTCTTTCTTAAAGTCATAGTTCATCTTTACAAAAAAAAAAAAAAACTGCAGGTAAGGGATACTTGTAAATAAATACAAACTGTGCAGCTTTGACTTAAGCTGTATAATGCCCTTGTATCTCCTTTACATGCCTCTCAAAGCCTGATTAAAAAACTCCCAGAGATAACATCATCCCTTCCTTCCTTGTTGCTAGGGCGTTGCTTCCATCACTGCTCATCCCAACAGATCAGGATGACATGAAAGCACCTCTGGGAGTATTTCAGCCTGGTTTTGGGAGGTACGTAAATGGCTTGCACCTACTGTATATCCAGGGTATTATTCAGCTTTGGTTTCACGGTATTATTACACAGTATTATTCAACTTTGGTTGGTTTGGTTGCACAGTTTGTTCTAAGTAGGTGCTCCTTACTTGCATAAACTGTTTGGTTTTTTTTGGTAAAGGTGAACTATCTCTTTAAAGTGTCTTGTTTTTTTTTTTTTCTATAAAAATAAACACGTTATGCTTACCTGCACTATGCAGCTGGTTTTGCACAAGGCAGCCCAGATCCTCCTCTTCTCAGGTCCCTCTTCGGGTTCTCCTGGCGAGTGCCCCTACAGCAAGTAGCTTGCTATGGGGGCACCCAAGCCAAGCTGTAGCTCTGTGTGTTCATTCAAACATGGAGCCCTGGTTCGGCCCCGCCCCCTCTCTCTCCTGATTGGTGAACTGTCTTTGGAGGGAGAGTTCCAGATGGCCGAGGCACTTGTGGACATTGCTGAATAGAGATGGGGCTCAGGTAAGTATTAGGGGGTAAAGCGCGGCTGCTGCAGACAGAAGGCTTTTTATCGTAATGCATAGAATGCATTAAGATAAAAAAACCTTCTGACTTTACAACCCTTGTAATGCTGATATGAGCAGCCATTTATATATTGTGTTATAGTGCATTGATCCAGTTTTTATCAGTCTCTGTTAAAAGCTGTATGATAAGGTATCTATGGGATGTGGTGCCCCCACTACATTCCCTCCTCCATAGGTACCATCCTTAGCAGTATTTTTGTTCATGGAACAGCTTTTAAAATAAACTAATGGTTTTTGGTTAATTTTATTTTAATGATTCTTTTTTAGAAGATTTTAGAGTTTGAAACTACAAATTTTGGATGAGAAGACCTGGCACAGTCAGATTGCTAAATCATCCAAAAGTTGTTGTATAGGGTTGAGCTCTGTGCAAGCCACTTGACTTCCTCTACATCAAACCATGGGGGTTATTTATGAAAGGCAAATCCACTTTGCACTACAAGTGCACTTGGAAGTGCAGTCTCTGTAGATCTGAGGGGAAGATCTGAAATGAGGGGAAGCTCTGCTGATTTTATCATCCAATCATGTGCAAGCAAAAATGTTGTTATTTATTTTCCTTGCATGTCCCACTCAGATCTACAGTGACTGCACTTCCAAGTGCACTTGCAGTGCAAAGTGGATTTGCCTTTCGTAAATAACTCCCCATGTCTTATGGAGCTTGCTACGTGCCCAAAGGCACAGGAAAAGACCTCCCGCAAACTATTGGAAGCTCACAATTGTCTTTGTATGCTGTAATATTCAAAATACTCTTTATCAGAAATATCTCAACTCAATACCTTGCCTGATATTTGTATATATATATGAAACTTTTTAGATCACCCTCTGAAAAGGCAGCCTTGGATGGATCATCTACATTTTAAATTGAGCTACTAAGATCTGTAAGCAAATGGCTTTTCAATTGTATATTTTCTTCATGATCCTATTAAAGATAAAAAATCTATACAATGGACCATCATTCCCTATAAAAAAGGGAAAGCTAATGCAAGACAGATTGCATTCAAGCCAACCCCCCTCCCAAACCCTGTGCCACTGTAAAGTAGAATCACTAAGCGCTTAACTCTGTAAAAAAAAATGGCTTTATATTAGAATTTTTTTTCTTTCTGATCTTAAAAAAAAAACAGAAAAGTTATTCAAAGGACGATTTATTCCCTATAAATAAAGGATAACGCTAATGCAAGACAGACTGCACTCAAACACCCTCAAACTCCTTGACAATGTAAAGCAGCAGCAATAGGCACTTAGCCACCCTGGTGCTACTTTGGTTAAAGATTAAAAACTGACAAATGTACCTTAAAATATCGCACCATTGTTGAAACTGAAACCATGCAAAAGCATCAAGCCCTCTCTCACCCTTGGCAATGAATGAAACCTTGGCTCATTTTTATCCAAAGGAGAAAGAAAATCTCAGAGGACCTAGCCACAGACAAGAGACTGAGCTAAATATGATTGCTATCCTTTCATTTAGGATTTCATTATAGTTTAAGGTCAATGCATAATGGGAAGTATCACAGGAATCCTGGCTTTGCTCACCATTTCTACAATAAAAAAAGGAAAAAAAAAATGTAAAGCTTTGTACTAGAGAGCAATGATTTTAAAGTACAAGGGAATGAAAGGGAGAGGGCTTGGATCAAAAATATCACAATTTTTTTATCTAAGTAATTAACTTCTTGGATTTTGATCATTTTGCATAACTTTAACTCAGTTATGACTAGAAGTCACTGATGCCTAGATGTCCAGGCCAAATGTAATAGCGTCAGCATGCATCGGTTAACTTGACAATAACTCTGTGATCAATCTGTACACTTAGCGCTCACCACTAAACAAGTAGCATGATTAGTAAGATTTTCATGATTTGCTGGAAAACTCTGCCTTAGCAGGAAGGGGTGTCAGACCTCTGCAGAAAAAACACAGCTTCCATGCAGAGGGCAAGGATCCGTCTCTACAGCATGTTAGCGAGGGACAGGCTTTTCTACTCTATTCTACACATGCTGGCGCTGCTTTCTAAAAAAAAAAAAAATTAAAAACAAATTAATGTATTATGTTTTTAATACTGTAACTGTATCTGGTAATTATATTATTGAGCAAGTGAACAATGCCACCTGTAGGCTGAAGACTTATTTTGTGATTGAAGTCTCCATTCAGCATGTCATTGCTGTGTCATGGCTGACATAGTGATCACAATATCAGGAACCACACTGATTGGTTCCCGATTGTCAGTGGGAGCTTTCAATGACAACAGCCCGTCAAACAAAGTGTTAGCTGATAGAAATAAATCTAATAACATCTTTTCTTAAAAAAAATATATATATATATATATATATATATATATATATATATATATATATATATACACACAGTATCTCACATTTTTGTAAATATTTTATTATATCTTTTCATGTGACAACACTGAAGAAATGACACTTTGATACAATGTAAAGTAGTGAGTGTACAGCTTGTATAACAGTGTAAATTTGCTGTCCCCTCAAAATAACTCAACACACAGCCATTAATGTCTGACACTTTGGGCCTAATTTGGACATTTTCGCTTAAGGGTGTACTCAGCGGTTTAGACATTAATGGCTGTGTGTTGAGTTATTTTGAGGGGACAGCAAATTTACACTGTTATACAAGCTGTACACTCACTACTTTACATTGTAGCAAAGTGTCATTTCTTCAGTGTTGTCACATGAAAAGATATAATATAATATTTACAAAAATTATATATATATATATATATATATATATATATATATATATATATATATATATATATATATATATATATAAAACAGGAAGGGGCCACCCCCAAACTGTTCCCACAAAGTTGAGTGCATGAAATTGTCCAAAATGTCTTGATATGATGATGCCTTAAGAGTTCCCTTCACTGGAACAAGGGGCCAAGGCCAAGCCCAACCCCTGAAAAATAATCCCACACCATAATCCCCCCTCCACCAAATGATTTGGACCAGTGCACAAAACAAGGTCCATAAAGAAATGGATGAGTGAGTTTGGGGTGGAGGAACTTGACTGGCCTGCATGAATTGGAGTGGAGACCTCACAAATGCACTTCTGGAAGAATGATCAAACATCCCCATAGACACACTCCTAAACCTTGTGGACAGCCTTCCCAGAAGAGTTGAAGCTGTTATAGCTGCAAAGGGTGGGACAACTCACTATTGAACCCTATGGACTAAGACTGCAATGCCATTGAAATTCATGTGCGTGTAAAGGCAGGCGCCCCAATACTTTTGACAATATAGTGTACATACTGTGCTTTTTGACTAATAGAAAAGTTATGGTAAATCAGTCAATAGGCTAAAATCCGTACTGCCTGCATAGTTTATCTTGTAGAAAAAAGGCAAGAAGCGCCAATCTAAGTGCAGTATCATAAAAACTTTAATTTAGATTATAAAAACAACAACAGCCAAATGGCTACTCACAAGGACAGGATTAATATAGGCAAGGACATATAGTGGGTCCAGGGACGTCCTCCTCAGATGTTGTAAAAGTGCATAGTGCAGGTTCCGGTGGAGGTGCTGAGAAAATGCGGAAGCATTGAAACGCGTCATCTGACACGTCCACACGTCACTTCCGCCCTTTGGTTCCTGGAACAGTGTTTGCGTTCCACGCCTGTCTCCATCCGGTTCCTGTTTCCTGCTACGGTCCTGGCTCCTATGTCCTAGTAGTTGCCGGCTCTCCTTGCGGACACTTCCATCTTCCTTGCAGCTCAGCACCCACAGCAGAGACCCCCCAGACCACCCGTACATCATAGCGCTGACAGCACCTCCACCGGAACCTGCACTATGCACCTTTACAACATCTGAGGAGGACGTCCCTGGACCCACTATATGTCCTTACCTATATTAATCCTGACCTTGTGAGTAGCCATTTGGCTGTTGTTGTTTTTATAATCTAAATTAAAGTTTTTATGATACTGCACTTAGATTGGCGCCTCTTGCCTTTTTTCTACATTATCTTTCAGAGTTGTTTGCTTCCACTCTCAAGTGAGCTGCCGCTGGTGCACAGTATCAGATTTCTTTGAACTATATATTTCATTGACTTTTATATATATTTTTTTCATTGACCATTATCTTTAGTCTCTGGACGTTTGTGGCAGAGTCTACATATATTTTTATATTTTTGATTTTGCATATTCAGGGTTATTAGTCACACTGCCCGTCTTATCCTGGACTTGTTTTATGTTTATGTGTATCATGTCCATTCATGTTTGATGTGTGTTCTTGCACCATTTATCTTTTTTGTAGTTTATCTTGTATTTTATTTTCTTACAGTAATCTTTCAATAATCATGTTGACTGCAGTGGCTAGCTTATGGCAACTACACAAAGAACCATAGAAATTTGTATACAAAATATAGTTATGGATCAATGACAGCAGGAGTACTATGTAGGAACTACATCAATGTTATAAAATAAGTTTTCACTATAAATATATTAAATATTTATTACCGTTTCCCTAATTGTTTTCGAGTTTCTTTTCTTTTCAATTTACAGTTGTTAAAAATGTACATACACTAGTAAATGTGTTGTATTCTATTCATAAATAAGAGCAAAATATAACATATGGTAGTGTCATCGATAACTTGGTAAACAAAGCAAGCCATATGGAGCTAGGAGTAAAAGCAGAACTCCATGCAGATCTAAAAGATTAGAGTTGAATCAAGTTCCCTGTCCTTACTGTAGCCTTCTGTAGGCCTCCACTGCAGCAGTATGCATGGAGAAGGGGTGATCAGCAACGTGAGCCGGTCAGTTCTGTCCTGCTTTGCACATTGCTATCATTCTAAGGTCCTCTAATGATGGGTTGCTGTTCGGGTCAGAACCGCTTCTCTTTCTGTACAAGTCAATAGAAAGGCAAAAGCATTGATGCAGCTTAGAAGGAAGTCAAATGAAGGTTAGAAGGTAGTCAACTGCAGGCCAAAAGCACCTGTCAATGAACTGCACCCAAGCCGGATCCAGTACCTGAAGCAACATTATAGGCTGCCCCCATAGCTTGGGATCCAGGTACGGTTCCCACAGTATTACCAAGGTTGCACCAAACCAGATGCACTGCTTCTACTGTTATAGTAGAAGGCAGTGAATGTTAATTGAAGAGTTGATTAAAGAATTTAAAGTAAATAAGAACTAGCTAAACATAAAAAGTACTTCATAAGGGTCCATCATCTACAGGACACACAGGACACTGTCCGAAAAAAGTGTACCACCGCTCAGACTGTAGATAAGAAAATCCCCATGGGCGCTGGCCCCCGGCTTACCACTATCAATGATAATTGAAGAAAAAGAAGATTGGCCACACACCATTGAGGGAAAACTTCTGTAGAATGTATTCTTTATTGTCACCATGCCATAGGACGTTACATGAACATATGTTGATGCGTTTCACACTGGTAACTCGTGCTTGTTCACAACACCAAACACCAAAAATACTGTGTTGTGAACAAGCACGAAATTACGAAATTACAATGGTGTCAGAAACTAGGTTGCAAAATTAGCTATATATACTTGTAATGAAGACAGGTATAAGGGTACCTGTAAGTTATAAAGATGGAACCACAGCCAGAACTTTTTATCTTCATTTTTAACTTAATTAAAGTTTTAGGATGGGGGGGTGCCAGACCTCGCCCTTCCTTTTTGACCCCTCACACTTGTAAAAAGCCACACCCCTTATAGAATCCACCCACTCCTTCCCCTGTATTCCACCCATAGTGTCAGGAGTATACAGCGAAGCCTCACAGGACAGAGTATACAGCGCACCCTCACAGAACATAGTGTACAGCGCAAACTCGTGCTTGTTCACAACACCAAACACCAAAAATACTGTGTTGTGAACAAGCACGAGTTTGCGCTGTACACTATGTTCTTTGGGGCTGCGCTGTATACTCTGTCCCGTGAGGCTTCGCTGTATACTCCTGACACTATGGGTGGAATACAGGGGACGGAGTGGGTGGATTCTATAAGGGGTGTGGCTTTTTAGAAGTGGGAGGGGTCAAAAAGGAAGGGCGAGGTCTGGCGCCCCCCCCATCCTAAAACTTTACTAGCCGAAACTGGGTAGGGTTATAGGTATAGGCCCAAGATGGGGGGCATTTCCAAAAGCTTTGCCAGTGTCCAATCACCTAAAGGTAACAGCCTACTACCCAGGGTCTATGAATATCCAGCCTGTGTTTTGTACTGTACAATTAAGATAAAAAGTTCTGGCTGTGGTTCCATCTTTATAACTTACAGGTACCCTTATACCTGTCTTCATTACAACTATATACAGTGGCTTGCGAAAGTATTCAGCCCCCTTGAACTTTTCAACCTTTTGCCACATTTCAGGCTTCAAACATAAAGATATAAAATTTTAATTTTTTGTGAAGAATCACCAACAAGTGGGACACAATTGTGAAGTGGAACGAAATCTATTGGATATTTTAAACTTTTTTAGCAATTAAAAAACTGAAAAGTGGTGCGTGCAAAATTATTCGGCCCCTTTACTTTCAGTGCAGAAAACTCACTCCAGAAGTTCAGCGAGGATCTCTGAATGATCCAATGTTGTCCTAAATGACTGATGGTGATAAATAGAATCCACCTGTGTGTAATCAAGTCTCTGTATAAATGCACCTGCTCTGTGATAGTCTCAGGGTTCTGTTGAAAGCGCAGAGAGCATCATGAAGACCAAGGAACACACCAGGCAGGTCCGTAATACTGTTGTGGAGAAGTTTAAAGCCGGATTTGGATACAAAAAGATTTCCCAAGCTTTAAACATCCCAAGGAGCACTGTGCAAGCGATCATTTTGAAATGGAAGGAGTATCAGACCACTGCAAATCTACCAAGACCTGGCTGTCCCTCTAAACTTTCAGCTCAGACAAGGAGAAGACTGATCAGAGATGCAGCCAAGAGGCCCATGATCACTCTGGATGAACTGCAGAGAACTACAGCTGAGGTGGGAGAGTCTGTCCATAGGACAACAATCAGTCGTACACTGCACAAATCTGGCCTTTATGGAAGAGTGGCAAGAAGAAAGCCATTTCTCAAAGATATCCATAAAAAGTCTCGTCTAAAGTTTGCCACAAGCCACCTGGGAGACACACCAAACATGTGGAAGAAGGTGCTCTGGTCCGATGAAACCAAATTTGAACTTTTTGGCCACAATGCAAAACGATATGTTTGGCGTAAAAGCAACACAGCTCATCACACTCAACACACCATCCCCACCCTGAAACATGGTGGTGGCAGCATCATGGTTTGGGCCTGCTTTTCTTCAGCAGGGACAGGGAAGATGGTTAAAATTGAGGGGAAGATGGATGCAGCCAAATACAGGACCATTCTGGATGAAAACCTGTTGGAGTCTGCAAAAGACCTGAAACTGGGACGGAGATTTATCTTCCAACAAGACAATGATCCCAAACATACAGCAAAATCTACAAAGGAATGGTTCACAAATAAACGTATCCAGGTGTTAGAATGGCCAAGTCAAAGTCCAGACCTGAATCCAATCGAGAATCTGTGGAAAGCTGAAAACTGCTGTTCACAAACGCTCTCCATCCAACCTCACTGAGCTCGAGCTGTTTTGCAAGGAAGAATGGGCAAGAATTTCAGTCTCTCGATGTGCAAAACTGATAGAGACATACGCCAAGCGACTTGCAGCTGTAATCGCAGCAAAAGGTGGCTCTACAAAGTATTAACGCAAGGGGGCCGAATAATTTTGCACGCCCCACTTTTCATTTTTTTATTAGTCAAAAAAGTTTCAAAAATACAAAAGATTTCATTCCACTTCACAATTGTGTCCCACTTGTTGGTGATTCTTCACAAAAAATAAAAATTTTATATCTTTATGTTTGAAGCCTGAAATGTGGCAAAAGGTTGAGAAGTTCAAGGGGGGCGAATACTTTCGCAAGCCACTGTATAGCTAAGTTAGCAACCTAGTTTCTGACATCATTGTAATTTCGTAATTGTGTCTCCCCTTCCCCAAAATCCTGATGCCACCCAGAAAACTCACTCTCAACTCTTATGATTGGCTCACTTGTTTTTCTTCATAATCTGCACTTTTTGAAATTAAAGTCAATTTTGGTACCGAAAACTTTTTTTTAATGACACTAAGATTGAAAAAATGGTAAAGAAAAGGAAGATGCCACCCTCGTAGCCATCCGATGCTGAGATTGATTAGATGGCTATAAGGAAGGCAAACCTCCCACTTAGCAGTCATATTCTGTGATTGATTAAATGCCTATAAGGAAGTCATACCTTCCCACTTAGCAGTCAGTTTGAGTGAAGTCCTGACAGGGTGTACATCAAAATCACTATACCAGAGGCAGGTGCCAAAGTTTTCTATATTTCCTCTTCTGATCTACAGTATATAGCTCACCAGGTAAGGGTTTGTTTTTTTTTTTGCCAAAATTGAGTTTCATGTTAAAGCAGACATGGAGGCGTGCCTGTGTGTACCTTTACTGTTCTTCCTAAACACCTACATCCCTACATGGATATCAGCTTTAAACTCCAAGGTCAGAGCTCCCCCAAACTCCTTGACAATGTATTCCTAATAACACACTAATGCCCCGTACACACGGTCGGACATTGATCGGACATTCCGACAACAAAATCCATGGATTTTTTCCGACGGATGTTGGCTCAAACTTGTCTTGCATACACACGGTCACACAAAGTTGTCGGAAAATCCGATCGTTCTGAACGCGGTGACGTAAAACACGTACGTGGGGACTATAAACGGGGCAGTAGCCAATAGCTTTCGTCTCTTAATTTATTCTGAGCATGCGTGGCACTTTGTCTGTCGGATTTGTGTACACACGATCAGAATTTCCGACAACGGATTTTGTTGTCGGAAAACTTTATAGCCTGCTCTCAAACTGTGTGTCAGAAATTCCGATGGAAAATGTGTCATGGAGCCTACACACGGTCGGAATTTCTGACAACAAGGTCCTATCACACATTTTCCGTCGGAAAATCCGACCGTGTGTACGGGGCATAAGGGATCTGGGTGGGTGGTTGACTCCCATTTGGAATTGGCAAATCAATTGCATACTTAAGTCCTAGAGTGCTCTAGAAGAAAAGGGTATGTATAGGCACAACTTAATTTCTGTCATGTCCTCTGCTACCACAAATTTTGATATTTTGTGATCACAATCGTTTTAAAACCTTGCATCCAATTGGTTCTTAGTAAGTCACATTCAGCTGGATGTATTCTATAATGAAGACATCCCTTATCCAAGCAGCTTCTTCGGTTCAAAGGAGTATCAGGAACATACCCAGACATTATAGCTAAACCATGGCATCAGTAGGACTGCATATGTCTTAATTCCTAGATTCACATGGCTGAAGGTGTCAATTGTTGTCAAATCACTGGGGTAGAGATGTTTAGACCAAGGATGTGATTACCGTATTTATCGGCGTATAACACACACTTTTTTCCCCTTAAAATCAGGGGAAAATCGTGGGTGAGTGTAATACGCCGATCCCCGCTAATTGTGAGCTATCGGCGGCGATCGCCGCCGACATTCACATAGCGAGTAGTTTTAAATATGGCGCTGCGGAGTTCGGAGGGACTGAACGAGCGCCGCCGAAATCACAGAGCCGAGATACACATAGTCGAGTGTATTCGGCTCTTTCCGGCGCCGCTCACAGTCACGCCCAGTGCCGCCATTGGACCTGCGTTATGTCCATCATAGGGCAGGACTGTGAGCGGGGCCGGAAAGAGCCAAATACACTCGACTATGTGTATCTCGGCGGCGTTCGTTCAGTTCCGCCGGCGCCGAGTCCCTCCGAACTCCGCGGCGCCATATTTAAAACTACATGCATGTGTATGTTGGCGACGGCGGCGGCAGGCGGTAGGCATAGACACTGGGGACAAGGCTGCACTGGGGACAAGGCTGCACTGGGGCAAGGCTGCACTGACAAGGCTGCACTGGGGCAAAGCTGCACTGACAAGACTGCACTGACAAGGCTGCACTGGGGACAAGGCTGCACTGGGGCAAGGCTGCACTGACAAGACTGCACTGGGGCAAAGCTGCACTGACAAGGCTGCACTGGGGCAAAGCTGCACTGACAAGACTGCACTGGGGCAAAGCTGCACTGACAAGTTTGCACTGGGGCAAAGCTGCACTGACAAGACTGCACTGGGGCAAAGCTGCTCTGACAAGGCTGCACTGGGGCAAAGCTGCACTGACAAGGCTGCAATGGACACTGGGTCAAGGCTGCACTGACACTGAAAAGGCTGCAATGACACTAGCAAGGTTGCAGATGAACACTGATGAGGCTGCATTGATGGGCATTTTAATGTAAGTTTATTTTCCTTAAACTTCCCTCCTAAAAGTTTTTTTCCTTAAAATTCTCTCCTAAACTTGGGGTGCGTATTATACGCCGGCGCGTGTTATACGCCGATAAATACGGTAAATAACTAAAACAGGGGAATTACACAGTTTTCATGCCTCCTGTCCTGTTCATGAACAATCAACATCTGCCTTGACACATTCCCTGGTGATTGGATTAAGGCGTCTTTGCTACCTGTGTGGATGTAGATGCTGGGGTATACATTGAAACCGAAGACAAAATGTCATTGAAAGGCAAGTCTATTGAATGTGACCAACTATTACTTGCTATACCATGACTAGGAAAAATGTGTACCTAACATCCAATTTTTTTGTTCTACATTTGAATAGAATGGGGAATCATGCAATTAAGTTGTATTCCTATCTTTCTTGTGGATGGCCCAGACAGCGGTAAAACCATTGTCAGACATTATGACCCCTTTCCTGCTCCACTAAATATTTTCT
Organism: Lithobates septentrionalis; assembly: GCA_037952835.1. Lineage (NCBI taxonomy): Eukaryota > Metazoa > Chordata > Amphibia > Anura > Ranidae > Lithobates > Lithobates septentrionalis. Next base: position 634,513 of record JBBDGP010000072.1, on the reverse strand, counting down.
TTTAGTATGTGTCCTTGGGGTTTGAATTACTTCCTATTACGACAGGAAGTGAGAGGCCATCTCCCCAACAGGGACACAGCCAGAAATAAAAACCTAACAATGGCTCTAACTCTTCCCCGTTCTAAAAGTTTTGGTTGACATTGGACTTTAAAAAGACCCTACTGCCAGACTTCTTTTCAAATACTTTTCTCATATAATTTTTATGTGTATTTAACATCTTTTATTTACCAGTAGGAGCCTTCACTGTGTAGACACCAAAAGCCCAGAGAATGTTGCTGGGTCCTGCCATCTTGGATGTGATGTCAGCGGCCCCAGCAGACTCATGTGACTCAAGTGACACTCTATAGTATCTCCCTTCATTCCTGTGCCCAGCTGCTACATATAAGGTTATGTAGGGAAGGGAGGGGTGGAGGAACTGGGTCAGCACAAAGAGTGTGGGGCGGTAAATTTTTCTATCAAGTTTAGAGGCACAGTGCAAGTCAGTAATAATAATTCTTGGAAAGTAAAACACTGCAAGTAAGCATTTAAAATACTTGATTATCTGTGTTTCTACCTGCATTTAAATTAGAAGTTCAGTCAAATTCTAACTAAGGCTAAACCTACTCCCAGCTCCATTCTAAGTCTCATCTATCTAACTTTGCAAGGAAAAGATTTGTACTGTATACTTACCTATTCTGAAGCCACCCCGGTCCGGTCCCATGATCAGAGGTTACATGTAGAAGGGAGGCAACCAACAAATGATGCCCCATAGTAAGCCTATGGGTGAAGTCATCTCCCAGCCATTTGCAGCTGTTGTCTGCAATCTCTCCTCTACACAGAAGCTGCCATTGGATAGATCATGATTCTGTACAGGGTTAGATAGAATAGGCTTAAGCCTAGCACACACGGGCCAAATGTCCGGCGGTATTGGCCGGTTCAAGCGAAACCGTCCGACATTTGGCCCGTGTGTACTGCAGTCGATCTGTCAAAGGCCGGGCATTCAGCCGGCTTCTGTCAAAGGGGCATGACCAAAAAACGTCTGCAGATACGCTCCTGATTAGTGTTCTCAGCCAATGGCTGAGAGCGCTGACTGGAGTGTTCTGGCGTGAGGGCCGTCCCCTTTCAGAACACAATAGAACAACAGGGGAGATCGCTGTACTAACTTTGGATAGTTAGTACAGCGGCTCCTCCTGAGCTGTCAGTTTTGTCCATTCAGCCTGCTGGGTTGAACAAAAATAAAGAAACTAGGCTTTAGAATGGGGGGTGGGAGTACTTTTAACTAGACATGTGCACAGCCAAAAAATTCATTCATTTTCGTTTTCGTTTCATTAGTTTATTATTTTTTTCGTTTTTTGGGTCATTTGTTATGGTCGCGATTCGTAAATTCGTTCATTCGTAAATTCGTAAATGCGTTCATTCATACATTCGTAAATTCGAACATTCATTCATTCGTACATTCGTACATTCGTACATTCGTAAATTTGTAAAATCGTACATTTGTAAATTAGAAAATTCGGAAATTTGTAAATTCAAAGTTTGAAAATCCAAAAACCCGAAAATTCAAAAATCTGAAGTAGTAACTAACTATTAAATTATAGGTATTGTAATTTCCTTTCAAATTTGACTGTCAGTAAACGTAACAAATACGAATTTATCCAAAGTTACGAACTATCCAAAATGAATGCTGCATCTAAACAGATGGAACGGAACAAATTAATAATAAATAATAATAATAAAACGCTGTTATTATTATTATTGTTATTTATTATTATTAATTCATTACGTTCCATTCCGTTTTTTCGGATCATTCATACCTTCGGATAAATTTGTATGTGTTACGTTCACTAACAGCCAAATTTGAAAGGAAATTACAATAGCTATCATTTAAAAGTTACTAGTAATTACTAATAGTTAAGTTATTATTAGTTAACTATTATTTCAGATTTCCGAATTTTTGAATTTACAAATTTACGAATTCACTAATTTACTAATGTACGAATGTACGAATGCCCAAATTTACGAATGTCCAATTTTATCGAATTTACGAATATTCGGAAAAAATTCGTTAAACGGGTTTTCGTTAATTCGGATATTCCCGAAATTAACGAATTTGTCGAAATTCGTTAAAAAACGAATTCGGAACGAAACGAATTGCACATGCCTACTTTTAACCTCAGGCTGGATTCACACTGGAGCTCACAGCAGGAGACTGGTGCGTCTCCATTCACCGTTTCAGGTCCGATTTCAGACCGAATTTTGGTCTGAATTCGGACCTGAAATGGACCAAAAGACGCACAGGACTCCTGTGCAATTCGCATCGGAGTCGCTATGGAGATGTGTGAACCAGCTCCATAAAGAGCCGGTCACAATTTCCTTCTATTCAAATTGGATGCGGGGAAACCCGCATCCAGTTCACATAGGTGTGAACTCAGCCTTCTAATTTAAGTTGGTTATGGGGTCTCTTTAAGTTAAAATATTTGTTTTAATATATTTGAAAATGTAGCTTGTGATTTTCTTGGCTTCAATAATTAAACCCATGTTTTAAAAGCTAATTATCAGTTTTATTAAACCTTCAGAAAAAAAGCACTGGGAGCACCATGGTGGCCTATTTATTTACACTGTGGCCATGCAGCACTTGGTCTCCAATGTAATTGTCCCTGTTTCCGTCTACAAGGAATTGCAAGCTCTCCCTGTGTTTTTATGACTGTACACTGTTTTCCTCTAGCAGTCATAAAATAACAAGTAGGTTATTCAGCTTCCACCATAACTAACTCTTGCCTGTGACTGTGGTGGGGGCATAAGATCGCAAGCTTTTTTAAAAACTGGTGCATCAATGTCCTCTGTGAAGCCAGGTGAACATATCAGTGCTGCAAATATAAACAGTTTTTCATCAGGCAGGTGAAAGAAAATCAAATCCTTGGAGTGGAACAAGCTAAATGAAGAAGTTTATTGAGAAAGTTCACCAATGTACGTCAAGCTCATAAGATTGACGTATGGTCCCATTATAAACCAATACACCCAACAAAACATCTTACATGGGAGCTCAACGACTGATAGATGAGGTCTGACATACTTTCTTTCCTTTATGCCTCTTGAAAACTCATCATACTGATAATGACCAGGCAGCAGCCGCAGGTAATCTATTGCTTGTCTGGCAAATGCCAACATAGAATCATCTAATCAAATTATCATTATTCTCATAGAACAGAAAGGTAGAGGGTCATTGTCGTTGGCTTCCTGTGACCACCTTTAAAGGGAAATGGCAGCTAATATCATGTGGATTTCCATTATTATAAAAACGATGTAAAGGAGATGTAGGCTGTCAGAGTGTATCTCCAACTTTTTTTTTTTTTACCTTTGGATAGAATAGGGAAGAATTAGAACCCATCTCAGGTTTATAATGCTGTCTATGTCAGTGCTGGTAAGATTTGGCCCTTTCTATTTGTTTTGGTGATCATTGTTACTAGGACAGAATGTAGTAGCTCATCTCAAATCTTTATAGAATTTTTCCACCAGTTGACCAGTAGGCGTATCGATAGAGCGCAGAACCTAAAACAGGATGGATAATGCCCCGTATACATGGTCGGACTTTGTTCGGACATTCCAAAAACAAAATCCTAGGATTTTTTCCGACGGATGTTGGCTCAAATTTGTCTTGCATACACACGGTCACACAAAGTTGTCAGAAAATCCGATCGTACTGAACGCGGTGACGTAAAACACGTACGTCGGGACTATAAACGGGGCAGTGGCCAATAGCTTTCATCTCTTTATTTATTCTGAGCATGCGTGGCACTTTGTGCGTCGGATTTATGTACACACGATCGGAATTTCCGACAAAGGATTTTGTTGTCGGAAAATGTTATATCCTGCTCTCAAACTTTGTGTGTCGGAAAATCCGATGGAAAATGTGTGATGGAGCCTACACACGGTCGGAATTTCCGACAACAAGGTCCTATCACACATTTTCCGTCGGAAAATCCGACCGTGTGTACGGGGCATAAGACTTATGCCCCGTACACACGGTCTGATTTTCCGATGGAAAATGTCCGATCGGAGCGTGTTGTCGGAAATTCCGACCGTGTGTGGGCTCCATCGGACATTTTCCATCGGATTCTCCGACACACAAAGTTGGAGAGCAGGAGATAAAATTTTCCGACAACAAAATCCGTTGTCGGAAATTCCGATCGTGTGTACACAAATCCGACGGACAAAGTGCCACGCATGCTCAGAATAAATAAAGAGATGAAAGCTATTGGCCACTGCCCCGTTTATAGTCCCGACGTACGTGTTTTACGTCACCGCGTTTAGAACGATCGGATTTTCCGCCAACTTTGTGCGACCGTGTGTAGACAAAACAAGTTTGAGCCAACATCCGTCGGAAAAAATCCTAGGATTTTGTTGTCGGAATGTCCGAACAAAGTCCGACCGTGTGTACGCCCTATTAAGATTACAATTTTTAAGACAGCTCTCTGTCAATCAGGGCATCCTTAGGGGTTCCAGATGCAGTCTAAAGCCTCATGCACATGGGCATGCATAAAATATGTCTAGCATAAAAGCACGCCGTTTCCTGTGGCTGCGGAACATCGATGATGGGGGACAATTCCTTCCACTGACACCAACAACTGAGGATAAATCCTTCCATTGTCACCAACAATGGGGCACAAATCCTTCCAATTTCTCTACAACCCACTGGCCACAGTTAGGATCCCCTAAAGTCTGAGGGACAGTAAACTGGCAAAGAGCGTGACATTAATGTGATGATTTATAGGGTGTGCACCCCAAAGCTCAAACACATGGTACTAATCCCTGTGTTCATTCAGGCCTGGGGACACCTGGCACACCTCGTGCACACGCCTATGATGATGTCGTTGCTGCTCTTGGCACCATTACATACTGAATGCAGGGCACTGAGTTGAGATCCTACACTCACAGGATACCCTCAGTCTTCCAAGTTGAATGATGCTAGGTGTCATTCAACCTGGAAGAGTAAAGACATCTTATGGCCAAAGCATGGGTTACTGCGGCGCACAATGCTATAGTGAAGGCAAGAGTTGCATGCTAAGCTCTTTTTTTAACACCTACTAGGGTACATTTAAAAAATTAGCCTAGAATTGGGTTTTGGTCTTACATTGAAAAAAAAACCCATTAATTTGCAGAACAGCAGCTTTCATCCTCCATAAATAGCTGGAATAAAGCATTATGGATGCATGAAACATCCCATTTAAAACTCACAGTGCAGTTCCTCCTGACTGCCCACCTGTTCTGCCTTATCAGGTTTGGTTTATTATACCCATATTGCAGAGAAAACTAAGCTGCGAATGCAGAAGTATAAGAAGATAAAAGTGCCATTGTTTTTTTTATCACCTCGATGATGGAGGACCTCCTTTTTTTTTCCCTTGCTTTATATTGTTTCCATGATATTGTTTAGGATCTTATAAACCAAGAAACTCTGAAAAGTTTTCTGACTTTTGCCACGGAGATCTAAAGCCCTGTAAATAACACTACGCGGGAAAGGTTGGAAAAGCCGTTCATCACAGCCGCCTGGCAAGTTTAAGTGTCGATACTCCAAATCCTGTAGACTAGTAACATAAAATAAGGGAATCCTTCAAGAAGTCATTCTTCTAGCCCTTTTTTTTTTTTAGTTTTAGGTAGTGTGGGGAAGAGTTAGTACCTCTGTCTGGTTTTTACTATCCATTTCATGGAAACCTATTGATCTTTTTCTTGATCTGTTCTTCGTAATGCCACTTCGTTGAGAAAACTGACTTCTACAAGTATCACATCAACTAGCTGACAGTGGTACTTGCTTGTTTAGTCAGAGTAATGTAAACCAAAGTGGCAGGAGATTTTCCTACAATCAGATGGGGATGAATATCAGAAAGCCCTTTTGTCTTTAAATAATCAGCCCAACCAAAACTGATATGATGTAAAACCTAACTGAATGACATTTAGTTTGCTAAAACACTGGGTATCGTAAACAATTTAAACCTTTCTTGTTCAAACATTTTATTAGACAATGTATGTAAAAGCAGGCAGTGGTCCAAGAATGGACTAAAAACAAGTGGGAAGCATAACAGTAGCCAAAATCAGTTAACATTTGAGTGACCATGCGTATGTGAAGGTGGAATGCAGGTATCTGACACGAGGAGACATATCTAGAGGTCTAGTAGGCTCACTCGTACGAGGCCAAAACCAAATTTGCCAAAAACAATTTCAACTTTTCAACATCAAAAATCTTTCTTTTTTTTTTTTTAAATTCTCAGTACTACTAATCTTCAGCTGCCTCTTTGCAGCCACTTCATGTCTATATGAACTATGGCAATGGCTGCAAGACATTTCTCAAAGTGGGTTTCCTGATGGTGACAACATTGGACCATGGATGTATAATGTGAGTTTAAAGATGGGCTCCAGTCTCCCACAAATACTATACAAAATACAAATACTGTAGATGCTGACATTTAATATAAAGACACTTACCTGTCCAGGTATCCAGCAATGTCCTCACCCTCTTTAATCGGCTTTAGGTGCAGGCGCCGGCATCTTCACTAAGGGAAACTGGTAGTGAAGCCTTCTGACTTCACGGCCGGTTACCTACTATTTGTAAGGAAGGCATTCTCACTACTACTGTAAGAGGGGGTCTCTTCCCACTTGCTATCAATGTAAGGTATGTTATTTCCACTTACCACCTACAAATTGGTTTTAGCAGAGGTTACCCAAGACCTGAAAATTCATAAATTGTTTCAAGGGTTCCTCTGGGGTAAAGAGCTTAAGAAACTGCAACCAGCGCCCCAAACTGGTCCAAAAGCACAACAAAGTCCTTGACCTCTCCTTTTTCTACGGCATTCAGGCAATACAACCCCCCCCCCCTTACTTTGCCCATCCCCTATGCAGTGACAATGGAGAAGCAATAGGAATCTCAAGAGGTTATTCTCTTGCGCTCCTTTCTTTAAGCATGTTTGCAGTGACTACACTATGCAAAGCCATGTTTAATTCAGACTGCTTACCCCCCTTTCCCAGTGTAAGTAGATGGAAGTTAATATATAGACATAATCAGTTATATTTAAAAAATACACATTTGTCTAATAAATAACAACAGACCTAGGTGCTGTTTCATAATCTGCTTAGAATTCAGTTTTATGCTTCCTTTAGCCTATTATGGCTGATTACACAGAACAATAGGCTGCATGGTAACATTTTATAAATGTCAAATATCTCATTATCTATGCGGAGATGAGAATATTTACATACATATTGCCCCATATTATTAGCCCCCCTTACAAACAGAGTGACTTTTTGGTTTAGCTTTCCAGATTGTTAATTCAAAGCGGAGAAAGCATATTATTTTCCTGATTTTCTCCATTAAAACATCCCTTTTATAGTACGTCATGAAAGCTTGATATTAAAGAAGCTGACTGTTAAGATTCCTTCAAGGAGCTTTCATGGTAACGATTAGGAAGCAAGAAGTCTGCTAGAGAACCCCCCCGAGACTGCGAGCTGTCAGTCACCTCTCTGCCGCATTCAGTCACACATTGTAATAAGACTTTGTGATTGAAAGCTCCGAATTCCAAGAACGTCAGCCGCTACACTTACTGCAATGAATTTCATCACTGGAAAGGTGGCCTACATAACTTATTCATTCCATTGGAGGGCCTCCAGTATGTCCCCATTTAATAAAAAGGAATGATTACCTATTTCAATGCACATGGAAATCAAACAGATTCAAGGAGACCTTTCTACAAAAAAAGATGGGTCAAAAAAGGTCAAATGGTCATCTCATTCCAGAAAATATATTAGTATTATATCTATATTACAATGGTCACGTGTGGAATTGTCACAGCAGGTAAAGGTATCTATCTGTCTACCCATTCAGTCTTCCATCCATCCATCATATATATTGTAACAATACCCCATTTTTGCTTCCTCCATGTACCCCACCACACCACACCACTAAGGTTGCATAGAGGCCTCTGTTCCTCATTTTGCAGCCTCACAAGAGCTCCGGTAACAAGTAATTTCCAGTTCCAGGTAAGTTGTTAAATAATCCGCCAACTCCGCTCTGATGAAGGGGGATACTTTTCGCCATGTTGCCTCTAGTTGTACCCTGTGAACGGCAAACTTCAATAAACACGTTGTATAAAAGCCTGAAGTGTGATGTCCCTGCATATCGAGCGCGCCTCCTACCTCATCCATATGCACCATGTCTCGGTAAACAACACCTGCACAAAGCTTCTTGCCTCCCCTCACCACCTGTCTGCAAGGCATCAGATCTCCTGCAGGTGGGCCAAGAACTTCTTTACTACTGAAGCCCAACAGTAGGTACAGCACACCCCAGTTCCCGCACTTAATAGTGTCCACCAAGAAAGTCCACCCTTCCTTTACTTCATAATATTTTTCACTCTGTGATCCTTGTTTGTCGTCCCTGCCTGCACCCCAGGTTGCTACTGCTGGACTTAACCCTTTTGTGATCCTTGCTGATTGTCCATAGCCATACGCTGGATAGCTACCATTGATCATAACCCTTTTGCTGTAGCTCTGTGATCCGTGCTGAGTGCCCCTCCCTGTGCCATACTGCTGTCCTTCACACAGACTCCCCCCCCCCCCCCCCCCAGCTTCGGTGGACTACCCTGTGAACTTAACCTGTAGTAGTCATAAATGCTCTGCTTGCTGAACCCAGTAAAAAGAAAACCCAGGGATGTCACACACACATTATATATATATATATATATATATATATATATATATATATATATATATATATAGATATATATAGATATATATAGATAGATATATATCTATATATATATCTATCTATATATATATATATATATATATAGATAGATATATATATAGATATATATCTATATATATAGATATATAGATATAGATCTATATATATATATATAGATATATATATATATAGATCTAGATAGATAGATAGATAGATAGATAGATAGATAGATAGATAGATAGATAGATAGATAGATAGATAGATAGATAGATAGATAGATAGATAGATAGATAGGTACGGTATATATAACATATGTTTCTAGTATGTAAGTTGTCTTCTGGAGGGGAATATAACATTTGCTGATACTGTTTGTTTCTTTGTTGTCAAATTGAACGTTATTTGAATTTAATCATTATACATATTATTGCATGGATTTCTCTGGTGAATATAATAAGAATTATCTGGTATATATAATCAGTACTGGATGCAACATATTCTGAGAACATTCAAGCCTAAGAGAAAATACCCTAAGAACACTCATTCCTATGAGAAAATACCCCAAGAACATTTGATTATAAGAGAAAATACATTAAGACCATTCAGTGAGAAGACAAAATGCACTGAGAACGTTCGACCAAAAGTCAAAATACCATAAGGAACATTAAATCCTATGAGACAATACCCTAAGAACATCTGATCTGAAGAGAAACTACCCTAACCACATTTGATCCTAGGAGAAAACACCCTAAGAACACTCAATCCTAAAAGAAAATACCCCAAGAACATTTGATTCTAAGAGAAAATACATTAAGACCATTCAGGGAGAAGACAAAACGCACTGAGAACTTTCGACCAAAAGTCAAAATACCATAAGAACATTAAATTCTAAAATACCCTAGAAACATGTGATCTGAAGAGAAACTACACTAACCCCATTTGATCCTAGGTTAAAACACCCTAAGAGCATCCAATCAGAATAACAAATATCCTAAGAACATCCAATCCTAAGAGAAAATCCAAAAGAACAATGTATCCTAAGAGAATACACCCTAGGAACATTTGATTAGAAGATAAACTGCCCTAAGAACTTTCAACAACAACATATATTTTCCATTTGAGGATGAGCCAATATTTACATTAAAATAGAAATTCAAATCTGTACCATTCTCCCAGCAGCAATGCTCAAATAGAACCAAAGAACATTCGGTTTTGCCATATTCACACAACAGCAACAGCTTGATATATTGTGCAAACATCAGTTTATGAATTAATTCCCATACAACAAGAGTACATGCAGTCTAGCTGGATACATACTTCAGATAAGCAATTTTTATTTTATAAATAGAGCCTTTTATGTCTGTCCTTCTAATTACCTTTCTTGATTATTGTTTGAACTTTTTGCTTCTTTCTTTGTGTTTTGTATTTTTCCTTTATTTTATTTTTAAGTACAGGTTCACATTAGGACACAAAGAAAATGGTTAGTAGCGTTGTCTTGTTCAAAGACTTACCTAAATTCTCTATGGAATAATACCGCTGCTTGCTGTCTACCCGCACCGTCTCAGCATAGGGGCTCCCAACGCCGTAGCCAATAATGTACCCCCGCACCACAATGTTGGGGTTCAGCGGCGGTGTCCAGCTCATAATGATACTGGTGGTGAGCGGTCTGACATGAAGAGAACTGGGCTGGTCTGGCACTTGAGATTCTACAAATCAAACAAAAAGAGCATTAATATTCTGTTGACTTCCTCCTTCTAGCCCAAAGCCTGACTATTATGTTTTGATCATTTTCTGAATGTTGGATGTTGTGTTATAAATAGATAATCCCGACTCAGGGACCCGAAGCTTCTAACTAGTTGGAAGCCAGAAAAATAGATTTCTTATGAGTGTTATAGCACATGAAATGAATGTTATGATTAATGCAAAACAATGTAGTATTTATTGGTAGCCAAGTGTGATATCCACATGGACCAACAAAAACAAATTCTCACAAACCTCATTACACATCATGTTTAATTTACTGATATTCCCAGAGTTCACAAAACCCGCTTCTTTAAAATACACAAGTAAACAGTAGGTGTTTTTTTTTTACTATCTAGGCATTTTATAGATGTAGATAACTCCATAAAATAAAGAAATCCAAAAATTGACTTATGATGCTTAATTTGTTTAATTTTAGGCCAATGCAGTATGATGCTTGCTTTTTTTTTTCTTTTCCTACACCTTTTTAAAAGTAAAAATGCAGTACAGAAGGTATAGTATATATATTTTTTTAAATCACAAAATTTTTTATTGAATGAGACAATACTAAGTACAAAGAATAGCAGAACGATGAGCAAGTACAAAAGCTGTTTCCATTCCATTATACCAATAAACACAGTTAAAGACAACTCACATTCCATTCAAATTTGGTACATTGTTAAACCGCATCTCTATCCTGTAAAGTTATCTGCCATTGAACCTCCCCTATCCAATTTTCCAAATCAATGTAATGGGTTTGGACCCATAGAAGGCCAGACAGCTCACCCATATCTCACCTATGTTCCCTGGAAGCTTCCAAACTATACTCAGCCCCTGGGATATTACAGTACCCGCATCAGAATGAGCTCCCTTAAGGATAGCCCAGGGACATTGAGCCATGGAGACCAGAGTTTCTCAGGTATAGTATATTGGTATAGTATATTGACATGAAATGGGAAATGAGAGAAAACATTTTGTATTGCTTATATATAGCTTTCCTTTCCTTTATTACAATTGCTTTTCAGTTTAATGCTAAAGATAGACTTTATTTTGTTGCATTTTTTTATTGTTTTAATGCTTGTTGGTGACCAATGATTGTCTGATGGTTGATGACTAACAATTGTAATCTCAACAAGCGATTAAATATTTCAAATAAAGTTTCATTCAGCAAAGCAGTATATGCACATCTATATTTTTTGTATGCAAAAGGGAGCTATACAAGTCCTACATTTTTGTGGGGATCTAAATTTGAGACTTTAAAATAAATCAGTGCTTAATATAAATTGCAGAGTATTCATATTAACAGACGGAAGGGAAATCAGTTTGCCTTAATAAAGCCTTGGATGGGATCCAATAGACTCTTTGGTACCTCAGTATTACCATATCTTGACACCCCCTCCACCCATTAAGCAAACTGGAAAAAGAGTCATGTGGACTATAACTGATTTTTCCATCTACTCCTGGAAGCTGTAATATCTTCTACAAGAGCTTTAGCTTCATACCCCTCTGACTTCTGAAAACCAATATCCATTCCCTGTTTGAAAGGAGAATTATGGGTTGAGATCCTACTCCCCCACCCCATCCCAACGAAGCCTTGGACGGGATCTGATAGACTCTCAGGTACCTTAATATTACCATATCTTGTCTCCCCCTTCACCCATTAACAAAACTGGAATAGGGGTCATGTGGACCATTACCGATTTTTCCGTCTACTCCTGGAAGCTGTATTCTCTTCTAGAAGAGCTTCAGCTTCATACTTCTCTGACCTCCGAAAACCAATGTCCATTCCCTGTTTAATAGGAGAATTATGCACTGAGATCCTACTCCCCCCCTCAACAATCCCAATGAGGCCGTGGGCGGGATCAGATAGACTCTCAGGTATATCAGTATTACCATATTTTGAATCCTCCTCCACCCATTAAGCAAACTGGAAAAAGGGTTATGTTAACCATTATCGATTTTGCCCTCTACTCCTGGAAGCTGTATTCTCCTCTACAAGAGCTTTAGCTTCATATCTCTCTGACCTCTAAAAACCAATGTCCATTCCCTGTTTTAAAGGAAAATTATGAGTTGAGATCCTACTCCCGTGATCCGATTATCACATATTGACTCTCCCTCCACCCGTTAACCAAATCGAAAATAGAGTCTTGTGGACCATTACCCATTTTTCCCTATACTCCTGAAAGCTGAATTCTCCTCTACAAGAGCTCCAGCTTCACACCACTCTGACCTCTGAAAACCATTGTCCATTCCGTGTTTGAAAGAATTATGGTTTGAGTCCCAACTCCCCCCCATTCCTATTCGTTATTAACTAATTCCTCAGATAAAGGAGACATACACTTCCTAAATAAGTGATGTAATTAGCTTGAAGTGAGAACATAAATACATATATGTAATTGCATCATTTGCCAAATAAGAAACTATAGGAACTCATAGGGAAGATGTAGCAATAAATGACAATGGAGAAAGAGGGTCTCCTCCCCATAATTCTCTAAGTCACTGTCAGCCATTTAAATATGAGGGAGTGCTGAAAATGAATTGTCCTAACCCACTTCCTGAAATCTGAACATAATTCTATTATAAAATTTTTGTAATTTTTTTAAATACAAGGGGGTGATGGAAAGTTCTTGGCCCGACTCGCTTCCAAAAATCTGAGCATAATTATTTAATTGTAGCTGGGAAAATTGGTAAACCCAGTTGCTTTTCTCACTCTCTGACCTCTAGATGTAAAACTGCAGGTTCAAGCAGCAAGGGAGTAAACTAGGGGGAATTTATATATATAAAAAAAAAAATTCCATGGGTTCAGTAAATGTTCAAACACCTGAAGCAAAACATATCGGTGGGTCATCAACATTTCCAATATCCGTTACCTCTAAAGATGGACAATTTAACAGAAAACAAATCTGTTACTATTCTAGCAAAATCTCATGAATTAACACAGAACTGTTTATTAAATGTATTTGAAATATATCCTTATTAGACTATGGTAGACATTAAACCTGTCTTATATAATATACACTTCCCATTGCTTCCACCAATACCATTCAAGTAAATGGAACACATTTTTGACCTGGTGGCAATATTTTCTAATGTATCTTGTTTACGTTGGATAGAGAACCCTACTAGACAACAACAAACACATGCAAAGGGTTTGGTTTCAGTAGAGAATTCCCTCTTACCGGAGGCGTGAGTGTCTTATGTTGGCATACAGTCAGACATCAAGGATTCTGCTGTGCTGCAAGCAGCTTCAAGAGCATCGCATAGAAGCTTGCCCCTTTGAGAGCGGAAGGGGCAAGCCAATATTTGGTATCATCAAAGACACTTACAACACAGTAGTAACATATAATTTAAAAATAAAATAAACCAAAAAATGAATAGCTGAGCCATCATAAGACAGACTGTGGTGATTGTGAAGTATTCCCAAAAGCAGTCTTTACAATTAGAAGAGCTACTTCTCAAAATGTACACAGTAGCTGGCTATTTAGAAGAGTAGAAGTCACATTAATATAATTCTACTGGCTGAATCATTTCCGATATAATAGCCAACAGCAAAATAAATAAATAAATACATAAAAGGCACAAATAAAATCAATAGAAAACAACATGAAATGTTAAAAAAACAAATAGTATGATATAATGCAACATAACGTAATGTAACATTTTATGCAATAAAAAGAAAAATGATCACAAATTAAATACCTGTGTGACAAGCTCTGGAAAAAGGTGTCATTTTTTTAACTTGCAGGCTTCATACTTGCGTTGGAAACCTGTTTAATTACTGTACTGCTCCAGACCTAGTATGCACGCTGGAGGAAGTCAATTTCCACCATAGACTTTGTAGACAGGTTGTTTGCTTTACGGTAGGTTCCACTTGAAAAGCACACGGATAATGGGGTTGGTTTACAAAAACTGGAGCATGCAAAATCTGGTGCAGCTGTGCATAGAAACCATTTAGCTTCCAGGATTTTTTTTGTCAAAGCTTAACTGGACAAGCTCAAGTTGCTGATTGGCTACCGAACATAGCTGCACCTCATTTTGCACTCTCAAGGTTTAGTTAATCAACCCCAATATGTTGCTATAAACAGTTTTAGCTTTTGTTACCTGTGCAGGGCAGAGTCAATCAGTATTGTGTGAAGTGGTGGCTGGTGCTCCCCCCCCCCCCCTGGTGGGTCGAACGGGAAGGGGGAGATCCGTGCCTTACCTTTCGATGACGATGTGGTGCTGGATCCAGGGTTGGGCTCCTGGAAGCGTTTTTTGCTGCCGCTCGCTCCAGCTTGCCTAGGGAAGAGCCGGGGCCATTGCTTTTCCTCCCAGCCGAACGGAAAGTGGGAGTGGGTCCCAAGACCAGATTGGCCGGCAGTCCTAAGACTCCCTGGCTAATTGGGTCTCAGGACCCGCTTTCTGATTGGCCGGGAGGAGAAGCAGGAAGACATTGCACAGTGCTCTGTGCCCCAAGCCCACCCCTTTTTTTAAGCCAATTAGAGCCTTGGGCTCTAATCACGTGCTTCTAAAAAAAAAACCCATTGAAATCCGGTGCCCTGCATGGAGATTAGGGGCCAGGTGCATGAATTAGGGGGGTGGCGCCCCTAATGGAATGGCCACCATTGATTGTGTATCTTTTGACTCATATGACTTGAGTTATCAAAGGAAAATAGGCTGCTCGCCTAGGCAAGGCATTTGTCCCTTAACTGAGTGAATGTGGCCACAATTCACTTTGCAAAGAATACCAAATCATGTGCAAGGAGAAAAAAAAACAGTTTTCTTGCTTGCATATGATTGGATGATGGAATCTGCAAAGATTCATGTCATTCACTAAGCCAAAGGAAATTTGCCTTAAAAAGTAAAGATTCTCTTGCAAAATGAACAGCCTATTTGCCTTTAGTAAATCAACCTCATAGGCCTATTTAATAAGGTAGGGTAGTATAAAGTGTAATAAGCCATGTATAAATAATGCATCCATGATTTAGTAGCAGTGGCATAGGCAAAGGTGTAGAGCAGCAATTCCCTTTAGGAAAGCTATGTTTCTTGTTTCCCGAAACATGTTTGTAGATATACCAGGATTAATTCCTTTTTTGGTTTCAGGTACACGGTACCCCTTGTATTATAATGCACATACAATGCATGTATAGGTTTACAGGTCTTGCCCCCCCTCTCTCCCCCAAATTGTGACTTCCCCTTAATTGTGACTGCACTAGTACAACGCAGTAAGCACTGCAGCACAACTGACTAGGTCCTTGTGCTGCTTTCTTTCCCCTAGTTTAAGCTCTGTTGTACAGGGGATTGCAAGAGGCTGATATTAGGCCAAATTCAGTAACCTGCACTGTTTATAATAATGACTAAAGAGAGGCATTTATCTAAAGCTGAACTCCAGGGATATAAAATGAAATACCCTTGCAGTACAGTCCCCCCTGCACTGCAAGAGTTAAATGCTCCCCTGCTGAGTATTCCCTTTGGCACTACAGATAGCGATCTCAGTTGTGACATCATCACGTGCAATGAAGGACCATCTATCCTGCATTGCAAACGCAGATGCCAAGGACCTGCCTATAAGCCAGAGCTTTAAAGAGAACACGTGAGCGTCAGCTGCTGGGGAAGCGAGGGATGAGGTAACACCCAGTGCAAGGGTAGTTCTTTATATTCCAAAAAGGAAGAGGGTTACATACACTATATTGTCAAAAGTATTGGGACACCTGCCTTTACACGCACATGAACTTTATTGACATCCCAGTCTTAGTCCATAGGGTTCAATATTGAGTTGGCCCACCCTTTGCGGCTATAACAGCTTTAACTCTTCTGGGAAGGCTGTCCACAAGGTTTAGGAGTGTGTCTATGGGAATGTTTGAGCATTCTTCCAGAAGAGCATTTGTGAGGTCAGTCACTGATGTTGGACGAGAAGGCCTGGCTCGCAGTCTCCGCTCTAATTCATCCCAAAGGTTTTCTATTGCGTTGAGGTTAGGACTCAAACGCACTCATCCATGTCTTTATGGGCCTTGCTTTGTGCACTGGTGTGCAGTCATGTTGGCACAGGAAGGGGCCATCCCCAAACTGTTCCCGCAAAGTTGGGAGCATGAAATTGTCCAAAACGTCTTGGTATGCTGACAACTTAAGAGTTCCCTGCACTGGATCTAAGGGGCCAAGCCCAACCCCTGGAAAAAAACAGCCCCGCACCATAATCCCCCCTCCACCAAATGATTTGGACCAGTGCACAAAGCAAGTTCCATAAAGACATGGATGAGAGAGTTTGGGGTGGAGGTACTTGAATGGCCTGCCCAGAGTCCTGACCCCAAGAAGAGTTTAATCTGTTATAGCTGCAAAGGGTGGGCCAACTCAATATTGAACCCTACGGGCTAAGACTGGGATGCCAGTAAATTCATTTGCGTGTAAAGGCAGGCGTCGCAATACTTTTGACAAAATTAGATATATCAATCTCTAGAAAGATAAAAAGAAGAGAACCGGATTGTCTTTAGTACCGACAAAGGTAGCATTGACAATTCTTCTTTAAGTCATTTTGAAAAACCGTCCCATTGTGCTCGCATGTGATATTCTGCTCTATCTTTCTGACTATTAAAAGGGAAATTAAATTGTAATAGGGAGAGAAATAAAACCGATCGCAGTAATGAACCCTCGGAGCAGAGATCTCTATTAACCAACCCAACTGGGGAAGAAGAAGGCTTCACTTTACTGATGACTGAACAGTTTCTTTGGCCAAAATGTATGCAGCCCTGGGGGAAATTTAAATGACATGTATTATTCAGATTGAAGCAGATAAAGAGAGTTTGGTGATGGAAAGTTATCCAAGGAAATAGAAAAGTTCCATTTAAACCCTCTAACATTCCATTAAAGGCACCAAAATCTTCATTTAGTCCGGGGGGGGGGGGGTGTCAGGATGACATTTTAGTTTAATGTTGTCACAAAAAACTGAAGAGACCCAGCAAGGTATGACTATCTGTATTCGTGTCAGTTAATATCTTTTTTTAAAGTGCACCATATCATACTTCTACCTGTAAATGAGGAGGCTGGAGAAATAGTCCCTGCTTTTATTTTTTTTTATTTCGACGGTATTGGGGTCTTTTTTATAAATAGCCTTTTAATCCATACATCTACTAACGATCTACTTCTAGCCAGAGCTCTATGTAGACTTCATGCTTTTTCTTGGCTCAACTAAATGGTAATGTCTTGTGTCATGTAATTAATTAGTAAAATCTATAGATAGAATGTGCCAAATGCAGAGGTTCCCTATATATACAAAAGGGAAGAGGGCACATGACCATCACATCTACCTATATGGACATCCCTTAAAAAGGTCTGGTATTTCCAGTGAAGGGTACTTATAATGCTATAGAACGCGAAGACATTCAAAGCCACTCCCCTGCACCTCCTCCAGGCTTTGGTTGATAGCATCTACAGTGTCTCCCTGCATACCAAACAACTCCCCTGACCCTCCTGCAAGCTTTGATTGACAGCAGCAACTATGCATCCCTGCATTCCAAGCCACACCCTGCCTCTCCTCCAAACCCTGTTGGACAGTGGCTATAGTGCCTCCCTGCATTGCAAGCCACACCTCTGTCTTTTCTTTATGCATGTTCCTAGATGGATCTAGTGCAAGCAGGCAGCTCCCAATTTCTGCTTTCCAGCTCGCCTGCCCTCCTCCAGGTTTTGATTGACGACAGCTATTCTACTTTCCTGCATTCACAGCTACTCCCCTGCACCCCCTTCAGACTTTGATTGACATTGAATACCATGCCTCCCTGCATTCCAAGCTACTCCCCTGTCCTTCCTCCAGGCCTGTATTGATGGCATCTACCCCACTTCCCTGCATTCCATTCTACTCCCCTGTACCTCCTTAAGGCTATGATTGACAATGGCTACTGTGCCTCCCTGCACCTAGTCCATGCTTTGATTGACAATGGCTACTTTGCCTCCCTGCATTCCAAGATACCCCCCTGCCCCTCCTCCAAGCCTTTCTTGATGGCAGCTACCTTGCTTCCCTGGATTCCATGCCACTCCCCTGCACCCCCTTCAGGCATTGATTGATGTCGGCTACCGTGCCTCCCTGCATACTAAGCCACACCCCTGCCCCTCATCCAGGCTTTGATTAACTTTGGCTATTGTGCCTCTGCATTCCAAGCCACTCATCAGCGCCTAATCCAGGCTTTGATTGACAGTGGCTACTATACCTTCCTGAGCCGTCTGTGATGTGATCAATGCGCATTCCCCAACCAAAAATTTGGGGGAGTGCTGCTAAAAGGGGCTGAGCGATGAGCTTTTGGAAACATTAAAAATTAAATGTTTACATACAACTTTACTTCCTTGGGTGGACCTCAAGGGGAAACTGAAACTAGCACTAAAGCCGCGTACACACGAGCGGAATGTCCGACAGAAAAAGTCCTAATGAAACTTTTAATCGTCTATTCCAATCGTGTGTAGGCCTCATCGGACTGCTTTTTTCGAAAATTCTGACGGACCTAGAAATGGAACATGTTCTAATCTAAATATTTCCAACAGAACCAATTCCTATCGGGAAAACCGAGCGTCTGTATGCTGTTCCGATGGAGCAAAAACGACGCATGCTGTGAAGCAAGTACGAGACGGAAGCTATTGGCTACTGGCTATTGAACTTCCTTTTTCTAGTTCCGTCGTAAGTGTTGTACGTCACCGCGTTCTGGACGGTCGGACTTTGGGTTGACCGTGTGCAGGCAAGACCGCTTGAATGGAATTCCGTCGGAGAAACCTTCAGAGTTTATTCTGACGGCAAAACCAGTCGTGTATACGCGGCGTAAGGGATTATTACTACTTTGATAGGCCAGATTATCTAACTCCCTGTGCCCTTCTAATGCCCCCACCATGCCTCATCAAATAAATATGTCCTAAATGGCCCCTGAGGAGCCCCTATTAGACAAGGTGGTGGTTGCTGAGTGCAGCCAGGCAGGATTTTTTCTTAAAAAAGGACGACAGGTTCACTTTAAGCACAGCTGGAGCATTTTGTTCCTGTATAAGTATTCATCTTGGGAACCCTGTGCGTCATCATTTAGCCAAATGAAAAGAAACCCTTTAAGGGCAATAATGCTCGGAGTGCATTGGTGGCACAGGAATCTCCAGGCAGAAAATAAATATTTGATAACATCCCAGATGTCAACAAACACATGGGAGCCTTGCAGGGAGTCGACACTCTTGAGCATTTTGGGGCCTTCAAGTCATTTTAACAAAACACACTAATTAAAAGGGCTATCCGCAGGGATTCTGACTAGCTCCAAGATGTGGTGTTTGTCTCGTCAAAGCTGAGTTCTATCACACGTACAGTGAGGGAGAGGGGAAAAACATGCGATCGGAAAGCTGTAATGTAACCGCCGTTAACAATCTGTCTGGCAGCGCTATGTATATTTGGCTGACACGTCGAAGAGTCTCAGCATCTAATAGGTGTGTGTGACTCCCTTCGGATTCGTGGCATCAGTAAAATTGAAACTTCTATGCGAAAGTACTTGAAGCATGGCTTAATATTGCGAACGGTAGGGAGCGAAAGTCTCAAGCTTGTTTATTGTGTTTTTCATGTTTAAGCCTGTTCCCGATTCCTCCCGGAAAATAGGAGACAAATAATGTATTTTTGGTATTCTTCACCTGTTATTGCATTGCAGACATAGATATCAACTCTGTCACAATCTATCTATCAATTATGTCAGTAAATTGATAGACTGCACTGCTTACCCAGGATATTTGCAGCAGCGAGAATGTATTATTTTTACTGTAGTGTACTTTTTAATTTGTTGCTGTGCTTTCTCAAATCAATCCTAGATTTGTAGCCAGCTGCTTCATGATGTTTTGCAAAAATGTATTGTAAATTCCATAGCTTGGGGAAAAACTGAAATTGTTATGGTCGTGCAAGTCCCCAAAGCACTTAGTCTAATCCACAAGAGGTCAAGCCTATGGTAAGGGCAAGCCTCGTCCTTTAGTATAGCAGGTTTCAGGTTGTTATCCAAGTGTATATTAAAAATAAAAAGAGACAGGACCACCAAACCTGTTCTAATTACTGGATATCACCAGTGGCAGAGATGATTCTGGTCTCTGGTTGGAAAGTTTTATAATAGTGACACTGGTACCATGTACAGCCATGTCACCTGAAGATGACTTACTGGTGCAAGGGGCTACCTCAAAGGCTTACCTCAATTTATTAATTACTATAAATGCCCCACGATTGGAGCTCTGAGCATTTGAGTAGTCTACCTCAGAGGGCACTCATGGAGTGGGGGCGGCACTGATGCCAAAGTGTTCATACTGGACACTGCATCCTCAGTGCAGCTCAGTAACGCTGAGCCTGGTAAAACCAAACTATTACTGAACTCCCTGCCCAGGCCACTGTGTCCCTTACTGGCACACACACCGGCAGTGCTACCTCCATAGGCAGACACCCTTTCCGCCCGGAGGAGAGCAGAAAAAATGGCCACCTTGGATGGCATTCATCCCTGGGGACAGCTCTTGCTCTAATAAAAAAAAAAATAAAGCCTACACTTTATAGAGAGGCCTTGTTGTGGCAATATGGCTTTGTGTGTAATTTCAAATGTTTTTGATGTGGACCTGAACTCAAAAAGTGAAGATTTGCTGTTAAAGGAATCCTCTAGAAATATTTAGGCCTTATTTACACTGGCACTGTAACACTGGCATTTTTCAATGGAAGATAGAATTCTGTGCATTCATGATCTGATTAGAAACACCAAAGGTGGCTAAATGCATGTAAACGTGCCAAAATGCGGCTATACCTGCTTTAAGGCAAAAAAGTGATCTGGGAAGCATAAAGCATTATACTTGCCAAAGAATTTGTCCTGCATTTCGAAAAGCTAAACACAGTAGTGCCAGTATAAAGGAGGGCTAATTATGCCTAAACAGTACCCTGGGAAAAAAATGACCTTTTTTTTCTTGAATTCCTCGAGAAATAGCAGAGCACATCGCAGTAGTATGTCTAGGAACTCCTGTTCATACAGCCTCCTAGCTGTATACTGTATCTGCTTTGTAAGATCTAAGGCACTGCTGCCTCTGACTGTTAATCTCAGTAGATTTAGAGTGAGGTTTGATGATTTTCTTCTTGCTGAAGCACTAACATGTGAAAGCAAAGCACTGCCTCTACCAAGATGGCCACCTCCACCCAGGCACACAGTGCAAAACAAGGCATTGTGGGGGAAATTTACTAAAACTGGAGCACTCAGAATCTGGTGAAGCTGTGGATGGTAGCTAACCAGTTTCTAAATTCAGTTTGTTCAATTAAACTTTGGCAATAAAACCTGGTGGAAATGTGAGCCCCTCTATTGGTCTTTAAATCGTCCTGCAGAGAAACATTTATAGGCTTTTATTTACCGTCAAGATCATTTTCGGGTGTTTCTGTTGTATACCAATCAGATGAAGGTCCAGTTCCATTAACTGTCATTGCAGAGACTTGAAAACTGTACTGACTTCCCTTTTCAAGACCTACAATACAAAATGCCAAATAAGCAACTGATTAATATCAAGTGAATCAATATCAATTAGCCTAAACTGAACTTTAGATTGGAAAAAAGATAAATAATGAGATAGATAGATAGATAGATAGATAGATAGATAGATAGATAGATAGATAGATAGATAGATAGATAGATAGATAGATAGATAGATAGATAGATAGATAGATAGATAGATAGATAGATAGATACTGTAGATAGATAAAACCATATATAACAACATTTACTTCCAAACATATAATCTAGCTAATGCACTCATTTTCTGTAGTGGGTTATTATGTATTAAAACACTCAAATGAAGCAGCAAAATTTCAAATAATTTACCAAAAAAATAGTATCATTAATAAAAAGTACTTGCAGGTTTAGTTACAAGGCTCTTCCCTGTAAAGATAATGCAGGATATTTAGCCATTAGTACAAGTGAAATTACTCTGCTGTGGCAGACGTCTCATTATCCGGGAAAAATACGCACTTAGCTTAGACAACAGCTTGAGAAAAGCAGAATATTTCACTCAAACAAAATAATATCAGAAGCCCAACATTTTTTTTTGAGTTCTGGATAGTTTGCAAATGTATGTAATGTATGTATATATTCGGGCCAGTCATACCAACATCTTGGGCCAGCTCTCTTGGAACCATGTCTGATGTGATTGACAGCCTACTCCATAGAATTCTCTTGGCAAAGAGAAGGTCACCAGGTCTTTCTTCAACTGTTCCAATTTCTCAGCCTGGGACTGGTATGTAGAATGTCATAGCACATTGCATAGTCGATTTGCACATACATAATAGGGCCAATATAGATGGGAGCCAATTAACCAACAAGCCTGTCTTCAGGGTGTGGAAGAAAAGCCTGTTTACAATAAAGTCAATTATATTCCAAGCCCCTGATCATGTGGCTTCATCATACTGTATATGTGGAAGAAAATCAGGCAGAAACCCACACAAACACAGGGAGAACACATAATCTCCATTCAGGTAGCATTATGGCCAAGAGTTAAGCTACGGACTTCATTGTGCTAACCAGTAAATCACTGTTCCACCCACTTTGCAAATGTGACTGCATCCTTTTCCGTTTTTCCAGACTGAAACGCGATGGATCAGAGGTAACCCTTACTGCCTTTATAGGTTCGTCCCTGTCCACCGTGTTACTGCAGACACAAACTGAATGGGAAGGAATGTGCAAAAAACAGAAAGACTACCTTCTCATGAGTGTTGGAGCAACAGTTAGTACAGGTGAACCCAATGCATCAAAAAATAGAGAAGAAAAAATTTGGGAGTTCTACATTAACCTTGGACTCCCTGCATAGAGAATAGGCTGATTACAGTGCCAGCCTGTTACCACAAGGCATACAAGGATAACAACTCATCTTTTTCAGAAAATCACACAAAGGTAATTTTTTAATAACATTAATACACAAAATGTACGGCGGTCACGCATGAGCTTTTCATTGCTTAGCTGTTCTGGCTTTACAAAAAGATCTGTCACGATTTGAGGTCATAAAGCAGCATCTGTCCTCATTTTCTAGAAGGTGAACTGACTCCCAGGTAATGACACTCTCCTCTTGTCCAATTTATGCACTACAGCATGTGAGGAGCAGGAAAGGAGGTGATAATCTTCTATTACTGCATTTCTTCGAAGATTCATAAGGTCGGCTTCTTGGAAGAGAGGGGAGCTTCCTTGTGTTATTAATGCATCTCGCTTTTCAATTGGCTCAATTAGCTTCATCTTCCCTTCATCCCTGGCCCTCTAAGATTAGTCTATAAGTGACCAACAGATTGGCTGCAACATTCCAATCATAGAAGCTTAATGTGTAGATCAATCCTTAGAGACATCTGACCTCCAGTAGGGAGAGGGCTACATAGAGGAACGAGGTCCAATTTTCCCAGCTCGTCCAATATCAAATGATCTCTGTGTATACGGGAGTCCAGAGGACAGGGATCACTGAGGGTTACATAGAACTTTCCTTCATGGAAGGGATGACTTTCCAAGCAGTGTGGTCTCATCTGAGAAATCCACCCCGAAGAAAACATGACTATAGTGCAGAAATTATGTTTGATTTAAATGTACCTGCTTTCCTAATTTTAGGGTCTATCTATCTATCTATCTATCTATCTATCTATCTATCTATCTATCTATCTATCTATCTATCTATCTATCTATCTATCTATCTATCTATCTATCTATCTATCTATCTATCTATCTATCTATCTATCTATCTATCTCTCTATCTCTCTATCTATCTATCTATCTATCTATCTATCTATCTATCTATCTATCCCTTGTCAACGAGTCTGTCTATTAAGTTAACTATTTTGATTACGGCTCTTACGGTAGCCATATTACTTGATGCAGTCCATTATTTCCCGATGATACTTACTTTCACACAAGATTACGTACAGCACACTTGCTCAGTGATGCCACAGTAATTTTGTTTGCTTCAGTGGCTGGTGATATTACATGAGATAATGCTCCTCATAACGTGAATGATATTACAGCTCACTGAGACGTACTGTGTCTATGAAGAAGGATGAAGGCTGCCTGTATAAGATTTCTATCTGCTATATTTTCTAAATTGGACATGTTAGTTTTATAACTCCTATCTTCATAATGTGAGGCTCGCGGAGCAGACACGGCGCTTAAAAAATGTGTATTGGCTACGGTCTGATCTGCAGCTATTGGCATGTTACCGTTTTTCATTAATTTTTGAATGAATGGACTTTAATAAATATACAAGAAGAGAAGTATGGGTGTTGCTGTTCAGGACCCCTTGATGAAAATCCCAGCTGCCTGGCCGTCCCTGTCGTTGATGGCCGGTAAATATGGGACTTGCTGCCAATGTTATTCAGTAGAAAGAGATTATAATTATTTAAAATATAATACAGATGCTAATTTTATACAGTGCAGAAATTACCTACTGATAAATAAATAAAAATATATACCAGTACATCAAACATTTTTGGATGCAATCAGGTCACAAACCAAAAAAAATATTTGGAACTGGATGGACTTACAGTATGTAATTTTTCAACCAGATTAACTACCGGTATGTATTTATTTTATTTATCTCTATGTTTGAATTGAGGTAGGGGTAAGTATTTTAGCACCGTATAAAATAAAGATTTACTTTTTTTCAAAAAACTATTTTTGGTTTTAAAGCACACCTATAAAACACTTCCGAAAAATAATAGTAACCACATGCCCCTTTATTCCACCCCAGCCCCCAAACATCATATGCAAATACCTGATATCCAAAGTATCCAGTATCCAGTATTTGCATATGACTAGGCCTATACCCACTCAAGGCCTTGGTCGCTTAAACCAAAAAACGTTTTTTAATTTATTTTTAACATTCAGTTCAAACTCCCCCATCCATCCATGTCTCCGTGCTTTATTTAGCTGAGAAATCACTTTGAAAAACACCCTTCTAGCATTTCTGGCAGTGGCCATCTTGAGGGCAGATGATTCATGTAACATTTACGTTATGAAATCCACCTGCCCTTAGCTCAGGCATGCAGGCAGGAGGGTGTGCTTAGCTGAGAATCCCCCTCCTCCCCTCCTCCTGATGTATGACATCATTTGCCTAAGCCAGAAACCAGGAAGTAACTAAGGAAATGTAAAAAAAAAAAAAGTTTAAAACAAGTAAATCAGATATAGTTTTCTATCTATTTACTAATGCTAGCAGCAAAAGGATTAAAAATAATCAACTTTGATTGCGAGAGTAAAGTTCCACTTTAACCACTGAGTTGTCTGATAGGGGAAGGGACATGTAAATTTCATATTCAAAAGTTTTTTTGTTTTTTTTTTCACCTACTACACACAGGAAAAGTAGGCGCTGGATTATGTCTATATTCATTGGCGTGGTCAAGACAATATTAATAATATTACAGTGTTGGTTACACAAGGGGTGGACCTGGCAGGGAGAACTTACCTGTGAACAAGTACCATAGGTTATTGGGCTCTATTGTCTCCAACTCCCCCCGCCGGGTGGTTTTTCTGTGGCGGATTTTGTACCCGGTAATAAATCCATTCTGAGTTCCTGAGGGCGGTGGTAGCCAGCTTACTTTTATGCTCTGAAATAAAAAGAAAAGAAAAAAAAAATCATCAGCTCTCTGTGTTAAATTGTACTGCACTTGACCAAGAGGTTTTAAAACACTACAATCTGCTTATAGAATACAATACAAGAAAACCTTTATAAAGCCTGGTTCACACTTATGCATTTTTTTAGTGCATTTTCAGTTTTGCAGAAACACACTACAGTCCATTTAACATGGATTCCTATGGGTCACGTTCACATCTGTGCATTTTATGGAAAAGGCCAGGGACTTTTTTCTGCTTTTGGCTCCATAGATTTCAATGGATCAAAAACTTGTATTGAAAAACGCAAAATGCACCTTGAATATGCATACTGCAACCTGCATAGAACCAGGCCTAAAAGGGCAATATATCCGAAACCTATATACAATACGGCCAAAGGTTTGTGCAAAACTGGTGATTACACCTACAACTGTGACCAAAAGTACGTGGTCCAGCCTTCAAATTATTGAATTCAGGTGTTCCCAGTGAAAGATCCTGTTAATGCCACCGCATGCAAAAACATGGACAATTCTGCACTTCTAAACTTGTGGCAACAGTTTGGAGAAGATCCATCTTTGTTGAATGATGACTGTGCCCAAAGACAGCTCCATAAAGACATGGCTTTAGTCATTTTTTTAAAAAAAAGCACCCCTGTGATTGTTGCAGCTTATGCCATGCAATTCCTTTTAAATCTAATGAGACTTGATGTCTCCTCTCGATCCTGTAAGAATCCATCATCAGTGTGGGCATCTGAAGCCCGGTCAGACTTTCTTCCGGGATACAGTGCAGCAGGATACCCAGCAGCGGGCTACCAATCTCGCGCTCAGCAGTGTGAAGAAAGCGAAGTGCACTCGGTGCGGCATGGAGGATGCCCTTTGACCCTTGGAGCCAATGGGCGGGAGGTTGAGACGTACCTCGCCGCAAAAAGCTAATACGGATGTGCAGCACTTCAAGAAGCCTAAAGGTGATTACATTTTGGAACAGAAAAAAGAATCCCAAACATTGATGGCATAGCAGTAAGCAATGCCTGGGGCCAAAGTGAAAAAATAGGGTGGAACTCCGCTTTAATGAGTGGTGTGGAAGAGCTTGAGTGGCTTGCACTTGTCCCTACTGAACACCTTTGTTATGAACTAAAACAACCATTTTAAGCCAGGTTTTCTAATCGAACACCAGTTCCTGACCTATCAGACTCCTACTTAACAGACCGGTGAGTCCGCTTGGGCAGAGAGTAGGCTCCCTTACGCATCCGACTCGCGGCCCCTGGTAAGGTAACAGGAAGCACAGGAGTGCGGAGTGGTATGAGAGCCTGTGAACTAGAGTCCAGATGCTGGTGGAATAGCAGTCTATGAACAGCAGGTGCAGGCTGGAACACAGGCGATGAGACTGAGCAGGATGGTCAGGAGACAGGCTGGGTTCGGCAACAGACGGGCAACAAGGTACAATAGGAGCAGGCAGAAGCGGAGTCAAACAGGCCAAGGTCGGGTACAGGCAGCAAGAAGGGGAATCCAAGGGCAATCCGGGTCGTCAGGAGATCAGGTAAACAGGAAGACAAGACAGGAAACAGGAACTACGGCACAGGAAGCTGATGATCAGGCAGCACTGAACAGAGTGCCTGACAAACTTAAATAGGCCGGCTTGCTCACAGGCACTCCCTCTGGTGGCCAATCCCATGACCAGCAAGGTGAGCTCTCTGACAGTGCCCCCTCCCCAAGGGCAGCCTCCGGATGCCCAGCCGGGCCAACCTGGAGGCATGAACATTTCTGAAAGTCTGCAAAAGTTCCGGGGCATGCAAATTGTTTTCTGGTTCCCAGGAATTGTCCTCCGGACCATACCCCTTCCATTTGATAAGATACTGTATTTCATTGCGCCTTTTCCTACAGTCCAGGATAGCCTCGATTTCAAACTCCTCCTCGTTATTGATCATAACAGGCTTAGGAGGACTGGTACTACGGTTGGGGAAAGGATCAGGAGCGACCGGTTTCAGTAAGGACACATGGAAAACCGGGTGTATTTTGAAGGAGTCCGGCAGACTGAGCTCGTACGCTACGTTGTTTATTTTTCTTCTCACGAGAAGGGTCCCATGAATTTAGGCCCTAGTTTCCTAGAAGGGCAAGCCATTTTTAAGTTAGTTGTGGACAGCCATACTTGATTGCCAGGTTCCAGGATAAGCTCCCCGCGCCTCTTCTTGTCGAACGTCTTTTTATAAGAAGCCTGGGATTGGGCCATTGTTTCCTGCAGAAGTTTGTTGTTGGTAGAGAAGAATTCCAATGTCTCGGTCACTGCAGGGAGGGAACATTCAGGTATTGAGCTGGGTAGAAAGGAGGGATGAAATCCATAATTGGCAAAAAATGGCGTCTGGTTGATGGCTGAGTGCAGGGAGTTATTGTATGAAAACTCCGCAACTGGTAGCAGAGAAACCCAGTCATCCTGGGAAAAGGCAGAGAAACAACGGAGGTATTGCTCCAAGGTTTGGTTGGTTCTCTCCGTCTGGCCGTTTGTCTGAGGGTGATAGGCTGAAGAGAACGCTAACTCAATTTCGAGGGAACCACACAATGCCTTCCAGAACCTGGAGGTGAATTGGACACCCCGGTCCGAGACGATATTAGAGGGAACCCCATGTAATCTCACAATTTCTTTAATGAAGATCTTCGCCGTTTCCACGGCTGAGGGTGTGCCTTTCATAGGCAAGAAGTGAGCCATTTTTGACAATCTATCAATTATGACAAAGATGGTAGAGAAGCCTTCGGATGGGGGCAGTTCCACAATGAAATCCATCGCGATCATTTTCCAAGGTCTGTCAGGGATGGGCAAGGGTTTCAGTAAGCCCCAGGCCTTCGTCCGAATATTCTTGCTTCGGGCACATGTGTGGCAGGAACTGACGTAATTCCTACAGTCCTCGGCCAACTGTGGCCACCAAAAGGTGCGCTGCACCAGTTCGGTTGTCTTCTGAGCCCCGAAGTGCCCAGCCAACTTGTGGTCATGGCAAAGCTCTAGTACTGGTACCCTAAGGCTCTCAGGAACCATGATCTTCTCCTTATGCCAGAGTAAACCATCTCTTAGGCTGGTCTCAGTGGGTTGGGGTATAGTTGTGGAAGCTTGCCTTATCCTGGAGATTAAATCCCCCTGAAGTAATAAAAAATTTCCTGCAGGCAGGATAGTGTCCGGAGGGACGGTTTCTTTGGAGTCATGGAACATTCGTGAGAGAGCGTCTGGTTTGATGTTTTTGGAGCCGGGTCTGTAGGTAATATGAAATTGAAAGCGAGAGAAGAAGAGCGCCCATCTGGCTTGTCGCGGTTTTAGTCTCTTGGCAGATCTCAAATATTCCAAGTTCTTGTGGTCCGTGTAGATTAGGATAGGATGTACAGCACCCTCCAAAAGATAGCGCCACTCCTCCAGAGCCGTCTTGATGGCCAGAAGCTCCCGGTCTCCTACATCGTAGTTTCTTTCAGACACCGATAATTTGCGAGAAAAAAAAGCTATTGGAAACAGAAGGGCCTTGGGGCCCTGACGTTGGGAGAGTACAGCTCCTACTGCGACCTCTGAGGCATCAACCTCCAACACGAATGGCAAGGCAGAGTTAGGGTGTTTGAGGATGGAGGCCGACGTGAATAATCCTTTTAATTTTTCAAAGGCCAATTGAGCCCTAGGGGTCCAGCAGAATCGGGTTCCTTGTCTTGTTAATTCAGTAATGGGGGCGATGATCTTGGAAAAGTCTCTGATGAATTTCCTATAGAAATTGGAAAATCCAACGAAGCGTTGGACCCCCTTCTTGTCCGTAGGTGCGGGCCAGTCCAGGATGGCGGACACCTTTTGAGGGTCCATTTTAATACCTTCCACTGAAATGATGAGCCCCAGGAATTGGATGCATTGGAGTTCAAATTCACATTTATCGAGTTTAGCATACAGCCCGTGTTGCCTGAGCCGGGCGAGGACATTCCGGACGTGCCTGCGATGATCAGTCAGTGATGATGAGAAAATGAGAATGTCATCGAGGTAGACGATGACGTAGAGATCCAAAAATTCCCGGAAGATGTCGTTCACAAAATGTTGGAATGTGGCTGGGGCGTTGCATAGACCGAAGGGCATAACGCAATACTCGAAATGCCCAAAACGAGTGCGAAAAGCGGTTTTCCACTCGTCCCCCTCCCGGATACGGATTAAATTATAGGCTCCGCGAAGATCCAGTTTTGTGAAGACGGTTGCCGTTCCTAGCCTCTGGAATAATTCAGGCACCAGGGGTAAGGGGTAGCGATTCTTGATCGTTATCCGATTTAATTCCCGGTAGTCGATACATGGCCGAAGGGAATGATCTTTTTTTTCCACAAAGAATATGCCTGCGCCGGCCGGAGATGTGGACGGGCGGATGAACTTTTTCTTTAAATTCTCATCAAGGTATTGTTTTAGTGTATCCAATTCCTGCTCAGTCAATGGAAAGATCCTACCGAAGGGTACTTCGGTTCCAGGTAGCAGCTCTATAGGGCAATCATAGGGCCTGTGTGGCGGTAGAGTCTCAGCACCTTTCTTGCTGAATACATCAGAGAAATCTCGGTAGGGTTCTGGGATGGCTTGGTGTGAGTTGGTTTCAGGGTGTAGGCCGAGGAGTTGAGGTATCTCGTGGGCCATTCTTGGCAGGCAATGTTGTTGGCAATAATCAGACAGAAACTCCACTTTCCCAGAAACCCAGTTGATATGGGGGTTATGGCCCAGCAACCACGGCATGCCCAGGATGACAGGGAACAGAGGAGAGGAAATGACATCTAAACGGAGGAATTCCTGGTGTTGAGAGTTTATAGTAGCTATTATAGGGATAGTCTCTTGAATGACAGGACCGGAACGGAGGGCGGAACCGTCTGCAAGATGAACAGCCAGGCTCTGGGTCTTGAGTCGGAGTGGGATATCATGCTGAGCTGCAAAGGCCTGGTCCATGAAGCAGCTGCATGCTCCGGAATCAACGATGACTGGAACTTGGATAGCCTTTCCGGGAAGCTGCAACGTGACAGAGATGGTAAGGTGAGTACTAGGTTTTGGCATGATAGTAGCACATATACGAGCAGAAGAACGACACTTACGCGTCTTGTTGGGGCAGAGGCTGGCGTAGTGCCCAGGTTCCCCACAGTAGAGGCATAGGTTAAGGTTACGTCTTCGTAACTTCTCTTCGGGAGTCAAGGAAGGACGGAGCAGACCAAGCTGCATAGGCTCTGATGTGTCGAAAACTGGAGAGGTTGGAGGAGCCAAAGGCCTACTAGGAGGACTGGGAACCTGTGGAGGCATCCAAGTGGGTCGATAGGCACTGGTAGACCTTTCGGTGCGTCGTTCTCTCAGACGACGGTCAATTTGGATTGAGAGGTTAATTAATTCTTCCAGGGTCTGAGGTATCCCAACCCGTGCTAACTCGTCCTTGAGTGGATCGGACAAACCCATTCTAAAGTGATGACGCAGAGCCGCGTCATTCCATGCCGTATCGGAACTCCAGCGCCTAAATTCAACGGCATAGTCCTCCGCTGCCCTGCGGCCTTGCCGAAGGGAGTGCAGGGAAGCTTCAGCAGAAGCGGTTAGTTGAGGATCCTCATAAAGTTGAGACATCGCCAAGAAGAAGGCGTCCAGACTTTCCAGGGCATCCGACTTTTGTTCCAGAAGGTGATGGGCCCAGGTTTGAGGCTCACCGGACAACAGGGAAATAACAAAGCCCACTTTGGTGGCTTCTAAGGAGAAGGTCCGAGGCTGCAGAGCAAAATAGAGACTACATGCATTCCGGAATGCACGGTATTTACTACGGTCTCCAAAAAATCTCTCCGGTATAGGTACTTTGGGCTCTGGAGGGAGCATGACTACGGAGGGTGCCCCGGTTGCAGACGAAGTCCCCTGAGGATTGGTAGGTGCAGACAGGGCCTGAACACGTTCCTCTAGTCGGGTATAGCCATCCTGTAAACTTTTGACTGCTTGGGTTAATCCTGCCAAGTGTCTGCAAAGTTCGTCCATAGGGGAGGCCCCCTGCCCGGACTCGGTCATGGCTGCCTGATACTATCAGACTCCTACTTACCAGACCGGTGAGTCCGCTTGGGCAGAGAGTAGGCTCCCTTACGCATCCGACTCGCGGCCCCTGGTAAGGTAACAGGAAGCACAGGAGTGCGGAGTGGTATGAGAGCCTGTGAACTAGAGTCCAGATGCTGGTGGAATAGCAGTCTATGAACAGCAGGTGCAGGCTGGAACACAGGCGATGAGACTGAGCAGGATGGTCAGGAGACAGGCTGGGTTCGGCAACAGACGGGCAACAAGGTACAATAGGAGCAGGCAGAAGCGGAGTCAAACAGGCCAAGGTCGGGTACAGGCAGCAAGAAGGGGAATCCAAGGGCAATCCGGGTCGTCAGGAGATCAGGTAAACAGGAAGACAAGACAGGAAACAGGAACTACGGCACAGGAAGCTGATGATCAGGCAGCACTGAACAGAGTGCCTGACAAACTTAAATAGGCCGGCTTGCTCACAGGCACTCCCTCTGGTGGCCAATCCCATGACCAGCAAGGTGAGCTCTCTGACATGACCTCACAAATGTTCTTTTGGCTGAACTAGTACAAATTTCCACAGATACATTCCAAAATCTTGTGGTAAGCCTTCCAGAGGGGCAGGGCTGTTAAAGTGGCCAAAAGCATGGTGATCCTTCAGCTGTGGCTTATTGACCCCCCATATGGTGGTGCCTGCATTGCTCCAGGCCAATGCCATTTGAAAAAGACGACTTCTTTATGCCAAAGACCTTTTTAGCTGTCCGTAAAGGTGGCATTCTAACTACCACTGCAATGGGAACTTTTTCCCAGTGATCACCAATAGAAGGTGTTTTTCCCACTGGCCTCCAATGAATTGTTTTTTTTAACAAAGGTTCCCCATGATTTGAAAATGATGTTAAAGTGGTTCTAAAGGCTCAAGTTTTTTTTTTACCTTATTGCATTCTATGCGTTAAGGTAAAAAACCTTCTGGATGCACCTCTCCTCAACCCCCCCTTATAACTACCTGAGCCCCATCTTGATCCAGCGATATGCATGAAAGCAGTGTCTTTCCTGGGTCTCTCTCTCCTCATTGGCTTACACAGCAGCAGGAGCCATTGGCTCCAGATTCTGTTAATCACAGCCAATGAAGAGAGAGCAGAAGCGGGGCCAAGCCGAGCCGTGCTCCATGTGTGAATGGACACACAGAGTGCAGCTTGGAAACAAGCCCGAGTGCCCTTATAGCAAGAGGCTTGCTATTGGGGGTGCTTGGAAGGGGAGAGGAGTCAGGACCACCGGTGGGGGACCCAAAAAGAAGAGAATTGGGGCTGCTCTGTGCAAAACCATTACACAGAGCAGATACGTATAACAGGTCTGCTGCAAAAAACTAGTAAAAGGAATAATAGTAAGCTGCCACCCAATTAGTGTATATTAGTGTATTAGTGTATAACATCAAATAAATAAAAAATAGAATACAGGGGGCGCTGATAATAAGCCTAAACGATCCAACCAATACAGGTTAAAAATGTGTGTGAAACCAATTGATACTCCAACCCTTAACCAAATGTATAAATATGTATAAAATTACATGAATAATAAATAGTGAATAAATAAAGAAAAAATAGTGACAATTCATATATCATGTGGTGTAAATGAATAAACATTTGCCAAAAAACTAAACATCTAGTGACAAGAATAAATAATCAATGAATATTAATAATTAGACATGCAATTAATGATGCAACAAATATTAGCAATTAGCCGTGCATGTAGTGACACCACACCAATAAATACTAACGATTTTGTGCAAAATAAAGTCCATAAAATATCCACGCCACCTAAAAGTTCATGAGCCACTTTCAGTTTGAAGATTCACTCCACACCATATAGTGACACCCAGGGAGCCGTGAAGATGCTAAACACTCACCAGACCACCACTGACCGCTTCCTTAAAAGTGGTCAATAAGCGTTTGATAACATTCCTCACACAGCCAAGAACACCCAACTTAGGCTGATGGAACACTTCTCCCCTAATTGATTACCCACATATAGCAAAGTAAGCACAAAGAGAGAAAGATACTCAAAGTGTAGTAGGTTTATTTCATATATAGGGACTAAACCAATAAAACAAGCGATTGGCCTCCTACATAAAAAGGTGCCCGATAGGCACCAATATATTCTGCAATTGTATAGGGAACTTGCACTGCCATTGCAATTTAAAATTCCCGGAAGTCACGTGGCCGGAAGTCACATGGCCGGAAGTTGCGTGGCGGAAGCTCCGCCTCTACGCGTTTCGTCACAATGACATCTTCAGGAACACGTTCTAACCTTTACCCAATGTACCCATTTGATGGATTTCCCATCACTTCCTGTAAGGAAATTAGGGGAAATGTCTGCAAAAGGGGCACAGACACAAATAAAGAGAGAGAGAAGAGACTCCAACCTTTCATTGCTCTATACAAAACAAAAGATTTGGCACGAGTCATGCTTTAAATTATGTGTAAATGATAGATACACTTTAACCATTAATGTAGAGAGAAAAATAACTTTTCAAAAAGTCATAAGCAAGGAAAAAAGTTACGTCTTTTTTTTTGGAACTCAAAGTCCTGGTAATTACTGTTAAAAAAAAAAAATGTGTTACAGTTTCCACAGCGGGAAATATCATTCCTACTTTAGCACTTCAGATATTCTAAGGTCATCGCAGACTTTGCAACTTCTCCGTTCTTCATTAGTTCTTGTGAAGTTAACACAACTCCCATGTACCATAGCAAGCCAAATATAGACAGTTATAGAAAGAAGTCACCATGGAGAAGCAGAACTGATCAAAGTAAAGTTGTTGTTTTTTGGAAAAGGCAAATTATTCTGGTTGTCTGGTTTAGGATATCACATTAGATTTAGTAGCTATGCCAGCTTTCAAAAATTAGAATAAAAATATGTTTGGGTTTATATCTGGGCTTCTAAATAGCTATACTATTAGAAGCTATAGAAAAGCAAACCATTAGACCGCAGGTCATTTTTTTTTAGTCAGTTTCGTCTACTATTTTGGTAGATTCTGCAGAGTTAAAGCTGAACTCCAGACAAAACCTATTGTATTGCTTTTACTAATTTTACTGGAAGCCTCCAACAGAGTCGCTTGCTGGCATGAAGTCATTTGACTTTCAAAACTTGATTCAAAACTCTGCATCTGTCACTCCACAAATGAACAGTTTGGCAGTGTGTCCGTTTGCAAAACCAACTGAATATTTCATTCCACTGATTACAAGTAAAATAACTGTATGAATGCCAACAATCTGCTGATTGAATAATTGAAAAATCTCCAGTTATTTAATTAGTACTGAGGAAAAAAAAATTGTGTGTTCATTTGGATTCTACAATTATTTCTTTACTTGTAAAGCCCTGTCAAGGCATATGTAAACCTTAACAATTGAAAGCATCCTGTTATATTTATTCAGTAAGTGCACAAAAAAAAATATATGTGTTGGTCCTACCATTAATCTTGTGAGCTGATAACGTTCTGTAACCTCTGCTTGTACTGACTGTTATTGGTTATTGCTAATAATTATATTGTTACATGTTATCTCTGAGGACTACAGAACACCACCCCTTTTGTTGAGGAGAAGAGGTGAGGACCATAGAACACTGCTACCCTGAGACAGGAAGTGTGTCACTGGCAGGATCATCAGGTTGAAAAAAAAAAAAAAAGGAAAATAAAGCTTACAAAAAGAAAACTAAAACAGACATCACATCTAATGCCACTATGCTGCAAAATATTAAATGTTTGCTTTTGGGTTTAGATATGCTTTAAAGCTGTACTCCCGACACCTACAGTATTGTAGAGAAACACACATGTGGAGCCACACTGCTACATCGAGGCAGATCTACAAATTGCAGTCCCCAACTCTCCCCGAACTATCTGAGCTCCCATGTCCTGTATTGAGATGGGGGTCAGTGGGAGGGGACAAGGTGATCGGCACTCCTCTGTTTCGGATGGGATTTCAGTCCATAATTCCCCTTTATTGACAGGAAAGGTAGCTACTTACTATATTCTTTGCAATGGCATTGATCCTTTAATAGTACAGCAATGCTCTAGAAGCCAAGACTCGCTCAAGGCAGCTGAAGCCCTCCACTGTGTGCCTACACCAATGACAGCTGAGAATCTCCGGTGTGTATCTACCGCAAAGTCAGCTGAAGACCTCCAGTGTGTGTTTACACCAAAGGCAGCTGTTGACCTCCAGTGTTTGTCTAGTATGTCTACACCAAAGGCAACTGAATATCTCAAGGTATGTCTACACCAAAGGCAGCTGAAATCCTTCAGTGTGTGTCTAGAGCAAACACAGCTAAAGGCATTCAGTACAGTGCCTTGCAAAAGTATTCACCTCCCCTGGCTTTTTACCTATTTTGGTACATTACAGCCTTTAGTTCAATGTTTTTTTAAATCGGAATTATATGTGATGGATCAGAACACAATAGTCTAAGTTGGTGAAGTAAAATTAGAACAATATATACATAAAACTATTTTTCAGAAATAAAAAACTGATAATTGGCATGTGTGTATGTATTCACCTACTTTGTTATGAAACCAAATAAAAAGCTCTGGTGCAACCAATTACCTTCAGAAGTCACATAATAAGTGAAATAATGTCCACCTGTGTGCAATCTAAGTGTCACATAATCTGTCATTACATGTACACACCTTTTTGAAAGGCCCCAGAGGCTGCAACACCTAAGCAAGAGGCACCACTAACCAAACACTGCCATGAAGACCAAGGAACTCTCCAAACAAGTAAGGGACAATGTTGTTGAGAAGTACAAGTCAGGGTCAGGTTATAAAAAAATATCCAAATCTTTGATGATCCCTAGGAGCACCATCAAATCTATCATAACCAAATGGAAAGAACATGGCACAACAGCAAACCTGCCAAGAGACGGCCACACACCAAAACACACGGACCGGGCAAAGAGGGCATTAATCAGAGAGGCAGCACAGAGACCTAAGGTAACCCTGGAGGAGCTGCAGAGTTCCACAGCAGAGACTGGAGTATCTGTACATAGGACGACAATAAGCCGTACGCTCCATAGAGTTGGGCTTTATAGCAGAGTGGCCAGAAGAAAGCCATTACTTTCAGCAAAAAACAAAATGCCACGTTTTGAGTTTGCGAAAAGGCATGTGGGAGACTCCCAAAATGTATGGAGGAAGGTGCTCTGGGGTCTGATGAGACTAAAATTTAACTTTTTGGCCATCAAAGAGAATGCTACGTCTGGCGCAAACCCAATACATCACCCAAAGAACACCATGGTGGTGGCAGCATCATGCTGTGGGGATGTTTTTCAGCAGTCGGGACTGGGAAACTGGTCCGAGTTGAGGGAAATATGGATGGTGCTAAATACAGGGATATTCTTGAGCAAAACCTGTACCACCTGAAATGGCCTAGTCAAACCCCAGACCTCAATCCAATAGAAAATCTGTGGTCAGACTTAAAGATTGCTGTTCACAAGCGCAAACCATCCAACTTGAAGAAGCTGGAGCAGTTTTGCAAGGAGGAATGGGCAAAAATCCCAGTGGTAAGATGTGGCAAGCTCACAGAGACTTATCCAAAGCGACTTGGAGCTGTGATAGCCACAAAAGGTGGCTCTACAAAGTATTGACTTTAGGGGGGTGAATAGTTATGCACATTGACTTTTTCTGTTATTTTGTCCTATTTGTTGTTTGCTTCACAATAAAAAAAAAAACATCTTCAAAGTTGTGGGCATGTCCTGTAAAGTAAATGATACAAATCCTCAAACAATCCATGTTAATTCCAGGTTGTGAGGCAACAAAACACGAAAATGGGGGTGAATACTTTTGCAAAGCACTGTATGTGTCTACACAAAGGAAGCTGAAGACCTTCCGTGTGTGTCCACACCAAAGGCAACTGAAGACCTTCAGTGTGTGTCTACACATCCTGAAGACCTCCACTATGTGTCCACATCAAGGACAGCTAAAGACCTTTAGTGTGTGTCTTCACAAGGGGAGCTGAAGACATTCAGTGTGTGTCTACATAAATGAATCTGAAGACCTTCAGTGTATGTCTACACCAAAGGCAGCTGGAAAACTTCAGTGTGTCTCTACACAAAAGAAAGCTGAAGGACTCCAGTATGTGTCTTCATCAAAGGCAGCTGAAGGCCTACAGTTTGCGTCTACACCAAAGGCAGCTGAAGACCTACAGTTTGTGTCTACACCAAAGGCAGCTGAAGACCTACAGTTTGTGTCTACACCAAAGGCAGCTGAAGACCTACAGTGTGTGTCTTCACAAAAGACAACTGAAAATCTCAAGTGAGTGTCTACACTCCTGGAGCCCAACACATGGCTCAAGGGCTGCACATGGCCCTCTGCATGTGGCCTGCAAGCTATTGGCAGCAGAACGGCACCAATGTGGGGGGCGGGGGGTTAAATTTCACTCCACTGACCACCAATACAGGGGTTGTGCTGCTATTGTGTAGCCCTCTGGAAGTTTTTGGGAGGTGTCGCTCTTAAAGCGTCCAATAATTTACAAGTTGATTACCAGTGGTCTACACCAAAGGTAGCTGCAGAACTTTAGTTTGTGCCTACAGCAAAGGCAGCTGAAGACCTCCGGTGTGTGCCTACAGCAAAGGCAGCTGAAGACCTCCGGTGTGTGCCTACAGCAAAGGCAGCTGAAGACCTCCGGTGTGTGCCTACAGCAAAGGCAGCTGAAGACCTCCGGTGTGTGCCTACAGCAAAGGCAGCTGAAGACCTCCGGTGTGTGCCTACAGCAAAGGCAGCTGAAGACCTCCGGTGTGTGCC
This sequence comes from Lithobates septentrionalis, assembly GCA_037952835.1. Lineage (NCBI taxonomy): Eukaryota > Metazoa > Chordata > Amphibia > Anura > Ranidae > Lithobates > Lithobates septentrionalis. The sequence continues at coordinate 595,734 of JBBDGP010000072.1, read as the reverse complement.
TACAGCAAAGGCAGCTGAAGACCTCCGGTGTGTGCCTACAGCAAAGGCAGCTGAAGACCTCCGGTGTGTGCCTACAGCAAAGGCAGCTGAAGACCTCCGGTGTGTGCCTACAGCAAAGGCAGCTGAAGACCTCCGGTGTGTGCCTACAGCAAAGGCAGCTGAAGACCTCCGGTGTGTGCCTACAGCAAAGGCAGCTGAAGACCTCCAGTGTGTGCCTACACAAAGACAGCTGAAATGCCTACAGTTTTTGCCTACACCAAAGGCAGCTGAAGACCTCCAGAGTGGGTCTACACCAAATCCAGCAAAGCAAAGATGTCAGCCCTTCAGTATTCTCGCTTTGTACTGAAGTTTTCTAGCCTTGTACTGAACTCCATGCCTGGAGAACATGAATTATCTGGTTCCATAATCAGGGAACATATACAGAAAGATGCCTTGGGGACTGAGGATTAAAGGATTCAGAAGCAGGAATCTGGTGTTGAAACTATAATTAGCACAGTAAGATTCAAATGGAAAACTATTATTCTTAATAATTTAAAGGATTTCGATTTGAAGAACTGATCATTTTCTCTGCTTTGTTAAACAGCCTTCCATGTTCCAGTTCTCTCCTATTTCAGTAATGCAGCTAATCTCTCCTGCACAGTAGGATAGTAATTCACAATATGCATTTTCATCTGCAGGACACAACACACACAAATCTGGTGGTACCTATCTCTTAATTAAATAAGCATGTTTACCAAATGAGAAAAGTTTATTCATCGTCATACATTGACACACATATAATGACTCTTAAATCCTGGTAGAATTATCTGTGCAATTATTTTACCACTAATGCCAACGCTTTACGTTTTTTTTCTAATGCATGCAAAGATGATAGAGATGTTACATTATTGCGAGCTGAAGTATGAACACAACTTCCATATATATAAAATGTGTTTACCTGCAAAGCACAAATCAAAGGGGTTGATTTACTAAAGGCAAATAGACTGTGTGTGCACTTTGCAGGTACAGTTGCTGCAGAGCTTAGTAAATGAGACAAAGCTTCACTTTGCAAAGAATACCCAAGCACATGGAAGCAAAATAAAAAATAAAACTGCATTTTTGCTTGCACGTGATTGGATGATGGAAGTCAGCAAAGCTTTTCTTCATTTCCTAAGCTCTGGAGCAACTGCACTTGCAAAGTGCACAGTCTATTTGCCTTTAGTAAATGTGTGTTGCATTGTGGTGATCTTCATTTTGAATAGCTCCCTAATGCACGAAGACAGCGTGGCAGAACATCCTTGCATTTTAGCATACTGCAATGCATCTGTGTGCTGCGGTGCTTTGCTTGTCAAAAATGCAACATACTGTATTCCTTAAAATATGCAATGAGATGCCTTTGTAGCCCATTCAACCTATTATGGAGTGATTATACATATAATTTAGGATATATTTATTTGTATTAACTTTTTTTCTATTTTTGTTTTCTATTATTGTTTCTGGACATATAGGTTGCGAAAAAACGTTCCGTATACTTTCTTAAAAAATGCTATATTTTGGGATATATTTATTTTTATAGTTTTTTGTTATTTGTTTCTGGACATATAGATATATACACTGTTCTATGTATTTATCCTATATATTTTTCTCTATATTTCCATCAAAAATGCAGTATTTTGGGATATATTTATTTTTTCATTTTTTTTTTTCAACTTTTGTTTTAATGTAATTGTTTCTGCATAGATAGATTAAGCAAAAACTGTTCTATTCATTCTATAGATTAATAGAATTTTCTAATTTTATCTTTTAACCTAATTTTATAGTTTGTTTGTTTTTTCTATTATTGTTTCTGGACATATGAGTTGAGAAAAACTGTTCTGTTCATTCTATATATTAATCCTATAGATTTTCTATACTTCCATCAAAAATTCCATATTTTAGGATATATTTTTCCCGAAAATAAGACCTAGCGTGATTGTCGGTGATGGCTGCAATATAAGCCCTACCCCCCAAATAAGCCCTAGTTAAAGTCCTTGTATGTCTTATTTTCAGGGTAGGGCTTATTTTCGGGGAAACAGGGTAGGGCTTATTTGGGGGGTAGGGCTTATTTTGCAGCCATCACTGACAATTCATGTCTTATTTTCGGGGAAACAGGGTATATATATATATATATATATATATATATATATATATATATATACATATATATATATATATATATATATATATATATATATATATATATATATATATATATATTTTTTTTTTTTTTTTGCTACAGCCCTGATGAAGGCAGTTTTTCTGGTCCCCGAAACACATTGGATACCACTCCTCTATTTACTGTCACCCCATTAAAAATAAAGATTTTTGGATGTTTGAGCTATTTGCTTGGCGTTTCATCTTAAGTCATGTGCAGTGTTTTCCTTTAATATGCTTTACTCCATTTGTTCTTGAAATCTCAAACATAAACCACTCAGTAATTACGTTGCAGAACTAAAGTACCCATTATAGAAAAAAAAATAAAGGTTACTAAACAAAAGCAGCAAAATCTATTGATTTGTAATAAATGAACAGCTATTGTACAATATGGTTGCTAGGTGTTCAAAGCCCACAATTCAGACAGAGAAATCCTGCCGCTGTACGTATAGCGCACAATACACTTATATTAGCACCTTACAAAACAAACAAAATGACATGTATGTTACCCTAAAAAAAACATATTTTGAAGCAAAACCATCACCGCTTTTACCATCAGTAGGAAAGTAGTTTATCAAAATTAAGTGATCTTTAACGGTTTGGTCAAAAACAACTAAATTATTAAGAGGTGATAATAATCTCCCTGACGTTATTGACAAAGGTCAAAAACTCAGTCACTCTTTGTCCACAAATTTCAATATACAAACCCAGCCAGACAGGACACTTCCCATGTTATAGTATTATAAGGCATTTACTGAAATCCTAAAATCAATAGAAACACTTATGGGGCGTACACACGGTCTGACTTTTCGGCTACAAAAGTCCGACGGACGCCGACGGACCAAATCCGGCAGACAATCCGATCGTGTGTGGCCTTCCCCGGACTTTCAGCTGACTTTTCCAGTCGCAAATCTGACGGACTTTAGATTTGGAACATGCTTCAAATCTTTACGTCGTTACTCCACCGGACCCAGAAATCCGCTCGTCTGTATGCTAGTCCGACGGACAAAAACCCACGCTAGGGCAGCTATTGGCTACTGGCTATCAACTTCCTTATTTTAGTCCGGTGTACATCATCACGTACAAATTCGTCGGACTTTGGTGTGATCGTGTGTAGGCAAGTCCGGTCGTTAGAAAGTCCGCTAAAAGTCCGTCGAAAGTCTGTCGGACAGGCTGTCGGACTTTTGTAGCTGAAAAGTCTGACCGTGTGTACGCCCCGTTACATGTTATTAGTGCCCATATGTATACCACTTGAATAAACCCCAAGAAATGCTGAATAAAACTGCCCCCTATGTCCTATCCTGGCTGATCAGGCTAGCACAGGAAATAGTGTGATGACATAATTAGGCAATATCCAAAGCGTTTCATCATCCAAGCAACTTCATCAGCAGTTTTTGTACAGACATTTCACTAGACCAGGGGTCTCCACACTTACTAAACAAAGGGCCAGTTAATTGTCTTTCAGAAATTGGGAGACCAGGCTGTGAAAATGCTCCAGCATCAATGGGAGTAAAAAATGCCTCAGGCTTGGGGATCAATGGGAGTAAAAAAGTTACACAGCACATGTGGTCAATAGCAGGAGGAATATCATTGGTATTAGTGGGAGGAATAGTTCCCCATCATTGGTATCTGTGGGAGAAATAGTGCCTCATCATTGGTATCAGTGGGAGGAATAGTATCCCATCAATGATATAAGTGGGAGGAATAGTTTCCCATTATTGGTATTAGTTGGAAGAATAGTGCCCCATCATTGGTATCAATGGGAGAAATAGTTCCCCATCATTGGTATCAATGGGAGAAATAGTGCCCCATCATTGGTGTCAGTGGGAGGAATAGAGCCCCACCCATCATTGGAGCACAGGTGTGTCAGGAGGAGGCTGTCTCTCTGGAGCTGCTGCAGATCCGTGTGAGAGGGGACTGGTGAGGAAATCTATCCCAGCTCTCCTGGCCCCTTTCTGGGGAAGCCATGGAGGCCAGCAGGGCCTCTCCTGCTGGAAGCTCCCAGCCATCTCCTGGGCCGTCGGTTGACATGCCTTCCTCTGTACAAACCATGGCTTGTGATCTTTCTGCCCCTGGTAAGGATGAAGGCTCAGAGGCAATTCAGGAGCGAGTGGTGGCCGGGATTAAAGCCCTGAATAGAGAAAGAGACAAGCTCTATAAACTGAGAGCGGAGCTGAAGCGCCTGAGAAGGCAGCGTGAGGGCTTGCACAGCCAGAAACGTGGGTCCATGGATCCGGAGATCCAACTGGCCAAGGTCCGGGTTGAACATCAGGAGACCATTGTGTCCATCATGGAAGGAAGAGATGGGCCATTTAAGGAAAAGTTTTACAATGATAAAAGGTTTGCGAGGATGACAAAGATGGAGGTGGAGGAGGAGACCCCCAGTTCTGACCCCCTGCCCCCTCAGGTAGAGGTAAGCAGCCCCATGCCTTCCCAGGACTCAGGAGGCATGCTCAGGGCCATCCAGGCAATGGAGTCTCCTGTGCGGGGGGATCAGCTGGCGTTTGGTGATGAGGACATAACTGATAATGTGCCTGATAATGTCAAGCCCCAAGCAGGGGATGAATCTGTTTTTGTGTCATCTAACACCATGAGCAATGTTGAAAGTGTGCCCAGTGACACTCAAGTTTCTAATGCTATATGTAGCAATGTTGTACCTGCTAATGCTGCAGCGCAGCAAGAGCTGCATTTAAAAAATGACATTTCTGAAAAGGAACTACCGGTGTCAGCAGAGCCTATTAACTCTCCTTTGGCTGAGTCTAAAGATGTTTGCCCCACAGCTGCTGGAGACTCTACAGTGCAGCATCAGGAGACAGCTGGTATTGCAGCAACTGTGACTATTCCTGATGGGAAATTGAACGTGTGTGTGACTGATAGCAATTGTACAAGTGTGATGGACAATCGTCCCAGCTCAGTCCAAGCAAATAATAATAATGAACAGACTACTGTGACTTCAGTGTGGGGCCTTGGCCCTGATAAACCCACGTTTGCTCAGGTGGTACGCTCTGCTCCTGGTGGCTCCGCCCCCAAGCGGGGTTTCCCCCTGCAGCCTACCACTTTGGGCACCCCAGGATCTGGTCTTGGGTTTCTGGCTTCTGCTGGGGGTCCGAGAAGAAATGTGGTAATTCTCAAATGGGAAGGTGGTGCGATCCCTCCAGCACGGCGTGCAGTGGTGGATTTGATTTTGGGGATGGGTTTTGGGGCAAATGACCTGTATGCTCTAATACATGTTGCTGGGACACGGGATTATACCATTAGTTTCACCAGGCCAGAGGGTCTTGACCTGTTCTGGGAGCGATATGAGGCTCGGTGCAGGTCAAGACCTGAATGGGAAGGTCTGGCCCCAGTTGCGGTTTCGCAAAGGTCAACGGTGAAAAAGATAACCATCATACTCACCAATGAGAGTGTTCCTGCTTGGGACCTAGAGGTCTGGTTAAGGAACTATGGTGAGGTTTTGACTAAGCCCAGCAAAATACTTGATGAACGTAACATCTGGACTGGGGGTTGGTCGGTTACAGTCAGGTTGGCCAGGGATGGGAATGTTGTCCGTCACCTGCCCTCCTCAGCTTTTATAGGGAGGGATAGGATGACTATTTTCTACCCTGGTCAGCCGAAGCTGTGTCACCGCTGTGGAGAAAAGGGGCATTTGAGCTCTTCCTGTTCAGCCTTGATATGTTCAGTGTGTCGGGGTCAGGGTCATATGGCCAAGGACTGCACCGAGATGATCAGGTGCAACCTGTGCCTGCGCCTTGGCCACCCCTACAGCAGATGTCCTGAAGCCTGGCACAATATGGAGAAGGAGGTAATTGATGACATGTCAAGGCTGGACGGGATGGAGGGTGATGCCCCTGGTGTACCATCCTCCTCTGCGGTGACTGACTCCCCTGGTCCTGCTCAGGGTCCCTCCCCAGTTCCTGTGGCCACCCCTCCTGTGTCTGTAAGTATTCCTTCTGTATCTGTCTCTGTGTCCCCCCAGCCTACTGTACCCTCTCCTCATGTGTCAGAACCTTCCAAGTCTGTGCCCCCCGAGTCAGTTACCCCCCAGGAGTCTACCCCTCTTAAGTCAGATTCAAAGGGAGCAACCCCCCCACCAGGAGTGGTAGTGGGTATTAAAAAGATCGCTTCTGCCTCTCTAAAGGAGTCTTCTGTAAAGACTTCAAAGAAAAAAACAGGAGATAAGGGCATCTCTGAAGCTGACCTGCAGTACCTGGAGGAGAGAAGGAAGGTTGGGAAGCGGAAGAAGCAGGTGGTGAGGACGGAACAGGCTCCAGTGCCTGTCTCCAACCGTTATAGGTCCTCTAAGTGGGAGATTTCCTCATCTGGAGCTTCTTCGGAGCGAAGTTCTGATTCTGAGATGGAGTTTGAGGCGGCCTCAAGAAAGAGAGAGGCTTCTGGTGATGAGCAGCAGAGGGGAGCTAAGAAGCAATCCACCCAATAACCCAAATGGCGGTTCCCCCTCCGTTAAAAGTGGTGACAATAAATGTCGCAAGCATTAAGTCAGTAAGAGCTCGTTCTATGGCCTTCTTTTTGTTCAGCCAATTAGATGCTGAAATTTTATTTTTGCAAGAGACTAGGCTCACCTCCTTGGCAGATATTCATATGGCCAAGAGAGAGTGGAGGTATGGTCCATCTTACTGGTCTCTTGCGGCCGAGCCTTACGGCGGTGTGGCGGTGTTGTTTAAAACCGGCATGGTAACTATCCGGCGGGTTATTGAGGTGGAGATTGGGAGATGTATGGTCTTAGACGTCCTTGTGGGAGGGCAGGACCTGCGCCTAATTAATGTCTATGGGCCGCACACAAAGTGGGACAGGAAATGCCTTTTTACAAGGATCAAGCCATTTCTTTTTACATCCCGGCAAGTGGTCTTTGGAGGTGACTTTAATACAGTAACTAGGCCCAAGGACAGGAAGGACTTCAAGGACAGGCTGGGATATGATAGCGTTTTTTTAAATAGTATGGTTAGGGATGCTGGTCTTGTGGATGTGCACATTAAGCACCTCCCGGATGACACTGGGTTCACCTTTCATCGAGGTAATAGTCAGAGTAGAATAGATAGGTTTTTTTTGAAGGAGACCTCTGCTTTCTCACCCCCAGTGGTGCTGGCAGTGGAGTTCTCTGATCACTGTATGCTATCTGTGGTCCTGAATGCTTCAGACGCCCCTCAGAGGGGTAAGGGCATCTGGAGATTGAATTCAACTCTACTCAAGGAAGAACATGTTAGACAATCCTTTGAGGAATTCTTTCAGGCACAGGTGACCATCCTGGACTTTTGTAGCAGCAAGGCTGAGTGGTGGGAGCTGACCAAAAAGAGGATCGCTGGATTCTTCAGGGGCCTAGCCAATAGAAAACAGTTTAATAAATACATGACCTACCAACGTTTACGGAGGAAGCTGGATATTCTTGTCTCGAGAGGTGGAGATCCTGGGGAAATCTCCGAAGTGAAACTCCTTCTCAGGAAGTGTCAATATGACCGGCATGCCTCTTTGGTTCTGGAGAGGGACTATGGGAAGTACCACTCGCCTGACCCTTACCAGAACTGCAAACAAGGTGTAGCTGTTAAAACGGTCGTTGGCCTTAAAGACAGTACAGGTTCCTTGACAAAGTCCAGGTCAGGGATTCTGGAGGTCGTGAGGTCCTTTTATGCTGACCTTCTTGGGAGGAAAGAGCTTAACCGTGACAAGATGGAAAGCTTTTTGGACTCTACTCCAGGTCTAAATGATGAAGATGTCCCATTGATGAATTTGACAGAGGAGATCACAGTTGAAGAGGTGATGAGGGCAATTGAACAACTTGCCATCAAAAAGTCACCTGGACCGGATGGCTTGACGGCTGAGTTTTACAAAGCCTTTAAGTCTATTCTGGCCCCACATTTGGTAGAGGTTTTTAACAGTTGCCTTGCTGAGGGGGTACTTCCCCCTTCCATGAGGCACTCGGCTGTGATTCTTCTTTCAAAGGGTAAAGATCCTTCGATGATTGAGAATTGGCGCCCCATCAGCCTTCTTAATGTCGATAGAAAGATACTGGCAAAGATATTTTTCTGGCGCCTATCGTCAGTAGCAGAGTCTTTGCTTTCTCGCCATCAGCACTGTTCGGTCCAGGGTAGGTGCACCTTCACAGCGGTTTTAGCTGTCCGGGAGGCCTTGGAGCGGTGCAGGGCTGCAGGCTGGGGAAAGTATTTGCTGACATTGGATCAGGCAAAGGCTTTTGATCGTGTCAACCATGAGTACCTGTGGTTGCTCCTTAGTAAGTACGGTCTGCCGGGTGGTTTTGTCGATTGGTTAAAAGTCTTGTATAAGGGGGCAGAAAGCTTTCCTCTTGTTAATGGTTGGGTTGGGCAGTCCTTTGAGGTTGGCTCCGGGGTGCGCCAGGGTTGTCCCCTGAGTCCCCTGCTCTATGTGTTTGCAATCGACCCTTTCATCAGGAGGCTAGAGAGCGGCATGTTGTGTGGGGTACCGGTGGGTCTCCCGGGTGAGCCGCCTTTGAGGGTTGTTGCCTATGCGGACGATGTGTCGGTGATTGTCACCGGGGCGGATGAAGCAGAGGAGGTGGTCTCTCTGACATCACGGTATTCTGAAGCATCAGGCTCCAAGATCAATCAGGAAAAGAGTGAAGTCTTCTGGATGGGAAAGGAAGGTGAGGGTTTTGATCTCCCGGACACCTTTCCAGTGCCCCAGGAAAGAATTAAGATTCTAGGCATTGAATTTGGACCCGGCGATTATGGCCTCAAAAACTGGGAAGGCAGACTGGAAATTGCCAATACTAAGGTGGTCAGCTGGAAGAAATGGAAGTTATCTATGAGGGAAAGGGTTGATCTGATTAAGACTTATCTGATTCCGATCTTTTTGTATGTCAGCTTTGTCTGCATCTTGCCAGTGTCTCTCTATGCTAGGGTCAGTAGTGTGTTCTTCCAGATGTTGTGGGGGAACAGACTGAACCCCATCAAGAGGAATGTCACCTATCTATCCAGGAGGGAGGGTGGCTTAGGTATGGTCAACCCAGTTCTTTTCTTTTCACTGCTTTTTCTCAAGTTTAATATTGGTAATATGCTTGCAGTGGAACCTCCTGGATGGGCAGGCATTTTTAGATCTTGGTTTAGGCCTTTTCTGCGACTTTGGGAAGAAGGTGGCCAAGTGAAGAATCTCAGGGGTCATCGTGGTCAGCTACCAGCCTATGTCGCTCCGTGCCTGAAGTTATTACGGCAGTGGCGATTGTCGGCTGAAGATCTCAGATCGGTTCCGAGGAAAGTCCTTATGAGTCGAGTCTTGAGCGAAGTCTTTCATGACCCACTGGCCTTAAGGGATTGCCCAGGCCCAGTTTTGAGGGCAGGGTTAAGACTTATTAATTTGGACAGAGTACCTCCTAAATTCAGGGATCTGGCCTGGATGTGCTTCCATGGGAGGCTCTATGTTAGGGGCAATTTGAAATTCCGCAGTGGGGTGGATCGTAGCTGTCCTCGGGAGGAGTGTGCAGGTGAGGAGGAGACTATGGACCATTTTCTGCTTCATTGCCCTTTTAACATAGAGGTGTACAAACAGGTGGGACGGGCCCTCGGTGTCCCTTTCCTCTCCAGGCTGGGTTATGCTGAGTGGGTGTATGGAGCATTCAATACTGGTGGGGTATTTTGTTTAGATACACTTTTTCTAGTTAGCCTAGTAGTCCGTTATTTCACTTGGAACGCACGGTGTCAGGTCTGCATTCGGCGTAAAATCCTTCCTGTTCAGGTGGTGGTGTATGACATTTTGCATGAGGTGGAGAAGATTCGGGTGCTCGAGAGAGACAAGCGGAGTCAGGAGGCTTGGTTGAAGGCGTGGAGGGGTTTCAAGCCTCCCTGACTGCCAGGAGTCTCTTTCCCGGGTGTGGCTGTCTGTCTCTTATCACCCTAGATTATTATTTTTTTGGATTAATTTTTGATAAATGGCTGCGTACATAGGTGATGGGTTGTGCCTCTTAGGCCTTCTCTGCTGCTTTATGTAAATAGTTTTGGTAACGGATTCTGTATATATTGTATATATTCTGAACATGGATGTGTATTCCTTGGATTTCTGTTGAAGTTTTGTACTATGGTTTTGTTTTTTACTTTTGTATAAAATTGGTTGCTTGATTCTTTTAATAAAAGATCAATAGTATCCCATCATTGGTATTAGTGGGAGGAATAGTTCCCCATCATTGGTATTAGTAGGAAGAATAGTACCCCACTGTTGGTGTCAGTGAGAGGAAAAGTGCCCCATCATTTATATCAGGGGGTGGAATAGTGCCCCATCCTTGGTGTCAGTGGAAGGAATGGAGCCTCATCATTGGTGTCAGTAGAAAGCATGGAAGGAATAGTGCCCCATCGTTGGTATTGTTAGTGGGAGGAATAGTGCCTCATCATTTATAACAGTGGGTGTAATTTTGCCTAATCATTGGTGTCAGTGGAAGGAATGGTACGTTATCATTAGTGTCAGTGGAAGGAATGGTACGTTATCATTGGTGTCAGTGGAAGGAATGGTACCTTATCATTGGTGTCAGTGGAAGGAATGGTACCTTATCATTGGTGTCAGTAGAAGGAATGGTACCTTATCATTGGTGTCAGTGGGAGGAATGGTACCTTATCATTGGTGTCAGTGGAAGGAATGGTACCTTATCATTGGTGTCAGTGGAAGGAATGGTACCTTATCACTGGTGTCAGTAGAAGGAATGGTACCTTATCATTGGTGTCAGTAGAAGGAATGGTACCTTATCATTGGTGTCAGTAGAAGGAATGGTACCTTATCATTGGTGTCAGTAGAAGGAATTGTACCTTATCATTGGTCTCAGTAGAAGGAATGGTACCTTATCATTGGTGTCAGTAGAAGGAATTGTACCTTATCATTGGTCTCAGTAGAAGGAATGGTACCTTATCATTGGTGTCAGTGGGAGGAATGGTACCTTATCATTGGTGTCAGTGGAAGGAATGGTACCTTATCATTGGTGTCAGTGGAAGGAATGGTACCTTATCACTGGTGTCAGTGGAAGGAATGGTACCTTATCATTGGTGTCAGTAGAAGGAATGGTACCTTATCATTGGTGTCAGTAGAAGGAATGGTACCTTATCATTGGTGTCAGTGGAAGGAATGGTACCTTATCATTGGTGTCAGTAGGAGGCATAGTGCCTTGTATCAGTGGGAGGAATTGTGCCCCAAGGGCCAGATAATGGCAAGCAAAGAGCCTTCACTAGGGTTATATGCTGATCAATGGAGTATAGAGTGTTTGTATAGTTAAAGCTTTTCTTTTTAGTTTTGAATAGAGAAGGAAGGGGGTTAGAACCTTTGTCTATTTTTGGCTGTATATGTTTCATTGGATAGATTTCCATTGACTTCCTGCCTTGGAAATGAATGGTGGCAGGTAGTGGTGTGATTTTTTATTTATTTTTCAACTTTACTGAAGTGTCAGAAAATGACACTTTATTCAATTCTATGAAGTGCAGCCCATTCAGCCGCACTCCAGTTGCAGTGACATGCGGTACAGTGAATTGCATTGCTTAAAAATGTAGCCATGCTCCTTTTTTTTTGCAATGCACCTTCATGGTGTGATAGGGCATATACAAAACGATTGTATGCATTCCTCATACCCGATCGATCGATGTAGAAGCTGCAAATCACTGTAGTACTCACTGCTACTACAGTGATAGCAGCAATCTCCTAGGTCCAGTGCCCTTGCACTGAGCCTATGCTGACCTACGCAGATAAACAGACATGGTGTGACCAAGCCCTAAACCAGGGGGAATTATTTAACAAGTTACGCGTTTCATACTTGTTTCTTGTTATCTGTTAATACCAAAAGATCGGAAGAAGCTATAAAAAAAAGCCAGATAACAAATATCTGCGGCTCGGTGACAGATAGTGTGACTTTAAACAGATTCTCAGCCTGAATTGGAATAAATGTCAGTAAATGGCTGATGATTATGAGCCGCTCTCAATCCAATATACTGCAAGCTCTAAAGCACAGAGAGCTCGCCGTTCGCCTTCATACAGCGTGTCGGCGGGATACTGCGGACTAGATGTGATGTGTGGCCGCGTACAAAGTCTAATGGAAACTACTTACACTAAATCAACTACTGTGCAGGGTGACAGCTTAGCTTCACACTAAAAAGCTATCAAGTTTTATAAGAGTAACAACAATGTTATGGCAAGACGTGCAAACCTTGGAAATGACTTCAGAAGCACCAGCAGAATTACAGAAAATCATATGCTGCAAAGATAGACAGGTAAGCAAGGTAAGTTGCCTTTTTTTTAACAATTAAACTAGAACTTTCTGGGATGAAAGTGATATTCTGAAGCACTTAATTATAAATGCATCAACACTTATGCCCCGTACACACGATCAGATTTTCCGACAACAAATGTTGGATGTGAGGTTGTTGGCTGAAAGTCCGACCGTGTGTATGCTCCATTGAACATTTGTTGTCAGACTTTCCACCAACAAATGTTGGCTAGCAGGTTCTCAAATTTTCCGCCAACAAAACTTTGTTGTCGGAATTTCCGATCGTGTGTACACAAGTCCGACGCACAAAAGTTCACGCATGCTCGGAATCAAGCAGAAGGAGCCGCACTGGCTACTGAACTTCATTTTTCTCGTCTCGTTGTACGGCTTGTACGTCACCGCGTTCCCACGTTCGTAATTGTTGACCAACATTTGTGTGACCGTGTGTATGCAAGACAAGTTGGAGCCAACAACCTTCGAACAAAAATCCAAGGTTTTGCTGTCGGAAAGTCCGATCGTGTGTACGCGGCATTACAGTTTTCTCTTTGTCCCCTTGCAAAGTCCCACAAATACCTCATGATTCTATCAGTGAAATTGAACTAATGCAGCTTCCTGTGATGAGGTGGCAACGATGCTGCACTGCTCCTGAATTCAGTGCAGAGTTGCCACTCAACTGTAGGCGGTGACTGTTTGTACTGCAGTGGGAGGAGAAGAATGTTGCAGGAGGTGGGGCTAATAGCATTGCCACTGCAATGGGAGAGAGTGGTGTCTGACCAGCTTTGTTAACCCCTTCCTGCCGGCGTAACACACACTATATTGTCAAAAGTATTGGGGACGCCTGCCTTTACACGCACAAGAACTTCAATGGCATCCCAGTCTTATAGGGCGTACACACGGTCGGACTTTGTTCGGACATTCCGACAACAAAATCCTAGGATTTTTCCCCACGGATGTTGGCTCAAACTTGTTTTGTCTACACACGGTCGCACAAAGTTGTCGGAAAATCCGATCGTTCTAAAAGCGGTGACGTAAAACACGTACGTCGGGACTATAAACGGGGCAGTGGCCAATAGCTTTCATCTCTTTATTTATTCTGAGCATGCGTGGCACTTTTTCCGTGGGATTTGTGTACACACGATCGGAATTTCCGACAACGGATTTTGTTGCCGGAAAATTTTATCTCCTGCTCTCCAACTTTGTGTGTCGGAAAATCCTATGGAAAATGTCCGATGGAGCCCACACACGGTCCGAATTTCCGACAACACGCTCCGATCGGACATTTTCCATCGGAAAATCCGACCGTGTGTACGGGGCATTAGTCTGTAGGGTTCGATTGAGTTGGCCCACCTTTTATCCCAAAGGTGTTCTATTGGGTTGAGGTCAGGACTCTGTGCAGGCCAGTCACGTTCCTCCACCCCAAACTCGCTCATCCATGACTTTATGGACCTTGCTTTGTGCACTGGGTCAAATCATTTGGTGGAGGGGGGATTATGGTGTGGGGCTGTTTTGCAGAGGTTGGGCTTCACCCCTTAGTTCCAGTGAAGGGAACTCTTAAGGCGTCAGCATACCAAGACATTTTAGACAATTTCATGCTCCCAACTTTGTGGGAACAGTTTGGGGACAGGCCAGTCAAGTTCCTCCACCCCAAACTCACTAATCCATGTTGTTATGGACCTTCCTATGTGCACTGGTCCAAATCATTTGGTGGAGGGTGAATTATGGTGTGGGGTTGTTTTTCCGTAGTTGGGCTTGGCCCCTTAGTTCCAGTGAAGGGAACTCTTAAGGCGTCAGCATACCAAGACATTTTGGACAATTTCATACTCCCAACTTTGTGGGAACAGTTTGGGGATGGCCCCTTCCTGTTCCAACATGACTGCACACCAGTGCACAAAGCAAGGTCCATAAAGACATGGATGAGCGAGTTTGGGGTGGAGGAACTTGACTGACCTGCCTGACCTAGATAGAATATAATTTTTTCAGTAACTACTAGAATTAGTGTAGATATTTTGATGAACCTGATTTGGCTGTGAAATAAGCATTTTTGCATTTGCCAAAATTTCACTAAACTTGGTCTTTTAAGTTCACCATGTGGTGAAATTAGCATAGAGGAAAAGTTCCCTCTTAAAACTGAGAGTATGCAGCACTCCTAGCTATGAGGCCCAGTTGCTTTGATCAACAAATCTTGCCCTTTGATTGCAGTAACATCCCTAAACTCTTTGTTTACAACAAAGGGTTAAGGTTATTGCTAGGGTTAGGGATACACTATGTGAATTGACAAGAAAATTCGGACAGCCGCACACCAGGAAAATATTCTCCAAAAAGGTTACTTTATTGTAAAATCAGGATCATACCATGTACAGGACACCGTAGACAAAATGTACAGGCAATCAGCTAACGCGTTTCGCACTTAGCTGTTAGGGATACACTATATTGTGAAAATTATTGGGACCTGCCTGACATCAACCCAGTAGAACACCTTCGGGATGAATTAGAGTGGAGACTGTGAGCCAGGCCTTCTTGTCCAACATCAGTGCCTGATCTCACAATGGCGCTTCTGGAAGAACGGTCAAACATTCCCATAGACACACTCCTAAACCTTGTGGACGGCCTTCCCAGAAGAGTAGAAGATGTTATAGCTGCAAAGGGTGGGCCAACTCAACATTGAACCCTACGGACTAAGACTGGGATGTCATAAAGTAAAGGCAGGCGTTACTTTTGACAATAGGTGTATATGCGGTCCCACTGCACTGGGCTTTTTTTTCCATGGGGCCGCATATATGCGTATCTCCTTTTGTACTGGGAGTGCACTACACAGCACGCTCCCAGCACAGAGACCAGGATTTTTTTGAGAGCATGCCTTACTGCATATACAGACTGATTTTACTGTTGTGGGTTTAGTAACATAATGGCACCGCCATACCTCCCAACTATTTGAGATGGGAATGAGGGACATCTATCCTTTTTAAAGGAGAAATATATATATATATATATATATATATATATATATATATATATATATATATATATATATTTTTTTTTTTTTTTTTTATTTTTTTTTTTTTTTTTTTTTTTTTATTTACCACTACTATTCCTTTATATTGTCTTTTAAAATGTACAAATGCAGCAATTTAGAAATTGGATGAAAGGTTTAGCACTGGGAAACACTTTTTGAAAGCGAAAAAGTGCATTTTATATACATCTATATAGATCAGACCAAAATAAGGGACAAATGAGGAGGAAAGAGGGACATTGCTCCAAATTGGGGACAGTCGTTGGAAATCAGGGCCTGTTGGGAGCTATGGGCACCACTGTGTCTGCTAAAAAAGCAGCGTGTTTCTGTGCTTGTTGGTAAAATTTTGCACGCATTCCCAGCACAAACACAAAAGTATGAGCCTTGCCTAAGCTGTGTTGCTTAACTGCAGTAGAGAAGAAAGTGAGGTCATTGACTTGGCTGCGCTGTCTGGCAGGCCTGCTTAGACATTAGGAACGGCTGAACAGAATTACAAATCTCTTTGGCAGGTGAAGCATTTCACGAATACGTATCTCATCTGCCTGTTTAGCTGTTTTCCGGTAGTTCACTTTAAAGACAGACTTCTTGCAACACTTACTGGCTTGACATGAGAAGTGCTGAGACCTGTCACCGAGTTGGCATGCGATACTATAATCTTCTGACGGGAGTGTATAACATTCGTTGGCATGACGTGATGCTTGCTTTTAACCAAGCATAAAATCCCATTAATGCGACAGTGTGCACCATAACACAGTGAAAGGGTAGTTTGTGATCTTTTTATTGTTTACACTACACAAAGCCTGAACAGATTAGCTGGCAGAGTAGAATGCAGAGCAATGCAGGAAACATTTATTTAGCACAGTCACCCCAGTTTTCAACTTTTTACTCTGTAAAATAACAACGACTCCTCCCAATGACCATACACAGGCAGATCTTTGTAAGACGCAACAAAAAAATCAAGGTCTGATAACGACAGAATGGCAAAATAATGACCTGTGTGATTCAGGGAGAGCTCCGGTCAACACAAAAGTAATTATACATAATGACAATTTATACTTGCTATTTCTCCACTTAAGGACCGAGCTTCTTTTTGAGATTTGTTGTTTACAAGTACATTTTTTTTTGCTAGAAAATTACTTAGAACCCCCAAACATTATATATATATATATATATATATATATATATATATATATATATATATGTATATATATATATATATATATATATAATTTTTTTTTCTAACACCCTAGAGGATAAAATGGCGGTTGTTGCAATACTTTATATCACACTGTATTTGTGCACAATTTTTTGGGGAAAAAAATACACTTTTTTTGAATGAAAAAATAAGACAACAGTAAAGTTAGCCCAGTTTTTTTCTATACTGTGAAATATAATGTTACGCCGAGTAAATTGATACCTAACATGTCACGCTTCCAAATTTCGCCCGCTCGTGGAAAGGCGACAAACTTTGCCACTTAAAAATCTCCATTGGCGACGTTTAAACATTTCTATAGGTTGCATGTTTTGAGTTACGGAGGAGGTCTAGGGCTAGAATTATTGCTCTCGCTCTAACGATCGCGGCGATACCTCACGTGTGTGATTTGAACACTGTTTTCATCATTGTTTTCATATGCGGGCGCGACTTACATATGCGTTCGCTTCTGCGCACAAGCTCGGCTGGACGGGGCGCTTAAAAAAAAATGTTTTCTTATTTTTCTTATTTATTTTACTTTTTATTTTTCATTTTTACACTGTCCTTCAAAAAAAAAAAAAATGTGGGTCACTTTTATTCTTATTACAAGGAATGTAAAAATCCCTTGTAATAGAGAAAAAGCATGACAGGACCTCTTAAATGTGAGATCTGGGATCAAGAAGACCTCAGATCTCATATTTACACTAAAATGCAATAAAAATCTAAAAAAATAAATGTCATTTTTTTTTTTTTTTAACTAAAAATAAAAAAAAATTCCCCTTTAAGAGCATTGGGCGGAAGTGACGTCTGACGTCGCTTCCGCCCTCCAATTTTATGGAGTCGAGTGGGGGCCATCTTTCCCTCACTCAGCATCCAGGCTGTGAGGGGAGCAGACGCGATCATCTTCGATGCTACCGACGGCTCCGGTAAACAGCAGAGACGACTGGAGCGCGGCAGGAGGGGGTTGCCCTCTCCCGCCCCCTGATAAAAGTGATCTTGCGGCGAATCCGTCACTGAGACCACTTTTATCTGAAAGAGGACCACCAGCCGTTCTTAAAAACACCAGGGTTACACCAACTGCCATAACAATGGTATTTAGCGTCAAAGTACCGACGTATAACAAAGACGACTGAAAGCTCTATCTCTCTAAAAAAAAAAAAAAAAAAAAGATAACAATGTAATTTGGGTACAGTTTTGCATGTCTGAGTAATTCAAAGTGTAACAGTGCTGAAATCTGAAGATTGGCCTGGGCAGGAAGGGGGTGAAAGTGTCCGATATTGAAGTGGTTAAAAAAGAATTTCATCGTTATTCACTTAGTGCAAGCGCAAGCATGTTTGCCAGTGCAAGTGCAAATAAAAAAAAACAAAAAAACATAAAAGCAAATCCAAATAGGTTATATCCTGAGCTGTTTCAATGTAAATAGTTGATTTTAAAGAAAAAAAAAATGTTGCATTAGCTAGTAGATAGCGATAAAAATCGCAGACATTTCCTATCACACTTAGCTCCATCTAGTGGCCCAATGCAGTATTTTCTGTTTAAATGCAATCTATTTTCATTAGTTTTTTTTTATTTTTGTTTGTTTGTTTTTTGCTCTACTGTCACAGAACTAATGTACATGCACTTTCACTGGACAAAAAAAGATTTAGCAATTAAAAAAAAAAAAATGATCCCCTAGTGTTTGTGCTCATCACTGGTTGGAATCTAACTCTGCATAAAAAGCAGTCTTCATTGTAACAGGTTTAGTTATAAAAGCCTATCCATTTATATGAGAGGCAGCATGACCCCAGTCCCCCTGTTCACCCAGGTCCACATTTATTGGAGAGGTTGTACAGTACAAAGCGGCCATCATTAGGCTGCATTACTGCCCACACACAGTCTAAAAGTCCTGCTTAACCCAACTGCAAAGGATCATGGGAAATTAAAACGAAATTCAGCGATTTCCCATCTACCTGATGGAGTTAACTGTTGTTTTAATAGGAGGCTTCAGATGGAAATGAAAAATGAAACGGCGTTGGAGTCCCTATAAACTGAGTTTCAGTCATTTTATTATTAATATGTGATTTGGCCCTGGAACAATCCAGCTCTATTCTACTCTATTTGTAATAGAATTGGAATGAATGCGAGCAATAAAGCACCGGCGGTGCGTTTAATGAGATGCCGGTTCCAGTAAGCCAAATCCCATATCTCTAAATAAGCTCTTTATTCTTCGTCAAGCCGATCAATAATTGATAGTTACTTTTTTTTTTTTAGGTGGAAATTGTACTTCATCACTGCTGTTTATCTTGCCGGATGAATGGTAATATTTATTGCGTTTTGTTTAAATGGCGTATTCTTAGACCGGCGTACAGATGTACTTCCTGTTCTCCACCGAGTGTCAGTGAGAAAATTTCTATGCAAGACGTCATGGAATCCAAAGAGGGAAGAACGAGTCCCCAACATGGTTATATTAGTATAATACAAATGTGATCTTTGCTTACTGTTTCCTCTCCTCTGTATTTGTCTCCGTTTATCTGGTCCTATATCACATAGCTCCCAACTGTCCCTGATTTCGAGGGACTGTCCCTAATTTGGAGCAATGTCCCTCGTTCCTCCTCATTTGTCCCTCATTTTGGTCTGATCTATATAGATGTATATAAAATGCACTTTTTATCTATCAAAAAGTGTTTTCCAGCACTAAACCTTTCATCTGATTTCTAAATTGCTGCATTTGTAAATTCCAAAAGCCAATATAAAGGAATAGTAGTGGTAAAAAAAAGCACTTGTGGGTTTAACCAATATTGTTTTTTGTACAATTCCCCTTTAAGGGGGCGTGGCAAGGGGTGTGTCATATGCCTGTATACTTTTGCTGTCCCTCATTCCCATCTCAAAAAGTTGGGAGGTATGATACCGGGCTTGCATTTCTTTTCGTGTGGTCACTCTCTCTCCCTTACCCCTCTCTCACGTCTTCTAGTTTTCCAACTCCCTGTCTGTGTCCTCCATTTTTTCTTTTTCTCTCTCTCTTCTATAGGGTCACTCTCTCCCTTACCCCTTTCTTTGTGTCTCCTAGTTGGCACCCTCTATTTACCGTTTCCTGCAACTACTCTCTCTTCTCTGCCTTCTAACTCGCTGCCAGAGTCTTCTAGGTTCTCTTTCTCTCTCTATGCGGTCACTCTCACCCTCACCGCTCTCTTGTGTCTTTGAGTTTGTACCCTCTCTATACCGTCACCTTTCTTTCTCTAGCTTCTCAGTTTTTTTCTCTCTCTCCTCTGCATTCTAATTAGCTACCTGAGTCCTCTAGCCTCCCTCTCTTCTTTGTGGTCACTCTCTCCCTTACTCCTCTCCTGCATCTTATGTCTCCTAGTTTGCACCCTCTCTATACTGTTTTCTGCTTTCTCTATCCTCTCTGTGTTCAGCTTCTTGCCTCTCTCCTTTGCCTTCTAATGCCTTGTCTGAGTGTAGGCAAGTGCAGTCTGTACTCCCCACTTTAATTTGGTGGTCAACCAAAGTGACAATTCAGAAGGGGAAGGAAGTCATGAGGAACTTGATTCCTCTATGATGAATTCCTGCGGTCACCAGGGGAACAGCTGTCCGATTGGATGCTGGTGTGTCTCGTGACCTCTGAAGCCATCTTGGGTGAGGGCAGAGCCTATTTAAGGTCCTGGCTCTCTGAGTTGGTGTGCATTGTGCGAGTGGTTAGTGTAGGGATAGGTTCTCCTTCAGTCAGGGACAGTGCACAGCGGCAGGGAGAGGTTCCAGAGCAGTAGGGAAAGTGCAGGGATTACGCTATCTCCTCTCAGGAGGCCTTTCTTTTGGGTGTGGACCGGCCAAGCTGCATTCCCACTCCTTGCTATGTGGTCAATCTCTCCCTTATCCCTCTCCCATGTCTTGTGTCTCTTAGTTTGCACCCACCTATACTGTCTTCACCGTTTCTCAGCTTTTTTCCTCTTTCCTGTGTCTTCTAATTCTCTGTCCTCAATTTTCTCATATCTCCTCTCTCTCTTCTATGCGGTCACTCTCTCCCAAACTCCTCTCTTGTGTCTCCTAGTTTGCACCCTCCCTTTACTCCTTTCTTCCTACTCTTGATCTGGGTCCTCTAGTTTCTCTCCTTCTATGTGGTCACTCTCTTCTTTACCCTTCTCCCGCATCTCCTGTCTATCCTTCCACTTTCTATCCTCATTAGCTTCTCTCTCTCCTCTGCCCTCTAACGCCATGTCTAAATTCCTCACTTTTCTCTTACCCTTCCTCTCTCTCTCTTCTATTCGGTCACTTTCTCCCTTACCCATTTCTTGTGTCTTCTGGTTTGCACCCTCGCTATATTGTTTCCTGCTACCTAACATATACAATATGTAAATCTCTAAGCCAAAATGATTTTACCTTTAAGAAATTAGTGCCACAGTGTCTGCTGATGTCACCAGCCAGTAGAGGGCATCAGTGGCATGATCTTCCAATTACAGCATAGCCAGAGTACAGCCATAAACAATAAAGCTGTCACAGGGTCCCAGAGTATCCTACAGAGTGTCCCAGATTCGGGCAGGTTCTCGTACTTCACTCCATTTACAGTGAGATGTTTGACATCTTGACACATGAAGCAATCTCTTTAATTTGATGAGCCATCTTTATTTAACAAATAAATAATTTAGATGCTCTGTCCTTGCTGATTTATCGTTTAGCAGAAATTATTGAGATGGGTTCCGGAATGTCTGAATATCAAATTATGTTAAAGTTTGAGGAGAAACATAAGCCAACAGTGATTGAACAGGCAAGGCAGCCATTTAAGAGTATCCGCCAAGTTCACAAGAAGACCGCAAAGAAAAGCTGCCATCATTTCTGACTGCTGACATCCTACCGGAAAGATGTGCCTCCCACTTGTGTCTGTTGCAGTTATATATTGTATTAGAGTATGTTATAGCAAGATCTTTTAGCCTAATGGATGTATGTACCAGTAGATTAATGGCTTGAGTGTGCCCGATAATACTTGGCTTCCGGGTAATAAATTGGGGATTTACAGTAAAAATAGAGAAATAAAGTTTCTGAATAAACAAATCCTAAACCCCAAAAATCCTTCAGACTCTGCCATATGGTCTAATCTCAGTATCCATTAAGAAGCTGGGAGCTATTGGTGATCCTGAAGAGACTTTATGGTGATTGGGCACCAAAGTGACCAAAACAGAAATACGTGACAGACACAGGGGACTTTGCCCATATTTTTTGGCAATGTCCTTTGATTCAAACTGTTTGGGATGAACTCACACAATTTATTTTTAAGTTGACAACTACTCCAGTTCCCATGAGCATTGATATTTGTATACTGGATTTGGTTCAACCGCTGGCTCTTACGAGAGTCTTGAGAGTCCAGTTGGGACTTCTCTTCTTTTAAGCCAGGAAAGCCATCATTCTGAAATGAAAATCTCACGTAGCCCCTACACTTGACTACTGGAAGCAGTTGGTTAACTTGGCCATGCCCCTCTTTACATTTTTTGCCACAAGACATTTTCCAAAGTATGGGATAAATGGCTTAACTTCCCTTCCACAAATGTTGCCTTGCAAAACACCTCCCAGACTCGACCATGAAAGGTTTGAGCAGTAGGTGCAAGTTATTTCAGCTCCTCGTGTAGGCTATTGTATAGTGAGAGTATTACAGGTGATACATGGGAACAGATTCCCAAACACAGGTGTGAGGCTGTGTGCACTGTATGGTGAATACCGTGTGATGGCTTGTATAAGTGCTAAAACGTATCAAGCAAAAAACAGTAAAATATATATATATATATATATATATATGTTAATAAAATGAAAATAATATAAGTGCATGAAACAATTATCTTGCATGAAACCATTTTTTGATGAATGAAGAAGTCCAAAAAATGTACAGTAAACATGAAATAATTAATGTCTATATATCGAAAATAAAAATAAATTCCCAAAAGTGACTGGTGCAAGCTCAAACAATGGTGGTGACAGTCTATCATGAATTCCATAAAGAAACTGGAAGTGCTGGAAGTGACGTAGTGCGTACCAAGTCCCGCCTTACACGTTTCATCATAAGACGTCATCTGAGGCGCCTTGGAGCTCCCCATCTTTTAAAAAAGGCTTTAATGCCTATATACTTTTTTAATAAAATACTTTATTTTTTTGCGGTGGTACGCTATGAGGGTCTGTTCTTTTTATTCATTTTCATGTGGATGCCCGAATGCCCACAGCTCGTAGTTCAGGGAGGACGACACCACTAGTGGAATACTAGGAGCCTGTCCATAACCCACTATATGCTACTCACCCCAGCAGGGACCAAGCTTCCAGGTGGAGATCCAATCGTTTATATCAGGCAGTGGAGGAGGAAATATCCCGGGACTGGGCCACCAGGAATAGGAGTTTTTTTTCAATATAAGCCTTTCATCACTGTAGGGGTAAGGTGCTCTGGTGAGTGCAAATACGAGAGGGGAGCATGGAAAAGTCAACATATTTCTGGCAGTGGAATTCATGATAGACTGTCACCACCATTTTTGGAGCTTGCACCAGTCACTTTTGGGAATTTATTTTTATTTTTGATATAAGGACATTAATTATTTCATGTTTACTGTACATTTTTTGGACTTCTTCACTCATCAAAAAATGTTTCATGCAAAATAATTGTTTCATGCACTTATATTATTTTCATTTTATTACCATATATATTTATATATATATATTTTTTACTGTTTTTTGCTTGATACATTTTAGCACTTATACAAGCCATCACACGGCATTCACCATATAGTGCACACAGCCTCACACCTGTGTTTGGGAATCTGTTCCCCTGTATCACCTGTAATACTTCCACTACCCCCAATTTACTATTTATGATAGGTTGGCTTCATAGAACAGTGCCACTTTCCCTGATATATTTATTGGATTTCACTTTGTGAAGTTTGTTATAGGGAGGCAGCAGTTCACATCACTCCTGATGCGGCGTACGCACAAACGGAATTTCAGTCAGAAAAATCTTGGGTGTTTTTTCCGACGGAATTCCGCTCAAGCTTGGCTTGCATACACACGGTCACACAAAAGTTCGCTGAACTTTCGACCGTCAAGAACGCGGTGACGTACAACACTACGACGACCTGGGAAAATGAGGTTCAATGCTTCCGAGCATGCGTTGAATTGTTTCCGGGCATACGTAGGAATTTTGCACGTCGGAATTGGTACAGACGATCGGAATTTCCGTTCGGAACTTTTTCCGACCGAAAAATTGAGAACATGCTTTCAATCTTTTGCTGGCTGGAATTCCGACCAAAAGCTCTCATCGGTCTTTTACTGGCCGAATTTACGATCGTGTGTACGGGGCATAAGCGCAGAATCCTTGTTTAATTCCTATTGTATAGTGAGAGTTCGTTGTCTTAACATATGCCAATGAATTCCTTTTTTCAGCTACTTTTGCATTGTCCCCCCTATTTTAGACTGAGTGCATACGGCAGCGTGGATTTGTTCTGTTGTTTTTGTAATGTTCTTTTGCAATTAAGTGAGTCAAGGTATGCCCAAGTGGCTCTGTTTTGTATTTTTCTGCATTTTAAAATTAAATAAAAAAAGAATTTGGGAACAAAAGTGACCAAAAACAGTAAATTATAAATGAAGGCAAACTTTTTGGGGGATTTTAATGGAGTGGTGAGGGTTGAGAACCCAGTCAGGTCTTTTATTGCAAGAGGTAGTGGTAGAGGTGTGCTGGACACGGAGTTTCACAGGTTTTCAAAATGTGGACAAATTCATTAGTTGATCTCAACAGGTTTGTATTGGGCAGTTTATTATAAAGGCAGGGATCCCCCAGGAGAGGACATTCACCCAAGTTGAGAAGTCCAAGTGTAATAGGTGGTCAAACAGAGCACCAAATGACCCCCCACTGGAAGATTTCTTCTCTATTCCTGTTTTGGTGGCAACACAAGATTTTCAATCTACCTTCAGTTTCATTCCTGGACATATTGGTGATCAGCAAAATTATAGAGAGTGAGTCTACCTAATGAGGACACAGACAGCAATAAAGAACCTAAGTGTACAGTAACAGGTCAAAGGGACCGCCAAATGAAAAATCCTTAGGAGTCCAAAGTCGTTATTGTTCAACTAGTTAAAAAAAGCAGAGCAAAAGACTTCCAAAACACTGCAAAATATTGTATATTTAAAATGAAGCTCCACTTTAAGCCATGAATTGCAACCACATGTAACATACTGTATGTTTTTACATTCGCCATATCTTTTTGTAGAAAAAACTGCCACTGGAGATCAATGTTATTGGTTCCATTGCACACCTCCTAACTAATTACTCCAGTTTCCATGGGGAGGGGAGGAGCCCGGAAGGGAGCTGGTTAAGATTCTATATAGCACTTTTGAATGTCATATCCTCCTTTTCAAACAGCCATTAAAAACTCCCAAAACAGATATGCGAACTAATAAAAGCGATCGGTTTAATGAACTCAGACAAAAACATTAAAATGTAAATTCGGTGGAAGCTTGGGTAATCTGGGTGACGTTTTTAATATCCCACCATTTCAATGCGCCGTGCTTTTATTTGAAGATGAAAGCTTTCACCTTTTCGCTGGAGAGGAGGAAACCGGCACTCACGTCTGCTAGGCAAAACAGCCCTAGAAACTTTGTTTTATTGATTTTGCTATAACTTTGATGTTAAAATTGGATTGCTCTTGATTTTCGCAGAGCCATAGAAACGACTGCCTTAGGCTCATTAAGCAAATACCCCAAAAATCATTCTGAAACAAAACAAAATGATGGCACTTAATATTACTCTAGTTGCAAGGTAAAATCCACCTTGGGGACGGCACGCAGTTGCAGTTTGGATACCTGTGCTTGACTAGAAATCAAATATTACGTATTTAGTAGGAGCTCTGAGGCGACGCCAAGGCAATAATCTTCGAGAAATATCCTGCACAAGAGAACCATTTAAACCTCAAAGTACTTTCTCTTTTTATGGCCGAAAAACAATTATATCTGTAGTTAGAGCACAAAATGGCAAAGAAATTAAATGTATCTGCTATAGATGCAAACTTTATTAGATCAAATGGTTATAACCTCAGTGTGTTATTGAGCAAGCTGATCAAACATCAGCGGGTCAGTGAGAGGTCTTTCACCCAGGGCTGCCGAGCTGAGGCTGTGATTTTATTCTTCAGAATTCCTATCAGGAACCTTAAAGGATCAAGGGGTAAGGGTTTCAATATAGCAAATATCAAAGAAAGAATATTTAGTAAAATATAGTTTTATAAAATAGATAGATAGATAGATAGATAGATAGATAGATAGATAGATAGATAGATAGATAGATAGATAGATAGATAGATAGATAGATAGATAGATAGAGAAGCCAGCAGCTGCCTAAGCACAAGTTGAAGAGAAACAATGTGGAGGATTGTGGGGCCAGGTCCCAGGGCACCAACAGAGGGTGTCAAGCTTTAGTAACGTCCATGCAAAAAAACCACCATAGTTTCTTTCCCAAATTGCTGTAACTTCCAATGCATCAACTTGTCAAATATATAACTTCTCATATATGACCCTTGCACTCTGTGAAATACCGTACTTACCTTTGTCCCCTGCACTTGTGCTTTACAATACTTCCTCTTGGCCCTTGCACTTGCATGTTACTTACTCTTGACCCCTGTGCTGGGTGCATTACTTACTCTTGACCCCTACGCTCTGTGTGTTACATACTTTTTATCCCTGCACTCTGTGCAATACTTAGTATTGATCTCTGCACCCTTGTGCTCTGTGCATTACTTACTGTTGGCCCCTGCCCAGTGTGCGTTACATACTCCTGACCCCTACACTTTGTGCATTACATACTCTTGACCCTTGCACTCTGTGCATTACTTACTGTTGGCCCCTTCACAGTGTGCGTTACATACCCCTGACCCCTACACTTTGTGCATTACATACCGCTGACCCTTGCACTCTGTGCATTACTTACTCCTGACCTGCGATAGATAGATAGACAGACAGACAGACAGACCAGCAGTTTAAGCACACAATTTGCATCTGTACCTGTAAATGCAATGACTTCCCCACATACAGAGCACAAATCATTGTAGTGGGAAACCATGGGAGATTGGCACTGACATTCCAAGGGATCTTGTGGTGGGAAAGGTCTCAAACAATTGTGTGTTCATTTCTACTGGTATAGTAAAGGTAAGCTACCTATTCTCTGATAGGCAAGCAAAGGCACAAACTAATGCCAAGGTGAGTACATTTTAGAGAGGGAGAGAGAATTTGTGCTAGAGCAGTTTTTCCCTGGGGGGGGGGGGGGGATTGTACTGGCAAGAGGTAGGAATTTTTTCTTGGGGAAGGAATATGTCTGCCCCTTCACGCTGTGCGTTACTTAGTTTGGACCCCTGCACTCTGTGTGATACTTACTCTTGATCCCTGCACTCTATACAATATTTACTATTGACCCTTGCACCCTGTGCGATACAGTACTTCTCTTGGCCCCTTGCACTTGCTGTTACTTACTCTTGACCACTGCGATCTGTGTGTGACTTACTCTTGACCCCTGGGCTCTGTGCCCTACCTAATCTTGACCCCTGTGCTCTGTGTGTTACTTACTCTTGACCCCTGTGCTCTGTAAGTTACTTACTTTTTATTCCTGCGCTCTGTGCAATACTTATTCTTGACCTCTGCACTTGTACATTACTAATTTTTAACCCCTGCCCCCCATGGGTCACTTACTGCTAACCCTTGTGCCTTGTACGTTACATACTCCTGATCCCTGCACTGTGTTTCTTACTTCTGACCCTTGCACTCCGTTCCTTCTGCACTCCTGGCCCCTGTACCCTGTGCATTACATACTCCTGACTCTTGCTGTCTGTGCATTACTTACTCCTGACCTGAAATAAATAGATAGATAGATAGATAGATAGATAGATAGATAGATAGATAGATAGATAGATAGATAGATAGATAGATAGATAGATAGATAGATAGATAGATAGATAGATAGATAGATAGATAGTGGAAATGTTCTAAAATTCAATATAGTAATTTTGCTATGATTCATTATGAGATTCATTTATAGACTAGTGCTGGAAGCCTCAAAGTTCAGAACCACTGCTCCCTCAGTGTTAATGTCAAATAGGGTTCTTTCATGAAAAATAATTATAATAATAATGATAATAATAATAATGCTCCTGGTAGTCAGAGACGCTTGGATATAGGATGCCTAGGCATTAGGACACATGAGGAAGCTCAGCATCAGCAAACATTTTATTTGTGGCAAGAATGATCTATATTTGTACTCCAAGTAATGAGCTAATTTGGTAATGCTGACATCTGCCACTTGACCCATACCGCGTGTGAATTCTGACAATAAATGTACTTAAAAAAAAAACTTTGCTCATTTCTACTTGGAATATAAACCCATTATAAACAAATGTTTTTTATTTATTTATTCATTTTTTGGGGGGACCACACGTTGGGAATCAGCATAGGTGATGTGACTCGGTTAGTTCAGAATGATTCTCACATCTCAGCGGTGGCAGAGCGGGCTGATATTGCACAGGAAGAACGGCACAGTTGGGTTCCAGGAGAAAGTAACAGATGGCCTGTAATTGCAGAGGCAGTATGTGATGGAGCACATTCTCAATCCTCTTGTCTCGCTCGGACAAGGCCAGATAATCTGCCAATGCTTTGAGAGAGGACAAAATGAAACAGGATTGATCTGTTCTTCTAGCCAGGAAGCACTTAGCAGCGTTTGCCTTTTTGCGGCCTCAAGCTTATTGCCAGTATAACCAGCCTTGTTTCTCTACAACGCAGGAAAGTGATCGGAAAATGCTGCTGGGGCTTATACCACCACCTGTGCGCTCTGGCTGATGCCTAACTGGGTTCGGGCTAATGCGCCCATCTTTCTGTGAGCTGCACTGTGCATGTGGGTAGGTGGTGGGCAGTAAACACTTGGAGTCCAGGTGAAAAAACAGGAATATATTATAACAGAAGTCCAGCAATACACAACAGGCCCAGTGGGAACACAAACCTGACCGGGAGCACTCACAGGATGTAACAGCAATCTGCCAGTAGATGTCCTGTCCCTGCACTTTCCCTTCTCCTCCCAAACCTTTCTCTGATGCTAAACCCCTTCCCTGACAGACAGGTGACCAGTACCTACGCTAGCCATTCACAAAATGAGCACCAAACCTGGGAGTCAGGGTCCTAAATAGACTCTGCCTGACCCAAGATGGCCACCAAAGTCACATGGGGTGCCAACATCCAATCAGATGTTGCCTTCCTGTGACCGAGGGTAAATATAGAGGAACTAGTTTCCTCTCGACTTCCTCCTCTGCCTGCAATGCTGCTGCAGACTAGCGCCACCTGCAGTGGAGAAAATAGACTGCACCTGCCTACACAATTAACTAACAATTCACCAGAAGGGGCCAGATTCTGCCATTGTACCAGTGTTTGCCTCAAGAATAATTATAATACCTATGGCTGGTTTTCCCTTTAGTAGTCCTGCATAAGAAGACTACCAGTTGTATCCTTTGCTCTAAGGGACATATTAATAATAATCCCTCCACTATACAGCCAGAGAAACGTGTAACCGAGCAGATCTCTGATTGGTTACATGCTTTGAAGGGCAGGGGGAGACACTGGAGCCTTTTAGATGCCCAATGTCTCCTTAAAGAGTACCTACTCTCCTGCCTAATACTATCACATGAGCATTTGTTACTCCTTGTGATAGCAATAAAGTTAAAGAAAATAAAAAAAATAAATACATTTGAAAAAAAATATGTAATAAAATAAAAAAAACATGTAAAATATCGCCGCGATTGTCAGAGTGAGAGTAATAATTCTAGGACCAGAGTTCAGAGTTAACTCTAAACTGATGAGCTGTAAAGGCTTTTAAATCATCGCGTACTGGTAGTTTTTAGTAGTTTTTCGTGATATCACAGACACACGCAATTTTAAAAATGGACATGTTTGGTATCTATTTACTTGTCACAACCTCATCTTTTGTATTCTACCAAAAAAAATGGTTATTATGTTGTGTGGGTTTGCGCTAAAATTCAGTTTATTATATTTTCTTTCCTGAAAATATGCATTCAATACAGTAACAGTATATAACAGTTGCGCAAATATCATGCGAAATGAAACATTGCAACAACTATCTTCTTATTCTACAGGGCCTCTGCTTTCAGGAAAATATATTATGTTCTGTGGGCTTTAAGCAATTTTTTTACATGCGTGCAAAAAAATGAAAAATATTGCTCTGGTGCCAAAGCGGTTAAAAGCCTTTTACATAAAAATTTTGGTAAATTTTAACAGGGTAGGTGGTCAGGTCTTTCCTCCACCCTCCCCAATTACTCCGCTTAGGAATGGCAGGCAGAATGCAACAAAACATCAGTAAAGTCAACTTGTACACACGTACTAAGGCCAATTCAAACAATTGCCGATTAACGTACCATATTGCATGTGATGTACACACGTACTAAGGCCAATTCAAACAATTGCCGATTAACGTACCATATTGCATGTGGTGTACACACGTACTAAGGCCAATTCCAACAATTGCCGATTAACGTACCATATTGCATGTATTGTACACACGTACTAAGGCCAATTCCAACAATTGCCGATTAAAGTACCATAATGTATGTGGTGTACACACGTACTAAGGCCAATTCAAACAATTGCCGATTAACGTACCATTATGTATGTGGTGTACACACGTACTAAGGCCAATTCAAACAATTGCCGATTAACGTACCATATTGTATGTGGTGTACACGCGTACTAAGGCCAATTCCAACAATTGCCGATTAACGTACCATAATGTATGTGGTGTACACGCGTACTAAGGCCAATTCCAACAATTGCCGATTAACTTACCATATTGTATGTGGTGTACACACGTACTAAGGCCAATTCCAACAATTGCCGATTAACGTACCGTATTCTATGTTGTGTACACACGTACTAAGGCCAATTCCAACAATTGCCGATTAACTTACCATATTGTATGTGGTGTACACACGTACTAAGGCCAATTCCAACAATTGCCGATTAATGTACCGTATTCTATGTTGTGTACACACGTACTAAGGCCAAATCCAACAATTGCCGATTAACGTACCATATTGTATGTGGTGTACACACGTACTAAGGCCAATTCAAACAATTGCCGATTAACGTACCATAATGTATGTGGTGTGTGGGGTGAAACTAGTTTCTGGAGGAAACTTACACAACCACAGGGGGAAAGGGCAAATAAACTCCAAGGGGTTAGTGCCCTGACTGATATTTGAAGCAGGGACTTCAGTGCTGCAAGGTAGAGGTGATAGACACCAAGCCAATGTCACCCCCCCACTCCCCCTTCACCCGTCCTTGTAAAAAAAAACATAGATTCATACTAACCCCTGTTATGTGCATCACTAGGTGTGACACCCCTGTTCTTCCGGAAGAATTCCTGGCAAATTAAGAGCAAGCAAAATTTTGCAAGAAGACCCTCCAGACCATTGCAAATGCATCTTCTCACGGGATCTCTCTTGCTCTGCATTCCTCAGGACCTAGCTAGAAGAAGTATGATGTCATCCTCGTGTGTTGTAAATGTTATCAGGGGCTGTTTAACAAAAAAATATTTTTTTTTTCAAAAATGTTTTAAAGTGGTCCTTTTGGGGTGTAGAAGTCATTCTTCTGCCGAGTGCATCTAGTTTTCCTTTCTTCTCCTTGAGCACTCTGGCGTGAACAGCCACGTAATAACGCCTTCGAAACGAAAGCTTTTAAAAGGCCAATTTTCGCCTCTCCATCCTCCAGACGCCGCTCGCGTTCGAGTTTAGGTTTAAAATGATGAGTGATTTTTGAGTGATTGATTAGGGTCAAAATAAGTGTCACTGGTAGAGGAATAATGGGTCAGTCACTTCATTTCAACCTCTTATTCAAATTCTGCTATGGCTGACTGCCTTCGTATTTATGATAAATGTCAAGTGGATGTAGCGGGGCCTACAGAATCTGCCCGTCTCTCATGGGCCATGCTTCCTCTCCCTGAGCAATGTACTCAGCTGAATGCTGCATTATGCTTGTAAAACTCAGCAGCATTTTCACCTCTTTTATTAGCGCCGAAACATTTACAGCGCCCTATTAAATTTGTAGGTTTTGTTTACACAGAGGGATCAGCTGTTGTCAATAGGAATTCTATTAGCATGAAGTATTTTACAAACTGGGTATCCTTCTTTAATACATTTTAATGAAGAATAAAACTAAATTGCAAGCAGATATTTAAAAATATACCATTTAATCATGTCATACCTTCATATACACTATATTACCAAAAGTATTGGGACACTTGCCTTTACACGCACATGAACTTTAATGACATCCCAGTCTTAAGCCTCGTTCGCACGATCGGATTTTCCGCAGACAAAGCCTCAGACTTTTGTCCGAAGAGCGTTGGCCAAAAACTTGTCTTGCATACAAACAGCACACATTTGTCTGCCAACAAACAAGAACGTAGTGACGTACTAGACGTACTACGAGCCGAAAAAGAGGAAGTTCAATTGTCAAGCCTTTGGGCACCTTCTGCTAATTGTTAGTAGAAGTTTGGTGATGTTTTGATTCGCTCTTTTCATTTCGCTCTTTTCATTTTGCGCTTTTCATTTTGCGCTTTTCAGTTCGTTTCTGAACGGCCGTTCGTCAACCAGACATGTTGCCGAATCGGAGGAGATAACGTGTTATTTATTATTGGCCTTGGAGTTATTGCTTTGACCTAGGTCCAGTCCAGGAACAGGGGGAGGAGGATTTCTTTATTAATCGTGACCAATTATGTCATATGCCTTTGCTGCGGGAGCTCCAAGAGAATAATCCGGATGATTTTCAGAATTATCTCCGGATGAGGCCCCCTGCTTTCTCTTGGCATTGGTGACCCCCTATATTAAGAAGCAGGACACATGCATGAGGCTTTTATTTTATTTTTTGGTTTAATAATAATGATTTGATTTGGTATATTTTCTATATTTTTGGATGCATAAAATGCACTTTTTGGTTAAGTTCTATTGGCAGATAGCATGTCTAATTTTATTTGTTTTCTTTTTTTAATGCACAATAAAAAAATTGTGGAGAATAATACTTGGCTATGTGTTTTACTTCAAATGACAGTTTGGGAGTAGGCAGTTACATTTAAAAAAATACAATGTAAAATTAACAAGGGACACGGAGATAGTTATATCTTTGATCTTAAAAACTACAGGATAATGGTGTTGTGGTAACTTGCCCCCCAAAAAAACAAAAAAAAACATTAACAATGATATTATTCTTGATATCACTAGAAAATAAAAGCCTTTGAAAATATGTTTGGCAGAACTCCATCAGTATCACCAGCAAAGCAGCTTCATTATTATCCCCTTAAAGAAGAAGAGAATTGTGCGCTGCATTTACAGAGTTCATAATTTGCTGCGTCCCGAATGTTAATTCTCCATTACGAATGCTAGTTTACAAGACTGACCGATTCCAGCTCGTCCTTGCTTCCGAGCATGCGTGTTTGTACTTTGGACTTTTGTCCGACGGACTGTTTGACCATTCTTCCATTAGCGCATTTGTTAGGTCAGGCACTGATGTGGACAAGAAGGCCTGGCTCACAGTCTCCGCTCTAATTCATCCAACAGGTGTTCTATCGGGTTGAGGTCAGGACTCTGTGCAGCCCTGTCAAGTTCCTCCACCCCAAACTCGCTCATCCATGTCTTTATGGACCTTGTTTTGTGCAATGGTCCAAATCATTTGGTGGAGGGGGAGGGGGGATTATGCTGTGGGGGTTGTTTTCCAGGGGTTGGGCTTGGCCCATTAGTTCCAGTGAAGGGAACTCTTAAGGCCTCAGCATACCATGGCTGATAACCACCATTACTAGTAACATTTAAATAATAATAAAAATGCCATAAACCTATCCCCTATTTTGTAGATGCCATACCTTTTGCACAAACCAATCAATATTTACCAAAAATATGTAGAATAATACATATTGGCCTAAACTAATGAAGTCATTTGTTTTTTTAACATTTTTTTGTATATTTATTATAGCAAAAAGTAAAAAATATAGTTGTTTTTTTTTTTCAAAATTGTTGCTCGTTTATTGTTTATAGTGCAAAAAAAAAAAACGCAGAGGTGATCAAATACCACCAAAAGAAAGCTCTATTTGTGGGGAAAAAAAAGGTTGTCATTTTTGTTTGGGTACAACGTCGCAGGACTGCGTAATTGTCAGTTAAAGCGACGCAGTGCCAAATCGCAAAAAATGGCCCGGTCATTAAGGGGGAAAATCTTCCGGTCTGCAAGTGGCTAATTCTTTGTATTTGCCTTGGAAAAATCCTCATTCAAATCCTTTGCTCTCGAGATCTTATTCATTCATATCCAAGGCTGGTGGACTAAGTTACGCCAATAATCAGGAGGAGTTGATTAGAGTCTCATTAGAAAAGGAAACAACAGCCAATATTGTAATATTATAAAGCGCACCTGTCACTGCTGCTGGCAACTGAAAAACAGCTTGACAATCAAGTCTATGGGAGGGATTTACTAAAAGTGGTGCACACAGTATCTGGTGCAGCTGTGCAAAGTAGCCAATCAGCTTCTAGGTTTTATTGTCAAAGCCTAACTGTACAAGCTGAAGTTAAAAGCTGATTGGTTACTATGCACATCTGCACCAGATTCTATGTGCACCAGTTTTAGTAAATCTCCCACAAGGTTTCTTTTTCAAAAACACATCTGCAAGGTACCTCTTGCGCCCACAAAACCAGAAGCTGTAGTAGGGGACATTCAGAATTTTGCAAAACCAGCAGCTGTAGTAGAGAATATCAGAATGTTGCAAAAGTCAAGGATGAAGTGAGCTAACAGTACACCCCACAATGTCATTTACACCCTACTGGGAGCACTCCGCATCAGATTGAATTTTTTTATTGAGGGCACCCAGGGAGGAAGGTGCATAGTCCACTGCTTTTTGGTTTCTTGGGCCGCTCATTAGCTGCTGGTGCATGACAAAAACACAACGTGAGCATTTCCTATACATCTTAAAGGCTAGGTTCAAAAACAGGAAGGCTAAGTTCAAAAAGGTGGACTAACTCCAAATATCCTGGCCACCCTTCCAGACCCCGTTGCACACAGCAGCCGTGAGGCCCAGTGCTGCTGGTGTAGCAGTCCATATACTATATACTGGGATACACAGGCATAGAGTGAGTATCCACCATAATACTCATAATGGCAAGAGCTTCTTGGGCAGCGCAGCCACATGACTGTGTTGACCAATGAGAAGCCTTTCTTCTTCTGGGAAACCTTCCCAGAAGAAGAAGAAGCCTCAGATTCTCTTCTCCTTGCTCACCTGGCTGAGCTGATCGAAGAGCACTTGTCATTGTGAGCATTATAATGGATACTCACTCCAGAGCTGTGTATTGCAGTGTACAGTGTACACATAGGTGTGCGCACAGGGTGTGCCAGGTGTGCCCAGGCACATCCTAATCACCCTGTAAAACACAGATTCGCTCTACTGCCCTGGGCCCTCCCTTCCCCCCACAGAGCTGCTGGTTTCCCTCCTCTCCTCTCCCATCGGCTGCTGCTACGGGCACACACAGGGGGATGTTTTAGGATGAGTGAGGAAGGGGCCAGTAAATATGTGATTTACTGGCCCCTTCCCTTTCTGAGTGAACACAGTAAGTGATTGGTAGCGTGTGTTTGAGCTTTGGGGTGCACACCGTAATCCAATAGGCTGCGCACACCTATGAGTGTATACCTACACCGCAGGGAAGTGCGGTGAGGTCAGTGGCTGGTGAGGCACTGGCTAGTGTCAGAACCAGATACACACAGGTTACATATGTTGCGATCGATAGAGCGAGAGCAATAATTCTAGCACTAGACCTCCTCTGTAACTCTAAACATGTAACCGGAAAAAAAAAATTCAAGCGTCGCCTATGGAGATTTTTAAGTACTGAAGTTTGGCGCCATTCCACAAGTGTGCGTAGATTTAAAGCGCGACATATTTGGTATCTATTTACTCGGCATAACATCATCTTTCATAGTATACAAAAAAATCGGGCTAACTTTTTTTCCTTTTTTTTTATTCATGAAACTGTTTCTTTCCAAATAAAAAAAAAGCATTTGAAAAATTGCTGCGCAAATACAGTGTAACATAAAAAGTTGCAAGAACCATCATTTTATTCCCAAGGGTGTCTGCTAAAACAATATATATATATTATATATAATATAGATCTACTGAGGAAGGCCTGTGATTGGCCGATACGCGTCTAGAAGGGAGGAGCTGATAGTCACGTCCAGCCAGGCACTGTGTATGTGGACACGGCGGTGCTACTCTGGAGGTTTTTATGTGATTTTAAAAGTTTTTATCTTGTAAGTGCAACTTGTCTGTTTGGGGGCTTTGAATAAATTTGTATATGGAGAACACTGTGGTCTCTATACTTATTATTTACATGTCCTGAACTCATGGAATATTGAGCCAAGCTGGGAGATGATCCGCTTCTTTGGATATTAATGAGCTGAATTACCATTAAGAAAAGAGCCATCTGGATTACCCACCATTGATTGGGAAGAGGAAGTGAGAGCAAAGAGCTCGTGGGGAGATCCGCATATGAGTTTTGACTTATCTGGGAGGTGAGCGCGCATTTTTACTGGTGGTGGTGTGCACTCCTTTTG
Source organism: Lithobates septentrionalis (assembly GCA_037952835.1). NCBI lineage: Eukaryota > Metazoa > Chordata > Amphibia > Anura > Ranidae > Lithobates > Lithobates septentrionalis. The sequence goes on along the minus strand of JBBDGP010000072.1, from coordinate 559,527 downwards.
AGGACGAACAATCACTGTGGTGGAATTGTGTGGATACATTGATCACAAGAAGAGTTTTTCATGTTTTATTTCTTCATTTTTTTCATTTTATGGACTATTCATTTATATGTAAGATTTATTTATTTTAGAGATTTGCACGTTACATTTATAATTTTACACACAGCGCTACATTTATTTATTTACTATCCATTTTGAAATTAGTGTGGTGTACCACTTGGAATGTTTAGCAGCTGTGCATGTTTATTATTAGGTTATCTTATTTAAACATCACAATATTTTTTACTTGTGGCTCTGATTGTTTCATCTTATAATTTGCAATATATATAATGTTTGGGGGTTCTGAGTAATTTTCTAGCCAAAAAATTATTTTTACATGTAGGAGAGAGGTGTCAGAAATGGCCTGGGTGGCAAGGGGTTAATTACCATAAGTAAGTAATATACAAATAATTATTATATATTGTTTTTAAGGTAATTTACTATATTTTCAAAATCTGTACTCAAGCAGGTGGCCTAACAGACAAATTACTGAAGTTTGAAGTTATAACTTCCAACCAATAATTTCACAGTAAATAGATAAATAATCAATTATTATGGTATAACATATAACATAATATTATATAATTTAGCTTAATTGAAATAGTACCTTTTTCATCAGCTGTAGATTCTCATTTTCCCTCTTAACTGTGTAAGAAAAACATGGGATTGTGTGTAAATCTTATACCCATTAACCCATGTTTATTCTTTGTAGTTAGGGGGGCTGGGCTGGAAGGGAGCATTTGTCTTTTAGACACCTTCCCCCTTCTATGACACTGCAGTGAGAGGACAAGCTCCACTGCAGCATTTCTATTGGACAGCTGGGGCCAATGGTGCTTTACCATTGGTCCAAGGCTCCAAGCTGTCTATTGAGCTCAGTGCCTCTGACAAGAAATTAGAGGCACTGTGCGCTCATCCTCTCAGTCTGCTGCAAACAGAGTGTGCCAGCTTGTATTTAAACTGGCCGCTCTGTATGTAGCTTATGACAGGCTGCACAAGGAGCCCGGTATCTCCGGAACCATAAGTCCTAGGAGCCCCAAATTTTGACCAGTGGTGGAGTAGGGCTTTGGCTACCGATCATATTTTTTTTTTTATGTTCATGGCAGGGGAAGCTCTGCCTCCCCTGACTTAAAGTCCCTGCTACACCGGCAGCACGGGACACCACACCTGCTATATCTGGAAGGGTGGCCAGGATACTTGGAGTTAGTTCATCTCAATCTTTTCATTTTTCGTGAAAAAGTGGACTTACCTTTTAGATGAGGAAACCACACATAACAAATTTTATTGGTATTAGGTTAGTGCATTGCAAATAATATGATATAGTTTTTATAAGACTTACCCTGGAGTTCACAACTTCTAAGGAGACATTCTGAGGCATGGCACTTGGCACTAGAGAAGAAAAGATGGAAACTTAGTTTCATCACCTCCTTTACTATAAAACTATGTTGTATTTTCCAATAATTTTGTAAAGCAATCAGCAATGGATCAATGCGTAAATTCATATATATTAATTTCCACGTTGTAGTTCAATGATCTCTAGCCTATTCCTACCGTGTTTGCCCAAAAATAAGACCTACCCTGAAACTAAGACCTACTGTGATTTTCCAGGATGGCTGCAATATAAGCTCTACCACGAAAATAACTCCCTAGTTTAGGCTCGGTTCATACTGGGGTGACATGCCAGGCGGCTCAAGTCGCTCCAACTTAGAAAAAGGTTCCTGCACTACTTGGGGCCGACTTCGGAGCGGCTTGCATTGACTTCTATTACAGCGCTGAAGTCGCACTGTGCGGGGCGGCTTTAGAGTCAGGCAACTTTGAAGTGTGGACCGAGTTAAAGTGGCTGTACAATCCTATAATCCAATCCACAATCCAATGACAATCTTGGTACATAAGGGACAAGACGTGTGGAACCATTAATTCTAGTAAGTTGACCATCAATATCCCCATGGATCGTCCAACATAATAATTGGCCTCTGGTCATGGCAGCAGTAAGTGAAAGGAAAGCCTTGCAGACGATCTAAGCCTTCATCAGTCGATTCAAAACCAAGAAGGAGTTCAGCTTTAGATTCTGTTTTTGAACAATATTTTATGTCAACCTTATAATGGACAGAAACGATGCAGAAAGAAAAGAATGTGTATTGCTTGCTGAAAACATAAAATCTGACAGGTCTGTAATTAAACCTGACTTCAACTTTGATCTTTTACTGACAGCCCGCTAAGCAATCACAAAGCAAGCTTTGTGCCGTGACGCTTGTCAGTTTGCGCGCACGCACCTCCGTGTGAAACCAAAACCGCCTGAAAGAGTTTCTTTAAGAAAATCCATTCAGCTTGCAGTGGGGAATAAAGCTGCATGTGTCAATGTATAGAAAAGGCCGTGAAAGAAGTTTTTTTTTTTTTCTCTGCTGAATGAAAGAATGAAGACTTGAAATAGACCATTGTTTTAGCTGTTTCTTTTATTCATATTTGAGCTGTTGCTGTACACTGATCTCCATAGAACTCTTCATGTAATATTTTTTCAGAAGAGAACCTGTTTTTTTTTATAGCTGAACTCCAGGCAAATAGCTAAATACGAAGCTGAAACAGAGATGAGCCGATTGGTTTCTGAAAGCTAGAACGTGGTTTGCTCTGGGCTGAGTATGCTGGCTTTATGCCCAGCGCTCAACATGACTACCAGTAAGTTAGATGTACAGCAGAATAATCTGTGTCAGAATTGCAAACTGTATATGTAACCCATAGGTGATGGAAGGTACAGGAGGAGAAAGAAAGAAAGAAAGAAAGAAAGAAAGAAAGAAAGAAAGAAAGAAAGAAAGAAAGAAAGAAAGAAAGAAAGAAAGAAAGAAAGAAAGAAAGAAGGCGAGGACAGCAAAAGTAAAGTAAGGGCAAATGGAAAGGAGAGAAAAGAAAAGGTAAGAAAGGAAGAAATGGACTGAAAGTAATGAGAAAAGGAAGAAAAAAAAGTAAAGGAACGGAATAGAAAAATGTAAAAGGAAGAGAAATTAATAGGTAAAGGAGTGGAAAGAAAAAAAGAAAAAGAGAAAAGAAATTGGAAAAGGAAATTAAATGAAAAAGGAAAAGGAAAGGAAAGGAAAGGGAAGGGTAGGGAAGGGGAAGGAAAGGAAAGGGAAAGGGTAGGGAAGGGAAGGGAAGGGAATGGAAGGGAAGGGAAGGGAAAGGAAAGGAAAGGAAAGGAAAGGAAAGGAAAGGAAAGGAAAGGAAAGGAAAGGAAAGGAAAGGAAAAAGGAAATGAAAAAGAAAGGAAAGGAAAGGAAAGGAAAGGAAAAAGGAAATGAAAAAGAAAGGGAGAAGGAAAGGAAAGGAAAAAGGAAATAAAAAAGAAAGGGAGAAGGAAAGGAAAGGAAAAAGGAAAGGAAAAAGGAAATGAAAAAAAAGGGAGAAGGAAAGGAAAGGAAAAAGGAAATGAAAAAGAAAGGGAGAAGGAAAGGAAAGGAAAAAGGAAAGGAAAAAGAAAGAGAGAAAAGGAAGTGGAAAAAAAGAAAGACTGAAAGTAACGAGAAAAAGGAAAAAAAAAAGAAAGGTAAACAAGGAAAAGGAATGGAAAAACAGATAAGAGAGAAAATGTAAAGCGAAGGAAAATGAAAAGGCAAAGGGAAAAAGGAAAAAAAGGAAAGGAAAGGAAAAAGGGAAAAGGGAAAGGGGAAAAAAAGGGAAAGAGAAAGGGAAAGGGAATAAGGGAAAGGAAAGCATAGGAAAGGAACAAGATAAAAGAAAAAGAAAAGGCAAAAGAAAGTAGGGGCAAAGGTAAGGTGGGAAAGGGAAAAGGTAGGAAAGGGAGAAAATGGAATGAAAGCAATGAGAAAAAAAAAACAAGTAAACAAGGAAAGCAATGAAAAATGGAAAGCAGAGAAAATGTGAAAGAAAGGAAAAAGGAGAAGGTAAAGGAGTGGGGAAAAAAAGGAAATAGAAAAGGAAAAGAAAAAAAGGAAAGGAAAGGACAGCAAAAGGAAAGTAAGGGCAAAGGAAAGGTGAGAAAAGGAAAATGTAGGAAAGGGAGAAAATTGACCAAAAGCAATGAGAAAAGGAAGAAAAAAAACAAGTAAACAAGGAAAGGAATGGATAAAGGAAAACAGAGAAAATGTGAAAGAAAGGAAAATGAATAGGTAAAGGAGTGGAAAAGAAAAATGAAAAAGGAAACGAAAGGAAAAGGGAAAGTAAAGGAAAGCAAATGAAAGTAACAGGGAAAAGAAAAGGGAAAGGAAAGAAAAGGGAAAGGAAAATAAATGAAACCCTCAGTAAATCAATAAGTACCCAAAAGAAAACCAGATTCATATCCTGATGAGATAACTCCTCTGAATGAATATGGAATTTCACATCAACTATGAAACAATATATGTTCAGTAATTATTCTTGCCTTTGATAAGGTTAGAGATCGAGGCCCAGCAGCTGGCTCATGCTGTTACCTGCCGAGCCACCATTTGGAATGACACCTGCCTCGCACTATAGAAAACATTTTAGGTTGCGAGAATCTCAGTGTTCACACGGTATCTGCTATGTGCTAATGAGATTGTGTAAAAAATTACACATTCTCATGAATGTGTTTTCATGAATGCCATAAAGTGTCATGTAGCTATAGTATACATTTTATGTAGAAAAGAAAAAAATTCACATTAGACTATTCACCGCCTCTGCTTGACAAAGAGTACTGAAATAAATACTAGAAGTACATCACTATTTTTCAATGAAATGAGTGTGGATGCTACCATTGACTCTGCAGGCAAACCCAAGTGCACAGTTGTTTGCTTGCACCATTGTGTGCTGGAACAGCTAGGATGTCATTTTCTGTTGGCACAAAATCAAAATCAGTAAAACCAGTTCCTCACCACTGATCACTGTCACTATACACTGATCAGCCGTAACATTATGACCACTGACAGGTGAAGTGCATGCCATGACTATCTCATTAGAATGTCACCAGAAAGTGGATTAGATATATTAGGCAACAAGTGAACATGTTGTCCCTGAAGTTGATGAGTTGAAAGCAAAAACATGGGCAGACATAAGGATTTGAACGACTTTGACATGGGCCAAGTTGTAATGGGTAGACGACTGGGTCTAAACAATCCCAAAACTGAAGCCCTTGTGGGATGTTCCTGGTCAGCAGTGACCAGGACTTACCAAAATTGCTCCAAGGTAGTAATGCGAATTGGCTACATGGTCATGGGCGGCCTAACTTAATTTATGCACGTGGAGAGCGAAGGCCCTTCTAGACAAATTGGAGTTGCTGGCATCTCCTGAATCAATTGTGGGACTGAGGATTCATGGTGTTTGATATATTTTTGCCTTTTTTTTAATGTAAAAAACAAATGTCTTCTTCCAACCTAAATATGTGACTAGGACAAATCGGTTACTATTACTGTGAACAATAGTTTTATAACAGGCAATACAATGAACCACTCTTACCATCTGATAAGGTCATGATTGCGTGTTCTTCTGTTGAGACTCCGGGGCCATAACGATTGTAGGCCAAAACTCTTATACTGTATTCCATAAACTTCCGAAGGCCTTCAAGTCTGTAAGAAAGTCCATCAACTTCGATGTTCTGGGAAAAGAGAAAAGAAGGGCAGTTATTGCCCAAAGTCCTATGTTAACTGTTGAAAACTCATAAATGATATGTCACTATAGTTTAATAATTTCACTATAGACCAAAGGGAGCACTAAGTAGGCATTGCCAGCTAAGGTATGAATATGGGGATGAGGAAAAGATGATCCGCACTCCGGTGGTTGCTCTTAAAATATACTGTATTTATTGTCAAGCCACAGTGACCAAATGCAAATGAGAACAGTTGACGCGTTTTAGCCTATAAGGCTTTAGTCATAACCACCATGAATATGGGGATGCTATTATCTCCAAAGGCATCTAGAAATGTGTACCCCATCTATCGCTACATCAATATATGACCAGCAAAACAAAAGAAAAAACTGTTCTGTTTTACATTGACCATCCTTTTCTAAAACCATTTTCTGTGTACAGAACTTGAGAATAGGGACTGATTTTACCCAAAGCAGCCAAAGGAAAAGATGGACAATTAGACCCATGGGCATATAAGCTAAAGTGTATGTTACCCCAACATTTCATATTTCTGATATGTGCCCAATGTACCACGTACTCTTGTTAAAAAGTCTCCTTGTTCTCTTTGTATTGCTTCCTTTGTGTGAAATATCTGGTGATTTCTCCAGTCTCCCTGCCTTCCTATTTCAAACTGACCACACTAGGCATAGAAGCACATCCATCCCAGCGTGGTCCGTTTTCTGGCTGTGCTCGGAGCACAGCCTGCCTGTCCTTCAATGGCCAAGACTTGTGTTGATATGTCCCCCTGCACAGCCATTCACTGGGAAGATTAGTGTACTGCTGTTTCTCTACCAGTGATAAGTCACCAAAACAGGAAGTAAGGGAAATTCTCTTTGTTTGGGACAGGGAGAAAAAACGTTTTTCTGTACAGTGATAAAGACTGTAGGGTTATAACCCCTGAAGGGTTAAATTGCTGTCTGTATTTTCTTGTCCCATGACACATGTTCCCTCATTGTCCTGGTGTCACTGGTTTACCTGCATGGTCAAAGCACAGGTTCATCTTAACCCCTTGAAGCTAGCGCCTCCCGGCCCTTTAAGGGGTTTAGGATGCCAGGAGGCGGGGCAGGTTTATGATTATGTGACCACCGTGATTGGCTGTTACGGCGGTCACATGATCGGAAAGCTCCTCTTTGCAAGCAGTGATGGGGAGCTTTCCGTTAGCCACTGGTAACTGTAAATTTGCTCTAATGCACGCAAATATGTGGCCGCTCGGCGCCAAGGCCCACCCGTCGGCCAAGGCATTTTTGCACACAGCCAGTGCCAAGAGGTTAAAGATGCTCATTTTGTCAATGCTACCTAATGTGTAGGAAGGGAGTTTAAAAATTGTTGACTCCATTGGTTGCACCCTTCTAGCAAACAATGGGTGGCCAAATAAACAGTAAAAATGAGTTCAATGTTTCCTATATGGCTGTGCAGACTATATTGGTGCTAGATAATTCTATCACATTGCTAAGCAAAACGTAAAAAATCAATCTCACTGCAAAAAAAAAAAAAAAAAAAAAGATTATATAAGAAATCTTTGGTCTTTAACTCAATAGAGTATTCAGGTGTGGTGCCCCCAGGGTCGCGGCTTTCAGAAGTAATTGTAATGTGCGATAAGTCATATTCTTTCTATGGTAATAGTGACAATGATCTGGGCTGGTGTTGGGACTGTCACCGATCCCTCGTGGGTGATCACTGCATAGTAAGACTCAATATTTAATGACATAACGGATCATTTTGGTTTCAGGATTATTAAATTCATTTACGCTTCACAGCAATTATGAGATCGCCAGCCCTAATAGGACCCGCGACTTTCCACACTTTCATCTCTCTCTTGACTCCGGCTTGATATTAAACGACTTTGATTTATGACTGTGCAGATGAAAGTTAAGATACTTTAGGATGGCTTAAGCAGAATATCAATGAGACTTTTTAAACTAAAGGAAGAAAAGGCTCTCTGATTCACATTATATATTAGTCCTAAAGCTGGGGTGTTAAAAATGCCTCAGATATCTAGGATTGGCGTACAAGGAGCACGATTCTGACCTTACACAGGAAAAAATATATATATATATTTGACTGCAACAGTAATAGGCATCTCTAGTCAAAATGTTTTCGTTTTGGATAGAATAGGAAAGGTCAGATCTGCTGTCACGTTTTTATTGTCACCTGTGCCCCCCGTTGGGTAAATTCACTCTCTTTATTTGTTCTGGTGACCATTGTCACAGTAAAGAAAGTGATGGGAAATCAAAAATGTTATGAGTGCCACTGGAAGAGGAATACAGAGGAAAACCTAAAATAAGGACACTTGTTCCAGGGACAACTGTGTACAGAGGATGTACTCTCATTTTGGTGGGGTACACACTATAAGAAATTGTGCGATCGACCGTCCAATTTTCCTCGTAGTTGCACAGCAAGTCGGAACCGATGAAGGAAAACTTTATTCAATCCTATGAAGTGCAGCCCATTCAGCCGCACTCCAGTTGCAGTGACATGCGGTACAGTGAATTGCACTGCTTAAAAATGTAGCCCCCTCCTTTTTTTTGCAATGCACCTTCATGGTGTGATAGGGCATATTGTCGGGTCCTCGGCAGCCCCTCCATGAGATGCTCTGTTTTACTTCTATTTAATTCTTAGATATGGATCATTATACAGGGAGAGTACCACCTGATTTTTTACTTTGCACACTCCAGATAAATTTTTTTCCTTTTGTAATAAAGGTTTTACATAAATAAATAAAATCTGATTACTGTAAGCACCCCTGTCAGTAGTAAATGGTTTCTCTCATCCCTGTGAATGCAAGAGAGTTTGTTCTTTTAAAGGCAACAGACTTACTGGCCAGATCACCAGATGAAAATAGAAGAAAGAAAGCATAAAAAAGAAAACGAATATAGCCATCATATCTAATGCCCCGTACACACGGTCGGATTTTCCGACGGAAAATGTGTGATAGGACCTTGTTGTCGGAAATTCCGACCGTGTGTGGGCTCCATCACACATTTTCCATCGGATTTTCCGACACACAAAGTTTGAGAGCAGGCTATAAAATTTTCCGACAACAAAATCCGTTGTCGGAAATTCCAATCGTGTGTACACAAATCCGACGGACAAAGTGCCACGCATGCTCAGAATAAATAAAGAGATGAAAGCTATTGGCTACTGCCCCGTTTATAGTCCCGACGTACGTGTTTTACGTCACCGCATTCAGAATGATTGGATTTTCCGACAACTTTGTGTGACCGTGTGTATGCAAGACAAGTTTGAGCCAACATCCGTCGGAAAAAATCCTAGGATTTTGTTGTCGGAATGTCCGATCAATGTCCGATCGTGTGTACGGGGCATAAGAATTGTTAAGCTGAAATATAATAAATGTTTGCTTTTGGGTTTAATACTGATTTATTTATCACCCTTCCAAATACTAAAAACAAATCTGGTCCAAAAATAATTAAAAACAACCTTCCTCGTCATCTTTGCCTTATATAAAGACAGGCGTATTGTAACTTTACCATCACAGGGGCAATTTAATCGGAAAAAAAAAACAGGCAAACCGGCTCATCAAACATTTGCTCGGCTCTTCCGACTTTCTGTCTCTCAGTAAAAATTGTCTTCAGAAATGTATCCTTCATCATGTTTCCATTAGCTCCTGTTCTCCCTCATTTCTTTCATAATGTTCGCAAGCATTTTAAAAGCAAACCGCGCACTGTGTAAGTCCATCTTCAGCTGATCGCTGTTTTATGTCCTTCCGGAGATGTGACCTCCACATCAGAATAGAATTACTTTAGGCTCAGCCTGGCTAATGATCTACAAAGATCTTCAAACTCCAGCTAATTGCTAACAGGGCGATGCTTGTCTTTTCTAGCATTGTACAGGGATTCAATGGCTTGTTACACATCTGTACCTACGGTTTAACATCATTATCAGATATCATTTAATTGTGCCTGTCAAAAAACTTTAGCTGTAAATTATTTAAAAAAAAGTAAAAAGCAGAACATTCAAAGAGTAAGGCCATGTTTAATAGCCCTTTTCATTCAAAAGGCCAATGTCACCAACTTGAAGTCAAGGCATTTGGCTTCCAGCAGCTTTATCCTGAAGCTATTCGTAGTGGCCGATCACAGAAAATGGCATAGGAAAGTCCATGGATATCAGGAAAGAAGCCCTAAGCGATCAGTTAACCTCACAGGTTGTTGCTCTTTCATAAACCATTTTGTAGAACACGGCAGTACTTTAATGGCTAAGTAGGCCACAGTATTGGAGGTAGAGTGTTACAATGAAATACAGAAGAAAAGTATTGGGGGGGGGGGGGGGCAATTTCAGAAATAAAAACTGAGTAAGCAGTGTGGCCTGGCAGTTGGGAAAACAAAATTCTGGGTTGTATCACTAGAACAATCATCAACAAGGGGAAGGAGGTTCTGGTTTAAGCAGCCATTCTCAACCAGCGTTTGCATTGGGTTCCTAGAGTTGTGGTTGATTTGACCTCCAATTTGATGGTGCCTGAATAGTTCTAGGATCAACCCCACTTGGCAAAGCCAGGAGCATTAGTAATCTTTTTAGATGTCTGTAAGGGTAGCAATCTGACCACTACGGTAAGGGTCTCTATTGAACACCGATGTAGAGGGCATTTTTGCGATTGACCCCCCAATTAACTGGTTTTAGTAAAAAATGATTTCAAGGGTTTCTCAGGGGTAAAACAGTTAAGAAAGCTTGTTCTAAATGTTATTTTAGGAACCCCTAAAATAATTTTAAGGTCTCTGAGAACCTCTAGTAAGATTAGTTGATCGAGGGTCATTGTGAAAAGGTCCCTCACATTGGTGGTGGTAAGTGAGAAAAATGCACCTCCGTACAGGGGTGCCCAGAATGACACCCCTGCAGTCATGCTGCTGGCTCTACCAAGTGGTATTGGACCTGGAACTGTGCGGGCACCAACAGATGGAAGGTTAGTGGGCTACTGCTCAAGAAACCCTTAGCCACCCCTGGAGGAGCACTAGGGTTCCACGGAACCCTGATTGAGAATGGGTGATTTAGAGTATAAACTACAATTATGGAACGCACACTTACCAAAAGATATTGAAACAGCAAAAACGGTGCAAGGTCTTTATTTCCAGCAGATATGATGGTACACATTTGAATGCACATTTGCACATTCCTGTATGCACCACAAAATTGTATGGGCTCTGGAAAGTGTGCAAGAAAACTCAAATACACAGGCTTATAAGAGGTGAGGGGCAGTTTTTCACTAGGGTAGACCTATACCCAAGGTCCAAGACTCAATTAACTAGAAAGCCCATTTTATGCGAGTGGACTTAAACGGCAGATGCAGGCTGAAGAATGTTATATAGCTTGTTAACATGCATTGTGTTGAGGCAGCCACTATATTTCTGTGCACCACCAGACCAATAGCATTTTCAATGCACAGAGGGTTTGCATCTAAGCTTTGTGGTGTGCTAAAATTCCTGTGTGTTTTGGTGCGGTGACCTGGTGTGTAGGGTTGCCTTTTAAAAAAGGACACTATCCCAGTGCACAGATGTAAGCAGAGCCAAAAGGGTTAAAAGATACTGCATACCAGTTTATTTCTTAAGCATGCAATCTGCTTTTTAATGTTTAGGCTCCGGCTTTTAAAAGATAAAAAAAAAAAAAGCCTCACAGAGTTTCTGGACTCGGGAATTGAAATTGCTAAAGGCTCACCTGTTCTCTTCCTGATATGGTTTCTGTACAGAGGACTCTGTAGCCTTGTACGGGGCCGTTTGCATAGGCCGGGGGTTCCCAGGATATCAGCATCGATGTAGGAGCTGTAGAGACCACCTGAAGATTTTCTACTGGTCCTGGGACTTGTACTGGAAAGAATAAAAATGAAATTAAAAATTGTACTTTACAGTTATCTGTATGGAGAATGCTCCATGTTTTTTTTATATAGTAGATTCCAATTAGATCAAGGGAAAATAGTAAACGTTATTTTAGACACTAGTCACCTAAAGTAACATATTTCGTTATATTAACGCTCTCCAGCCAAACCTATAAAAGTGTATAAATAAAAAATGCACATAAACATAGTGATATGAAAGAAAAAAAATAACTACACAAGTCTACTCAAGAAGATACGTGGCCACTCAATGAAGTTGGATGAGGAGCAATTCCACCTTAAATGGTGTGGAGGGTTTTTTACAGTTAGAGCAGAAAGGATGTGGAAGTCCCATCCACAATTGGTGGTTTCAGCAGGAAGTATCACTAATTTCAAAATTTTTAGATGGGCATCTTACTGAACACAATATACAGGGATATGGGAAGCAGTGGAGACATACACACATACAAAGGTTGAACTAGATAGACTTGAGTCTCTATTCAAACTTACCATCTATGGAACTACACATGTACTTCTGTTATGTTATTTTTTATTTATCTAAGAGTGATACATAGCATGCATTATTTTTATCTACAAGTATTGTAAGATATAATTTTCTGAAGTTTTAAAGCACAAAATACCACTGCGGTGGATAAAAATGTTTTGAAAAAGAGCTCTAATTTTGATCCAATAAAAGTCTCAGTTTGAGCACCTAAATACATTCTTATAGTTTGTCTTCCCTAGAAAGCAGCTGCATCCAAAGTAGAAAAGCCTGACCCCTGCCAGCATGCTGTATAGAAGGACCCTTACTCTCTGTGTGGAAGTAGTTGTCCCACTGCAGAGGTCCAATACGCACCTGCAGTGTCAGAATTAGAGCTTTCCAATCTGCAGGTAACATGAACATTGTTGATTGCGGAACTATAGGGGACAGGCTGTTCTACTCAGGCAGTGGTTTTCTTAAAGGAAACAAGCTGTAAGACTTTGCACACTTTTAGTTTTTATGCACCTGGAATGAATTTAGCACATTTAAATTAAAAGTTTGTTGGGGTTAAAGCCAAACTCCAGCCAGTATGTTTTCATTTGCCATGCAAAAAGTGAGATAATGGTTAAAACCGCTTTCAGAATTTTATTGCTGTCTGTGTCCCCACTGGGAAGATTGGGAAGGCACAGAGATGAGAAGAAATTGGAAATCACTTTAACAAGGATACACACAACAAACATTTTTTTTTTCTTTTTTTGCAATGAATGGGAAGGACAGACAATGAAGGTTGATCTTGCAAACAGTGAGACAAACTGATAGAAGTTCTAACCCTTCTCCACTCTAGCTAAAAATGAAAAGAGAAAGTTTTGGCTGGAGTTGGGCTTTAATGTATGTTGAAGCATATGTGTATTTATAATATTCTAATTATTGTTACAAAGAAATATTGTTTCTAAACTAGATTATAATGTAGCTATTTGTTTGCACTAGAACAGGGGTCTCCATACTTTCTAAGCAAAGGGCCAGTTTACTGTCCTTGAGGATTTAGGGGGGGCGGGCAGTAGGAGTAGAAAATGCCTCGGCATCAGTGCCCCGTTATTGGTGTCAATGGGAGGAATAGTTGCTGATATCAATGAAAAGAGTGCCCCATTGATGGTGTCAGTAGAGGGAATGATGCTCCATCATTGGTGTTAGTTGGTGGAATAGTGCCCCAAGGGATAAAGGCAAGCAAAGGGCCACATCTGGCCCCTGGGCCACAATTTGAAGACCACTGCACTAGATTTAAATTTATTATGCAACGTTTAACTGTGTGGCCACTCCAGCTGACTGAGCTGCAGCATGGCCCCGTGGATATTCCATATTGGTGGTGGCCGACAAACTGAACTGCCTGCACATGCACAGTTTTTTATGTCAGATCCCTAGCCTTAGATGCCTGACTTCAGATGCCTGGCCATAAGTACCTGGCCTTAAATGCCTGGCCTTGTTTTGCAATGAGACGCCTGGCCATAAAGGCCCGGTTATAGATACTGGGTTTTGAATGAAGCCTTAAGTGCTCTACTTTGGAAGCCTGGCCTTAGGTGCTGGACCTCAGATGTCTGACCTTTGGTGTTGGACCTTACGTGCCGGGCCATCAGTGCCAGGCCTTAGAGTGGACGTTCAGCCAAGGAAGCTGCCATCTTGGCCTCTTTTTAATCTTCAACTGCCATCATGCTGCACGTGTGATCAGTTATGACACCAGCCATTGGATGGTTTTACAGTTTGGTTGAGAGCACATGCCAGGAATGCAACTGATTTTCGAAATGTTGAAACTGTTGAATCGACAGGTTTGCTTCCGCTTAAGGTGCAATGCCTGGTCATAGATCCTTAGGAGCTTGACAGCAAGATGCCCGGTTGCAAATGCCTAGCTATAGGAACCTGGCTCTGCATGCCCATCACATTATCTGGGATCATATTGTCTTGCCGGTTCTCCAAATGCTGTATTGATCCTTGATGCTCAGCCAGCTATAATGCACCTCCACTATAAATGGGTGTATACCCCAGTGGCTAAACTAAGCAGGTAGCAGTCTTTCCTCTTGGATTACAATAATTAAATAATACATTTAACCTCATTAAGTCACAATAGCCATTCCAACCCACGTATTCTCATTGCCCCCTAGCTTTAATCCCGAAGAATTTGATTAACAGCCTCCAAAAAAAGGCACATTAAAAGGAAAGGACATTTTTACAGTTAATTGGATTTTCTGACAGTAGGAAAGGAAAAATCCAACCTAACAATGCTAAATGAAGGCTGGAAACCTGGAAGATTTATCAGTGAAGAGATGATTTAGCTGCTCATTGTGCTTTATTATAGACCTTGCGTTCATCATTTCAAAGTAATTTCTGCTTTGTTTTCTCTTATATCCATGTGGATACAGGGTGTTTTGTTGCTTTTATCCCACGATCAAATACACAATGGTATACATTTTATTTGATAGAAAATCACATTGTTTTACACTTTTACCTCTTTTTGAAGCAAAGAAAGAAAACACACAATTACTTAAATACGTTCTTGACTGAAGGCGTTTATCAGTATTTGGGTCCAATTTTCTTACCACAAGTTTTTAATAAAAACAGCAGACTGTATGACATTAATCTAATTGGTCAGGCATTTTCTAAATATATAAATATATGTGTATGTGTACCAAAAGACGCACATACACACACACACACACAGTGCAGAGCTACTACAGTGATAATTCAATGCTATACTTAGTGCTATATATACATGCAATAACATTCAAATTCATAAACAAAAATCATAATAAATGTCCCATAAATCAATATCAATCTTTTATAAAACCATAACAAAAATGAATCAATGATGTCTGGTATAAATATGTTTTAAAGTCACCTGTTCTTAGCTGAACCTCCATGACTCAAGGACCTCCTTTTGTAAAAACCACCTAGGGACCACTACAACCACCAAATCCCATCTACCAAATCCCCTGCTAATTTTAAAATGCCAAAACCTCCTAACAACTTGGCTGCCATAACAAATTACCTCCCCAGTGACCTTTACAAAACTCTTATTGGGTGGGCAGGCAGGACAACTTTTCAGCTTCAAAGATCTTTGTAGAATAGATGTCCCTAGTCCTCTTGGAAGCAGCCCCTGAAGCTCCTACCTACCTAAGCTGACCACCTTCTTCTAAAGGTAAGCCTCTCCCAGAACTCTATTCAAGCCCCCCCCCCCCCCAGTCCCTATTTTCTCCCTCTGTCATGCAGTCCTTGAGTTAAAGAGTACCTGTTAAGTTACGAGTTAAGATGAAATATTTGAATATAATTATTTTTTTAGTGTCACTTTAAATTCTTGAATTTTTTTATTAAATATATTTCATATGGTTATTTAAACATGTCTTTAAAATGTCTCCTCGCTACCACTCCCCAGATTGTTTCTTGGGTGCAATTTCTTAGTTAGCTACTCCTGTTACATCAGATGCACTAATATCAGTTCTGACTTTAGCAGTGCTATCTAGTCTGATTCTACACTACTGTTATTTCTGTTCTACCCTGCAAAGGCTATGTTATTTGTCTTGGAGCCTTCACGGTTACGTGACTTATGTTTCTGATACTTTTATATATTTTTTATTTTATTTTTTTCCTTTTGAATGAAAATTCTTAATAAACATATTTAAAAAAATTTATTAAAAATACCCAACAGCAACTCCTTTTAGGTAAACTTTCAAAAATCATTCAATATGTGCACTTGGTAAAAATATACGGCAGTTCCTTTTAAAAAAAAAAAAAAATGACTAAATGATTTGTATGGAAAAATAATAAAACAATAGAATTGTTTTACTGTTAATTACAGGAAATGTACGATTTTAACTTTAATTGTACACTTGAGAGGAGGTCCAACCTGATTAAATTTGTAACTGAAATAATAAAAAATAGGGTGTATGGGTAAGAATATATTTTTTTCCTGGACAATGAATAAAATTGAGAATTTCTTTTTTTCCCGTAATTGGAATCATAAGAACAATGGCCGGGATATTAACCAAATGTTGCTGATATGTAAACCAGATACAGTACGGTAGAAATGATTTATAATTTTACTAAATGTAGCCATGGCTTGCGTATGTCGCTGTAACGTGCGGCCCATTTATCAAGGCCGGTGAAAACTTGGGTGCTATAGCGAGTGATTTATGTAGCTATTAAGATTTGTGTGACTATTGTTGAAAAGAAACTGCATTTATCACGCCACTGCCCAACTCCGGGGTTGTGTCTCTGCAGACTATACAGGACTTATAACCCCCACGATCCACAATTTCTTAGCTGGGGTAAGAACATTTCCACAGGCGAAAACACAACCGGTAGAGGAAGCTAAAACCAGTTAAAATAAATAGAAGGCCAAAGGACTTTATAAATATATGTGTCAGCAGCAGAGCAGTCCTTGGTAAATAATTGGTTTATGTGATTTACTAGATAGACTGTAGCATGAAGAATAGTTTAAAGGGAAAGTTAATGTGGTTTCAGTGAGCCTGGAATTTGTGAAATTATTGTAAGGTTTACATTTAAAACAGAACTCAAGTAAAAAATAAATGTAAAAAATAATAACCTCAATAAAGGATTAAAAAGAAAATGAAAACCGTTTTGCTACAATACTAACCTTCATTCAAGAGCTACTTTTCTGCCACATGATATCCTCAGTCCTAAATGGAAATTGCCATGTGCCAGTGAGTTCTGTGGAACCAACTTTACTGGGGCCATGCAATGCAGCTCCAGAATTTGGACGCAATGGCACCTACTGATTAAATCTTATTTTCTATTCCTCCAGGCAGTTATCATGTTATTCTAAGAGCATATTATATTGAATGGGGCAATGTTAAGCTCCTCTTGAAAATGTATTTGTAACAACCTCTCTGTTGGTAACGTCATTTATGCTACACAAAAAAAAAAAAAACATGGAAGATAGCATAGAAAGATGACACTAACAACTTAAAGCAGAACTATAGGCAAAATGTTTTGTTTTTTTCATTTTGAATAGAGCAAGGGAGAGTAGTAACCCCTGTCAGGTTTATTTTTGCCATCTTTGTCTTATTGTAGAGATTTCCCTTCACTTCCTGTCTCATAACCAAACAGGAAGTGGGAGGAAATCCCTGCAACTTAAAGGAATTCCTTGGGAACCCCCAGAACTAGTGTCCCCATTGGAACATTTCCCTTGTACCAGTATTACTTTATGTGGGACAACTCAAAATGTTGGGATTTTCTTTTACCTTCAACGATAATGGTAAACAGAACAAATAGAAGGGTTAAATCTCCTTAATGGGGGCAGAGGCAGCAATAAAAATGGACAGGTGTTCTAATCTATCTCTACTCTATCCAAAACTAAAAAAAATAAATAAATAATTAAGTTTTGCCTTTAGTTATACTTACTTTTTTGTGTTTTTCTTCCCTTCACAAGTAGTGTAATTCTCAGTTATATCTGTCTTTGAGAGCAGATGGCTGCACTCATAAATATAGTATAAATACAATAAATTTGTACATTTTTATTTTTCTCAGTGTGTCTATATTATATTTGAAAGTGACACCACCAAACTAATAATTCACTCCCTTGTTATCTCTCAACTATTGCAGCTCATACCTCCTTGGCCTACCTCTACACAGGCTACCCCACCTTTACTCTATTGTGAATGCCGCTGCCAGTCTTATCCACCCTACCAATTACTCAGTGTCCACCACGCCTCTCGGCTAATCCCTCTACTGGCTTCTGCTCATCCAATGAATGCCTTGAGCTACATCACCAATCTTAGAGCCCTTTCACACTGGGGCGGTTTGCAGGCGCTATTGGGCTAATAATAGCTCCTGCAAACCGACCCGAAAGTGCCGCTGCTGTGTATCCAGTGTGAAAGCCCCGAGGGCTTTCACACTGGGGCGATGCGCTGGCAGGACGGTAAAAAAAGTCCTGCCAGCAGCATCTTCGGAGCGGTGAAGGAGCGGTGTGTATACCGCTCCTGCCCATTGAAATCAATGGGACGGCACGGCTATACCGCCGGCAAAGCGCCTCTGCAGAGGCGCTTTGAGGTGGTATTTAACCCTTTCTCGGCCGCTAGCGGGGGGTAAAACCACCCCGCTAGCGGCCGAATACCGACGGTAAAACGCCGCTAATAATAGCGGCGTTTTACCGCCGACGCCGCCCCCCGCCCCAGTGTGAAAGGGCTCTTAGATTTAAAATATCACCAAAACTGTCCTCTCTGCTCCTCCCAAGACCTCCTTCTCCTAACTTTCCTCATCCCCTCCTCCCATGCAAACCTCCAGGATTTCCCCTAGAGCCTCTCCCTTCCTGTGGAACTTCCTACACCAAACTGTCCGGCAATCTCCTACTCTGTCCACTTTTAGACGATCACTGAAAACTCATCTCTTCAGGGAAGCCTATCCTACTTCCACCTAAAAACTTAAACTGTGCTTCCTCCATCCTGTTACATTTTGTGTCACTTTTTTTACCCTTTCTTTTAGCCCAGTGATTGTCAACTTATTAGCTAAAGGGGTCCTCAAATGTGACCCCTGACATCACCAAAAGGGCCACACATAAAGTTCAATACCTTTAATTCTTGAGAGAACTGTCATAAACTGCAGATCTAATAGAGGAAATGAGGGTCAGAGAGTGTGGACAGGATACATTTTTGGCTGGGGGTATGCTGAAGAAGACAATACGAAAATGGGAACCTATTACATGAGGCTAGTAGACATGAATGGTCTTACCCTAATCAGTGTTCCCACTACAGACTGCTGAGGTCCTGAGGCCCACACATCATATGCCAAAGGACAGCATGTGGTCTTCGGGCCACAGGTTGGGCACTAGGGTTTTAAATTGTTAATTTTTTATGAGCAAGGTCCTTCTAACCCTCTTGTTTTGAATTGTATTGTAAAACTGGCCATACGGGGTTTGAGTTAAAAGCTGTGGGTGACCCTGTCAGCATCACCTGGCTCAACAAACCTTGATTTAAAAAAAAAAATCAACAGAGCCAAGTGTAAAATTGTTAGCCGAACAGTGACTGCACCCAGTCAGATGAAGTTATGTTTGGTTATTCAGACAACGGCAGGTGCTATGGCTATCTGGATACAATGGCCATGTTTAGTGCGGAGGAGGAATCGGTTAGCTGAACGGTGAGAATATATATGTTTACTGTCTCCCTTTGTATTGCACAATGCTGCGCAAACTGTTGGCAATATATAAACCCTGAATATTAAAAATAACAACTATGGAGTCAAAAGCATTTCAAACATTTCCATAGCAGTTGGAACTTCATACTTACAACCAGAAAACAAAATAAATAAAAAAAAGGCACAATTACGTCCAAGGTACTCCAGAGTTTCATTTAGTGCATAACTTAATTTTAAAATTAAACTCAAATTTTAACATTTAAATACATAATATCCTTTCATGTGTTTTCTACTTTTTATTTGGGGATTATAAGGTGAGAAGGACAATAAAAGTTGCCCTCAGATCCCCCCCCCTGAATGAACTCCTCTGTCAAGCCTACTGTGAGCTCCACTATGGATGAAACAATGACAAAAGACAAAAATATGTAGCAAAAAAAACATAAAAAGACATAAAGTAAAGTGATTAGGTGACTGATCAAAAAGATAAAGCCTGACTTGTTAACAGCTCATAAGTAAACGTAGGATTAAAAGTGGAAATGTCCCTTTAATATGTCTATACATTTGTGGTAAAGGGAATCATTCATTAAGAATGCGGAGGGTTTAGCTAAGATAAAAAAATGTTCATGCTCCTGAGATATAGCCAGGCACATGAAGAATGTTCAGTCTCTTGTAATAATTCACAGAATACAGGGTGAAGCAGCTCTAATGGTGACCCATATGAAAGATTCATAGATTCAAAGGAAATTCTATATTCATACTAATTAATTCACTGATTGAAATAAATGGCAATTTTACAGTAGTCATTATTCATGCGCTACGCAGATCTGTACAGAGCATTTATCAGCGGCTGTACATTTTTGGTCTTCTCCCAGCTATGGCAGGGATATCCTTAAATTTCTGTACAGTCAGACCCAATCCATGTAGCCCAACTTTGGGCTATTATTGATTTTACAGAAAAATATAAAAAAAATAAAAAGCTGGTTAGGCTGTAATACTCACCTTCAATCTACAGCTGCCCCCCCCCCCCCCATCCACGAGATGTCCTTAGCCTTCTGGGTTAAATGATGCTGGGAAGACTGAGGACATACTTTGAATGCATTAACCCTGAATGCAGGGTTGGGCTTTAAATGTATACTTGCCAGGATTTCAAACAATAACAATATATATATATTTTTTTGTTTTAGGTGCATGCATTCCGGTTCTTGTGTAGTTCTTGACTGTGTTTGCAAATGTTCGACATAGATCAGCCCGGGCTTGGTGGCTTGCTATGAGAGATGAGTTTGGGCATCCTCTGAACTCATCTAAACTACTCAAACTCTGAACTCTTTATTTTGTACTCCAATGAACTGCCGGCCAGGTCACTTCAAACCTGCAGCCCACCTCTTTCTTTGCTTAAGCTCACTCAAGTAAAAAGAGAACCTGAGTTTGGAGTTTGAGTGGATATGAGTTCGGAGGATACTCACGCTCATCTCTATTTGCTACGGTGTTAGCCTACTTAAAAAATTATGCCGCATACACACGAGCGGACTTTTGGACCGGACTGGTCCGACGGACTATCCAACGGACTTTCGGCGGACTTCCAACGGACTTTCCCAATGAACGGACTTACCTACACACGATCACACCAAAGTCTGACGGATTCGTACATGATGACGTACGACCGGACTAAAATAAGGAAGTTGATAGCCAGTAGCCAATAGCTGCCCTAGCGTTGGTTTTCACTCATTGGACTAGCATACAGACGAGCGGACTTTTCGATAGGAACTGAGTCCGGCAGAGTTTCGACGTAAAGATTTGAAACATGTTCCAAATCTAAAGTCCGTCAGATTTTCGACCGAAAAAGTCAGCTGTAGGTCCGATGAAGCCCACAGGCGGTCCAATTGTCCGCTGGACTCGGTTCGTTGGACCAGTCCAGTCGAAAATTCCGCTCGTGTGTTCATTAGGAGGAAAAAATGACCCTTTAAGCCAGGGGTCTTGAAACTTTCTAAACAAAGGACCAGTTTACTGTCCTTCAGACTTTAGGAGGGCCGTGATGTGTACACTGGGGTTAGAAAATTCCCCAGCATCAGTATGAGGGAGCAATGGAGTGTGGATTTACTAAAGGCAAATAGACTGTGCGCTTTGGAAGTGCACTCGCACTCATTTTCCCTGGAGCTTAGTAAATGCGGTTAATCTTCACTTTGTAAAGAATACCCAAGCAGGTGCAAGGAAAATAAAGAAACAGCATTATTGTCTGCATATTATTGGTTTATGGAAATCAGCAGAACATTCACATTCACTAAGCTCTGGGGAAAATGACTGCAACTGCACTTCCAAAGTGCGCAGTTTATTTGCCTTTAGTAAATCCACCACAGTGCCTCTTTGTTGGAGTCATTGGATGAAATATTGCCCCAGCATTGGTGTCAGTGGGAAGAATAGTGCCCCATTATTGATGTCAGTGGAAGGAATAGTTCTCCATTTTTGGTGTCAGTGGGAACAATACCCTATGTGTCATTAGGGGTAGTTATAGCTCATCGTTAGTGTCAGTGGGAGGAATAATGCCCCACTGTTGCTGTCAGCAGAAGCAATAGTGTCTCATAAAAGTGGGAGGAATGGTGTTCCAAGGACCAGATAAAGATAATAAAAGAGCCACAACTGGTCCTCGGGCCACAGTATGGAAACCACAGCTTTAAGTGATAGCACTGTTAGCTATGAAGTACAATTGGGTACATTGTGTAGTAATTTGTGTTTAACCAGCACAGACTGAGAGCTGTATATCAGTACACACTGTTTGTATCTGCTCTCTTCATCAGTTATATCAGTACATACTGTTCTGTTCTCTTCTCAACAGCAACTGTATCAATTCAATCTCCTTCCTATTACTAGAAAGGAGCCTGGGGCCCCAGTTCTGGTGTTTTCTGCTATTTTCACACACCTGGGCACCAAACTTTGTGGAACCACTTTAACCCTGGTAACCATGAACTTCAGAACGATGGATTCTGGCTCGATTGACTGAATGGATTAACTCCTGATCCCCCTGGTCTTATTTCTATGTGCTGTTAATAAGGAGAAGGCAAATAGGTAAAACTCTACAACCAAAGTCAGCATCATTGCCCTAAAGAATTACATTTTATATTAAGCTAATGATGTAGTAAAGGGATTTTATTCAAATTAAACTACAGGCAAAAAATAAACCATTTAAAAGGAATAGCCAGGCATTTCCCAAATGTATCCCCAAACCTACCAATTCAACTTTTGATCATGCCCCAGCATATATTTATTACTCCTTGTGCATCACCACCAGGCTTGTAAAATATTTTGGTAGGAGGCCAGAACACCCCCAAAATGACATCTCCCAAAAGGCTCTTTCCCTACACACAGTGGGGTTGATTTACTAACATTGGAAAGTGCAAAATCTGGTGCAACTATGCATGGTAGCCAAACAGCTTCTAACTTCTTTTTGTTCAATTAAACTTTGACAAAAAAACAACAACCTGGAAGATGATTGGTTTCTATGCAAAGCTGCACCAGATTTTGCACTCTCCAGATTTAGAAAATCAACCCCAGTGTGTGGGCAGACTCTTGAGAGTCAAGACAGCAGCATATCAATGTAAGCATGTGGAGAGGACAGAACAGGGTGGGAAATAGGCAGAGTTTTGTAGACCAGCAGGCAGGCTATGAACACTGGTTGGGATTTTAAGTATTGGAATGGCATTGTGTTTTCAGCCCAAACAGGAGATTAGGCGTATACTGGATATCTGGAAGACCATAGGGTATATTTATGTTCTTGAAGTGTTTAACGGGATAGAATATAGGAAAACGTGTTTGGAGCCAGCTTTCACAACTGTTTTAACATAAAGGAATCCTTGAAATAACTTTCTGGGTTCAGGAAGCCCCTGATACGAATTCTATATCTACAGCTCATAGTAAAGGCTCCTTAAACTTGTGGTCGTTGAATAGAATCCCCCCCCCCCCCTACAGAAAGCTAAAATGATCATTGATGTCTGTGGTTACAAGTCTGAGCGGCAGAAGTTGCTCATTGCTTATAGAACCCCTGGCAACATCTGGAGGAACCACAGAGTTCCATGAAACCCTGTTGAGAAAGACTTGTTTGGATGGATAAAACATGTGTAAATGTACATATATTATAGAGATACTAAAAATGTGTTGTTTTTTTTTTCATTTGGTCCAGGCAATCAGTCATGTACAGCAGTGGTTCTCAACCCTGTCCTCAAGTACCCCCAACAGGCCATGTTTGCAGGTTTTCCTTTATCTTGCACAGGTGCTTTAAATCAGAGTCAATGGCTTGGTATTTTGGACAGCTATTTTATCTAAGAGAAATTCAGAAAACATGGCCTGTTGGGGGTACTTGAGGACTTGAGGGATGAGAACCACTGATGTACAGTATCTAGACTGGGAGGAGGACCTGGCTGAATCCTGCAACATGGTTGGGGGGGGTCACCCAGGGGGTTTTTCCATTACTTGCTCATCTCCTTTTGCAAGCAATTCAAGAAAGTAATAAAGAAAAAAAAAAACCAAGTTTGATATGCCTAGTATAAGCTAATTCAAAATTTGCATTTCTTTTGCTTCCACCTAATGGGCTTTCCTTTTGAAATAATCATTTGCAGTCAACAAATAAAGACTTATTCTCCAAACACAATTAAACAATCCCATTTCAGTTGTAAACCTTGCCATTTCATTTAATGTCAGGATGACATAATCAAACAGAATTTATCAATTAACACAGAGGCAAGAGATGCAATCTCCCCGAGCTTCCCAACACGGGAAATACGTTCTTAATTGAAGTCATTCGCAAACTTCTGCTCAATAATTTAATGTAGAAATCTATTTGTCTTTCTCTATTTATCTCCACTGGAGACAGAATCTGCCAAGAAGTTAATGAACTCCTTATCTTGGAAATTCTGAAAATGAAAGAAACTTAATACAAACTGTGGCTCTGTCATTGGAGAAGTATGGTCCTGATCCAGCAGACAGATAGCCGACAGTAAATGGCTCTTTATCAGCCACATTATAAATAATCTCTGGCCGGGAGATTGCAGATTTCATGGTATAGGTTTGATGGCGTAAAATATAACGTTCGCCTTTAATGAAATACGTCAGTGGGAGCTGGAGAGGGTTTCTTGGCATCCAGAATGGATGACTGAACAAAATAGATATGTAATGAAAATCAGTTGAATGGAAGATTTTTTTTTTTCTTTCGTTTGCTTACATTTTTAATGGTCATTCTTACTGTATTTCTACAGTATTACTAGTGTTACAGCTAGAGTTGAAACCTGCCTTGGTTCAACAGTAAGTTAAAGGGAATCTTCTCTTTCTTTATAGGGCGTACACACGGTCGGACTTTGTTCGGACATTCCGTCAACAAAATCCTAGGATTTTTTCCAACGGATGTTGGCTCAAACTTGTTTTGTCTACACACGGTCACACAAATCCGATCATTCTGAACGCGGTGACGTAAAACACGTACGTCGGGACTATAAACGGGGCAGTGGCCAATAGCTTTCATCTCTTTATTTATTCTGAGCATGCGTGGCACTTTGTCCTTCGGATTTGTGTACACACGATCGGAATTTCCGACAACGGATTTTGTTGTCGGAAAATTTTATCTCCTGCTCTCCAACTTTTGTGTCGGAAAATCTGATGGAAAATGTCCGATGGAGCCCACACACGGTCGGAATTTCCGACAACACGCTCCGATCGGACATTTTCCATCGGAAAATCCGACCGTGTGTACGGGGCATTAGAGTAGAGAATTGAGAATTGAGTCACTTGGTAAAAAGTGCAGGTACGCTATGGGGGAGATTTACTAAAACTAGAGCACTCAGAATCTGTGCATGGCAGCCAATCAGCTTCTAACTTCAGCTTGTTCAAATATGCTTTGACAATAAAACATGGAAGCTGATTGGTTTCTAGCTGCACCAGATTTTGTGTGCACCAGTTTTAGTAAATCAACCCCTATGAGTTAAGTCCAAGGAGGTGCATTATATCTCCTGAACTTATCTCAGTTATCTATATCTGATAGGTTTATAGCTATAATGCCGCATACACACGGGCGGACTTTTCGACCGGACTGGTCCGACAAACTTTCCAGTGGACTTTCGACGGACTTTTGACGGACTTCCGACAGACTTTCTAACGAACGGACTTGCCTACACACGATCACACCAAAGTCCGACGGATTCGTACATGATGACATACACCGGACTAAAATAAGGAAGTTGATAGCCAGTAGCCAATACCTGCCCTAGCGTGGGTTTTTGTCTGTCGGACTAGCATACAGACAAGCAGATTTCTGGGTCTGGCGGAGTTACGACGTAAAGATTTGAAGTATGTTCCAAATCTAAAGTCCGTCAGATTTGCGACTGGAAAAGTCAGCTGAAGGTTCGGTGAAGCCCACACACGATCGGATTGTCCGCCGAATTTGGTCCGTCGGCGTCCGTCAGACCAGTCCGGTCGAAAAGTCCGACCGTGTGTACGCCCCATAACAGAGCATACACTAATACTCGGGGCTGTGAGAGAGGAGAGGGAGGCACACAGAGCATCTATAATCACCCTTCCCCTCTGCTGCTCATTCAAAGATGAATGAATTCACATAATACAAAGCTGTTATAGTTGCAAAGGGTGGGCCAACTCAATATTAAACTCTACAGACTAATGCCGCGTACACACGAGCGGATTTTACTTCGGAAAAAACTTGGATGGTTTTTCCGATGGAATTCCGCTCAAGCTTGCCTTGCATACACACGGTTACACAAAAGTTCTCTGAACTTTTGACCGTCAAGAACGCGGTGACGTACAACACTACGATGAGCTGAGAAAATTAATTTCAATGCTTCCGAGCATGTGTGGAATTGTTTCCGAGCATGCGTAGGAATTTTGCGCGATGGAAATTTTACAGACGATCGCATTTTCGGATAGGAACTTTTTTTGCCCAAAAAATTGAGAACCTGCTCTCAATCTTTTGCTGGCGGGAAATCTGCCAGCAAAAGTCCGATGGAGCATACACATGGTCGCATTTTCCGACCAAAACCTCACATCGGTCTTTTGCTGGCCGAATTTCCAATCGTGTGTACGTGGCATAAGACTGGGATTCTATTTAAGTTCATGTGCGTGTAAAGGCAGCTGTTCCAATACTTTTGGTAATATAGTGTAGGTAGGAGGAGGGAATGTTTTCAAGAATAGTTAATGTTCGGCTTTTCTTCCAAAGATGCAAGCTTTCAGGATGACTTAGATCCCCTCTTTAGGCTTTATACAACTCCCTTTCTGCAATAATCCATGGCTAATAAAATTAGAGTTAGGCTTTCTTCCATAATAATAACTTAAGATAACCAATAAAAGGAAAGTCCAGCACTATTTTCTATTAAAAAAGCATAGCACCGGTACTTTTTTCTATTTCTGAAGGTAAAAATCCCATCTGGCTGGAAGGGAGGAAAGATGCAGTGTCTCTCCCCTGACTCATTTAAATCTGTTTGTGCAATCAAATCCTGCTATTCAGATCTAGTCAAAACACAAGCTTTTCACAGTACACTAATAAATTTGTCTCTTACCGCTTGGTTGCTGACTGCAAGTGGAAAATGTACTAAACATATCACAGCCACCCCGTGGTACAGTTCTAGTAAATATTGGCTATTTGTCTTAAAGTGATTGTAAAGTCTTGTTTTTTTTTTTTTTTTTAAATAATAAACATGTTATACTTACCTGCCCTGTTGCAGTGGATTTGCACAGAGCAGCACGGATCCTCCTCTTCTCAGGCCCCTCTTCTGTGATCCTGGCCCCTCCCTCCTGTTGAGTGCCCCCACATGAAGCAGCTTGTTATGGGGGCACCTGAGCTGAGTCACAGCTCCCTGTGTCCATTTAGACACAGAGCCCCGTCCCAGCCCCGCCCCCCTCACCCCTGATTGGCTAGCTGACTTTGACTGACAGTAGCAGGAGCCAATGGCGCCGCTGCTGTGTCTCAGCCAATCAGGAAGGAGAATATTGGATGGCTAAGACACTTGTGGGCATCACTGGTCAGAGAGAAACCTCAGGTAAGTGTTAGGGGGGGCTGAGGGAGGCTACTGCACACAGAAGGCTTTTTATCTTAATGCATAGGGCGGCACGGTGGTGTAGCGGGTAACATTCTCGCCTAGCAGTAAAAAGGGTCGCTGGTTTGAATCTCAACCACGACACTACCTGCCTGAAGTTTGCATGTTCTCCCTGTGCCTGTGTTGGTTTCCTCCGGGTACTCCGGTTTCCTCCCACACTCCAAAGACATGCTGATAGGTTAATTGGCTTCTGTCCAAAATTGGCCCTAGTATACGAATGTGATTTGGGGACCTTGGATTGTGGGCTCCTTGGGGGTAGGACCAATGTGAGTGTGTGATGTATGTGTGGAGCGCTGTGTAAATTGATGGTGCTATATAAATAATATATAATAGAGAAGCATCCTAATCAGCCACAATGTACAGGAATAGGGACAATTGTAGACACTCACTCTGGTTGAACCGGATGGACTGGTGTCTTTATTCAACCTTACTAACCTTACTATAACTATGTATAGAATGCATTGAGATAAAAAAACCTTCTGCCTTTACAACCACTTTGAGGTCATCTTTTAAAGAGGAGTATGGGGTTTGTGTTTTTTGCAGTATCATACTTACCCAGGTGGATGCGGCATCGGTCCGATCCTGTATCTGTCCCCTGCCGGCTCGAACACTGAGAACCAAGCAATCAAACACCTCCGATCGCTCGGTTCTCACAGCTCCGTGAGCAGAGAGCTGCTGACTGTCAGTCACTTCTCTCTGTTCTAACCCCCCCTCTTGCTTATTGGAGCGCTGGGCTGTGGAGAGGGCAGGAACGACCAGCTCAGGCTCTCAGCATCTCGCTGAGAGGTTAAGCTGGGCACCAGTCCAGGCATGTGGGTAGATCAAGACTTCATTGTCTCAATCTTGCCCGAGCCTGGACCGACTCTGTGATGTCACCTGACAGCGGCCTTCAGCCCGCTGTCTGCTGAAAATGGGTCACAGGAGTGCAGAACGAACAAGCTTTGGCTGTACTCCTCCTTTAAATGGAAGTACAGAGATAAGGGGGTTGTCCTTTTGTATTTGGGCACCAGCCAAGGCAACACTGTACATTAGTCAGTCCAGGGAGATTTTTTTTTTTTTTTTGTGTGTATTAAAGTAGAGAAGACACCGAAGAAACGCTTATTACTGCAGCTTTTTACTAGCTCTGTTTAGTGTGGGAATACATGGCCTTTGTATGCCAGCTCATTTATTTATTACATTTATTACATTCATTATATCATTTATTACTCTGAGGTTTTATTGAGTGTTACAGAGAAAAATTAAGATTTAATAATGTTGGACATCACTTAGCCTCTTGTCATTCCACGGAGATCAAGCCAAATATACTCACACATAATTTTATTATTTATTTTGCCTAAAGTTATTGGGCGTTAATTACTGTAAACTAGAAGGGCGATAGTAAAATTTATAACTAGCAAATAATAAATACCTTATTTGATAAGTCAACGCAATGTCAAGCATTCAGAAATTCTCTAGATATGTTTGGGATCATGAGTAGAAATAGGAAAATAACTTCAAGTGGAACTTCACTCTCTCTTTCACCATTAACTATTTTTAATCCTTATGCTGCCAACATTAGTAAATTGATAGGAAAGTACATCATATTTGCTTGTTTTAAACATTTCTTTACATTTCTTCAGTTACTTTCCGGTTTCCATGCCTAGGCAAATTATGTCATACCTCCCAGGAGTCTTCAGTATTAGGGAAAGAGGGGAGGATTGGCCTTCTCAGCTAAGCACACCCTCTCCTGCTTGCATACCTGAGCTAAGGGCAGGTGAACTCCAGGAGCTACATGAATCTTCTGCTCTTACTCAAGATGGCCACGGCCAGAAATGCTGGGGGGGTTGTTGAAAGTGATTTCTCAATAAAATTAAGCATAGAGACATGGATGGATGGGTGAGTTTGCTCTTTTGAGTTTTGCAGTTTGGTTTGTGATGCTCAGATGAAGTGCAGTTCCACTTTAAAGAATAGATTCACCTTTAATAAATCCCCGTTGGTGCGTGGTCGTGTTGGAACAGGAAGGGGCCATCCCCAAACTGTTCCCACAAAGTTGGGAGCATGAAATTGTCCAAAACTTCTTGGTGTGCCTTAAGAGTTCCCTTCACTGGAACGAAGGGGCCAAGCCCAACCCCTGAAAAACAACCCCACACCGTAATCCCCCCTTCACCAAATGATATGGACCAATGCACAAATCAAGGTCCATAAAGACATGAATGAGCGAGTTTGGAGTGGAGGACCTTGACTGGTCTGCACAGACCTCAATTTAATATAACACTTTTGGGATGAATTAGAGCGGAGAGTGCGAGCCAGGCCTTCTCGTTCAACATCAGTACCTGACCTCACAAATGCGCCTCTGGAAGAATGGTCAAACATTTCCATAGACACACTCCTAAACCTTGTTGACAGTCTTCTCAGAGGAGTTGAAGCTGTTATAGCTGCAAAGGGTGGGCCAACTCAATATTGAACCCTACAGACTAAGACTGGGATGTCATTAAAGTTCATGTGCGTGTAAAGGCAGGCGTCCCAATACTTTTGTTACTATAGTGTGTAAGTCATTTTTGCACCTTATTCCCCTTCTAAATCTGCTCCCTTTGAGATTTAGTAGGGGAGACCCTATTATTTGCTGTGCCAGACAATTATTCAATATAATACTAAAATGATTTGTTCGTTGTTTTTTGTTGTTTGTAAACCAATTTTGGAGAGAGGAATAGAGACAGTCACTAAAGCTCTTATACATATTTCTAGATAGAAGATGGTGCCAATTAGGATTCATTTTTGACAGAAGGTATCATTTCCACCTTTATGTGTATTTTTTGCCTTGAGTGTTGCTTCGGATGACATTATTTTACTCTTGCAGAATTAAAACACTTCAACAATCTTTATAGATAAGCCAGAAAACGATGGAAACAAAAAAAACCCCCAAACACCTGCACACAGACACTGAGCAGCTCTTTTGATACAAAACCGATTAGCCTGGTGGAAGATGAGCACCTGATGGCTTTCAGTTTCAAACCATTCCCCGTGTTCTTGAACAGCTGCCATCCTCCTGTACGACAAACTGCGCGCCTGAATGGAAGAGAAGCAGAAAAAAAAAAAAAAAAAAACAGGCTGCTCAATGCAGCTGGGCGCAGGCAGGCCTGCAGGAGCGGACAGGAGAGGCCTCCAAATCCTATTCCTACACAGCGGCCCCCTTCTCTGTGAGCGATTACCAGGCTGATGCATTAACAGCCTCATTTTTTCTTCTTCTTCTTCTTCTTCACTGGAGCTGAAAAGGCCCACAATGCATTGCCATGCATTCATCACAGTTACTGGTCCTACCAGCAATGATGGACTTAACAGCTTTAGGTAATGTTATTGATCAGCTTATTGATCGACCTTTTGTCCCTCCGAAATAAAAAAAAAAAAAAAAAGAGCAGCTGCCTTTTATATGTGGTTGAAAAAGGCGATATTAAACTAATGTAAGCAAAGCAAATTGAATTGATTGCGTGCTGTTATCTCAAATGATGAAAGGACACAATTGAGGCTCAAAAAAATGCCGTTAATTTTGTATTTTTTTCCCCCAGCATTTTTGATATTTTTATTTTTACTCTGTTTGCACCAGTAATTCAACATACGGTAATTTCTTGTTCAAAGCCGCGTAGTTGTTCCTCTATAGCAGCACTCTAAAGTTGGATTGATAGAGGTAAGTGTGCCCAAGATTGGGGAGCAGGCAAAGTTTGTGTTAAAACCCCTCCAAGTAAACTACATGTATTGCAAGGATTGTAACAAATGCTTTGCTGATTTATAACTTTCTCTGTTCCTAACAAAAATTGCTATTTGCCTCTCCAGGGCCGTCTTTAATATTAATTGGACCCTGGGCAACCATTTTCTTGGGTTCTCCAAAATCCACTTACCGTATATACTGGAGTATAAGCCAACCCGAATATAAGCCGAGGCACCTAATTTTACCACAAAAAACTGGGAAAAATTATTGACTCGAGTATAAGCCTAGGGTGAGAAATGTGCAGCTACTGTAAGTGGAAAAGAGGGTCAACAATGCCCATTTTCAGCCTCACTGTGCCCATTTGCAGCCATAGGTCCCCTGAACTTCAAACTCAGTAGTTAAAGTGGGGTTCCACCCAAAAAAACAAAAATACCTGAAAAAAAAAAAAAAAAAAAAAACATTTGGATATTTTTTTTTTTTTTTTACTTACCTCTAAATGCCTGTTGCTAGGTGGTCCCTCGTAGTCTGCCTCTTTCTTTGCCTGGGCTGGTGACATCACTTCCCCCTCGGCACAGGAAGGGCTCGGCTCTGCTCCCTCCCTCCTGTCAATCATCTGAGACCCATTACAGGTCCCAGGTGATTGAGCGGCCAATCACGGCGCGCGAAGCCGCTCACGCATGCGCAGTGGGTGCCAGGCTGTGAAGCCACAGATGGTGCCCACAGTTGAAATGCCAGCGCCGACGAGCAGAGGGGGGGACGAGCGGGGCTTCGATCCCCCGCATCGCTGGACCCAGGGACAGGTAAGTGTCCAATTAAAAGTCAGCAGCTGCAGTATTTGTAGCTGCTGACTTTTATTTATTTTTTTTTTTTAATGGACCCCCTGGGTGGAACTCCTCTTTAAGGGTTTCTAGATGCCCCCTAGCTTCAACCAAAATTTGGGGTCTCTGGACCCAAAGGGTCCTGAAATGACATTGCTGCAGGTGGACACAGTTGACCGATTTTGGGGCCCCGTATCTTGGGGCCACTTGGTGCTAGGAACCCCAAATTTGGTGTGTAAACCCAGTGGAACTAGCACTACAACATGTCCAAATCTGGGGTTCCTAGCACCAAGTGGCCTCGAGATAGGAGGCCACAAATTTGGTTCGGAAAATGTCAAGCACTTTTCTGCAGCAGAGAATGACATTTTCCGAACCGACTTTGGGGCCCCGTATCTCGGGGCCACTTGGTGCTAGGAACCCCAGCTTTGGATATGTTGTAGTGCTTGTTCCACTGGGTTTGCAAAATTTAAAGTTCCTAGCACCAAGTGGCCCCGAGATATGGGGCCCCAAATTCGGTACGGAAAATGTCATTCTTTGCTGCAGAAAAGTGCTTGACTCGAGTATAAGCCGAGGGGGGCACTTTCAGCACAAAAAAATGTGCTAAAAAACTCGGCTTATACTTGAGTATATACGG
Organism: Lithobates septentrionalis; assembly: GCA_037952835.1. Taxonomy (NCBI): domain Eukaryota; kingdom Metazoa; phylum Chordata; class Amphibia; order Anura; family Ranidae; genus Lithobates; species Lithobates septentrionalis. The sequence continues at coordinate 527,253 of JBBDGP010000072.1, read as the reverse complement.
TATCAACTATTTGATGGCAGTGAGGGCTCAAGGGGCAGCTGTTTTGGGCCCCACAACAATGACTGGGCTCGGGGCAGATGTCCCTTTTGCCCTGTGTTAAAGACGGTCCTGTGCATCACCACACTTCTGAATGGAAGGGTGAGCCTTCTTCATCAACACCTGAGCGATCTTAGCGTTGTAATGATAAAAGTCACAGTGTCTGCAACCCATTAGAACTTTGGACCGAATCGTATCAAAATATCACAAATTTTCCTGTAATTTGACATGTACACTCTATGACCAAAAGTTGGACACCTGACCATCACACCTATATGATCTTGTTGGACATCCCTTGCCAAAACTGTTGGCACTAAAGTGATTGTAAAGGCTTGTTTTTTTTAAATAACAAACATATCTTACTTGCCTCCACTGTGCAGTTCGTTTTTGACAGAGTGGCCCCAATCATCCTCTTCTGGGGTCCCTCGGTGGCACTATCAGCTTCTCACCGCATCGTATAACCCCCTAGGAGAAGCGCTCTCCCAGAGAGGTTACCTTGCGGGCGCGTTCCCAAGTCCAGCATTTGCGTCCATAGACGCAGAATGCAGGACTTGGCCCCCCCCGGCGCTCGCATCATTGGATTTGATTGACAGCAGTGGGAGCCAATGGCTGCGCGTCTATCAATCTATCCAATCAAGAGTCGAGAACCCCGGGCAGAGAGATACAGTGCGTCTCCGCCGAGGGATCGAAGGGGGTCAGGTGATTAAAATGGGGGGGCTGGGGGGGGCCGGTCACTGTTAGAAGTTTTTTCACCTTAATGCATAGGATGCATTAAGGTGAAAAAACAAGAGGGTTTACAACCCCTTTAATATGGAGTTGGCGCCTTGTGGCTATAGCAGCCTCCAGTTTTCTGGGAGAGCTCTCCACAAGATTTTGGAGGATGTCTGTGGGGATTTGTGCGGAAAGAGCATTTGTGAGGTCAGGTGCTGATCCCGGGCGAGATGACCTGGCTTGCAATTAGCATTCCTATTCATCCCAAAGGCGTTCAGAAGGGTTGAGGTCAGGACTCTTGAGTTCCTCCACAGCAAACTCATCAAACCACACCTTTGCGCACCTGACTTTGTGCACGTGGGCCCGTTCGTGTTGTAGAACAGGAAAACGCCTTCCCCAAACTGTTCCCACAAGGTTGAAAGAACACAATTATCTAAAATGTCAGTGTATGCTAGCATTTATTAATGGAGATTTCATGGCTATGTGCTTGATTTCATGCACTTGATTTTGGTATGGGATGTTCAACAAGCTCATATAGATTTAATGGTCAGGTGTCCACCAGAGGCTGTATCATAACGGCTGCTCTGGTTGTGGCACTTCATATAAAGTTAGATGTCACAAATACTGCCAACAGTCCTACAAAGTTGGAAGCCCATTATAGTCTTTGTAACACTACTTTCACTGGTAACACCTGAACGCAAACATTTTGAGGGATATCCACAAACTTTTGGCCAGATAGTGTAGCTCAGGTCAGTTACCTGAAAAATATAATTAATAAAAAAAAATCATAAAATACTGCCAATGAGATTCTCATGGGGGGCCATTGGGGAAGGGGGGACACAGATCCCGGATCTAGGCATTATATGTATGCTAAAGGTAAATGGATATTCTTTTTTCACTTTCATCCGCTTATGTAAAAAATGAATAGCTTTTCCATCTAATGACAATTACCAGTGAACATTCAAAGTGTCAATATACACGGCGGCATTGCACAATTAATTCGCTGGGTGTGTGACGATAAGAGCATAAAACGCAGATTATTGTAATTTTCCTTAATACTTTTATCCGAAGAATAAACTCAACATTTACTTAACAAATAAAAAAGAGATTCACTTTTTAATTATGGTTCTCTTTTGACATTCTGTAGAAGTGGAAAAACTGAAAATGAATTGTAAAATCTTTTGCTCGCAGTATGTGGTATAAAAAGATTATGTACATCGTTTCTATCTGCAGTCACTGAAAATCACGACTTATTGGACTTTGGTGAAATCATACATTATGAAAGCAAAGACGGAAGGGTGAGCTTATAAGGATTTAATCTCCGCTCTGAAAAAAAAAAAAAGCTTCTGTTCATTTCTTGAAATTGTGCCGATTATGTAGAAAAAGGAAAAACTAAGGCTGCTTTGAATGACTGATCTCTTGAAAAAAAAATAAAAGGACAACTTAGCTCTCTTTCATTGAAGAGGTTAAAGAGAACTGGTCATTAAAAAAAGGAAAAACTGAAGGATACCTTTGATGCTTTCACCTACTGAAAATGCTAGTCTGGTTGTAATGTTCATCTGGCTTCTATACTTTGAGCCAGGGACCCGGAGCAAGCAAGAAGATAAGGATTTTTGACTCCTTACTGACTTTCACGATTTGTATGCTTCCTGATCAGTCACTCAAAGTTTTCACAAAAGAGAGGTCCACTTTAAAGTGGGCTGGTAGTGTTTCTGAATGTTAGCTGCATCTTTCAATGTACATCCCCGCTTCCCCACTCCTTCACTGTCCAGTCCATGCTGTTGGAAGAGACGTTAATAAGGAAGCAAGACTTCAGCAGCCATTTTTTCTTGTAATCATTCGTCAGATGAGTGTCATTACCAGGCCTGGGCAAATCTTGCCAAGATAAAGAAGTCAGCTTGAAAAAGTTGGGTCCTTGCAACAATGCAGAAATTTGAAATATGCAACTATTCACTATGCCATTTAAACAGTTCTCTTCATCTTTCACAGTAGCCGTATATACTATATGGCCAGGGTTTTTGACACCTTGTCCTTTACACCTATATGAGATTGTTTGACATCCCATTCCAAAACCGTGGGTATAAACATAGAGTTGGTCACTTCACTCTTCTGCTTTCTATAAAACATTGAAGAGGACCTGTTGGAATTTGTGACCATTCAGCCAAAATACCCATTGTGAGGTCAGGGCTCTGTGCAGGCCACTCAATTTCTTCCACACAATATTCTTATTCGTCCACACCATATTAGGACCACCCACCATAATCCACTGAGGCATGGACTTCAACCACTAGACCTCTGAAGGTTTGCTGTGGTAGCTGACACCAAGCCATCAGTAGCAGATCTTTAATTCCTGTAAGTTGCAAGGTGCATTGGACATGTTTTTTCAGCACATCCCACAGATGCTCGACTAGATTGAGATTTGGAGGACAAGTCTCCAGCTCATAGTTCCCCAAACATTCTTGAATTAATCAGACCAGGCCACCTTCTTGCATTGCTCCTGTGGTCCAGTGCTGTTGCTAATGTGCAGGCGTGTCTGGCTGTAGAAATGGGTCAACATTACTAGTCATATGCAACAAACTGCAATGCGCTGTGTGTTCTGACACCTTTCCCTATTGGAACCCACATTAACTTTTTCACTAATTTGAGCTACAGTAGTTCTATTGAATCGGATGTCACGGGTCAGCCTTCGCTCCGCACGTGCATCATTGAGCCTTGGCTGCCCATGACGCTGTTGGCGGTTCACCGGTTTTCCTTCCTTGGACCATTGCAGACCAGGAACATCCAACAAGAGCGGCAGTTTTGCAGTTGTTCTGACCCAATTGTCTAGCATTACAATTTGGCCCTTATCAAAGTTGCTCAGTTCCTTATGCTTGCCCATTTTTTCTACTTTCAACACATGAACTTGGTGGGAACAAGGTCAACTGCTGCCTAATATAATCACACCCACTTCCAGATGCCATTGTAACAAGAATTATCAATGTTATTCACGTTAATTGTGAGCGGTCAAAATGTTATGGCTGATCGGTGTAACTAGATCTCTTCCCCCATCTGTACCCATATGTACAGTTCTCTTCACCACCCACGGTAGCCATACACAGGATAATCTTTACCACCCACAGTAGCTATATTCAGCTCTCTTCACTCTCTATGGCTGGCAAGTATACTGTTCCCCTTCTCCCTCAAAATACATAGGGAGAGATTTACTAAAACTGGTGCATGCATAATTTGGTGCAGCTCTGCATAGTATCCAATCAGCCACTAGGTTTTATTGTCAAAGCTAACTTGAACAAGCTGGGGTTCGAAACTTATTGGTTTATATGCACAGCTGCACTAAATTCTGTGTGCACCAGTTTTAGTAAATCCCCCCCCCCCCCCCCCCGGTGTCTTTACTGGTAGTATAATGTAACAATTATCATTATGCCCTATATATCAAAAACCATTAGTCACAAAACTCCCCCACGTATTTCTCAAGCAGCCGATGACAGATGAAGCTTCGGACAGTGGAGGCCAGATTCCACTTCCTAGCTGTGTTCACAAACTGACAGGTCACCTATCCGACAAATAGAAAGGGAGTTTATTGATAGCACGTCTTGGTCAAAAAGGGACTTTTTTTAGTTGCAATAACTTGGTGATCAAGATTTGTCCACTTCTGCTTTATAGGAGATTAGTGTTGTATTGTGGAGACAGAAGATGCTTGCAGGGAGATAGGGAATAAGAAGTTATTACACGATTCATCACTCTGGCAACTACTAAAAAATGAAATATTGGTTTTGGGAAGAAAGACCCTTTATTTGCTTAATTAATTTTGCTTTAACTTTATTGGTCTGCTTTGACTAAGATAGATTTTAAAATTATATAGTTCTATTCTCAGCATAACCTGATGCCTACATCTGAAAACTGTATAAACTTGAATAAAATTTTGAATGCAAAACACAAACATAAGGGATTGTAGTATACATGATCTCATTGTGATTAATAGATTTAAATGTCATGGACATTTGCTGAATTTTCTGGCCTTAGCTAGTTCTGACAAAAATATTATACTTCTTTTTTTTGTATGTTTTTATAGGAGGGCCTTTCGTGCTTAATGTGACCTCTAACTTGGGGTGAAGTGCCACAAACCAGAGCAGCCTTCATGAAACCAATACAATTCTCAGATATTCAGAGAAGAGACAACGTCTCAAGATGTATTGCCGGAAACTCATCATCCGGGAGCAAATATGTTTATTGTCGCAGGTGGAGTACAGGTATACAATGGCTTACGCATTTCAGCTACAAAGCCCTAGTCATAGCCGTGGCTTTGGAGCTGGCACACGTAACCATTGTATACCTGTACTCCACCTGCAAAAATAAACATATTTGCTTTCAGATGACGAGTTGCCAGCTATACATCTTGATTTCACACTTTTTAGATACACTTAATGGCAAAGTGTTTGTGGATAACTGGCCATCACACCTCTATGAGCTTGTTGGGCATCCCACTCCAAAACCAGGTGCGAAAAGTCAAACACCTAGCCATTAAATCTCAATTGAAAAACATTAACATACAAAGACATTTTAGATGATTGCGCACTCTTAACTTTGTGACAACAGTCTAGGGAAGCCCCTTTTCTGTTTGAGCATGACTGTGCCTCTTTGCACAAATGTCAAAGTCAAATACATTGTACTGTATGATGAATTTGGTGTGGAAGTGGTCTGCACAGAGCCCAACCTGAATACCTTTGCAGTGAATTGGAACACCTGTCGAAAAGCCAGGTCTTTTCATCCAACATTAGTATCTAAACAAATGTCACAAATGTCCACAAAGCTTGTGAAAATCCTTCCCAGAAGCGTGGAGGCTGTTAGAACTGTATAGCGGGCCAACTCCATATTGATTTCCATGGTTTTAGAATGGGATATCCAACAAGCTCATACAGGTGTAATGTTCAGGTGTCCAAAAACTTTTAGTCACGGAGTTTTAGTCAAAATAATACCAAAAGGTTACAAGAAAGTTAATTTCCTTCTGCTGTAATGTAACACCACTGTGTATCTCTGTACCTCAGTACACCACAAAGGACTGAATTGTTTTTGGTTAATGACAAATACAATGGAAAATGCTTTTGTCAATGGCCAAGTACAGCATGCTTCCAGGTGCATACTACTTGCATATATGAGATCTATTTGAAGCACTTTTGAGATCGTTTAGAGTTCCTTGATGGGTGCATTTGACCTGCAGTGTACTTCCTTCTAACCTCTATTTGACCTTCTTCTAAGCTGCATCAAATTGTTTCAATCCTCTTTTGTGTTCTTATTGACATTAAAGAAGTTCTATAAATTAAAAATTTGTGCGCTAGCAAAATATAATTTGGGAAGCTCCTTGGAGTAATGCCCGGAGCCACAATATATATGAATCCCAGCAATGGAAATACCAAAACAGTAAATACAAAAAGTGCATTAAAACATATCTCAATGAAAATGAAAAATAAAAATGAAAGAATGTGAAAAAATATATATATAAAAAAAAGTGAATATTCTGAAAATAAGATTGGACACTCAATCATCCAAAGGACACCTATATTCAGTCTATGAACAAGTTTAGCACTAAAAAGTGAAAAAGAAAAAAAGAGAGAAAACGTTCCTTTGGTGTATCACATCAAAAAACAGGAAAGTGGTAGGTTGTAAAAAACACTTCCAAACACTCATTGATTGCAGAAGAGGAGTAATGGATGTACCCTTACCCCATTCGTTGGACCTCCTCTATGGCAAGGTCGTATGGGCTTGCAGATATAACCCTCTGCGGGGACAGATGGAATGTTGATGTCCGGGTCCTGTCAGCGTGCACCACCGACTCCAAATTGATCCGACTGATCCGACTGCTCCAGCATCAGAAGGGAGACTCAGGATTGGGAGGATCCATATTTAAGAAAAGAAGGGGAAAAAAACTCCAATGGTTTAGTAGTATTAGGGATTTATTGGTTAAAATATACCACAGGTAAATGTACAAAAAGTTCCAGTATGGAAAACGTTACATCTAAAAAGCCGGCATAAAAAACAGAGGCTGAACGCCCGTGCAAACAAAGAATCAAGAACATGTGATGGCAAGCACTGCGAGGCCACGCCCTACATGTTTCGTCATACGTTCCAGTTTTCCATACTGGAACTTTTTGTACATTTACCTGTGGTTTATTTTAACCAATAAATCCCTAATACTACTAAACCATTGGAGTTTTTTTCCCCTTCTTTTCTTAAATATGGATCCTCCCAATCCTGAGTCTCCCTTCTGATGCTGGAGCAGTCGGATCAATTTGGAGTCGGTGGTGCACGCTGACAGGACCCGGACATCAACATTCCATCTGTCCCCGCAGAGGGTTATATCTGCAAGCCCATACGACTTTGCCATAGAGGAGGTCCAACGAATGGGGTAAGGGTACATCCATTACTCCTCTTCTGCAATCAATGAGTGTTTGGAAGTGTTTTTTACAACCTACCACTTTCCTGTTTTTTGATGTGATACACCAAAGGAACGTTTTCTCTCTTTTTTCTTTTTCACTTTTTTGTGCTAAACTTGTTCATAGACTGAATATAGGTGTCCTTTAGATGATTGAGTGTCCAATCTTATTTTCAGAATATTCAATTTTTTTTTATATATATTTTTTCACATTCTTTCATTTTTTATTTTTCATTTTCATTGAGATATGTTTTAATGCACTTTTTGTATTTACTGTTTTGGTATTTCCTTTGCTGGGATTCATATATATTGTGGCTCCGGGCATTACTCCAAGGAGCTTCCCAAATTATATTTTGCTAGCGCACAAATTTTTAATTTATATGCTTTGGTACTTTATGGATATTTGGAGTTTTTTGTTGCAGCTGCATCTTTGTGAATTTAAGTAATTTTTTGACTCACTGTGTTTTGTTTATTAGCGCAAGTTTTTTCCACCATTCCTTAGTTCTAATTAAAGAAGTTCTGACACAAACAAAATGTCAGGACCTGGATCACCTGTTGGTGGCACTGTGCTTCCCAAAGCAGAAGGTTGTAGTTTCAGTGTCCGCCAGCGGTTGTCTCCCAGCAGCCAGCAGATCTCAGTATTCAGTTTCTACCTGATGCTGGTTACTGGGAGGGTATTTAGGTCCTCCCCCTGCCAGATTCTGTTTACCATTTATCCTGATCTTGCTCCTGCCCTGTACCCTACTGCCTTGTACCTGCTCTCCCTTGTTCCCGATTCTTGTTATGGTTCCCCCTTCTCATCCGCTTCCAGCGCCTCAAGTTTTCCCCTGCTTTTGTTTGTTAGTTGGGTATCCTTTTTGTTAGGTTGATTAGTTAGGTATTCTGTCACTGGATTTTTGGTTCACTTATATTTTTATGTTTCCTGTTTGCTGGTGTTTGGAAGGATTTTGTTGCACTGTAAATAAATGTCACACAGTCTGGTCCCAGTTTCAGTCCCTTGACTTGATCCTCATTATATACAATGATGTCAGGTAATGAAGAGAAGCACCAACACAAACTATTTTACAAATAGGAGTTATTTGGTTGATTTTATACTTACATTCTGGTTGCGTTGAAACTTTAACAGGCTGTGAGCTCTCTCCGGGTCCCCATTCATTGTAGGCGACAATTCTGAAAGAATAGGTTTCCTCGGGTTTTAGGTTCCCCACTGTTAGCTGCAAGGCAACTGGCTGTGTTGTGTTCAAGGCGCGTTCCCTACAGAGAGAGACAGCAGCACATCAGAAACAGCATATAACATAACCATCAACTTTTACATTTCTCCAAACTTTATGAATTTGCAAGCCATCCTCAAATTTAACAAGTTACTGTTAGTTGAGGTTGGCAAAACCTATTATAAAACTTTCAGTAAAGGGTTAGACAAAAGTTTTAGCTCCTAATGGAGCCTGGCTGTCTGAGTCAGCCACTGGCCTCTAATGTCTTGGATTATCTAACAGCAAGAACAGCAGAAACTCTGTCTCTATCCAACTTGGAGTTTTGGGTGTGCTCCTCCTGTTACATTCAACATAATATAAAATAAATAGGGAAAGAGAGGAACTTTCACAATAGAAACAGCAGGTGGGCAGCCTTGGGAACTCATTGAAAAGATTGCTCCAATAGTGAATGAGAGATAAAAGAAACTGTCAGATTATTTCTCTAGCATCTTCCCAAAATGTTAATATCCTTGTGGACCTGATAGTAGGCTCACAGAGACTCCAATCTTTTGTGTGTCTTAACGTTGCGTTAGGCTAATTTTCCCCCTTTGGTATTAACTGAACTTTGCCCACTCCCTCTACCCTTAAGACACCCTAACAACCCTGGCCTCCTCACCAATATTTGTTATGGGGTACGTCCCTCTACAACTCTATTCAGGTAGTTACCCTTTCTATAATGTCTGTCATACATTATGAAGAAATGACTGTTATCATAATTACTTTTGCCTTCCTACCTTTCTTTCCTTGGTTTTCCCCTTACTCTCTCCTCTCCTTTCCCTATTAACTCTTGTTATTGTTTAATGCATATCAATATGTTTAACATTGAGCTTGCAAACCTCTAAAAGACCTATTTGAACAAAAAAAGAAAGCCTTTTGTTGAGCTGGGCTTTACCCAAAAGCACAGCCCAATAAATACATTTAGAAAAGAGCAGAACCCACTTGTACCAAAAAATCTCCTTCAAAAAACAAAAAGCTCAGAACCTAGACCCGCTAAAAAAGTCTTTATTCTATTGTTTAGTCTTTATTTATTCATTTATTTTTAGAACCTTTCTGTCCTTCCTTTAACAGAGTCTCAGCTTGCTAATATCTTCTTGAGTGGCCTGCTTAGAAAACGAGATAGGTACATATATATAAAGACCTTGTATTGTGAACAATGAAATAGCTCAAGAGACATTTTTTGAACATTCAGATGCTCAAGAGAGGACAAAAATAAAAAATAATCAAAAGGAATAATGAATGAGGCCTGAACAGCTGTTATGCAATACAAAAGACAAGGGTTTGCGAAGACTAGAACACATGTCGACAGCACATGATATCCTTCCACCTTAGCTAGTGACTCCAAGTGATACGAGGTATTTTGTCACCTAACATTTGAAAGCCTCTCCATCTTGACTTGAGATACGAGATTCTGCTGTTCTGTTAACTAGTTTTGATCTTTGCCAGAAAACCTGACAGGACACGATCCCACTAATACAAAAAGGTTTAAGAAGAAGCTGCGAGGTCTACAGGATGTTAACAGACTTTGAATGTAGCTGAGCTGGAGCTACGATTTTCTCATAGCGCCTAAATAATGCAAGAATATAGATAATTTACTTTAGGAAAAATCCCAGGCTTATCATTTTTTCATACTATTATTTCTGGCTACAAAATGCATTTCATTTTTTACGCATTTTCCCTCTAAGGTTTAATAATGTGAAATAACATTGTAAAATAAAAACAGATGAGGATTTCATCCTGCGGGAAGCAATGCTGAAAGGATTGTCTTTCTGTATTTGGATATGTTCAATTAGAGAAAAAAAAAAAAAGACGTTAAAGTTGTGAGAAACCAATCAGTGCATAGAAAATTAAAACTAGGTTCTGATTGGTTGGTATGCTCAACGCTACTTTTTCTGTACGGCTGATTTTAAGCAGGTTTCTTGCAATACAATTATTATGCAAAGCCATATTTGTTTAGCTTTGGATAGAGTAGAAAAGGTTGAAATGCTTATCAATTTTTTTTTTTTTTCTGTCTATTCAGCACTGGGAAGATTTCCCAGTGGTGAATAGGGCAAGGCACAACAGGAAATGAGAGGAAATCCCTAAAATGAGACTTCTCATAATATACAGATGTCAGAGGAATATTTGTCACCTTTGGAAAATTTCCCCTTAACTCTCACTGTGGGGACAACTCAAAAGTTTTGCATATTTGCTCTTTTCTCAGTCCTACACCTTCGAAAAACGAAACAAAAAAAGTTTGGCTTTGGATATACAGTATAGTAAATAAGGCTAGATTTAGACATTTAGACATGCAGCTAAGATTCCTGCACCTCTGAAAATTGATCTGAAGTGAATGCATTTTCAGAGGTATTAGACAGGTGGTGAGGAGACAATACAAAAATGTCGCACCCATGCACTGCCACCACGTGCATTACATGTGATTGCAGGCCAGTTGCAGTGTGGATCTGTTCACTTGAAAGAGTTGTGTTCAGCAGCAATACTGTCCTCCAAACACAATAGGGGGTATCATTTTTGCTATAGCCGCAGCATGTGTACATCCCTTCCCATTTATCTTTTACTAAGCTCCTGAATTCCTCCACCAGTTCTCATCCCCACAAGATAAGGGCTAATCATTCTGTAGTCCACATAAGAACTGGGAGGACTAATCAGGTTCCTTGAGATAACACAGGATGTGTGCACAAGACAGCTCTGCCAAGTACTTTTTTTGTACTTTATAAACAGATACAGTATATATAAAAAGAAAAACTCTTCTAATGGGATATTTAAAAGACCAAAAATCAGCAAATAGGAGAAGTTGTTTGTTCAGGTGTACGTACACTTTAAAAAAAATTTCAACGCAAGATTTTCTTCATTATAATATAGGCATTAAAACTCCCAGTATTAGTCAGTTGATGGTTTTTCAGTCATTTTTTTATGTGTTTTAAGTGAGACTTTTGTGAAACATTAAATTTGCTAGCACCGTCTCATTATATCTTTAACACTTCCTATGATAACATGACATCAACACCTGCTGCAGCTGTCAATGCATTTCAACTTTACTCAAATATAGACATGTTTTTCTCTTGCACTTAACACCTGTTAGTAAGCCGAGAGACATTTTGTAATACTTTTTATGCTGTAAATAAATCTTCATTATTTTTATTTTATTTTATTTTTTTTTAATCTTTTGCTTTTTTAGGGCCTTTTTCATACTTTTACATTGCGTTAATGTCTTTTAAATATGTGAGTCAGGTCTGGAGCAGTAGACAGAGGTATCTGTGCATGGCCTGTATGACTGGGTTTGGAATGGGAAGGGGTAGCAATAATTAAAGCTGAATTTCAGGTATGGGTACGTTTACATACTTAAATTGGTACAGCTTGGACCATACCATACCTGGCCAATCCCATCTGGAAGGTGGAAATCATTGTACAGTGGAACCTTGGATTATGAGCATAATCCGTTCCAGGAGTATGCTCGTAATCCAAAGTACTTGCATATCAAAGCGAGTTTTCTCATTGAAGTCAATGGAAATGAAAATAATTAGTTCCGCATTGACTTCAATAGGATGCAATACCGCATGCGGCCAGAGGTGGGGGGCGCTGGAGAGCCTCAGAAACGGCCGAAATGGCCCGAGCACACTTCGGCTGACCTCAGCAAACCTCAGAAAGATTTCCTACCCGAGATTTGCCAAGGTCAGCCGTGCTGTACTCTGGCCTTTCCGTGCATTTCCGAATGTGACGTTCAGCTCTGCACGGCACCGGCGCCCCCCCACCTCAGGCCAAAAGCGGTACTGCACACCGCTTTGGCCTGAATTGTGCTCGTTTTGCGAGACAACACTCGCAAACCGAGTTATGATTTTAAAAAATACAGTGCTTATATTGCGAAGCGCTCGTTAACCGTGTTACTCACAATCCGAGGTTCCACTGTACTAGACAAAGCTAATCCAGTGATCTCCACTAGCTTCTGGGTCTCATGCCGAGCAGCTGCCCTGCTCCTTAGTGTCCACAGGGGGTCACTGGCTTGGCACGGATGCCATTCATGACTTTCCTAACAAGTGCTAAGTGTTTTCTGATTGGATGAGGTGGATATTGTGATGTCACCACCCACCATGGCCTAACTTTTTCCTGCATAATTGGGGGGGGGGGTGGGGACACTCAGAAAGTACAGGAAGCACAGTGGCTAAGTGATTTGCATTTCGATCTAGCAGCACAAGGGCTGTCGGCTCGAATCCCAACTATGGCACTACCTGCCTGGCGTTTGCATGTTCCTCCTGTGCTTGTGTGGGTTTCCTCCCACTTTCCAAAAACATTCTGGTAGGTTACTTGGCTCCTGTCTAAATTGGCCCTGGTATGTGTATATATGAATGTGAGTTAGGGATCTTAGATTGTAAGCTCTGTGAGGGCAGGGACTAATTTGAATGTACACTACATATGTAAAGCGCTGCATATATTTACAGCGCTATTTAAGTACCTGTATAAATAAGTGAGCATGATAAGGGCAGGGCCAGCCAGAAAGTGGTCTGGTCCAGATAATGCCTACTGCATCCTAAGTTCACAGTTGGCAAGCATGTTCAATAACTCAAAATGAGTATTAACTTATTGGCTATAGTGGGAAACTTGCACATAATTAGGGGTGAGGCCACCCATAAAGTGGGCATGATCTGGTTAGGACCACCCATAAAGTGGACATAAATCTGGATGGGACCACCATGAAAGAAGGCATGATCTGTGTAGGACCGCCCAGAAGGTGGGTGTGTTAAGTGTGGCCCATAGACAAGGGTGCCAGTGTCCCTGGGAATGAGATGAATAGGTTGTCAATTATAGCGATATAAGATTTTCTAGTGACTGTGACTCATAGGCACCACATCCCTTAGGAGAAATTCAAAACATATGTAAAGAGAAAGAGATGAGATTTTGAAGGTGCCAACACAAATTGTTGTAAAAATATTCAAATTTTATTATACAGGTTTAAAAATAGCGAATTCATATAAAACCATTATAGAAAATCCATGCGACTACAATACAAATGCAGTAGCTTCAGCTCAACATCATTGGCTTCTTCAGGAGACTTTAGAAATACTGCATACATAATAACTAAAATTGGAAAACAATCCATCAGTCAGAGAAGCAATTACTCTCTTATAGAGCCTCCTAAGCGATTCTATAGGCATTTGTACACATATGATTTACATGTCTTAATATAGTAACAATGTATTTGTAAAATATATATATACTATGTCCAGATTTAGCGTAATTGCTTCTATGACTGATGTATTGTGTTCCAAATTTAGGGATTGTGTATGCAGTATTTCTAAAGTCTCCCGAAGAAGCCAATGATTGGCGAAACATGTTGAGCTGAAGCTACTGCTTCTGTATTGTTCGCCACATGGATTCTCTGTATTAGTTTTAAACGAATTTGCTATTTTTAAAAGTTTATAATAAAATTTGAATATTTTTACAACAATTTGCTTCGTAAAATATAATAATAATAATTTGTGTTGGCACCTTCAAAATCCCGTTTCTTTCTCTCTACATATGTTATGTCTTTGGATACATTTTCTCTCCATTTCTGTTGTATATAAAGAACAGAAAGGAAATGTAAATCTACCTAATAGGACAAAGAAAGTAATCAAAAGTTCTGTAACATGGGGGGGGGGGTAAGGAAAGTCCTCAGCTCTGTGTAAGCTCCAAATAGAGAATGTGCTCACCTTTCCTTTGTGAAAGGGCTTGGGGTTTGAAGTGAACACGTCCTACCTGGATGGACAAAGCACAGGTGCACTTTAATCCCGAGTTTTGTATATTGCAAGGAGTTGCCCTTTAAATCCCATAAGGAATGCACAATGCGCAATATCAGCGGGTGACCTGCAGCTACAGGCCATCATTTTCTCGCTTGAAGAGTGTAATTCAATGGAAGTGAAGGAATAGGTGATCTCGATGTAGAGGCCGCCTCTGTTCAGGCACGTTTGGGCAGTGAAAGGCTTCAAAAGCAGAATCTTCATTATACCGTTTACAAAGTGACTGTAGATCATCCTACAATGTAATTAGGCTGCTCCTGTACAGTTAAAAATGATCTCACATTATGTCAAATGCCTAATTAGTGACTTTAAGGAGACGGAAACAAGCCGACCATTTTCCTGTGATTCCGAGGAGGAGTGTGTTTTTTTTTTAACTACAAGAAACAAGTAATATCAGTCGTATTGCTACAGCTATAATCATAGGTGTGCGCAGCCTCTTGCATTAGGGTGTGCACCCCAAAGCTCAAATACATATGCATGTGTATATGTACTGATGGCGTCAGTAGGGCAGTGGACAGTGTCAGTAGTTTTATTTGATTTTTTTTAAAATTATTTTATTTTGTAAGATTTTTTTTGGGGATGAAATATCAGTGGTCTAAACAGGGGGGAATATGCACCACACAAGGCGATTAGGGTGTGCCCAGGCACACCTGGCACACCCTGTGCGCACGCCTATGGCTATAATAGAAAATACTGCAACTGTACAAGAAATAGGAGGCAGGCACAGCTTGGCCGATAGTACAGTGCCTTGAAAAAGTATTCATACCCCTTGAAATTTTCCACATTTGGTCATGTTACAACCAAAAACGTAAATGTATTTTATTGGGATTTTATGTGATAGATCAACACAAAGTGGCACATAATTGTGAAGTGGAAGGAAAATGATAAATCGTTTTTCAAAATGTTTTTACGAATAAATATGTGAAAAGTGTGGTGTACATTTGTATTCAGCCCCCCCTGAGTCAATACTTTGTAGAACCTCCTTTCACTGCAATTACAGCTGCAAGTCTTTTTGGGGATGTCTCTACCAGATTTGCACATCTAGAGCAGTGTTTGTCAACTCCAGTTCTCAAGGCACCCCAACAGGTCATGTTTTCATGATTTCCCTCAGATGAAACAGCTGTGGTAATTACTAAAGCAATGAAACTGATCAGATCACCTGTGCAAAATAATTGAAATCCTGAAAACATGACCTATTGGGGGGGCCTTGAGGACTGGAGTTGAGAAACACTGATCTATAGAGTGACATTTTTGCCTATTCTTCTTTGCAAAATATCTCAAGCTCTGTCAGATTGGATGGAGAGCACTGTGAACAGCAATTTTCAGTCTTGCCACAGATTCTCAATTGGATTTAGGTCTGGACTTTGACTGGGCCATTCTAACACAGGAATAAATATTCGTGTCACTTCCAGGAGGTGAGAGAGTGGGGAGGAGCACGCGTTCGGAGCATGCATGCTCCTTCATCAGGCAAAGCCCATAATTCAAAAGGTACTTGTCACAACATGGGGCATTTAACCACTTCAATCCTGGGCACTTTCACCCCCCTCCTGCCCAGGCCAATTTTCGGCTTTCATCGCTGTCACAATTTGAATGACAATTGCGCGGTCATGCAACACTGTAACCATATGACATTTTTCTCATTTTTTTGAGACAGATAGAGTTTTCAATTGGTGATATTTAATCACCACTGGGTTTTTTATTTTTTGCTAAACAAATAAAAAAGTACCTAACATTTTGAAAAAAAATGTTTTTCTTAATTTCTGTTTTAATTTTTTTAATTTTTCCTCTTCACTAATGTGCACAGATGAGGCTGCTCTGATGCGCACTAATGAGGTTGCACTGCTGGGCGCTGATGAGGGTGCACTGATCAGGCTGCACTGATGAGGAGGCACTGATGAGGGTGCACTGATGAGGATGCACTGATGAGGCTGCACTGATGAGGCAGCACTGATGAGGCAGCACTGATGAGGCAGCATTGCTGAGGGTGCACTGATGATGAGGCACTGATGAGGATGCACTGATGAGGCTGCACTGATGAGGAGGCACTGATGAGGCAGCACTGATGAGGGTGCACTGATGAGGAGACACTGATGAGGCAGCACTGATGAGGGTGCACTGATGAGGAGGCACTGATGAGGCAGCACTGATGAGGGTGCACTGATGAGGGTGCACTGGTGAGGAAGCACTGGTGAGGAACCACTGATGGGCACTGATAAGCTGCACTGATGGGCACTGATGAGGCTGCACTGATGAGGTGGCACTAATGGGCACTGATAGGCGGCACTAATAGACATCACTGATAAGCACTGATAGGTGGCACAGATGGATACTGATAAGCTGCGCTGATGGGCTCTTTATCGTAATCTGTGACGAGCTGTGTCCAAAGGACACAGCGGTCACGGAGAGCACCCATTGCATGCCCCAGGAGACTCACAGGGGCCAGGGTCCTGGGAGGACATCCATGGACACCCTCCCAGAACTAGAAAGCCATGCTGTAGCGGTCTTTCGGCTATAGCGCAGCACTAAAGTGGTGAAAAGGTATGTATACCCTAAACATGAACTTCTCTGACTTGCTCCCTTTTGCCTTGTTTAATTCACCATTGTTTTTTTATATCTGTTTAATAAGCGCAAGAATAGGAAATTATTATTTCAGAAATTTATGTTGTAGAGATCTGAGAGTGGGAGTGGTTGAGAAGGTTAGCAACAGAGCAGAGCTGATACCACAAACACAAATTTGTTTTTTTTTGCTCTCTGTGCCCCCCTATTAGGGAGATTCACCCTCTCTATTTATCTTGTTTACCATTATCACTGAATATGAAAGTAAAGAAAATCTCAAATTTTGGGGTTGTCCTCAGAAAAGTAATAGAGTCCAATGGGGACACTAGTTCTGGTGATCTGGGTGGCCCAAAGGGATTTCCCTAATTTGTAGGGATTTCCTCTCACTTCCTGTTTGGCTATAGGACAGGAAGTGAAGGGAAATCTCCCCAATGAGACACAGATGGCAAAAAAAAAAAAATGACAGGGATTATAATCCTCCATTACTCTATCCAAGATGATAAAAAAAGTTTTGCCCACAGTTTTACGTTAAAATATTACTAAAGGCAAAACTTTTTGTTTGGAGTAGAGAGTTCTTAGAACACCTGCCAGATTTGTATTGCTCATGTGACATTGTGATCCTCGGACATTGCCCGGGACACAGCACCATCAGGACTGAGAACAAAGATGCAATCCTGGGAGAGATGCCTTAACCTGTTCACTGGGGCACGTTTAGGGCAAGTTGGGGGTGTGGTGCAATAAAAAGAAAAAGTCCTGCTTGCTGCGTCTTTTGTGCAATTTCCAGCAAACCTTGAATTGCATCAAGATCATTTGTGATGCATGTAAAATGTGTGTAAAATGCCCAACGCGCCTACAACACAACACACCCGCGACACACAAAAAGCAAAATGTGAATAGAGCTGCAAAGTGTTTTGTGTCATGCTAAATTTACACAAACACATTTAGCATGGAAAGAGTGTTTAATGTTTAATTCTTCTAATGTGAATTGTAGTTTCAGACACAATCCAAGTGCCGAGCACTCTCAAATGAACGTGCAGAAATAACAGCTACTCTTTACCATCCGCGCATATTTTCCCAGATTAATTTAGTGTTAGACATTAAAGGGTTGACCTGTAATTTTTCAAACTGACATCGGTTTAAGCCTTGCAAACCAAAATAATGCATGCACCCAATAATACATTGTAGCATTACCATATTTCTCATTGTCTGCACAATGAATAATTAATATTTTTGGCCTGCTTAACTGCTTATGTCAAGTAAAGTCCTATTAACTGATTATAGAAATGGTTTAACGTGCAGCGTATAAAAATGCCAGACTTGGCTTCAATTTCAGAACTAAATAGGTACTTCTTGACACTTACTGTATTTAGTAGGGGATACAATGAAATAGAGGATGTTGAAGGTGAAGAGAGTTTATAAGGTGGAAGATAGAAAAATAAGAAGAAAAAAGAATACTGTAGTCTTTCTTTTTTGCATTCCTCTTTTCCTCATCCATTCCTGTTCTCTACCTTCTTCCCCTCTTATCCTGTTTTTACTTCCTTTACTCTCCCCTCCTGCCCCTTCCTCCCTGGCCCCACTCCATTTCATTTCTGTCCTCTGCTCCCCTCCTCTACTCTCCACTCCTATCCCTTCCTCCCTGGGCCCTCTCCCTTTCATTTCTACCCCCTTCTCCCCTCCTCTACTCTCCACTCCTGTCCCTTCCTCCCTGGCCCCTCTCCCTTTTCATTTCTGTCCTCTGCTCCCCTCCCCTACTCTCCACTCCTGTCCCTTCCTCCCTGGCCCCTCTCCCTTTCATTTCTGTCCTCTGTTCCCCTCCCCTACGCTCCACTCCTGTCCCTTCCTCCCTGGCCCCTCTCCCTTTCATTTCTGTCCTCTGTTCCCCTCCCCTACTCTCCACTCCTGTCCCTTCCTCCCTGGCCCCACTTCCTTTAATTTCTTTCATGTGCTCCCCTCCCCTACTCTCCACTCCTGTCCCTTCCTCCCTGGGCCCCTCTCCCTTTCATTTCTGTCCTCTGCTCCCCTCCCCTACTCTCCACTCCTGTCCCTTCCTCCCTGGCCCCTCTCCCTTTCATTTCTGTCCTCTGCTCCCCTCCTCTTCTCTCAACTCCTGTCCCTTCCTCCATGGCTCCACTCCCTTTCATTTCTGTCCTCTGCTCCCCTCCTCTACTCTCCACTCCTGTCCCTTCCTCCCTGGCCCCACTCCCTTTCATTTCTGTCCTCTGCTCCCCTCCTCTACTCTCCACTCCCATCCCTTCCTCCCTGGCCCCTCTCAATTTAATTTCTGTCCTCTGCTCCCCTCCTCTACTCTCCACTCCTGTCCCTTCCTCCCTGGCCCCTCTCCCTTTTATTTCTGTGCTCTTCTCCCCTCCCCTACTCTCCCCTCCTGTCCCTTCATCCCTGGCCCCTCTCCCTTTCATTTCTGTCCTCTGCTCCCCTCCTTTACTCTCCACTCCTGTCCCTTCCTCCCTGGCCCCTCTCCCCTTCATTTCTGTCCTCTCTTACCCTCCCATACTCTGCACTCCTGCCCCTTCCTCCCACTGCTCCTCTCCCCTTCATTTCTGTCCTCTGCTCCCTTCCCCTAATCTACTTGTGTCCCTCCCTCCCTTGACCTCCCCTCCCCTTCACTCATGCCCTCTCCTCCCATGCTCTTCCTTCCACTCCTCTCCTATCTTTTTCACCCTTGCCCACTGTTCAGTTCCTGTTCTATCTGCCCTTGACCACCCCTCCTCTTTTTTCCACTCCTCCCTTTCCCACTTGTCCTTTTCTCCTATTCACTCCCCTCCACTCATGTTGCCACCTCGCTTGCCTTCATCTCTCCTTCATTCCTGTCCTCTCCTCCCTTGCTCTTCACTCCTTTCCCTCTCCTCCTCTGCCCTTTACTCATGTTTTTTTCCCAACGCCTTCCCCTTATCCATCTTTCTTGTCATTTTCCCTCTTAGTCTTTCTTGTTCTCCCCTCTTGAAGCATCTTTACCTGTTCTTATGTATTCTTTTCCTCACCTTCACCATCATGCCCCCCAATTTCTCTCCTCTCCAAGCCCCCCCTCCCCCCTATCTCTTCCTGGAAGTCCTCTCCCTTGCTTTCCTTTTCTCTTTTCATCACTTCTCTTATTCTCCCCTGAAATCCCCTCCTGTGTTTTTTGCCTCCTTTACACTTTTCCTCACCTCTCCCCTCCTCTCCTGTGCTCTCCTCTCCTTGTCTCCAACCTATCCCTACTTTCCTTCTCTATTCTCATTACCTCCAGCCCTCCAATTTTATTCTCTCTTCCTTCTCCTCTGCTTTCCTCCTCTCATGACCTATTCTATCTTATCTGCCTCACTCTAATGCCCCGTACACACAAGCGTAATTTCCGACAGAAAGAGTCCGATGGGAGCTTTTCATTGTATATTGCGACTGTGTGTATGCCCCATCTGACTTTTTCTGTCGAAAATTCAGACGGACTTAGATAGAGAACATGTTCTGTATGTATTTTTCCGATGGAACAAATTACTATTGGAAAAACCGCTCGCCCAAGAAAAAAGGCCAAAGTAGATCCCCCAAACCCCGTGAGCTCTGAACTAATTTAGCAACACAGATTACAGGTTACATAGTTACATAGTAGGGGAGGTCGAAAAAAGACACAAGTCCATCAAGCCCAACCTATGTGTGTGATTATATGTCAGTATTACCTTGTATATCCCTGTATGTTGTGGTCATTCAAGTGCTTATCTAATAGTTTCTTGAAACTGTCGATGTCCCCCACTGAGACCACCGCCTGTGGAAGGGAATTCCACATTCTTGCCACTCTTATGCCCCGTACACACGGTCAGACTTTGTTCGGACATTCCGACAACAAAATCCTAGGATTTTTTCCGACGGATGTTGGCTCAAACTTGTCTTGCATACACACGTCACACAAAGTTGTCGGAAAATCCGATCGTTCTAAACGCGGTGACGTAAAACACGTACATCGGGACTATAAACGGGGCAGTGGCCAATAGCTTTCATCTCTTTATTTATTCTGAGCATGCGCGGCACTTTGTCCGTCGGATTTGAGTACACACGATCGGAATTTCCGACAACAGATTTTGTTGTCGGAAAATTTTATATCCTGCTCTCAAACTTTGTGTGTCGGAAAATCCGATGGAAAATGTGTGATAGAGCCTACACAGGGTCGGAATTTCTGACAACAAGGTCCTATCACACATTTTCCGTCGGAAAATCCGACCATGTGTACGGGGCATTATAGTAAAGGACCCTCTATTTAGTTTAAGGTTAAACCTCTTTTCTTCTAATTTTAATGAGTGTCCACGAGTCTTGTTAAATTCCCTTCCACAAAAAAGTTTTATCCCTATTGTGGGGTCACCAGTACAGTATTTGTAAACTGAAATCATATCCCCTCTCAAGCGTCTCTTCTCCAGAGAGAATAAGTTCAGTGCTCACAACCTTTCCTCATAACTAAGATCCTCCAGACACCCTTTATTAGCTTAGTTGCCCTTCTTTATACTCGCTCCATTTCCAGTACATCCTTCCCGAGGACTGGTGCCCAGAACTGAACAGCATACTCTAGGTGCGGCCAGACCAGAGTCTCGTAGAGCGGGATAATTATTGTTTAATCTCTGGAATTAATCCCCTTTTTAATACATGCCAATATTCTGTTTGCTTTGTTGGCAGCAGCTTGGCATTGCATGCCATTGCTGAGCCTATCATCTACTAGGACCCCCAGGTCCTTTTTCATCCTAGATTCCCCCAGAGGTTCTCTGCCCTTTTTTGGGTCCCTCCTCCTGCTGAAGCGCCAATGCCCTGATAGCTGGGAAAGTTGACAGTGAGCTTCTTCAGGGCCAACAATGATGTGATCAGCTCTCCTTAATCTTAAATTAAAAAAACTTTAGAAGCTCTCTAAACAAGTGAATGAAATATGTAAATAAACAGATTTAATGATTTCATCAGCAACTCATTTAAAAACAACGCCTTTCGTTTTAATTATACCAGCGTTATTCCTTAACATCACTAGGGCAGAATGGATAAACATATTAGGGAAATTCATGCACAGGCTTTGGATGGTGCTTGCATAAATCCTCTCATTAAAGCTTGTAACCAACAGAGACTGACCGGATAAGAGAATTACCGGTGTCACAGCTGAATGCGAAATACGTTATGTGGATTGAATAGAACTGTGGAATTATTAGGATAACAATGAATGTATTTATAATTATGTATAAACATGTATATGCATTCATCTAACCAGCAAGACAACAAAGCTGTATGCGCATTAAGAATTTCTATATTACAATATATTAGAGTCACGATACATAAGCAACAAAAGATCGAATCGCAACTAAAGGCAAACTTTTTTTTTTTTCTTTTTTCCCGAGGGGTTGGACCTTTTTATTGGGTCACCAAGACAAAAAGTGATGGGAAACCCCAAATTTTAGAGCTGTCACCAGAACACTATCCACATTATCCAATCGGGACACATGCTCCAATGACTACTCCCTAAGGACCGCGCAATTGTCAGTTAAAGTGACGCAGTGCCAAATCGCAAAAAATGGGCCGGTCATTCAGCAGCCAAATCTTCCAGGGCCGAAGTGGTTAAATAAATGTACCCAAACAACATTTTTATCATACTACCGAACTTTCTTTCAGCAGTATTTGATCACCACTGGGGTTTTATTCTTTGCTTAACAAATTAAAAAGGACTGAAAATTAAAAAAAACAAAAAACTTTTCCTTTGTTTCTGTTATAAAATGTTATAAATAAGTTTTTCTCCTTCACTGATGGGCACTGATGAGGCTGCACTGATGGGCACTGATAAGGTGGCACTTACGGGCACTGATGAGGTGGCACTAATTATGGGCACTAATATGCAGCACTGATGGGCACTGATAGGCCCCACTGATGGGCACTAATAGGTGACACTGATATGCAGCACTAATGGGCATTGATAGGCGGTACTGATGGGCACTCATAGGTAGCACTGATAGGCACCACTGATGGGCACTGAAAGGCGGCACTGATGGGTACTTATAGGTGGCACTGATTTTATTTATTTCAGGTACTTATATAGCGCCATCAATTTACGCAGCGCTTTACATATACATTGTACATTCACATCAGTCCCTACCCTCAAGGAGCTTACAATCTAAGGTCCCTAACTCGCATTCATACATACTAGGGACAATTTAGACAGTATCCAATTACCGACCAGCATGTCTTTGGAGTGTGGGATGAAACCGGAGTACCCGGAGGAAACCCACACAGGCACAGAGAGAACATGCAAACTCCAGGCAGGTAGTGTTATGGTTGGGATTCGAACCAGTGACCCTTCTTACTGCTAGGCGAAAGTGCTATCCACTACACCACTGTGCTGCCCATGGGCACTTATAGGCGGCACTAATGGGCACTGATAGGCGGCACTTATGGGTGGCACTGATTAATGGCACTGATAGGCAGCACTGATGAGGAGGAGGCACTGGCAGGCATTGCTGATGGGCACTGATTAGCATGTATAATGGGCACTGATTGGCATCCCTGCTGGTCATGGGTGGGCATCCCTGGTGGGCATCCTTGTGGGGGCTGCACTGATAATCAATCAGACCCCCCCTGTCAGGAGAGCAGCCGATCGGCTCTCCTCTACTCGCGTCTGTCAGTGCGAGGAAAAGCTGATAAACATCTCTTCTTGTTTACACTGTGATCAGCTGTGATTGGACACAGCTGATCACATGATAATGAGTCTACATCATCTAGATCAGAGATGCGGTGTGTCAGACTGACACACCACACCACCGATCGCCGTTCTGCGTTCTCCCCCGCGGGTGTGCGATCGCGGCTTATCCTGCTGGATGTCATATGACGCCCAGTCAGGATAATGAAACCACTTTCCGGTCGTCATTCTGCTATATGGCGGGCAGGAAGTGGTTAAAAAATCATTCTAGCCCTGAAGATTATGTAAAACCCCCAAACATTATATATTTTCTGAAAGCAGACACCCTATTGAATAAAATAGTGGTAGTTCCAATTTGTTATGTCACACGATATTACAAAAAGTCCCCTATGTGATTTTTTTTTAGGTAACTGATTCTATTTAATGAGACCCTGCATGTCTCCTCTGGGCTCCACTTAATATTTTGCAATGCAGATCACATTACAAAACATGGCTTCCTGGCTATGCTCGCTGGGGACACAGAGAGGCTGACCCGGAAGTGATGCCATAGATGTTGCTTTCTGGATTACAGCAAGAAGGGGAGAAGAGCAGACGTGTGTCTGCTCTCCATAACCACCCCCCCAGCCACCGGCACCCACCATGTCAGTACTGGGCCCACAGACGAAAAAGCGGCGGCCGGAAAACATGTCGGGACATGCGTGCGGGGGGGGGGGGCATCGATACCGGGGGTGTGTGGAGTCTGCCTGTTCATTTTACACACAATCCCAGTGTCTACGACGTACGGACCTGGCAGCAAAAGGGTTAATGCACTACCATCTGTTGTGGTGAACTGCATTAGTGAAAGCACCAGCACAAACTAAGGCTTTAGAACAAGAACTAAAAGGCTGCTGAAGGTACAGCAATGTAAAAGAGACCGCAGGCCTAACTGGAGTATGCCTAACTTTTATTTCATCTATCGTGATAGGAAGGGCAGTGAATGTGATTGATATAATTTAGGTGCAGATTGTTCTTGCACAAACAGCAGCTCCAAGAACAGATGGTCAGCAAGATGTGAATGCTACATTATGAGCACCCCATCCTAAGAAAAAGCTCTAACAATGTACAATAGAAACCAATGTATCCCCAAAATAAACAAATACCCCAAAACAATATCCCCTGAAACAAAAGGCTGATTTTTTTTTTTTACAGAAGCCTTGCTGCAAAAAAAACATTTTAACTTAAAATAAAGGCCATATCACGATAAATCATAAATCAATACTATCAGAATACTATCAAAAGTCCTTTTTTTGTTTTTCAACCACTTGATAACCGCCCTATAGCAGTTTTACTGCTACAGGGCTGCAGCTGTGTGCCGGATCACGTATATATAGGTGATTTGGCATTTCCACCTGCAGGGGGAATATTCACCGCAGGAGCTGATCTGCAGGTGCTGGGCACTCAATGTCCTCCTGCGCCCGCCGATCGACGGTCAATTGCACAATGTAAACAAGGCAGATTGTCATTCTGACAGGGGGGGGGGCATGGATCCTGTGTTCCTGCAAAGCAGGGACTATAATCCATTTCTTCCCCTAGTAAAAGTAGCACACTGTATACACTAAAACACTGGTTAGGCACACATTTAACACTTTCATTTCCCTAGATATTTAACAATTTTCCAGCCAGTGTCATTAGCACAGTGACAGTGCATATTTTTAGCACTGATCACTGTATTAGTGTCACCGGTCCCCAAAAAGTGTCAGTTAGTGTCCGATTGTCCGCCGCAATATTGCAGTGCCGCTATAAGTCACTGATCGCCACCATTGCAAGCAAAACAAAAAAAAATTCCAGTATTTATCCCATAGTTTGTAGTTGCTATAACGTTCGCTTAAACCAATCAATATACACTTATTCTGATTTTTTTAACAGAAAATATTGGCCTAAATTTATGAAGAAATGTTATTTTTTTTATTTTTTTATTGATATGATTTATAGCAGAAAGTAAAAAATATAGTTTTTTTAAAAAATTTTTTTAAATTGTTTTTGTTTACAGCACAAAAAAATAAAAAAAACACAGTGCTGATCAAATACCGCCAAAAGAAAGCTCTGTTTGTGGGGAAAAAAAGGACATCAATTTTATTTGGGTACAGCGTCGCATGACCGACCAATTGTCAGCTAAAATAACGCAGTGCCGTTTGGCAAAAAGTGGCCTGGTCACGAAGGGGGGGGGGGGGTAAATTATCTGGAGGTCAAGTGGTTAAAGGAAGCCTTGCAGCACATGAAAAAAAATAGTTTGCTATGGACGGGACAGACAGCAGCTAAAAGTAAATGCTGACTTCAAATTAAACTATTAATTAATTGTTAATTAATTAAGAAATTTAAAGCGGAGTTCCACACAAAAATGGAACTTCCGCTTTTCGGAACCCTCCCCCCCTCCGGTGTCACATTTGGCACCTTTCAGGGAGGAGGGGGGTGCAGATGCAGATACCTGTCTAAGACAGGTATTTGCACCCACTTCCGGCATAGACTCCCATGGGAGTCTATGCCTCTTCCTGTCCCTCCGCGCTGTCTGCTGGGAACACACACGGGTCCCAGAGACAGCGGGGACCAGTTAGGAGCGCGACTCGCGCATGCGCAGTAGGGAACTGGGAAGTGAAGCCGCAACGCTTCACTTCCTGATTCCCTCACCTAGGATGGCGGCGGCAGCTGCCGAGAACCGAGCGGGTTCTCGGCGTCGCCTGCTGACATCTCTGGACCCTGGGACAGGTAAGTGGCCATTTATTAAAAGTCAGCCGCTGCAGTATTTGTAGCTGCTGGCTTTTAATATTTTTTTTTTTTTGGCGGTTTAGGTGGACCCCCGCTTTAAGACAAAAGAGCTTCTGATATTAAGGGGGGAGGGGGGACGGAAAAACAAAGGGGCTGACTACCAATCAAAACTAAATTGTGACATTCATCCTCCCCTCCCCTTCTCCAATCACATGATGCCTTATACTCAGTGAAAAGAATAGATGTTTTATGAATGGAGGTGGTGGCATGCAAGCAATCTACATTGCCTTCATTGCATGATAGCTGGAATTTAAAGTCTATATTATAATATAGTATTAATAATTAATATAATATAATATTTCAGCTTTAAGGTAGTGATAAATTCTCAGCATTTTTTAGTTTTACACATTGAGCACAATTAAATAAGCATTCCCCAGTAAACTATTTGTTAAAATTCTTACCCCAACACTTGCAGTTTACCACTTTCTATGCTACTGACTCTTGAGCCTCGTACACACGATCGGATTTTCCGCAGACAAAACTTCGGACTTTTGTGCCTGGATTTTGTCTTTGTCTTTTGTGTACAAACGGTACACAATTGTTGGCCAACAAACACGAATGTAGTGACGTACTAGATGTACTACAAGCCAAAAAACAGGATGTTCAATTGTCAGGCACCACCCTTTGGGCTCCTTCTGCTAATTTCATGTTAGTAGAAGTTTGGTGAGTGTTATTTTGAGCTTTTCATTTCGCGCTTTTCATTTTGCACTTTTCAATTATTTTCTGAATGGCCGTTCGCCAACCAGCCATGTTGAGGATTTGGAGGAGATAACGTGTTATTTATTATTGGCCTCGGAGTTATTGCTTTGACCCAAGTCCAGTCCAGGAACAGGAGGAGGAGGAGTTCTTGGACCAAAAATTGGTTGCTTTATTAATCGTGACCAATTATGTCATATGCCTTTGCTGCGGGAGCTCCAGAAGAATAATCCGGATGTTTTGCGGAATTATCTCCGGATGACGGACCCCTGCTTTCACCAACTCTTGGCATTGTTGACCCCCTGTAGTAATTTTTTTGGTTGAATAATGATTTGATTTGGTATATTTTCTATATTTTTGGATGCATAGAATGCACTTTTTGGTTAAGTTCTATTGGCAGATAACATGTCTAATTTTTTTTTTTTTTTTTTTAATGCACAATAACAAAAAATTGTGTAGAATAATACTTGGCTATGTGTTTTACTTCAAATGACAGTTTGGGATTTGGCAGTTATATTTAAAAAATACAATGTAAACTTAACAAGGGACACCAACATAGTTGTATCTTTGATCTTAAAAACTACGGGATAATGGTGTTGTGGTAACTTCCGCCAAAAAATAAATAAATAAATAAACAACAAGCATAATAATATTATTCTTGATATCACTAGGAAAAAAATGCCTTTGAAAATTTGTTTGCAAAAACTCCATCAGTATCACCAGCAAAGCAGCTTCATTATTATTCCATTAAAGAAGAAGAGAATTGTGCGCTGCATTTGGAGATTTTATAATTTGCCGCGTCACGAATGTTAATTCTCCATTACGAATGCTAGTTTACAACACCGACCGCTTCTGGCTCATCCTTGCTTCCGAGCATGCGTGTTTGTACTTTGGACTTTTGTCCGACGGACTTGTGTACACACGCTCAGAAAATCCGAAAACAGACATTTGTCCTCGGAAAATTTTAAAGCCTGCCATCCAACATTTGTCCGTGGAAAATCCGACAATTGTCCGATGGAGCGTATAAATGATCAGAGTTTCATCACACATTTCCCGTCGGAAAATCTGATCGTGTGTACGAGGCTTTGCTCTCTCAATGCCACTTTCCTAAACCTCCAGCCTTAACAGAAAACAGCTAGGGGACAGTGCTGTCTCGATCCAGTCTGTTAGCTTAGATAAGAGAGGAGGAGGAGGGAGAAGCAGGGGAGTGCATTGCCATCCTAGGCTATGGGGCTGTGCGTTTCTATTGATGTAGAATAGAGGGAAGTACAACTCTAGTCTCTGCATGTAATGGTGGCTTCATAGGATGCTGCAGGAGAAAGAAGCCACTGTGGGTTTATCATCACTCAAAAACACATGCTGTATGTTTACATTAGAGGGCTGGCGGACTGCCAAGCTTCCGCTGATAAAAAATTAATAGGGACAAAAATGTGTGAAGTTCACCTTAAAACGATCCATCTTCACCCAGTCTTCCTCCCGGGTTGGCGGGCTCAGGTCCTTTGATTGGATGAGCCGCGATGACCTCTGTTCATGGCACAGGACTCTGAAGGAACGGCACGGGCATGCTGTTCCTTCAGAGCTCATGCACCGGTGACATCACCGGCAACTTCGCAAGTAAATATCCTAAACGGTACAGGTTTAGGAGATATTTACTGTACCTATAGGTAAGCTTTATTATAGGCTTACCTGTAGGTAAAAATGAACCATAGGAGTTTACTACAGAGATGAACATTTTTTGTGTGCTTTTACTGTAATATATAGATATAGATATATAGATATATCTATAGATATATAGATATATCTATCGATATATCAATGTATATAGATATATAGATATATATCTATATACCTATATAGATATATATCTCTATCTATATTATCTATATAAACTTTAAAGTGATTGTAAAGTCTTGTTTGTTTTTCTCTAAAATTAACCAACATGTTATACTTACCTGCTCTATGCAGTTAGTTTTGCACAGAGCAGCCCGGATGCTCCTCTTCTCAGGTCCCTCTTTGGCTCTCCTGACCCCTCCCTCCTGTTCTGTGCCCCCACAACAAGCCGCTTGCTATGGGGGCACCTGAGCCGGGGCACATTCAGACACGGAGCCCTGATTGACAGCAGTGGGAGCTAATGGCGCCACTGCTGTGTCTCAGCCAATCAGGAGGAGTGTCCCTGATGGCCAAGGAACTCGTGGACATCGCTGGACAGAGATGGGGCTCAGGTAAGTTTTAGGGTGTGCTGGGGCGGCTGCTGCACACAGAAGGTTTTTTATCTTAATGCATAGAATGCATTGAGATAAAAAAAAAAAAACTTCTGACTTTTCAACTCCTTTAATGTGCATAGTCCAGGCACAGGTTCACTTTAAAGTTGAACTTAACAGCAGCTAAATGCTTCCGCTGATTATTATTTTTATTATTTATTATTATTTATATTATTATTATGATTAATTATTAGGGAAAAAAATTACCGGCAAGATTTTTGTGCCTCTGTTATAAACTTTGAAGATACATTTCTCCACAATGCCTATAGCTACAGAGATGAATGAAGTGCTTTTACTGTACTGTATATGTAAAGACTTTAATGTGTATAGTCCAGACACGGGTTCATTTTAAAGTTGAACTTATCAGAAGCTAAAACACAGTTAAAATGCGATAACTATCGAAACTTTGCTCAGCCAGTTTTTGTGACGCAGATAGCACAGCACTCCCCAAGACCTCTTTACAGACTAAACTGCCGCTGAGCAGTGCAACCTGATCTGGACA
This sequence comes from Lithobates septentrionalis, assembly GCA_037952835.1. Classification (NCBI taxonomy): domain Eukaryota; kingdom Metazoa; phylum Chordata; class Amphibia; order Anura; family Ranidae; genus Lithobates; species Lithobates septentrionalis. The sequence goes on along the minus strand of JBBDGP010000072.1, from coordinate 497,598 downwards.
TCACTATGCAGGTCTTTGGGGGTTACAGCAGGCTGAAATACAAGGAAGGATATTAGAGTTTCCTTCCAAAGGTGCCAAAAAACTGCAGACGCAATAGCTCGATTGGCTCCTTTATTGCTGACATTCGTATTGTGCCCAGAGTTCTTTTTTAGCAAATGGAAAAGTACATCTGTTCTCCTCGCATCCTAGAAGCCTGCACCAGTCTTACAGCGATCATAAATATCGGGAATACTGCATTACGAGCAAGTTGCATTTTATTTTCTATAGTCCTTGCATGTCAGAGCCTTTCTGAAAGCTATACTGTTTCTGCTAGAGAATGCTGACTCATTTACAATGTTCCATCTGCAAATATCTGACAAGTTAGACTAATTACTGAAAGGCCATAATAAAAGGGAGAAAAAAAAATCTAATTAGCGTTTTTCTAAGATTAGCAGTGGCTCCGGGCAATAACACTGCCCGAGATTTGAAATACATTTTTTCAGTTCATTTCCGGAACAAACAAACAAACGCTATCTTTTGCAGACACACAGAGAAATAGTTTTATGGATTGAATAATATAACTTAGGTATTTTTTTTTTTTTAAAGATTCCATTCCAAGAAGATAATTAAAAAAAGAAGGAAAAAAAAAACATTCTTTATCTTTGTCTGGTTAAAGTAACCATGTCAGCTTAACCACTTCTGGGCCGCCGCACACCGATATACGTCCTCACTTTGAAAAGGAATAACGTTGTTATGGCAGCAGCTAGCTGCCATAACCCCGGTGTCCTCTTCTTCAGTGAGCGGTCCGGTTTCCAATAATAGTGGTCTCTGCCGTGGATTCGCTGCAAGATCACTTTTATCGTGGATTCGCTGCGGGAGAGGGCCCCCCTCTCCCGCCGTGCTCCGGTGCCCTCCGCGGCACTCCAGAGCCATTGGTAGCGGAGGCGATCGGATGCTTCTCCTTCCTGGGTATGGAGATGAGTGAGGGGAAGATGGCACCCACTTGTCTCCATACCATTGCAGGGCGGAAGCAACGTCAAAACGTCACTTCCGCCCATAGCTCTTAAAGGGCCATTTTTATTTTTTTATTTTTTCAAATGCCAAAATTTTATTTTTTATTATTGCATTTTAGTGTAAATATGAGATCTGAGGTCTTTTTGACCCCAGATCTCGTATTTAAGAGGTCCTGTCATGCTTTTTTTCTATGGATGTTTACATTCCTTGTGAAAAAAATAAAAGCGACACAATTTTTTTTTTTAAAAGAACAGTGTAAAAATAAAAAATAAAAGGTAAAATAAATAGTAATAAAAGAAAAAAAATTTAAACGCGCCCCGTCCTGCTGAGTTTGCATGCAGAAGTGAACGCATACGTGAGTAGAGCCCTAAACGTCGCCTATGGAGATTTTTAAGAGTAAAAGTTTGTCGCCGTTCCACGAGCGGGTGCAATTTTGAAGTGTGACATGTTGGGTATCAATTTACTCGGCGTAACATTATCTTTCACAATATAAAAAAAAAGTTGGGCTAACTTTACTGTTGTCTTATTTTTTTAATTAAAAAAAGTGTATTTTTTCCAAAAAAAGTGCGCTTGTAAGAAAGCTGTGCAAATACGGTGTGACAGAAAATATTGCAATGACCCCCATTTTATTCTCTAGGGTGTTAGAAAAAAATGTATAATGTTTGGGGGTTCTAAGTAATTTTCTAGCAAAAAAAAACTTTTTTTAACTTGTAAACAACAAATCTCAGAAAGAGGCTCGGTCCTTAAGTGGTTAAGAAAAGTCCCGTGCAAGAATATATGTAGTATACTCACCTCCCGCAGCGTGCCATGGTTCCATCCCCATGACCCCTAGTGGCCGACCTGTGGCCCAGGGGCCACATGCAGCCCTTTGACACTTATTTTGCACTTGGGCCCCAATAAACAATAGTCTGTGTTTTTCATACCTAGGTGCATATATAAACCAGTGAGTAAAAATCTACTTTAGATTGGTTTCTTTTAGTTGGATTATTTCTTTCACACTCTTACTTTTTTTGTTAAATTGATTATTCTGTCTATTCCTTTTCCTTTTTTATGTTCTTTTTCTCCTCAGATCTTTTATAATGGGCAGAGTATTGCTCAGAGAAATAAATTTTAAAGTGTTTCTAAACCCCGGACCCTACATTCATTATATCTGGTCTCCCACTGTATACAGAACATGGAAATGCAATTATTTTAATAAATACAAACTGCTAAATACCTTTTCTCATCATCAGTATATGGCAGTCTGATCACACTCACTCTCCCATGAAAAAAAAAAAAAAACACTCCAGCAATGCACACCAAACTGAGCATGTGCAGCTTGCCCCAAGGCTCTGTTCTATCAGCAGATAGATTGGGGACTGTGGAAGAAGGGGAGGATAAAAAAAATAGGATGCATAATGTTCTCAGTCTCCGACCATCCCTTTGTTTGTCTACAGTCTCTGACCATCTAATGTAGAATGTTCCCATCTCTGACCACCTCTTTTTGTATATCTACAGTCTATAACCATGTCCTGTAGAATGTTCACAGTCTCTGATCACCTCTTTTTTTATGCCTACAGTCTATGACCATCTCCAGTAGAATGTTCTCAGTCTCTAACCATCTCTTTATTTGTCTACAGTCTATGACCATCTCCAGTAGAATGTTCTCAGTCTATGACCATCTCTTTATTTGTCTACAGTCTATGATCATCTCCTCTAGAATGTTCCCAGTCTCCTTCTACAGTCAATGACCATCTCCAGTAGAATGTTCTCAGTCTCTGACCATCTCTTTATTTGTCTACAGTCTATGATCATCTCCTGTAGAATGTTCCCAGTCTCCGTCTACAGTCAATGACCATCTCCTGTAGAATGCTCTCAGTTTCTGACCATTTCTTTATTGGTCTACAGTTTATGACCATCTCATGTAAAATGTTCCAAATCTATGACCATCTCTGTATGTATGTCTACAGTCTATGCCCATCTCCTGTAGAATGTTCTGAGTCTCTGACCATCTCTTTATTTGCCTACAGTCTATGACCATCTCCTGAAGAATGTGCCTAGTCTCTCACCACCTCTTTTTGTATGTCAATGGTCTATAACCATCCCCTGTAGAATGTTCCCAGTCTCTGACCATCTCTTTTTGTATGCCTTTAGTCTCTGGCCATCTCCTGTTAAAAGTCTGCAGTCTCTGACCATCTTTTGTTGCATGTCTACAGTCTCTGATCATCTCCTGTAGCATGCCTGCAGTTTCTAAACATCTCTTGTTGTATGTCTACAGTCACTGACCATCTCCTGTTCCACATCTGCAGTCTGTGACCATCTTCTAGTCTATGGCTATGTCTTGTCACGTGTCTGCAGTTTCCAACCATCACTTGTTGCATTTCTGCAGTCTGTGACTATGACCATCAAAGTGTACAGTCTCTGGCTATGTTATGTTGCAGTCTCTGACAGTTTTCTTTAGAAGTATACTCACTGAATATTTTTGATCCTTTGGTGACATCAGAGACCCCTTAGATCATGAAACTTGTCGGCCACTTCTCCAAACCCAATGTCGCCACAGGACTAAGCAGCAGTTGCATAGGAGTTTGGAAGAAGGAACCTCAAAGCACAGAATAGGGGGAGAACAGGCATCCAAACTCCAGGAAGTGTTGAATGCCAATTGAAGCATTTAAATGGATGGGAGATAGTAGACACAGGCCGCCAGGGAGTTGAGTATACAACCTCTTCCCTTGCAGGAAACTTTCATCTGGATATTTATTTATTTATATGACAGTGTCACTTTAAAGAAGAGTTCCAAAAAATGGATCAATACATGGTAACTCTTTTACCTGGAAAAGGGTTTCTAATTCTGTCCAGTCACGTTATCATTCACACATCTCTGCCACAATACACAGGCAGATAGAGCATGCTGATATTTTTGCTATTTTTGATGGTCAGTAGCAAATCCCAGACAACCAATCAATTTAGATGATACGTTTTATCACCAGTTAGAGATGCTAAACAACCCAAAGGTCACCAATGAATGTTGTTCAGTTGTGTTCAGTTCAGGTCAGCTGGATTGGAGAAAGTTTCCAATGTACTTCTAATTCAAGGCTACACCTGTAGGGCTGAATTTCTGCATAGCCAATATAGATTGTGGTCTAGACTATGATAAAGCTTCCTGGGTCGGCGCAAAGATTCTCATTGTGTGCGCCCCCTCGTGTATAATAAAAGGTTTTACACTGCTGTCCAGCCTGCCAGTGTAATGCTGCCATATATTCATACTTGAACAGCTGTGTATTTTGTACTGTGTAATCACAGTTCACCTACAATGCTCCTTGACATTTCAGACTCCACCCCGATAGACTCCACATGTCTTCTTTGGCTGCCATGTCAAATTTTGTTAGTGTGCTACTAAGGTTAGCCAGTTGACTGAGGAAAGGAGCAGGAGGTATAAATTCAGCTCTTTGCACTTGTGCGGTACAATAAAGCTGTTTTTTGAGACTGGGCAGCATCACCCCCGAGAAAAGCCAAACAGCTCGCCATGCATCAGTAGCCTTGGAGTTTTCTGACAATGCTGAAGCAGTTATTCTGGAGGTGTTCCGAAACTCTGCTGATCCATAGCGGGAAAACCTCTTTAAGTCTAATGATCATTATGTTTCTTCTTCTTCTTTTTTTTTTTTTTTTATTATTCACAATACATGTTTTATTATCACATTTCTTACACATGTATTAGCAGATTTCATACATATTTAATCTTTATAATATTTATGAAACTGTTTTCTCGCAGGAAGATTTTTATGTATTGCAGTCATAAAAGAAGATGAAAAAATGCCAGAAGTAAATGGGATTGGTTTAAGATGTAACATTTTTTTCTGAGATTAAAGCCGGCCATTGACAGTTCGAGTCATGTATGGGCAGGCTGAATGTACCCAAGTAGATCGATCAATCATCTTGGGTACAACCAGCCTACCAGATTTTACATGCAAGTATTGCTAGCGGCTATTATAGCCGCTAGCAATAATCACTGTGTTTTCCTGGCATGGACAGAGTCCTCTGCCGGGAGAACACAAAGGCTCAGAATTCCCCATCAACACTGTAGTTGCAGGACAGAAATACCTCCGTCTATGGCTGGATTAAATTCGGGCTCTTTCAGATGGGTGAACATACCATGCTTTCAAGTGTATTCAGCTTGTGTTTGAAATCATTTTGGAATCCTTCTGAGTTGCTTCTGATCTCCTTCTGACCTGCTTCTGACTGGCCTTCTAAACTGCTTTTAAATTTCCATTGTTTTCCATTGGTCAAAAACATACACATTTTTGGGGGGAATAAAGAACAGTATTAAAAGGTGTAATATTTACCTATAACTGGAGTTCAGAGGTAGCACAATGTTTTCATGTGTAGCACATGTTCCTTAAAGCACGGAATTCCTTGCTTCGAGTCAGGACACGCTACAGTATAGAGATCATGTGGGTTTTCTCTGGATAATTCTGTTTCCTCTCACACTCCAAACACATGCTTAATTGGCCCTATTATGTGTGTACAAATTGTCTATGCACATGTGTTATCACATTCTGCATGCCAGTCCCAAGCTGAGAAATTTAGGATGGTTGAGGAAAAACCCGGTGCCCAACCTTGTAAAAAAATTGCAGAGAAACTCTATGGAAAAAGTCTTTCACGCATATCATGGTACTCAAAGAACTGGCCCATAAAATCACCAAGTACGACTGAATGGATATATACAGTACATGCATACAACTGGTGTTCCACTTTAGGAGAGGCAAGTTTATTCAATGTTGTCAGAGTTTGCTACCCTAGAAACAAACTGTGACTTCACCCTACTTACCATAAACCTATGTATCTTAAGGGCTCATCTAGGTGAGGGTACTGTCACCCGGCCTTTCGGTGGGATCATTGGAAAGCTAAGGATTCCAGATCTTGTGAGAATGTACTCCTATACAGCGCTGGAGCATCTTCTCGCAAGATTTGGGGTCTTCAGTTTCTCAAGAGTTCCACAAGAAGACCTAGTGATGTATAGATTGTCCAAACAAGTGCACTTATAGCAGGGATATAGGGTGGTATTATTTCTTTATTTCTTTATTTTTGGAAGGTGGTGGGGGATAGTCATTAAGTGAATCTTTCTTTTTAATGGAAAGTGCGCTTTAATGGAAGTTGGTGCATCGGGCTGTAGAAGGCTGACCTGACTGTAGAAGGCTAAGTAATTTTATCTCAACAAGCATGTTAATCACGGAAACACAGATACCACTAATGGAAGTATTTATAAATATAATGCAATAATAAAAATATGGAACACCAAGCAAGCAAAAATATGAAAGTCACATGCAAAATTACTTTCCAACAAATGTGACATAGAATGTGCCCTTTATAGCCTAACTCCAGCCAATTTTCTTTTTCTTTTTTATTCTTTTTTTTAATTGATAGAGTGGGGAATCAATAACATTTATCTTGGGCTTTATTTCTGTCTGTAAACCCAATAGAGAGATATTCCCTCTATCATCCCTCTATCATCATGGTCCTGGATTCTGGGACACTGTTCACCCCCCCCCCCTCCCAATTGGCTTGCATTTCATTAACCCACTTGCACAAATCACACCCACTCTACAAATTGGCCCTTCTTAGAATTCGTCTTTGAAGGGAATGCTCTTATGTCTACTTACTGGTTGGTCACACCCAGAGCTGCCCACTAAAGGCCCAAATCCCCAAAATGAATGCCTTTCTAAGCAGTAACTTTGATAAGCTTGATGCTGTTATCCCGGGACACAGTTTGGGACACAGCATTGGCAGGACAGAGGGCCAAAATGTTGGACTGTCCAGGCAATGCCAGGATAGTTGTCCTCCATGTATGACACTTGTACATCAAATGGAGAGTGTGCTTGTCACCAGGACATAGAACTACAGATAGAAATAAAAGAACTGTCTGATATTCTAACCCTTCCTTGCTCAAATTTTTGTCCCAGTTGATGGGATTTCCCATCCCTTTCCCCAACAGAGACATAGACGACAATAAAAACCCCATTTTATCCAAACAAAAATTAAAAGTTTTGGCTGGAGTTGGAATTTTGCATTACTTTCTAATGATCCAATACAAACACTCAGTTACACAAGCTTACCTGTGCGCTCCGTCCTTGGAGTAGTAGACGGTGTAGGCTTGTATATTCCCTCTCGTGTCCACAGGGGGTCGCCAGCTGAGACGTACAAATCGGCTAGAGACCAAGACAGGGGCCACATCGCGGGGAGCAGAGGGGAGGACACTGGAGCTGGGTACAGCTGCGGGGGAACGGGTGGATTCAGTCAGAGAAGTGGGCAACACAGAGGTCAGGAACGCAGAAGGATAAAATGTGGGGGGAGAAGCTAATTTATTCATAAACACAAAGGGCCAAGCAAATATGGAGCAGGAATAGATATATAAATTAAAGACATATGTAACAATAAGAGCTTCATACTTGTCAATAAAAACAAAAACATTTCTGGAGAAGATCAATAGCATAACATTTTTGCAAGATTTCACAACCTCTGACATTTAGTTTCCCAGTTGTAGTGAAATAATTTTTCCAACGTTTTGTCATATTAATGCTTTGCTTTCTTCAGGCCTAGCCCACTTTTTCAGGGTTGCTTACTGCCTTGGGTGATCTGTGCATGCAAAATGCATCTAGGTATATGGCACATCATGATCTCAAGCTAATTGTGACCAGCAGTCATACATAATGCAGTATAGCAGCCTTTATCAGCCAAGGTTCTCTTGTTCCTCCAGAGGCTCCCTGAGCAATGAGCAAATTCTGACTCTCAGATAAGTAATCATGGATTCCAACTATTTTTAATACCTATCATTTATCAACAGTGTAATGAGACCCTTCTCCCACTGACCACCACTAAAATGTGGCCTTCTCTACTGGCTACCAAGGTAAGGGGGCACTTATCCACAGAACACCAAAGGTTGCTAGGGGGTCCCTGAACATTTAGCAATCTTTAGCTATCTGTAAGTGGAGCATTCTTTCTTCTTACCACCAGCATATTGGGACCCTTCCTCCATTGGCTATCAGTAGAAGATGACTCTTCATCCAGTGACAACCAAGGAAGGGGGTACTTTTCCAGTAGTTACCAGCGTAAGTAGGCACTTCTCCATAGACACCAGTAGAAGGTGTCCCTTCTCACAATGACAACCAATATAAATAGTCTTTTTCCACTGGCTACCAATGTAAGGAGGCACTTCTCCACAGACCAGCAGAGGTTGCTTGAGGGTCCCTGAGCAATTAGCAATCTGTACCATCTGTAAGGGCTGCATTCTTTCTACTTCCCACCATTGAAATGGGACCTGCCAACCATTGACCACCAATAGAAGGTGGAACTCCTCTCAGTGGCACCAAATGTAAGGGGGTCCGTCTACACTGACTATCAATGTAAGAGAGATCTCCACAAACCACCAGCAGTTGCTATGAGTTCCTGAAGCAATAAACCGTTTTTGACTCTTATATAAGTAACCACTGTCGACAAATATCTTTTTACAAAACTAAAGAGGATCTTGTGAGCCACAATGGTCCTGTGCCAAATGTATGGCAATATCCAGCTGCAAGCGCAGATCACGTTTCATATACCGTGCAAACTACTACTGATAGAAGATATGTGCTGCGCAGTGACAGTTATCTTTTTGTCAGTCTGTAAGGGGAGCATTCTGCCCACTTACCACCAGTGTAATGGGACCCTTCTCCCACTTACCACCAGTGTAATAGGACCCTTCTCCCACTGACCACCAGTGGAAGAGGGCACCTTTTCCACTGATCACCAGTATAAGGTGTCCTTTACTGACCAGTAATATAAGAACTCATGCACATAAACGCATAAACGCGCTGCATATTTTGTGTCGGGGATGTCCTGGTGCTACGTAATGTACAAACGCAGGTAGTGTATAATTGCTGAAAATAATTTTGTTGTATGTAGCATCATGGGGTTATAAATATGCTAATTACACCACAATCGTTATTCTTTTATTTATTCCTATTTCTCAAATCTTAACTTACTGATCATGCTAACCTCTTATGAGCTGTACCTACAGTAATTATCAGCAGAGGTTCCCTAAGACCCAAAAATAATTTCAAGGGTTCCTCCATGTTAAAAAGTTTAAGAAAGGCTCTAGTAGAGTGTGGCTCACAGAAACTTCCATATAGAATATGCCTTTGTATCATATTGTAGGTGTGTACCAAGGCGCTCAAAGTTAGGCTTCTATGTTGCTGTGAAAACAATAGCTGATCTGAGATCACTTTTCTTTAATTTTTGTATAGCTACTCAACCATGCCAAGCAAAGGAGGATTCCCATTCTGGGTCAAATCATGTGACCAATGCCTCGACTGAAGATGCTTGGGAGACTGAGGGCAAACCAATGGGTCTGACTGAGCAATGACCCTCATCTATGGCACCATGTGACCAATAAAGCAGCTTTGTGGATAACTGACCAATCACATTATTAGATAGAATGTAAGTAAAATGTAAAAGTTGTGACAAAATATATTTAAGGTAAATATTTCAGTAATAGCCCAAACATGCATTTTCTGAAAACATCCTATAATTAATCCTATTTTAAACCAGTGATGACAGTAAGCTGTCATTACTGACTTGTATTTAGAGGTGCATGTTCCAAAGCTGTCATTCTAACCCCAGTTTCACTACCTAGCTGACCTGTAAGAAGCATGCAGGTAGCTTTGGCTTCACTGGCCTAATTCTTGTTCTAGATCAATGGTCTCCAAAGTGTGGAGACAGATGAGACGCTTTGCTTGCCTTTATCCAGCCCTTTGGGCACTATTCCTCCCACTGATATGTTATGCCCTGTACACACGACCGGTTTTCCCGTCGGAATAAACCCTGAAGGTTTTTCCGACAGAGTTCCGACGGAATTCCGCTCAAGCTGTCTTGCCTACACACGGTCACACCAAATTCCGACCGTCCAGAACGCGGTGACGTACAAGACGTACGACGGGACTAGAAAACGTAAGTTCAATAGCCAGTAGCCAATAGCTTCCGTCTCGTACTTGCTTCAGAGCATGCGTCATTTTGGGTGCGTTGGAACAGCATACAGACGAGCAGTTTTCCCGATAGGAATTGGTTCCATCGGAAAAATTTAGAACATGTTCTCTTTCTAGGTCATCCAGAATTTTCTACTTAAAAAGTCAGTTGGGCCAACATACGATCGGAATATATGATGAAAAGCTCCCGTCTGACTTTTTCTGTCGGACATTACGCTCGTGTGTACGGGGCATTACACTATTCTGCCAACTGACATCAACAATGGGGCACCATTTCTCCCATTAACACCATCAATGGGGCACTATTCCTCCCAATGATACCAACAATGGGGCACCGTTCCTCCGCCTAATACAATAAACTGGCCCTTGGTTTAGAAAGTTTGGTGACTCCTGTTCTTGATAAGTCACTCAACTTTAGGGCTCAATTCCAACAGAATTCCTTCACAATAAGACATAAGGCGGATTGTTTTTTCTATGCGTTGGACAGAGTTGCCCAATGCAGCTCAATGGGGTTACTGTGAACGCTTACTGAAGTGATAAGTCAAAGTGACAGCCCTGCAGAAATGCTTCTAGAATTCTTTCTTCAGGGCTTCTCTGTATGTACATGGAGTTTTGTGAAGGGTTTCCTTTAAAATTATTCAGCCCTGATATGCTCCATAAACATTTGCACATTTTTGCATGAGTGTTGTTAAAACCTCTTTGAGGCTGCGTTCACACTAGTTTCCCTACATTCAACTCGCACAGCAGGAGATTGTGACCGTCTCTCTATGGTTCACATATCTCTGCAGCGGCTCCGGTGCGATTTGCACAGGAGCCCTTTGCATCTTTTGGTCCGTTTCAGGTCCTAATTCAGTCAAAAATTCGGGCTGAATTTGGACCTGAAACGGTGAACGGAGCCGCGCCGGACTCCTGCTGTTAGCCGCTGTGTGCTCATTTGTGAAGCCAGCCCTTACATAAACTGCCATATAATTTATATTTAGTAGTCGTTATTATTACAGTGTTAGTGTCTAGTGATAAAAAAATTGCTCACCATGCAACTATTCTTAGAGTCATTCTGTTCATTCCACGTTTCCAGATCCAGAATGAGCAGGGAACGGTCCTGCCAGGCTGCCAGCAGCTCAGCTCCAGCGCTGCCACTTAACACCTGTCTCATTCTGCACAGCTACTACTTATCATTTAACAATCCAATGAGGTTATACCATCCCTGATAACGATTCCCCTTTAAAGATAATTACAGCAATAAACACCAGCTAATAACAGCTTTCAGACTCACTTTATTTTTAGAAATAGAAGAGTGACAGAGAAAAAGACCAAGTGGCCCATTAAGTACCCTTTTTTTTATGTATTTATTTATATTATATATATATATATATATATATATATATATTTATGGTCGGAGCCCTATGTCCGGTATGGACATAGATAACACTTATAATAAAGATAAGACTTACCATCGGAAATAGACCTGGAAGTGTGGACTTACCATATGAAATGGACCTGAAAGTGTGCCTTGGTCTAATGGCCGGTATGCCAAAATAAGGGGGCATACCCTGGTTTTAAGAAATGATTATTCTGTAGAGAGAAATGAGATGAAATGAATGAAATGAAATGAATGCCTTGAAATGGGGATGGGAGGGTGGGTATCGCGCACAGGAAACCGACAAGCACCACAGGTGAGCGGGCCGCTTAAGTACCCACCGGGCTCCTCCCATAAATTCAGGCCACCATACTGGCCTTCCTACTTATGGTCGGAGCCCTATGTCCGGTATGGACATAGATAACACTTATAATAAAGATAAGACTTACCATCGGAAATAGACCTGGAAGTGTGGACTTACCATATGAAATGGACCTGAAAGTGTGCCTTGGTCTAATGGCCGGTATGCCAAAATAAGGGGGCAAAAACATTCAGGTAGGGGTATAATATATAAGTGGTTTTCAGGTATTCATTGAGCCAATTTGGAGAATGCCTGTGCCATCTCCACTCGAGGACTGGGTATATACCGGGCGACGCAGGCCGACTTCCATCCGCCTAGTCTCCTGATGACGCGGTCCGGGGCCCCCCGGCGGGTTGCCGCGGAGGCTGCTCCGATGCGGAAGGAGTGTCCGGAGTACTGACTGGGTTTAAGGTGAAGATTTGCGGAGAAGTATCCTTATGTGTTTTACAAAGTGACATGCGTTTAAGGGTTTAACTGGGAATGGTAGAAGAGGACTGGTGTCCGATTGTTCAGGCAGGAGTGAGAGGCGACGGTTAAGTACGGTGACTGGACACCAGCTGTTATTGGTTCTGTAGAGGTGAATGTCCACTCCAGAGCCTGTTTCCTGGGTTTAAGAAACCTCGAGGTGGAGGATGAAATGGTCTTGGTGGCGAAGCAAGTGCCGTCTGCGTAATACTTGGTCTGTGGGGTGGTTATAGGTGAACCCGTAGTAAGCCAACTATATGGCTGCTTGTAGGTCCGTGCTGGGCAGCAGACCGAATGGCGAAGTAGCCAGAATAGTCGACATATCCCTGAAGATGGGCCCCGTAATGGGTAGGCGCTTAGTACTGATTACTGGTTGTTGTTTCTGGATGCCCCTTAGGATGGCTCATATAGCGTGTGATGAGAACCGTGAAGATTTTGTGGGGTCTTCCAGGGTCACGAAATGTTGTATGCCGGCTAGGTGTAGCCGAATGGTATTGTAAGATAAAGCCAGCTGAGTGTGGCAGTATGAAATGAAGGCCAGTACCTGTTTGACATCTATTGGTCCTTTACGGCAGGATGTGAGAAATTTATTGAACGCCTTTCAAGCTGTCTGGTAGGCTTTGAGTGTGTTATGAGAGAGTGAGTGATTGATGAGCTGCGTTGCTCTTTGTAAATGTTAAACTAGTCCAGGGTCAGTTGTGACCAGGCAGGGATAGGGGCCGACACTGGATCGGCTCCGGGAACCTGTTTGAAAAGGAGGTGTAGTTAGAACGTGGCAGTGCGTCAGCAGCTAAATTATGTCTGCCTGGAATAAATGCACAGTGTATGTTAAACTGATGCTGTAAGCACAGTTGTACCAATCTGCGCAGGAAGGACATGACTGCTGGGGAATTGGACCTGCCTTTGTTGATGTCTGCCGTGGCCTGATTGTCGGTGGTGAAGACTACGGTTTGCCCTGTCCAATGGTGACCCCAGAGTTGTGCAGCTGCCACCATGGGATAGAGTTCGAGGAGGGAAGATGTTTTGAATAAAGCCGGGTATCAACAGTATCTGTTGAGGCCAGGGTCCTGAAAACCAATGATGGCCAAAAATTGCAGCGAAACCTGTGGTGGCTGCAGCGTCTGTCACCACCTGGGGTGACAGGGCTGAAACCATGGGTATAATTAGGGATATGCCATTCCGGGAGGACGGAATTCGTCCCACATAGATAGGTCCGCTATTGCTGCGGAGTCTAGATTTAAGATCTGATCGGGGTCTTGTGTTTCTGGCAGGAATCTCAGCAGGCGTGACACGAAGGTGCGGCCTTGTGGAATAATTCGTATGGCGAAATTCAGCATTGCCAGGAGAGATTGCAACTGCTTCTTGGTACACCCCTTGGTGTGGGTGAATTTGTGAAGGACCGCCTTAATGCGGGTTAGTTTGTCGAGGGGGAGATTGGCTTGCATAGCGCAGGTGTCTAAGTTGGCCCCGAGAAAGGTGATGTTATGTGCTGGGCCTTCTACTTTGTGCTTGGTGATGGGAAGATTGGGTTTTCCGAATATCGCTCTGAGTTTGTCGAGGTCTCCTGGGGGCTTGCTGGGAGGTTCTATTAGTAGGAAGTCGTCCAGGTAATGGATGACTTTTGTCACTGAGCCTTGTGTAACAGTATCCAAGCAAGAGACTGAGCGAATGTGTCGAAGAGCCAAGGGCTGCTCTTCGAACCGAACGTCAGTTCTGTGGCCAAACAATATGCCTCCTTCCACTTGACGCCATGCCAGCACCAAAGGGATGGACGGATAGGCAGGAGCCTAAGGCATCCGAGATGTCGGCTCTGGAAAGCCAGGCACCTGTACCTGCTTTGATGACTGCTTGTATCGGCATGTCTACGGAGGAATATTTTAGGGAGAATTCTTCGGAGGGAATCAGGGAATTGAGACTGGGGATGTGGGAAGAATGAGGCGCAGACAGGTGGTACCCCAAACGTAATTTATCTGTGAATTTGCCCTTGACAAGCCCCAAATAGGGCTGACTCTCCAAGTGCTGAAAGGGGGCTGAGTGAAAGGCCTATGACGTACTCTCGGTCTAGTTCTGTTTGTAAGAGCCGATCTATGGTTTATTCGTCGATGGCTGCTGAACGAATATTCCCACATTCGTACGTACTGTGAGGTAGTGAAATGAGGCCTGTGTGAAAGCCGACAGAGGGGCCGTGAAGTCTTCGCTGCCGGCCTGTGCCATGATTTGATCTGATGAGAATATCCTGTTTTTGAGCTCGTATATATATTTTTTTTTTTTTTTTTTTTTTGTGAGAACGAAACGATTCGAAATGTTTGCCTTGATGTTTGTAATGACTGAACTGCATGACAAAGGTCCGGCCTGGTCGTGTCGTGACTGATGCGACCGTGAACCGGGCTCTGGAGCATGTACTGAAATGAGGCAACAAAAGAAACATTGGTGCACACCGGGACGAATCGGTGCTTGTTTGATGCATCTGGATTCGAATCGGAGCGCAGCATGAAATGAAATGAGAGAAATGTTTACCTTGACCGAGGCTTGAAGTGGTTGTGCCGTGTTTTGCGACTGGCAACCGACCGAGCTCTGGTATAGGTATGGATTTTTTTTTTTTTTTTTTTTTTTTGAGGAGGATGAAAAGGTGACAATTCGTGAAGGGATTGCTAAGTAACTTGAAGCAATGATTTGTATGATGCTTGCAATCTTGTGACAATGAAATGATTCGAAATGTTTGCTTTGATTGTGAAATGACTGAACTGCATGACAGAGGTGCGGCCTGGTCGTGTCACGATTTGTTCGACCGTGAACCGGGCTCTGGAGCATGTATTGAAATGGGGCAACTGAAAATATTGGTGCTCCTGGGACGAATCGGTGCTTGTTTGATGCATCTGGATTCGAATAGGAGTGCAGTATTAAATGAAATGAGAGAAATGATAGTTTTGACCGCGGCTCGAATTGGTTGTGCCGTGTTAGCGACTGGCAGCTAACCGAGCTCTGGTATGGTATGAAATGCGATCGGAACCAGTGATGCATGCCGTGACGAATCGGTGCACCTCAGATGCGACTGGTTTCGAAACGGTGATGCGTTGTGGGAGTGAAATGGTAGAAATTGCATGACAGAGATACGGGTGAATCCCTGGTGTCTGTGATTCAGCTATGATCCGGATTTCTGGAGCATGTATCAGAAATGTGGCCAATCCTGGGCACGCCGAGACGAATCGGTGCATTTTCATGCGACTGAATTCCTGTCGGAACGTGATACGTGGGAATGAAATGATAACCATGACAGAGGTACAATTGACTGATAAACGCAACTCTGGAGCATGTATAGAAATGAGGCCAATCCTGGGGCACGCCGAGATGAATCGGTGTATTTTCATGCGACTAAATTCATGTCGGAACGTGATACATGGAAATGAAATGATAACCATGACAGAGATACAATTGATTGATAAACGTAACTCTGGAGCATGTATAGAAATGAGGCCAATCCTGGGGCACGCCGAGACGAATCGGTGCATTTTTCATGCGACTGAATTCATGTCGGGACGTGATACATGGAAATGAAATGATAACCATGACAGAGATACAATTGACTGATAAACGTAACTCTGGAGCATGTATAGAAATGAGGCCAATCCTGGGGCACGCCGAGACGAATCGGTGCATTGCCATGCGACTGGATTCATGTCGGAACGTGATAGGTGGAAATGAAATGATAACCATGACAGAAGGTACGAATTACTGATAAACGTAACTCTGGAGCATGTATAGAAATGAGGCCAGTCCTGGGGCACGCCGAGACGAATCGGTGCATTGCCATGCGACTGGATTCATGTCGGAACGTGATAGGTGGAAATGAAATGATAACCATGACAGAGGTATGAATGACTGAAAACGTAACTCTGGAGCATGTATAGAAATGAGGCCAATCCTGGGGCACGCCGAGACGAATCGGTGCATTGCCATGCGACTGGATTCATGTCGGAACGTGATAGGTGGAAATGAAATGATAACCATGACAGAGGTATGAATGACTGACAAACAAAACTCTGGAGCATGTATAGAAATGAGGCCAATCCTGGGGCACGCCGAGACGAATCGGTGCATTGCCATGCGACTGGATTCATGTCGGAACGTGATAGGTGGAAATGAAATGATAACCATGACAGAGGTATGAATGACTGACAAACAAAACTCTGGAGCATGTATAGAAATGAGGCCAATCCTGGGGCACGCCGAGATGAATCGGTGCATTTTTGCATGCGACTGGATTCGTGACGGAACGTGATACGTGAAAAAACATGACAGAGGTATTAATGACAGACAATAACGTAACTCTGGAGCATGTATAGAAATGAGGCCAAATAACTGGGGCACACCGGAACGAATCGGTGCATCTTTTTGATGCGACTGGATTCGAATCGGAGCGCGGTAGGTGACTGAAATGAGAAATGTTTTGAAATGATTTGAGATGTCAGAAATGAGTTCTAGAATGTTTCAGAAATGAGAAATGATTGGTATCGAACTGACTTGATCCGATAACTTGCAATTGCGATTTGCTATGGCTGTTTACTGATACATATTTTTAAACACCGACATGCTAGAAATGAAGCGACGTCTGCGTCGCGGTGCTGTCGAAATGGTAACATATCGAAAGTACGAGCGATATACATTACAATAGTGAAGTGCGAGTAACGAAATTTGAAAGTACGGTTTAGTGACATGACATGAAACGAAAAATGCGATATACATTGCAGTTTATGAAAAGCGAGTGAAACGAAAATTTTTGAAATTACGGTTTAGTGACCTGATATGAAAACGAAAAGTCCGACGGGACCTTACCTGCGACAGCCAAGCCAGCCGCGTGGTACAAACTACGAACGAAAAACGCGGACTTCGAAAGTTTTGAGAACGGTATCGAATACGGAATTTTGCGAGGCAAGAACTTGCGGACGCTGGTATATCGAATAGTCGGCCTAGTGACGTATATCGCGCACAGGAAACCGACAAGCACCACAGGTGAGCGGGCCGCTTAAGTACCCACCGGGCTCCTCCCATAAATTCAGGCCACCATACTGGCCTTCCTACATATAGTATCTCACAAAAGTGAGTACACCCCTCACATTTTTGTAAATATTTTATTATATCTTTTCATGTGACAACACTAAGGAAATTACACTTTGCTACAATGTAAAGTAGTGAGTGTACAGCTTGTATAACAGTGTTCATTTGCTGTCCCCTCAAAATAACTCAACACACAGCCATTAATGTCTAAACCGCTGGCAACAAAAGTCAGTACACCCCTAAGTGAAAATGTCCAAATTGGGCCCAATTAGCCATTTTCCCTCCCTGGTGTCATGTGACTCGTTAGTGTTACAAGGTCTCAGGTGTGAATGGCGAGCAGGTGTGTTAAATTTGGTGTTATCCCTCTCACTGTCTCATACTGGTCACTGGAAGTTTAACATGACACCTCATGGCAAAGAAATCTGTGTATATGTGTGTGTATATATATATATATACATATATATATATATATATATATATATATATATATATATATATATATATATATATATATTATTTTACCTTTAGTTCCAAGCGTAATTACTCTTTCCCTCTTTCCCTAACGGTACTTTCTAAGATTAGTTCCAAATTTTCCTTTTGTCGATCTTTATACTGAACATACTGACCTCCTGAATGCAATTCACCCCCTTCATGTATTTCTGGTACAATATTTTTTATTGATGTATTTTCATAATTACAATCACAAAATTCCCACGCAGGAGATTTACAGTAAACAGTAAGCACGGTATAGAACCACAGAAAACCACAAGCAGGATGTGCCTACAAGCGCACATTATTAAACAAAAATAGCTACATGTATTTAAAGGTGTAAATTATTTATCTGTAGTAATAATAATAATAATAATAATCATTATTTCTGGTTTTAATGGTTTCGTTCATTAAGTATTTAATGTTTTTTTTTTTAAGAGTATAATTTATATGGAATGGAAAAATTTATTAATTTTTATGCAATTTAATGTGTATGTAATTTACATGCAATGTAATGCATACTGTATGTACCAAAAAATATTTATTTTAAACCCTTTAAGTTCTTTAAAGTGATTGTAAATGATCACTTAGTAAAACAGCCCATTCAGTTTAAAATAGAAATGAAAGGCAAAACATTTTTGCATAGATATAAAAAAAACATTATAAATACCTTTTTCCCCCTTTTTTTTATAAATGATCATATTCCCTTTGTCTTCAGCTGCATAAAAGAACTGGGGGAGGAGAAGCAACAGCACACTGAGCTTACCAGTGAATTGCTGTGCGGGGGGTAGGCATGTCAGGACAAGTCTGATCATTGGAGGAGAGCAGGCTGAGTCCCCAGCATAGCTAAAGGACTGACCACGCTGTGCTCTCTTGCTTATTGTGGTCAGTTTTTAATAGGAAAGCGAGGGGACTAGCAGGGACACCAGGGATTTCACATAAAGGAAGCAATACAAAGAGACCAGGATGCTTTCTCATACAATAACATGGTACAGCAGCCACATATCAGGAATATGAAGTGTTGGGGTAACAAACGCTTTAAGTTAAAAAACAAAAAAGAAACATGCTTGCAAACATCCATATTCCACCTTGGTAGTGTAGGTGACACAAAAATGTCTTTGTATTTCTTAAGGATCAATTTACACAGTTAAAAGCATTGCAACAGTTCGCCACTTGAGTTCCCAGCGCCATTTTTAAAACGTTGCAGGGATAGCAGCCATTTGTCCCAGCCCCCTTTAACGTGGCACCTGGTAGGTGTGGCTCCTGTAGACCCCCCTCTCAGCCGGGGCTAGCACTGGAACTGACAGCTGTCAATGAAAGCCGGCATTCAGCACTTGGCTTAAAAGCTGAAATGTCTCGTGGCTTCTACAGATCACTCCATTATATATTTTTTTCCAATTTGTTTACCCTTTATTGCCAGTAAAAACTAACAGATTGCTCCATTCAAAAATATTATTTTTTCCCAAATTTTTACTATTTATTCCCAGTAAAAACGAATTAAATAAACATACGTTTATCTAAATTTGCTACCAAATTAAAAAAAAAACAAAAGAAAAAAACAAAAACAAGTTATATTGCACTAGGGTGGACTACGATTGCCAAAAAGGTATATTTGTGTGGAACAGAGACGTGACAGAAATTAAACATAAAATAAAAAAATAAAAAAAAACACTCTGGGGCTAAAGGGGATTTAGGGAGGAAAAGGCCCGAGGACTCAAATGGTTGAAAGAGAGGTGCGGATCTTCAAAAAAACATGCAATCATACTCACCAAGTGGATACAGTATTGCTCCGATGCTGCATCTGTCCCCCACCGCCCCTAAGACTGATAACTGAGTGATCAAAGGCTGCTGATCGCTCAGCTCTTGGTCTTCAGTAAGCAATGAGTGGTGGCTGTCAGTCACCGGCTCTCTGCTCTAAACCTCCAGCGCTCAATAGAGCACCGGAGTGGCTGAGCCAGCTGCCGATCAGGAATCTAGCAGATCCCGACATTATTGTTGGGATCCCTGCAGAGCCTGAACTGGCTCTGTGACATCAGCCTATAGCGGCTTTGGCCCGCTGGCAGCTAAATCTGGGTCACAGGAGGGCAGAACTAAGTGCACTTCTGTGACCCACAGGAGAAGTATAGCAAAAATAGCTTTGGCTATACCTCCTTTAAGGTACATTAAAGAGGAAGTAAATCCTGGTGGGTTTTACTTCCTCTTTATTTCCCTGCAAAGGAAAAGCATAATGGGCTTTGCTAGCCCATTATGTGTCACTTACCTGAAACCGACGCCTCCGATGTCACTGCTGTCCCCACTAGCAGCGAGCGTCCATCTTCACCCCTCTTCCTTCGGGGGCTGCGAAATCCGGCTCTGTGACTGGCCGGAGTCGCGTGATGTCACTCCCGCGCATGCGAGCGGGAGCCGCCAGTCACGGCATGACCCCTCTAAAGTGCGCATGCGCCGTAGCCATCGGCGCTCAGCTGTTTTGTAAGTATCTCCTAAACCGTGGAGGTTTAAGAGATATTTCCAGCACCTACAGGTAAGCCTTAATATAGGCTTACCTGTAGGTAAAAGTGGTTGTACAGGGTGTACAACCACTTTAAGGGCTGGTTGACACCACAAAAACGCACTCCTGAACCATTCCGGGTGTGTTTCTCCATGCATGTTTTTAACAAGGTTTTTGGTGTGTTCTGGTGCATTTTTATACATTTCTAGATGCATTCCAGATGCTTTTTTCCTTTTTTTTTTTTTTTTTTTACTGTACTGGGGACCAGTGCGTTTTTGATGCATTTTACTGCGTTCCAGTACAGTCCAGTTCAGGAAAAATTCAGCATGTTCTACTTTTTTCTCTGCAACTGGAAAGCCCCGGAACTGACTGCACTGGTGTGAACTATGCCATTGGAAACCACTTAACCTACTTTCCATGTATTTTTGATGCATGTGGTCTGAACTGGCCCTTAGGGCCTATTCACAAGGCTGAGCCCCCCTTTTCCCCCAGGAAAGAAAAAAAAAGATCTACGCCCCGAGTTTCCTTACAGACTAGACGAAAGCCCTCTTTAGACATCCATTTACATAAAGAGGCCTGCCTGCACTGAAATTGGAGAACTCCACAACCATTTGAAGATGAACCATATCATAATTGCAGATTCCCTTTCTACCACGCTTTGACTGAACCAACTCCTGCAATTTCTGCGACTTGTCTCAGGCTGGTTCATTTGCAAAGCTTAATCTAGGAATTAGCAATCATTAAACCTTACCTTGCACGGCCTAGACAGGCAAGCCATTACCATGGCGACAGATCACTTATCTGTTGTCATGGAAAAGCACCAACTCAACGATGATGAAAGATTTAGACTGTGTGCTTATTATATTATATTGAGGGTTGGGTGAGGCTCTTGTGGGATACAATATGCCTGTAATTATCCATACACAGCTATGAAACATGGCAAAATTCATAACATCGCTATTTTCCCATTTAAAATGCCATTACCGGGATAAAGCTGTTCGTTATTTATTTATTTATTTATTTTTAAGGTGACAATGGATAAACGAAGCAATCTAATTATCTCTTTAACTTTAATGGAAAAATATATATAATTTTTAATAGATAGTTTTGAATTGGTATTCATATAGGCACTTCTGCCTTGCAGCACCGTTGTCCCTGTTTCTTAAGCCTCGTACACACGGTTGGATTGTTGGCCAACAAAACCGTGGACTTTTGTCCCAAGGGCATTGGCCCAAACTTGTCTTGCATACACACGGCCACACAATTGTTGGCCAACAGTTACAAACGTAGTGACGTACTACGTGGTTTTTCAGCTCTTTAGCGCCACCCTTTGGGCTCCTTCTGCTAATTTCGTGTTAGTAGAAGTTTGGCGAGTGTTGATTCGCACTTTTCTTTTCGTGCTTTTCATTTAGCGATTTTCAGTTTGCGCTTTTCATGTCATGCTTTGCAGTTCCTTTCTGAACGGCTGTTCGTCAACCAGACATGTTGTGGAATTGGAGGAGATAACGTGTTATTTATTATTGTCCTTGGAGTTATTGCTTTGACATTTTTTTTTTTTTTGGTTGAATAATGATTTGATTTGGTATATTTTCTATATTTTTGGATGCATAGAATGCACTTTTTGGTTAAGTTCTATTTTCAGATAGCATGTCTAATTTTATTGGTTTTATTTTTTTAATGCAAAAAAAAAATGTGTAGAATAATACTTGGCTATGTGTTTTACTTCAAATGACAGTTTGGGAGTAGGCAATTACATTTTAAAAAATACAATGTAAAATTGACAAGGGACACCAACATAGTTGTATCTTTGATCTTAAAAACTACGGGATAATGGTGTTGTGGTAACTTGCACCAAAATAAAAACAACGAGCATAATAATATTATTCTTGATATCACTAGAAAAAAAAAGCCTTTGAAAATTTGTTTGCAATAACTCCATCAGTATCACCAGCAAAGCAGTTTCATTATTATCCCATTAAAGAAGAAGAGAATTGTGCGCTGCATTTCGAGATTTCATAATTTGAAACGTCACGAATGTTAATTCTCCATTACAAACGCTAGTTTACAAGACCGACCGCTTCTGGCTCGTCCTTGCTTTCAAGCATGCGTGTTTGTATTTTGGACTTTTATCCGACAGACTTGTGTACACACGATCGGAAAATCTGATAACAGACATTTGTCCGCGGAAAATTTTAAAACCTGCTATCCAACATTTGTTCGTGGAAAATCTGGACAACAATTGTCCGATGAAGCATACACACGGTCGGATTTTCCGCCAACAGCCTGTCTTCACACAATTCCAGTCGGAAAATCCAAACGTGTGTACGAGGCTAAATACTATCTGCATGGAGTTGTCATGTTCTCCCGGTGCTTGCGTGGGTTTCCCTTGGTTACTCTGGTTTCCTCCCATATTCCAAAGACATGCTGGTGGGGTAATTGTCCCCTATTCCAATTGTTACTAGCATGAGTTTGTAAAACATTATTAGATTTATACCTTTATGCTTATTTTAGTGTTTTAGGTGGAAATAAGTGAAACAGGGGACATTAAAGTGGTTGTCACCACTCGCATCTCCTGAAGACAAAAAGGGTTGACGCTCAGGAACTGAGCTGGAATTGATGGGGAATGGCTGCAAGGAACCACATGTATACTCAAAAAAGTTGCTGGCGATTTAGTCCAAGGATTAAAACAGTACAAATCTGAATGCCAACGTTACCACAAGGCTGTAAGGGTAGCTCAGGCACTGATGGATCATTAGGACCGACCGGGACAACCAACCAAGGGATACTGACCATGGAAAGCCGCAAGGACACACCAGCTGCAGTGTGTGGTGTGTAGAGTCGGACCCGCCGGCAAGGGAAGATGCTGTCACTGATACTGGCTATGTGAATAGAGCCAAGCAGCTGACTGTGTCCAGAGGAAAGCTCCGTGGTGAGCGTGGAGGGAGGGGGCATCACTGAAAGCAAGCCGGAACTGAGGTATCAGAGAAGGAACCAGCCGTGCCCAACGTGGAGCAGGGCGTCTCTGTTGCCGTGACTACCGGTTTCGCACGCTTGCGTGCTTCGTGAAGGACTTGACATCATGTTCCCTTGCTGGCGGGTACGGCTCTACACACCAGACACTGCAGCTGATGTGTTCTTCATGGCTTTTCATGGTGGGTGTCCCTTGGTTGGTTGTTCCGGTCGGTCCTAGTGATCCATCAGTGCCTGAGCCAGCCTTACAGCCTTGTGGTAATGTTGTCATTCAGATTTGTACTGGTTTAATCCTTGGAAGAAATCATCAGCAACTTTTTTGAGCATGCATGTGGTTCAATGCAGCCATTACCCATCAATTCCAGCCCAGTTCCTGAGCACTGTCAACCCTTTTTGTCAACCCTTTTTTAGATTTACCAAAACCATATAATATGAGGTCAAACCTAAACACTTTCAATTTGTATGCAATCAGGCTGGCCCTTGCACTACATAGTTGAAGGTAAAATCTAAAGGAAATCGTTACAAAAAAAGTTGTATAGTGTTTATCCAGCTTAAGTGGGACACAGGATCACACTGCACAAGCACTATGCTGTATATCCTGCTTTAAAGGAACAGGTTTGTTTTTGGGTTTTTTTACAACTACTTTAAGGTTCCAAAAAAATAGCACTGATAAGGAGAACTCTTACTCGCTAATGTTAGATTCTTTATATAATAACAGCTTTGTCTGCTAGAATGACTTTGCAGAAATATGTTATTAGCACAAGTTGTTGTTCCCCATCCTTGAAATGTCCGTCCATGGACAAAAGCACAAGGTACACTTTTGCAATGATAGAACAAAGAACACACTAGCATTTTTCATTCTACAAAACAACTGCTCTATGCCATTTGCTGAGAGCTCTGATTGGGAGTCAGTCAGCTGCTGTTTTACCAAACAGTCGGCTTCTGTAGAACAGACCGACTTACACATGGGCCGAATGTCGGACTTTTTTTTTTTTTTTAAACCAGTACTTGAACAATGGTGTTCTGACACTTCAGTAAACTTCACTAACGCAATGGCGCACTGATAACTGAGATACTAGAACAATGGCATGCTGCTCACTTGCATGTAACAATTTGTTGAGTGACCAAACATTCTTTCCAATTTTTACTACAAATCTGACTGATGTTCTAATCCAGTGTTTCTCAACCTTTTTTTCAAAAAAACACTCCTAAGGCTACATCCATTTAAAGTTAACTTGGGGGGGAGTAAGAGCCAAAAGGCCCTAGTTCGGACTTTACAGGTAAAATGGACAAGAGTATAGTAAATTTTATACTTTATTGACAATGAATCATAACATACAGGGCAAGTAGGAAAAGAATTAAAAACATACAATACACATATGATGGTCATAAGTGTTTAGTGTAAACAAAGGGTTAACACCAAATGGATGGCAGTGAGCCCCTGTGCGTCAACGCGTTTCACTATTTTGCTTCGTCAGGACACACTTGGGGGAAAGGAACAGGTCTCACTTGTGAGCATAAGATTATCTCCATATGGAGATCTCCCGGATGATCACCAGAGAATCAGCTGTTTGTTATGATTCATTGTCAATAAAGTATCAGTTTTACTATACTCTTGTCCATTTTGCCGGTAAAGTCCGAACTAGGGCCTTTTGGCTCTTATTCCCTTTTTTCCCCTCAACCTTTTTTCGGTCAAGGCACCCTTTAAAATTGTGGAGAGTTTTGAGGTACCCTATTTTAAAATGTAAAAAACTATTCTAATAGCTTTACATAATGCAGCAACACGTAGAGCACCCCAACGTCAGAGATGTTTTATTCTTCCAAAGCAAATTCACTTTTTGCACACCGGTACTGACTAGTATTCCATTGTTTCTCTTCTCCCTCAATCTCCCTCCATCAGTCAGCTAATGTCACCTCAGTGCTGAGGGAGAGGGGCACAGGAGGGTCAAACAAGGATGTTGTTGAGGCAAAAGACATCCTCCTTATTAACTGAGGTCATTGGTTGTTAGGATGCCAGTGTCTAGAGAGTTGTAATGGTGCATAATGAAAGCTTGTGGCTTTGCCCCTGAAGAAACCTCAAGGCACTGGGCACCCTGGGGAAAAAGGCAGCTATCAATTCTTCACCACCCTATTTAAACCAAAAATGATCGTTTTGGCTTTAGATCATCGTAATACTTGGGATCTCAAAACAGTGCCATGGTATAAATTGGATAACAAGCATAAACTACCTGGACTTCATAAGAGTGTCAAACACTTATAAGATAACTCCCAATGCACTTGTGCGACAAATGTCAGGAAACATGTACATGGATTTGTCTCATGGAGGCATAGTGGGGGGGTGGCACTGAGGCTGGTGTGTCCAGACAGGACACTCCATCGTCAGTGCATGCGCAGCCCCCAAGTCACACAGCATCATTGGTTGTTATGGTGCTGTGTGGCTGACAGCATCCTAGTAACCAATGATCCTGCATGACCAACAGCATCCTAGCAACCAATGATGCTGTAAGGCCGACAGAGTCTTGGCAATTAGTGCTGAGGGGAAGGGGGGTTGCAGCATGGCCCTGCTTACTCCAGAATGACATTGGTCTTCTTTACTGACAGTCTCTTAAATTAGAACTAGCCGTATTTCTAAATGAAATTATCTTGGCTGTTGCAAAATATTAGGAAAATATTGCAAATAAGAGCTACCTTAATCTGTAGCACGCATTGAAATTATCACCAACATTGTCAGAAGGCTTTCATGAAAGGACGCAGCCTTTTCTAGTGCGACCATACCACCAGAAAAGTGTTGCAAATGCTTTAGTAAATCACAGCCACAAAGTCTTATAATATAGACAATACGATTTTCTGCCCTAGCGATGTTTAAAGAACGGCGGCCTAAATTCCTAGCCTTGGTTCACTAGACGTTTATTTATGAGGACCAGTTGTGAAAAGCAGCAATTTCCTGTTTATTCTTCGCAGAACAGCATTGCATAATGCTTTCCAAATGTGTATTCAATAGGCTTTGTGTACTACTGGATTCTGGAACAACAGTAAACAGCCACTTGTCCAAACTGACAACCATTACAAAACAATCACTGGCATGCTAATTTATGCAAATTCAAAAGAGGAAATCACATCCCCGAAATAATGCTCTGATGCAGTTTATGTTTGTTCCATTCAGCTAAAAATAATCCTCTTTTTCATTTGAAGAATTTAGCATCTGAAGCCAGCTTGGTGCCAATTCCACATAAAAGGGCTACGGGTACATTGCTTGAGCCCGCTGCTTGGCACATGTGTGTGCAGCAGGGGCATTGCTAGGTGGCAAAAAGACCAGGGGCTTCAGCCACCTGGGGGGGGGTGTTACCTACCTGATGTGCACTGACCTACCTGACACACACTGACCATTACACTCACCTACCTGACATACACTGACCTACCTGACATACACTGACCTACCTGACATACACTGACCTACCTGACACACACTGACCATTACACTCACCTACCTGACATACACTGACCTACCTGACACACACTGACCTACCTGACACACACTGACCATTACACTAACCTACCTGACATACACTGACCTACCTGACATACACTGACCTACCTGATACACACTGACCATTACACTCACCTACCTGACATACACTGACCTACCTGACATACACTGACCTACCTGGCATACACTGACCTACCTGACACACACACTGACCATTACACTCACCTACCTGACATACACTGACCTACCTGACACACACTGACCTACCTGGCACACACTGACCATTACACTAACCTACCTGACATACACTGACCTACCTGACATACACTGACCTACCTGATACACACTGACCATTACACTCACCTACCTGACATACACTGACCTACCTGGCACACACTGACCTATCTGACACACACTGACCATTACACTCACCTACCTGACATACACTGATATACCTGATGTACAATGACCTACCTGACACACACTGACCTACCTGACACACACTGACCTACCTGACACACACTGACCTATCTGACACACACTGACCTACCTGACATACAATGACCTACCTGACACACACTGACCTACCTGACACACTCTGACCTATCTGACACACACTGACCTACCTGACATACACTGACCTACCTGACCCACACTGACCTACCTGACATACACTGACCTACCTGACATACACTGACCCACACTGACCTACCTGACATACATTGACCTACCTGACACACACTGACCTACCTGACACACACTGACTTACCTGACATGCACTGACCCACACTGACCTACCTGACATACACTGACCTACCTGACACACACTGACCCACACTGACCTACCCAACCCAAACTGACCTACCTGACATACACTGACCTACCTGACACATACTGACCTACCTGACATACACTGACCTACCTGACATACACTGACCCACACTGACACACACTGACCTACCTGACCGGACTTCAGGTGACGTGAACTCCTCCTGCAGCTCAGCCATAGTGTGCGGCGTGCCCATCACAGTAGAGTAGACAACAGGCACTCCAAGCAGCTAGAGCAAGAGCCAAGACAGGACAGGAGAGGAGAGCCACCTGCCTGAGCGCCGAGTGGGGATCTTCTGACAGTGGCGCGGCAGTCACATTGTAATTCCCGCCTTCTGGAGCTTGCAGCACCTATGATGGACATCACACATCCCACGGTCCCAGCATTGGACCAGTGGGATGTCCATCAAAGGCGCTGCAGGCTCCAGAAGGTGGGACCTGCTATGTCACTCGGCCGCGCTCAGGGTCAGATCAGTCCTCGCTTGGCGGCAGCACTTGGGCTCAGGGCTAATAACAGAACTGTGCATGCCCGAGACCTGGGGCTTTTTGGGGACCCATTCAGGGTTCCAGCCCCCCTCCTGACGCCGCTGGTGTGCAGGAACGTAATCATAAAATTACAGGGCTTCATAGCAAACTTTTTATGGGGGCCCTATCCCTACAGAAACAAACACCACTGAACAGCACTCTAATTATTTCTGTGAAGGTTTTCATTTCCCAGGTTATGATATATCTAGTAGTAGTTGTTCACATTCAACTGGACTTGTTCTGTAATGTTGAAGATGTTTAGTAGCTTCTCCAAGCCACTTCTTCAGTTTTAACGAGTGTCTAGAACATACCCCCACATTTATATCCACATGGGTAGCACCCACATATTGATCCAATCACCATTGAATGGTCAAGGCAGATGTTGATTGTCCAAGAACATGTTTTTGGACACTCAACATCTACCTTGACCATTCATGGAAGGTGTGAAAGTTGTGAAACCACCCTGTTCTGGTTAAGTAACCTCATCCTTGGTGTCAAGAAGGCTTCATAGGCGTTAATCCTTGGACTTACATGGCTGAAGGTGTGAATTGTTGTCCCCCTCACTACCCTAGCATATTAAGTGGCAAGTCAGTAACTACAATCTGTGATTGGAAACTGTCTTCTTCTACAGTGCCTTCTTGTCTCTTGATCTCTGGCTTGTGAGGACACAATGGGGGTTATTTACGAAAGGCCAATACACTTTGAACAACAAGTGCAAACTACAAGTGCAAAGTGCACTTGAAATTGCACTGAAAGTGCACTTGGAAGTGCAGTCGCTGTAAATCTGAGGGGTAGATCTGAAATAAGGGGAAGCTCTGCTGATTTTATTATCCAATCATGTGCAAGCTAAAATGCTGTTTTTTTTTTTTTTTTCCTTGCATGTCCCCCTCAGATCTATAGTGACTGCACTTCCAAGTGCACTTTCAGTGCAATTTCAAGTGCACTCTCCACTTGTAGTTTGCACTTGTAGTGCAAAGTGGATTTGCCTTTAGTAAATAACCCCCAATCTCTGTATTTGAAAATGGTGAGAGCTTGGTTGATTTGAGTTTCTGACTTGGAGGGAAGAGAGTGTATAGTAATTTAGACTGTGGCTAATATCAATGCGCCCTTTTCACACACAATCATCAGCTCTACGGTTGGAGACCTTAAAACATTTAACCAAAACACAAGACTTTGGATATATTCATCTATATCTGCCCTACATTTAAGCGCTTACTACTATAATAAGTTGTTAAGTTGGACTGGCGCCCACAATTTTTGGTCTGTATTCTTGCTTCCCCACAACCTGAGACAAACTGAACTTTCTCCTTTTGTTTCTTTGATAGTTTTTATATGCAGAGTTTGTATTGATTTAACCGTCACAAGCATATTTGGTAATCTGAAGAAGCCACATTTTACCGCGAAACGCGTAATTAAACCATTGCACTGGACAGTAATGCCCCGTACACACGGTTGGATTTTCCGACGGAAAATGTGTGATAGGACCTTGTTGTCGGAAATTCCGACCGTGTGTGGGCTCCATCACACATTTTCCATCGGATTTTCCGACACACAAAGTTTGAGAGCAGGCTATAAAATTTTCCGACAACAAAATGCGTTGTCGGAAATTCCGATCGTGTGTACACAAATCCGACGGACAAAGTGCCACGCATGCTCAGAATAAATAAAGAGATGAAAGCTATTGGCCACTGCCCCGTTTATAGTCCCGACATACGTGTTTTACGTCACCGCGTTTCGAATGATCGGATTTTCCGACAACTTTGTGTGACCGTGTGTATGCAAGACAAGTTTGAGACAACATCCGTCGGAAAAAATCCTAGGATTTTGTTGTCGGAATGTCCGAACAAAGTCCGACCGTGTGTACGGGGCATTATTCTTCCTTTTTCTGTACAGATTCATATGTGGAACTAATAATATTTTTTGCCCCAGTTGATACTTTTGCCCCAGTTGAAGACCTCCTATTGTCAAAACGCGTCGGGCCAGCATTCCTTGTACCCCACATTGCTTTTACCTTTTTTTTACATTTTTTGTGATCACTTTTATTGTACTGTTTTGATACCTGACCTATTATCAATAATCCACCCAGTTTGACCTGTCGGTAAGAGTATTCATTTATCTCCGAATTTGTTATTGAAAGTAAATCCAAAACAAGTGATTTACCATTCCCATGTGATTGAAGACACCCCCACGGGAAGAACTCACTTCTTCACATCTTTTGTGGACTATTGTTTTATGTTGCATACGCCGGGCCCTTCCCGTGGACCGCCCCAGCTGCGGCGGGCGCCTCTCCCCTGCCCCCTTACTGCATTGAGTACAGTCTATTTTTGTTTTTGTTATGGTGCACCTGCACATTATATTTTGTTTTAGCTGTACCACATCCAGGGTACACGCTTATATATCTTTTATTTAGCGCCACACTGTCACCTTAATATCTAATAATATGTTTTTAAGATTTTTTTAAATTGCTGTATAATAAATGCTATGTATTTTTTTTATATAAGTTTTTTTTTGTGTGTGTATTTGGACCATCACTTAAATACCAGCAGGCCACCCTTAGAACACCTGCTTTGTTTCTCTTCATATAACTTCCTACTGACTCTGGCTAACCCTTCAGTAGGATATCATTACGCCGAGTCCTGGCACAGTGACAAGGGAATGAAGGAGGGACTTGGTCTCTTACAGAAGCACTGACAGCTGCAAATAAGGCATGGTGGACCTGGACCAAAGTGAACAGCTCATCCCTACTGATCCTTACCGGGCCCATCTCAACCCCCGGGCCCCCGGGCCCCCATTGCAGCTGCATGGGCTGCTACAGTAGTAGCCATGCCACTGTGTATGTACCAACATTCACACTCCCTCTCTGTCACAACACAGGCATCCATATAAAGTATTAAAGATTGTCGAATAACAATGATTCTGACCATTTCTGAATACTTGTGCTCTATATCTGTTCATTCACATCTTGCTGTTTATGGGTGACTGATGATATAGTCAACATGGAGTTAGTGCTTAGTATGAAAAGTCTTCTGACCTCCTCATCATCATATAACAAGCGATCATTTCCCCGCAGTACTTTAAAGTCAATGTAAAACTCCACGGCTGCTCTGCTCTCATACTGCTATATTAATTGTAAGTGTACTTAAGCTTCCCAGCAAACTATGATTATTACATTCTAAATACTGTATATATGATGTTAATTGTTCACTTACATGTTATAAATTGTTACCCCCTAGTTCTCCTTTAGAAAGCAGACTTTTTAACGCCTACAAAATGCATCAAGAGTTTCCACTACAGTATTAATAATGTGTTACATCAAGAAAGTTGGATTTCTTTGATGACTCTTATCTTCTAGGATGGGGCTATACCTAGAGGGGATGCAATAGCATTATGATACTCTACTTGTACCAGCCGTTTCCTTATAGCTTTGAGAGTTTATTAATATACATTACATTTTTTTATTTTATTTTTTGTTCTTTTTTTCTGTCTGTATCAATTCTCTAATACCCTACATTGTCAAAAGTATTGGGACGCCTGCCTTTACATGCACTTTAATGGCATCCCAGTCTTATGGCCTGTACACGCGGTCGGACATTGATCGGACATTCCGACAACAAAATCCATGGATATTTTCCAACGGATGTTGGCTCGAACTTGTCTTGCATACACACGGTCACACAAAGTTGTTGGAAAATCCGATCGTTTTGAGCGTGGTGGCGTAAAACACGTACGTCGGGACTATAAACGGGGCAGTAGCCAATAGCTTTCAATTCTTAATTTATTCTGAGCATGCGTGGCACTTTGTGTGTCGGATTTGTGTACACACGATCGGAATTTCCGACAACGGATTTTGTTGTCGGAAAATTTTATAGCCTGCTCTCAAACTTTGTGTGTCGGAAATTCCTATGGAAAATTGGTGATGGAGCCTAAGCATGTTTGGAATTTCCGACAACAAGGTCCTATCACACATTTTCCATCGGAAAATACTATCGTGTGTACAGGGCATTAGTCCGTAGGGTTCAATATTGAGTTGGCCCACCCTTTACAGCTATAACAGCTTCAACTCTTCTGGGAAGGCTGTCCACAAGGTTTAGGAGTGTGTCTATGGGAATGTTTGACCATTCTTCCAGAAGCGCATTTGTGAGGTCAGGCACTGATGTTGGACCAGAAGGCCTGGCTCGCAGTCTTCGCTCTAATTCATCCCAAAGGTGTTCTATTAGGTTGAGGTCAGGACTCTGTGCACGCCAGTCAAGTTCGTCCACGCCAAACTCGCTCATCCATGTCTTTATGGATCTTGCTTTGTGCATTGGTCCAAATCATTTGATGGAGGGGGGATTATGGTGTGGGGGTTGTTTTTCAGGGGTTGGGCTTGGCTCCTTAGTTCCAGTGAAGGGAACTCTTAAGGCATCAGCATACCAAGATATTTTGGACAATTTCATGCTCTCAGCTTTGTGGGAACAGTTTGGGGATGGCCTCTTCCTGTTCCAACATGACTGCACACCAGTGCACAAAGCAAGGTCCATAAAGAGCTGTTATAGCTGCAAAGGGTGGGCCAACTCAATATTGAACCCTACAGACTAAGACTGGGATGCCATTATAAGTGCGTGCAAATTCAGGAATCCCAATACGTTTGACAATATAGTGTATGTACGGGATGAGGATCCTCCCCTAAAAGTGGTTTGGACACCCCACAGATGTTGTAAAACACCATGGGGGGAATTTATCAAAACTGGTGCAGACAAAATATGGAGCATCTGTGCATGGCAACCAATCAGCTTTTATCTTCAGCTTGTTCAGCATTGAAAATGAAGGACAGAATCTGGACAGCTGCTCCAGTTTTAATAAATCCCCCCCCATGGTGTTTTACAAAATCTATGGCCTACCCTACTCCCCAAGCATGTGTCATTAGAAATTACCATTCTTTTTTTTTTTTAAACAAAAGTCTTGTTTGTTTATTATTTTTTGCATCTCAGTGCTGCTGATCTGTCTACATACACTCCCGCGATGGTCACGTGACATTTCTCAGTTTGTTTCCACGATGTGGACAACAGTGAACCATACCGCTTAATGTGTGTTAAACAGCCACTTGTAGTCTCTATCAGAAGCCCATGTGACACCACAAGAGCACCAATGGGATACAGGAACATAGCCTTGTCATCCCATGACAGGAAGTGCCTAAGCAAGGACCTTCATGGCAAGATCACCAAGTATTATTTTAATAAAAGTTGCAGATTTCAAAATCTTGGAAATTACTTTTAAAGTTAGATCAATATGTTAAAGCTTATATAAGAAGTTATTGATTGAGTTTACATACCCTTTAATGCCATGGGATTTACTTCTAGTTGATAAACCACCTGCTGGGCACCCTATAGACGTTTTTCTGCTACAGGGCAGCAGCTGTGCACTGGATCATGTATATATATATATATATATATATATATATATATATATATATATATATATATATACGTGATTCTGCACTTCTGCCTGCAGGGGGGGCGCGCGCACCACCGGCGGGCTGCTTCTGCTGTAATTATTCACAGCAGAAGCCGATCTGCGGGTGCCGGGCACTCGATCTCCGCCGGCATCCGCCGATCACCGGGCAGAGACTCAGAACGGAGCTTTGTAAACAAGGCAGAGCTCTGTTCTGACGGGGGGGGGGGGGGGGGGGAGGGATGGCTTTTGTGTTTTTGCAAAGCAGGAACTAAAATCCATCTCTTCCACTAGTACAAGCTGCACACAGTACACAAAAACACTGGCTAGGCACACAGTTAATCCTTTGATGGCCCTAGATGTTTAAACCCTTCCCAGCCAGTGCCATTAGTACAGTGACAGTGCATTATTTTATCACCAATTAGTGTCACTGGTTTCCGAAAAGTGTCAAAAGTGTCAGTTAGTGTCCGATAGTTTGACGCAATATCGCAGTCCCGCTATAAGTCACTGATCACCGCCATTACTAGTATAAAAAAAAATATTCCATAAATATATCTCATAGTTTGTAGACACTAGACACTATAACGCTCCCGTAAGCCAATCAATATACGCTTATTGGGATTTTATTTTATCAAAGATATGTAGCAGAATACATATTGGCCTAAATTTATGAAGACATTTTAATTTAAAAAGAAAAAATTTATTGGATATATTTTATAGCAAAAAGTAAAACATTGTTTTTTTTTTTCTAAATTATCACTCTTTTTTTGTTTATAGTGTAAAAAATGAAAATCGAAGAGGTGATCAAATACCACTAAAAGAAAGCTCTATTTGTGGGAAAAAAGGATATCAATTTTATTTGGGTACAGTGTCACATGACCGCGCAATTGTCCTGGTCATGTGGGGGCGGGGGGGGGGGGGGATAAATCTTCCGGAGGTCTAGTGGTTAATATGTCTCACTGATTTCAGTTTTGGTATAGATGAGATGTTTAGATATATAGATGAACATTTAGGCCAACACTATACTTGGAGCAATTTTAAAAGTTATACACTGTATATTTTACTTGTGTCTATTAGGATACAGCTATATTGGGCTCTCTTTTTCAAACGACCGATAATGTTTCTGCAGAGCTACATTTAGCTTGGTAATTGCTTGCTGCATCCCCCAAACGCCCGACTCCTACAAGTGTCCCTCTTATTAGCCGGCTCCACACAATTAAGCCGATACCAGAACCGGGGGAAATCGATACAGAAAATAAGAGTTCAGCCCTCTTCTAAAAAAATCAATATTGTTTTACCATCTGGAAGCTAAAGAAAGGTGCGACATTGAGATTCGCTCGCCGTTCTGTTACAACTGACACCTGTCATAATCGATTAGTGTTCTCATAAAAACAAGGAGGAAGGAAATGGGCTGCTGATTATACAAGAAAACAAGGTATTCAAGACATTTCCCCATGGGAGCAATGTGTTTGTATACAACACAATCAAATGTGCTAAAATAAGAATAATACAAGTTGTGATTTGTCTTTATTTAGCTTGAAATTTTCATACTTGATATATTTCAAGCAAGACAAAACTTTTTTTTTTTTAAATATCTAACATGAAAGGCTCATTGAGGATATATTACTGTCACTTAGAAACAGTGACCAGGCATTTTTAAGAAATAAACAAATAATTGTAATTGCCCAAACCATGTAAAAAAAAAATGCAAGTTCCTCCACCCCAAACTCGCTCATCCATGTCTTTATGGACCTTGCTTTGTACACTGGTCCAAATCATTTGGTGGAGGGGGGATTATGATGTGGGGTTGTTTTTCAGGGGTTGGGTTTGGCCCCTTAGTTCCAGTGAAGGGAACTCTTAAGGCGTCAGCATACCAAGACATTTTGGACAATTTCATGGTCCCAACTTTGTGGGAACAGTTTGGGGATGGCCCCTTCCTGTTCAAACATGGCTGAGCACCAGGGCACAAAGCAAGGTCCATAAAGATATGGATGAGCGAGTTTGGGGTGGAGGAACTTGACTGGTCTGAGTCCTGACCTCAACCCAATAGAATACCTTTGGGATGAATTAGAGCGGAGACTGTGAGCCAGGCCTTCTCGTCCAACATCATTGGCTGACCTCACAAATGCGCTTCTGTAAGAATGGTCAACCATTCCCATAGACACTCTCCTAAACCTTGTGGACAGCCTTCCCAGAAGAGTTGAAGCTGTTATAACTGCAAAGGGTGGGCCAACTCAATATTGAACCCTACGGACTAAGACTGGAATGCCATTAAAGTTCATGTGTGTGTAAAGGCACCCATGTTTTTCCATGAAAGTGGAGTTATCCTTTAGGACTCTTTGGATACATGGAGCTTTTTTTTTCAATCTGTAACTTTCTATAAAATTCAATGCAATATAGCCACCTAGATGCATTCTGTGAGTGGTGCACAAGAAATGTAATGTCCTGCTTATGTGATTGGTTTACTAATTTTTCCAGAAGTCTGCAGTAAGATACAAGTCAAATTGTAGGCATCCTCTGCAACAGAATTGGTGAGATACTAATGGGGTGTACAAAATCCGGCTGACAATCCGAACGTGTGTGGGCTTCCCCGGACTTTCAGCTGACTTTTCCAGTCGCAAATCTGACAGACTTTAGATTTGGAACTTGCTTCAAATCTTTACGTCGTAACTCCGCCGGACCCAGAAATCCGCTCGTCTGTGTGCTAGTCCGACGGACAAAAACCCACGCTAGGGCAGCTATTGGCTACTGGCTATCAACTTCCTTATTTTAGTCCGATGTACGTCATCACGTACGAATCCGTCTGACTTTTGTGTGATCGTATGTAGGCAAGTCCGTTCGTTAAAAAGTCCGCCGCAAGTCCGCCAAAAGCCCGTCGAAAGTTTGTCGGACGGGCTGTCGGACTTTTGTAGCCGAAAAGTCCGACCGTGTGTACGCCCCATTAGAGTTAAACGATTCTAAGGGAAACAGACACTGTAGCTTTCCTTATCAGAACTCTGGGAGTATGCCAGGTTATTATAATGAACCAGTCACTCCCATACAAAATCAGTCAGCAAATGGACATGGTGAAACAAACAGTTGTTTTTTTAGAGCAGAAAAAGATGGGAATCTGCTACATAAAATTGGAATAAATCACCCAGAGGGGATTGTTTTTTTTCGCAGCAACAGTGTAATTTCTCTTAATGACTTTTGTGGTTCCCATAACCATTGATCAATAATAATATTCCTTTTTGTAACCAGCAATGACAAAATGAAAATTGAAAGTGCCAATTGTACTTATTTTGTTGAAGAACTATAAAGCCACAGAAATCAGAAGGTGGCTTTCAGGTAACCATTGTTTTGAATCAATTTCTATGCCATAGCTTTTAGCTGAACACTGGGATTGCATTTTTGGAACATAGCTCCTTGTGCAGAGAGAGAGTTATGCCGCGTACACACGGTCGGACTTTTCGTCTACAAAAGTCAGACAGCCTGTCCGACAGACTTCCGGCAGACTTCCGGCAGACTTTCGGCGGACTTGCGGCAGACTTTCTAACGAACGGACTTGCCTACACACGACCACACAAAAGTCTGACGGATTCGTACGTGATGACGTACACCGGACTAAAATAAGGAAGTTCATAGCCAGTAGCCAATAGGTGCCCTAGCGTGGCTTTTTGTCCGTCGGACTAGCACACAGACGAGCGGATTTCGGGGTCCGTCGTAGTTACGAAGTAAAAATTTAAAGCATGTTTCAAATCTAAAGTACGTCGGAAAGTACGTTGAAAGTCCGGAGAAGCCCACACACGATCGGATTACCAGCCAGCTTTAGTCCGTCAGCGTCCGTTGGACTTTTGTAGACGAAAAGTACGACCGTGTGTACGCGGCATTAGACCTTAAGCTTTCCTTTACACTAACCCATCCTCTGTTATGCCGCGTACACACGGTCGGACTTTCTAGAAAGCTAGGTCCGACGTACTTGCCGCCAGACTTCCGGCGGACTACCGCCGGACTTTCTGAACGGCCGGACTTGCCTACACACGGCCGGACTTTCCGGAATCCGGTCTTCCCGACGGACTTTCAGAACGAACGGACTTTCCCACACACGGACAAGTCCGTTCATTTTGAACGTGACTTTGGTACGACGGGACTAGAAAAGGAATTCAATCTCGCCGCTTTTTTTGGCGAGATTGAAGCCTTGCGAGCCCCGTCGCAGGCCCTTAGGTCTGGTATGGATTATAAAGGGGAACCCCTACGCCGAAAAAACGGCGTGGGGTCCCCCTAAAATCCATACCAGACCCCGATCCGAGCACGCAGCCTGGCCGGTCAGGAA
Organism: Lithobates septentrionalis; assembly: GCA_037952835.1. Taxonomy (NCBI): domain Eukaryota; kingdom Metazoa; phylum Chordata; class Amphibia; order Anura; family Ranidae; genus Lithobates; species Lithobates septentrionalis. The sequence goes on along the minus strand of JBBDGP010000072.1, from coordinate 459,845 downwards.
AGGGGGTGGGGGCGAGCGAGCGCCCCCCCCCCTCCTGAACCGTACCAGGCCGCATGCCCTCAACATGGGGGGGTGGGTGCTTTGGGGGAGGGGGGCGCCCTGCGCGCCCCCCCCCCCAAAGCACCTTGTCCCCATGTTGATGGTCGACCACGCCCCCTAAAACGTCACAGTCCCAGCATGCCCAGGGACTGTGACATCATATGGGGGCGGGGTCTCCGCCTATATAAGTCACAACGCAGCCCTCAGAGACCAGTCCAGCCGGAGAGAGCGTCGTGTCAACATCTGAGGGAAGAGAAGAGAAGAGAACACAAGAAGCCAAGAAGCCCAGAAGTCCGGACCTCCGCTGGCAATAGAGCTACCTGAAGAAAGCGGAGGGGCCGGCCGAAGACCTGGGACACCGGGAGAAGAGGCCGGAGAGCGGAGAAGAACCAACCGGACGCCGGGAGAAGATGAACCGGAGGGACCCCCGAAGACGGAAGAAGACCCCCCCCCCGGAGCTGTTTAATAAATTATTTTAAAAACCTGTGTTGTGTTTTATTACTGACACTTTTTACCTAGGTAAATGGGTAGGGGTACCATGTACCCCATGCTCATTTACATAGGGTGGGGGGCCGGGATCTGGGGGCCCCCTTATTAAAGGGGGCTCCCAGATTCCGATAAGCCCCCGCCCGCAGACCCCGACAACCAACGGCCAGGGTTGTCGGGAAGAGGCCCTTGTCCTCATCAACATGGGGACAAGGTGCTTTGGGGGGGGGGGGCGCGCAGGGCGCCCCCCTCCCCCAAAGCACCCACCCCCCCATGTTGAGGGCATGCGGCCTGGTACGGTTCAGGAGGGGGGGGGGCGCTCGCTCGCCCCCACCCCCTTTCCTGACCGGCCAGGCTGCGTGCTCGGATCGGGGTCTGGTATGGATTTTAGGGGGACCCCACGCCGTTTTTTCGGCGTAGGGGTTCCCCTTTATAATCCATACCAGACCTAAGGGCCTGGTATGCCCCGCGCTCGCCGCAATAGGAAGATTTGTTTTTCCTATTGCAGCGAGCGCGAGATGCAGTAACCTGCTCCTCCGTCGTATCTGGTCCTTCGGACTAGCATACAGACGAACGGGCTTTCCGTCAGGAACTGAGTCCGGCGGAGGTACGACGTAAAGATTTGAAGCAGGCTTCAAATCTAAAGTACGTCGGATTTCCGCAAAAATCCGACCGAAACGGTCCGTCGGAAGTCCGATGGAGACCACACACGGTCGGACTTTCCGCCGGACTTCGTCCGGCGGCGTCCGTCGGACTTTTGCAGGTGAAAAGTCCGACCGTGTGTACGCGGCATTAGTCTAAAGCCTCATACACATGATCAGACTTCAAACAAACTTTTCCGTAGATTTCTGCCCAAAGGGCGTTGGCCGTGAACTTGATATGCATACACACGGCAGGACTTTTTCAGCCAACTTTCACCAAATCACGTGTTTTTTCAGTTCTTTTCCTCCACCCTTTGGTCAACTTCTGTATTGTTGTCTGATCTTTTGCATTGGTTCTGAGCATGCGTGTTTGTACTTTGGACTAAAGTCCTATGGACTTGTGTACACACAAAAGGATTTTGCACCATAGGACTTTTGTTGCCGGAAAGTTTGTCTGTTTGCACAGCCAACATTTGTCCGATGAAAAACGAAAAAAGTTTGTCCGATGGAGCGTACACACGGTCAGATGTTGCCTTTAATAAGGTAATTTGCATGTTTGTTGTCAAAAGTCCAATCGTGTGTATGGGCCTTAATGCCACGTACACACGGTGGGATTTTCCGACAGGAAATGTTGAATGTGAGCTTAATGTCGGAAAGTATGCTCCATCGAACATTTGCTGTCGGACTTTCCGCGAACAAATGTTTGCTAGCAGGTCCTCAAATTTTCCACCAACAAAACTTTGTTGTCGGAAAGTCCGATCGTGTGTACACAAGTCCGACGTACAAAAGTTCATGCATGCTCGGAATCAAGCAGAAGGAGCAGCACTGGCTTTCGAACTTCCTTTTCCTCGGCTCTTAGTACGTCTTGTACGCCACCGCGTTCCCACGTTCGGAATTGTTGCCCAACATTTGTGTGACCGTGTGTATGCAAGACAAGTTTGAGCCAACAACCTTCGAACAAAAATCCAGGATTTTGTTGGTGGAAAGTCCGATCGTGTGTACGGGGCATTAACCTAACACAAATCTCTAGCCATGACTGTAAGCCTAAACTTCACACTAGCCTTTATTGTACCTCTAAAATAACTCTAAAATGTTATTTAAACACTCACACTAATCTTCTCAACAACCCCCACACTAATCCATCCTGTAAGCCCAAACCTAACACTAATCTTTCCTGCACTCCTGATATACTGTTCCTCTAACCGTTACATTAATCCTCTCTGTAACGCTAACATTAACTCTTCCTGTGAACCTAATGCTTATTATTCATTGGTCTCCCATTAACCTTTCCTGATCCCCTAACCTTTAACTGTAATGCCCTGTACACGCGGTCGGATTTTCCGACAAAAAATGTTGGATGTGAGCTTGTTGACGGAAAGTCCGACCGCGTGTATGCTCCAACGAACATTTGCTGTTGGAAATTCAGCACACAAATGTTTGAGAACAGGTTCTCGAATTTTCCGCCAACAAAACTTGTTGTCGGAATTTCCGATCGTGTGTACACAAGTCAGATGCACAAAAGTTCACGCATGCTCAGAATCAAGCAGAAGGAGCCGCACTGGCTATTGAACTTCCTTTTTCTCGGCTCGTCGTACGTCTTGTACGTCACCGCGTTCTTGACGTTCGGAATCTTGGACCAACATTTGTGTGACCGTGTGTATGCAAGACAAGTTTGAGCCAACATCCTTCGGAAAAAAATCCACGGTTTTGATGCCGGAAAATCCGATCGTGTGTACGGGGCATAACCCTTTATGTAATCCAACACTAACTCTCCCTGTAACACTAACACGAAACCTACCACTAACTTTCCCTGTATCCCTAAATGTTACATTAATGCTTCCTGTAACCCCAACAATAACCTTAACTGCAACCTTAACACTAATGTAGACCTAGCCCCTCATTTGCATTTCCACTTCCACCAAAAAGTGGTTCTTTAAGACCATTCTGGTTAAATGTAATTAGGATGGCAGAATCAAGATGGAGCTGTGGCAGCACAGTGGCTTCTGCCTGGCAGGACTAAGGTCGCTGGTTCGAATCCCAACGTGAGTTAGGGACCATAGATTGTAAGCGCCTTGAGGGCAGGGACTGATGTGAATGTGCAATATATATGTAAAGCACTGTGTAAATTGATGGTGCTATATAAGTACCTGAAATAAATACATTAAGACCAATCTTCCTGCAATGAAAGATGTCCATTTAATATTACAGTAACTTTAAATAGATCCATATATTACGAACCATTAGAAATCTAATACTATGTGACATTTAGTTTATTTTTCCATGTATGGTGCTCATTTTACCATATCACTAATTATCAGACTGAAATGCTGGCATTGCTCAAAACAGAAGAGCATGACTTATGACTTACGTTGACTGAGGAATAATAGGTAATATGTTTCCAGTTATGTCCAAAGAAGGACAATTTATAACTGAAGAGTGACTAGGGGCATATGTCAAAGGAAGAAAGATAAATCTCATACACCTTAACCGACCACAACAAAAGGGTTTGGTGAGTAACGACTGAAGAGGGACAATTGACAAGTGACATCCGAGGAGGGTCAAATGATAACCAGGCAGTGGCAGGTAATGAATGACGAGAAACAAAGAACATTTCACAATACCATGATTTCTGTGTTGTTGATATGTGACAACTGACAAGGGACGAGGAATGACCGAGTTTTGATGAGTTATGAATGACAAGTGACAAGAAATGATTGATTTGGATTACAAGTGTTCTGTAGAGATCGGCAATGATAAATATAGGAACGCCTGTACATCTGCCAAGAACAGGCAGTGATTATATATACCTGCCACATTCAACACCCGGTGATATGTTTAATGAGTAGAGAAGGACACAACCACAGTATCAAAGTTGTTGAGGTAGCTTGTTTCACATCTCCACCTCAATTCTGGCATCCTAATTACATTTAACTAGAAGTTGGAGGACATCCAGCCTGTCTGAATCCAAAAGCAGATAGAGTACCCAGGGAGTGAAGTTTTTATATGGGAAAATGTGAAGTAGGTTTGACCTTCTGGATAAATTATAAAGATTTTGCAGTTAAAATCCTAACTTTAAAACAGCACTAATCTCACTATGAGCAAACTAAGATGACTTTCACATTTTACAAGGAATAAAGTTTGGAGCTGAGTAATAATATTTTATATGTAATGTAGAGTTGAAACAGTGGAGTTATTCTATGCTGACTCTATGTTTAGTTCCAGTGTACCAACTCTTCAGACTGCGTAAACCCACAAAAAGACCTGCTTTTGTTTGTATTCACTTGGTGGACCAAATTATGTATTTACTGGATGTTAAACTTTTACATACTGTATATCCTATTCAGAACGCTACTCATTGATGTGTGGACTCTCATGGGGGACATATGCCTTGTATAGAAGTAAACAGTGTGGTCAAAAGTTTCAATTCCCCTGACCATCACAACTATATGAGCCAAAAGAGTACTTGTCAGTTGCTGAATGATGTTGGAGCTGTTACAGTTCATCCCAAAAGTGCTCAGTAGGGTTGAGGTCAGAGCTCTGTGCAGGCCCTCTACTTCAAACTTATCAAACCATGTCTTAATGGAGCTGAGTTTGTGCACAAGGCACAATCATGCTTGAACACAAAAGAGATTTCCCCAAACTGTTGTCAGAAGATTGAAAATGCGCAATTTACTGGAAACACCTAAACTTACCTTAACTTAATGATAAGTTGGGTACATGGTACATTAGTGAAAAACGTATGGCGATACTTACAGACACGCACAACAAATTTAAATGTATTTGTCAGCTGTGGCTGGATCATTTTCCATTGATGAGACCACCCACACGCAGCGGCATCCTTAAGGGGTGGCTATTGAGCCTGGAGCCCCGAATCTGGGGCCCATAGCCCCGAGTCCAGGCGCCGGCCAAACAGTGAGAGTGTCTGACACAGCACTTCCTGCACAGCCACGGTACTCTCACTGAGTACTTTGCACTCGGTGGTTCACTGACAGTGATAGCCAGAGAAGGGAGATCAATGTAAGAGCGAGTCTCCTCCCTTGCACCTCCCATATCATAGAGTGGGGAGGAGCTTTCTCACACAGAGCTACTGAGCAGGTGAGTGCAGACCGAGAGGGAGGGGGGAAACACTGTATACCCAGCCTCTCCCCTCTCTGTATACCCAGCCTCTCCCCTCTCTGTATACCCAGCCTCTCCCCTCTCTGTATACCCAGCCTCTCCTCTCTCTGTATACCCAGCCTCTCCCCTCTCTGTATACCCAGCCTCTCTCCTCTCTGTATACCCAGCCTCTCCCCTCTCTGTATACCCAGCCTCTCCCCTCTCTGTATACCCAGCCTCTCCCCTCTCTGTATACCCAGGCTCTCCTCTCTGTTTATATCCAGCATCTCCTCTCTGTATACTCAGCATCTCCCCTCTCTGTATACCCAGCCTCTCCCCTCTATGTATACCCAGCATCTCCCCTCTATGTATACCCAGCATCTCCCCTCTATGTATACCCAGCATCTCCCTGTTGTAATGTTCACCGATTTATGTGGGACATTGTTGTGTGTATGTACACATGCAGTCAATATTGACCAGGCCAGAATTCAATTGACTGGTTGATTTGTCCAACTGAATTTTAACATATCAAGGGGACAGCTGAAGACTCTTTGATGTGTTGATCTCATGCAAGTCTACCTAGGGGTGTGAGGTATGGGCTGTTAACCTAATTGAACATTTCAAAGGGTACATTGTTTAACCGCTTCCCGACCGCCCACTGTATATTGACGTCCTGTTTTTTAGAGATGGATATCTCGGTAACGGCAGCAGCTGCTGCCACAACCGAGGTATCCATCTTTAGGGCCGGCGATTCTGCACACGATAATGGTGGTCTATGCGGCGGGTTCGCCGCGAGATCACCGTTATCGGCGGCGGGAGAGGTGCCACCCCCCCTCCCGCCGCTCTCCCGCACCCTCCGCCGCTTACCGGAGCCGTCGGTAACGGCGGAGGCGATCGGGTCCTTTCACAGCTGAGGTACTGAGACGAGTGAGGCCAAGATGGCCCCCACCCGTCTCTATACCATGTGACGGCCGGAGCGACGTCATTACGACGGCTCCGCCCACTTCTCTTAAAGGCACAATTTATTTTGTGTCATTTTTTTAAACGACTTTTTTTTTTTTTTTTTTTTTTTTTTGCATTATAGTCTAAATATGAGATCTGAGGACTTTTTGACCCCAGATCTCATATTTAAGAGGACATGGTCATGCTTTTTTCTATTACAAGGGATGTTTACATTCCTTGTAATAGGAATAAAAGTGATCCAAATTTTTTTTTTTAAAAAACAGTGAAAAAATAAATAAAATAAAGTAAAATAAATAATTAAAAAAAAAAAAAAATTTTTTTAAAGCGCCCTGTCCCGACGAGCTCGCGCGCAGAAGCGAACGCATACGTGAGTAGCGCCCGCATATGAAAACGGTGGTCAAACCACACATGTGAGGTATCGCCGCGATCGGTAGAGTGAGAGCAATAATTCTAGCCCTAGACCTCCTCTGTAACGCAAAACATGCAATCTGTAGAATTTTTTAAACGTCGCCTATGAAGATTTTTAAGGGTAAAAGTTTGACGCCATTCCACGAGCGGGCGCAATTTTAAAGCGTGACATGATGGGTATCAATTTACTTGGCGTAACATTATATTTCACAATATAAAAAAAAATTGGGCTAACTTTACTGTTGTCTTATTTTTTTTTTTCAAAAAGTGAATTTTTTCCAAAAAAAGTGCGCTTAGAAGACCGCTGCGCAAATACGGTGCAAAAAAAAGTATTGCAATGACCGCCATTTTATTCTCTAGGGTGTTAGAAAAAAAACAATATATAATGTTTGGGGGTTCTAAGTAATTTTCTAGCAAAAAAACCTGTTTTAAACTCTTAAACACCTAAAATCCAAAACGAGGCTGGTTTTGAAGTGGTTAAAGGACCATAGAAGAAGTATTTATTGATGGTAATTAGACTTGAGGGGGTAACAATAAGATCAAAGAGTATTATGGGTTGACCTAACAGAAACTCCATCTTAGTGGACTAGTATTTCATAGAGGACATTCAAGCTGGAGTTTAGTGTTTTTGGAGGTTAGGCTTGTCTGTGTATGGCTGGGAACACACAGGCCTAGGAATATGGGTCTCTGAATTATATTTCCTCTGTCGGATTTCTTTGTCATCTGTGGACTTTGGACTTTGTTCTGTGTTGGAAGTCAATAAAGTGCATCTCTCTGGAAGAATTGGGTTGCTGCGGAAGAGTACTTACATCATCATTATAATACCTAAATATTAATTATATATTCGATCACTACACTCCCCTCTATGTATACCCAGCATCTCCCCTCTATGTATACCCAGCATCTCCCCTCTATGTATACCCAGCATCTCCCCTCTATGTATACCCAGCATCTCCCCTCTATGTATACCCAGCATCTCCCCTCTATGTATACCCAGCATCTCCCCTCTATGTATACCCAGCATCTCCCCTCTCTATATACCCAGCATCTCCCTTCTCTGTATACTCTAGCCTCTCTGTATACCTAGCCACTCTGTATACACTAGCCTGTCTTCTATATACACTAGCCTCTCTGTATGTAACAATCTGCATCTTGGGGCAGGTAACATGAAAAGCTCTCTCTGGTGACCCCAATGTAAGGGGGGCTTTCTGGGGACCCTGATGTAATGAGGGGGGGGGGGGTTGGGTACCCTGATTTAATGATAATATATAATGTTACACACACAAATTATATACATGTGTATGCCCGTCCAAGCATATGACTTTCTTTACTTCGCTGCTATGGGCTCTAGCCCCAGATCTTTTGTAGACCTAGCAACGCCCCTGCCCACATGCTGTTGCAAATTATAAGATACTCTATCTCAATTGCTAAACGAGTTGCGGTCTCCATCCGAGGTCCCCCTCTTCCTTCCTTTTATTTCCCTCCCCCCCATTTTTCTGTCTTTCTTTTCTCTTTTCTATTTTCTCTACCTCACTATGTCTCCAAGCACTGCTGGCAGTTTGTGCCAGACCATATAGTTATATTAAAGCCCCTCAGGGGCCTACTACCACCTCCCATTCTGACACCTTGGACAACCAGGAGCTGGTTGACCAACATTTTGACCAACAAGCTTCTCTTTTAGTTAAGAACGTTTCTAATAAACACTATCCTTTTACACATCTAAGAATGTCAATCTTAACAGCTAGCAGTTTAGAACAATGTGGAACAAACAAACAAACACAATTTAATGGCAGGTTTACTTGAATTGCCTCTGTGGGCCTTAGAAGTTGGAGAACCTCTGGTTTCCAGCGAACACCAACCAGCTACCAACCTTGTGTATCATGGAAAATACATGTTTTGAAATGAGTAACATTTAAATTCCTGGAAAATATCACAGTCTTCTGAAAGACCTCACACTGGTGCACAGCAGAGAGTAAGTGAGATAGCTCTCGATACAAGTTTCAATCGATACAGCAAGTGCAAGTCCTGAGGAGATGAAAGGTTCACATGTGACCTGAGCTGTCCAGCGAAGCTTCTCAGATCAATAAGTGTGATTATAATTCAGAAAGGGTTGTAGATAAGCTCTGTTCCAGCAAATCCATCATCTACCGTTAAGTGTTTGTCATCTCTTGCTTTCAGTGAAGGAAAAAAAAAAAGCGCAAATAAAGATTTTAAAGTATGGTAACACAAGGGTCATATGTTTAAGAAGAGCTCCACACACTCTTCAAATAAAGACATCTTTCGAAGCAGACCTATGCTGTGATGATAACGTAAAGCTATTCAAGGCAGCAACTACAGTAAATACATAATTAAAATATATACAGTGTATATGGGAGCAGTTTAACCTGCCAAAACCATTTCTATCTCTAACCATTCAGTATAGAGCTGTCTTTCTCCACCTTTTCAACACAGAGGAACCCTTAAAATAACTTTCCGGTCTCAGGGAACCCCTGCTAAAAATGACTATATCTACAACTCATGATACATTAGTGTGATGGTCAGTGGAAAGAATGCTCCTAATGCCCCGTACACTCGGACATTGATCAGACATTCCGACAACAAAATCCATTGATTTTTTTCCGACGGATGTTGGCTCAAACTTGTCTTGCATGCACACGGTCACACAAAGTTGTCAGAAAATCTGATCGTTCTGAACGCGGTGACGTAAAACACGTACGTCGGGACTATAAACGGGGCAGTAGCCAATAGCTTTCATCTCCTAATTTATTCTGAGCATGTGTGGCACTTTGTGCGTCGGATTTGTGTACACACGATCGGAATTTCCGACAACGGATTTTGTTGTCGGTAAATTTTATAGCAAGCTCTCAAACTTTGTGTGTCGGAAATTCCTATGGAAAATGTGTGATGGAGCCCACACACGGTCGGAATTTCCGACAACAAGGTCCTATCACACATTTTCCATTGGAAAATCCTATTGTGTGTACGGGGCATTACACTTAAAGTGGTTGTAAACCCTCACATATACCCAGTGAAGTGAACAACCTCATATGATACACAGAGATATAACAAATCCTCCTACATAGGTTTTACTTGTTTATCTGTAGTCTTCTTCTCACTACACCCCTTCAAAAGGGCAGATCGTATTAAAAATCTGTCTTCATCTGTCAGCAGCACAGAGGAGGGGGCAGAGAGACTGCAGTTACAGTGTGTGAGAGCTGATTGAAGGAAAGGAACACACCCCCCCTCCCCACAGCAGAAGAACTGTGCTGTGAACAGATGAGTTCCGTTCTGACCTCTACCCCCCAACACAAATGTATCTCATGTGTCAGCAAAACTTCTCAGAAGTGACTGATAACAGAGAAACAAAGCACCAGAGAAAAAAACAACACTGATGCCCTGTACACACGACCGATTTTGCCATCGGAATAAACTCTGAAGGTTTTTCCGACAGAGTTCTGACGGAATTCCGCTCAAGCTGTCTTGCATACACACGGTCACACCAAATTCCGACCGTCCAGAACGCGGTGACGCACAACACGTACGACGGGACTAGAAAACGGAAGTTCAATAGCCAGTAGCCAATAGCTTCCTTCTCGTACTTGCGTCGTTTTTGGTGCGTCGGAACAGCATACAGACGAGCGATTTTTCCTATAGTAATTTGTTCCGTCGGAAAAAGAATATACGATGAAAAGGTCCCATCGGACTCTTTCTGTCGGAAATTCCGCTCACGTGTACGCGGCATGAGAGCAATTACACCACCACCCTCCCTTTCTGCTTCTAAAGCTAGATTCACACAGCATCGGTTTCTTTCTTTGGGTCACATTATTTTATATCAGGTGAAAGCGTTTTTGTTAAGGCCAATTAAAAGCAGGTTACCAGGAGGAGGAGATAATTGTTAAGTGGGGAAATACATGAAAAATTACATGTGATTTTTCACACATTTTTAGGTGGCACCATTAAAACGGAGCTCCACACAAAAGGGGAAGTTCCACTTTAAGGCCTTCTCCCTGGCTCCTGTTTGTGAAATGGAACTTTTGCGAAGGAGGGGGGGAGCAGGTACCCGATTTTGACAGGTTCCCACATTCACTTAGGTGAACAGAAGCGGATGTTATCCTTCCCCCCTCCCTCCCTCCCAAAGTCTTCTGGGAAACATGACAGGTCCCAGAAAACTCTAGGACCAGTCAAAGAGCGCAGCGCCATTCACGCATGTGCAGTGGACACTCGGCTGTGAAGCCACAAGCTGTCACAGACGGATGCCCATAGTAAAGATGGTGGCAAGGGAGGACACAGGGAGAACACGACTTGGGTGAGAACCCCGCTGGATCATGGGACTGGTGAGTGGCTGTTTATTAAAAGTCAGCAGCTACAGTTTTTGTAGCTGCTGACTTTTAATCTCTTGCTTTAGAGACTGGAGCTCCACTTTAAAGTCTATAGGACTGCTGTCCTGCGCCAAAGAAGTTCCTGTACTTCATTGGTGTGCACATTGCTCAGATATGAATAGGCCCCTCAGAATAATATGGAGGTTTAATGTCAAGCTTTTAAGCTCTTCTGGAAACTTCAAATTGCTCAAGGTTGAATGGGGCCTAAAATGAAATGAGTGAAGGTGAGTGGATCTTCTTCTCTCTCAAGTCAAACTCTCTCTAATGACCATACCTCCCAACTTTTGAACTTGACAATGAGGGACACTTAGAAGATCCGATGTGTGGAGAGCGCAGCGCACCATGCCGAGAAATGGGCGTGGCCAGCAAAAAAGGGCGTGGCCATTTGGTTGTGGTTTAAGAGGTGTGGTCAATCATATTGGAGACATGTTTACATCACTATAATATTAAGTGCTATAAATTAAATTTCTGTTAAATCCTATATAATATAGCTACCCATTTTAATGGCATGCCAATTAGCACAGCATGATGGATGTATATTAAACATTCAGCTATACAAACCAGGTCATAGCTGCCAGGTCATAACCAAAGATATACACCATTTAAATAATTATTTTTCTCTCTTGTTGCTTCTGCTACCTTGGATTTTGCAGGATATTAATAGTGGACCTGAAGTGCCGGTTCACACTGGTGCGATGCCAAACATCGCATGTAATTCGCAGCGCACTGCCGTTCACATTACATGCGATGTCTGTGTGGTGCGATATCAGCCATAGAGATAGTATGGCTGATATCGCACCGCATTCGGTGCAAACACGCACAGGACCCTTTTTTCTGTTCGGACCAGAATCGGATCGCATGTGTGTTCACACATATGCGATCCGATTCATGTCCGAACTGTCAGTTCACAGTGCGATATGCAAGCTGAACTGGGGGTGTTGTTAACAATGTATTGACACTCCCCAGTGATTCGCATATGGCAGTGTGAACTGACATGCGATGCGGGAACACGCAGTGGATTCGCAGTGTTCTCGCATCGCACCAGTGTGAACCGGCACGAAGTCAATAGATAGATGAGCTTTGTGAAAATAAATACCCAATACTATAAGATTCAACAAGAAAATACATTTATTTAAAACAAAATCTCTTAAAAAAAACAGCAGTAACAACTCCAAGTAGTGTTTAGTGAAAATAATAAACATATTTACTTTTTAAGAAACAAAATAACTTACTGAGGCTGCAGCATATGCAGAATATAAATTATAAATAACCCACGGGGAGATTGCAGGGTGGGACGGGGAGATTGCAGGGTGGGACGGGGAGATTGCAGGGTGGGACGGGGAGATCGCAGGATTGGACGGGGAGATCGCAGGATGGGAAGTTGGGGTGGACAGGGAGATTGCAGGATGGGACGGGGAGATTGCAGGGTGGGACGGGGAGATCGCAGGATAGGAAGTTGGGGTGGGACAGGGAGATCGCAGGGTGGGACGGGGAGATCGCAGGGTGGGACGGGGAGATTGCAGGATTGGACGGGGAGATCGCAGGATGGGAAGTTGGGGTGGACAGGGAGATCGCAGGATGGGACGGGGAGATTGCAGGGTGGGAAGGGTGGTGGACGGGGAGATCACAGGGTGGGAAGGGTGGTGGACGGGGAGATCACAGGGTGGGAAGGGTGGTGGACGGGGAGATCACAGGATGGGACGGGGAGATTGCAGGGTGGGACGGGGAGATCGCAGGGTGGGACGGGGAGATCGCAGGGTGGGACGGGGAGATCGCAGGATGGGAAGTTGGGGTGGACAGGGAGATTGCAGGGTGTGACGGGGAGATCGCAGGGTGGGACGGGGAGATCGCAGGGTGGGACGAGGAGATCGCAGGATTGGACGGGGAGATCGCAGGATGGGAAGTTGGGGTGGACAGGGAGATCGCAGGATGGGACGGGGAGATTGCAGGGTGGGACGGGGAGATTGCAGGGTGGGACGGGAAGATCGCAGGGTGGGACGAGGAGATCGCAGGATTGGACGGGGAGATCGCAGGATGGGAAGTTGGGTTGGACAGGGAGATCGCAGGATGGGACGGGGAGATCGCAGGGTGGGACGGGGAGATCGCAGGGTGGGACGGGGAGATCGTAGGGTGGGAAGGGTGGTGGACGGGAGATCACAGGGTGGGAAGGGTGGTGGACGGGGAGATCACAGGATGGGACGGGGAGATTGCAGGGTGGGACGGGGAGATCGCAGGGTGGGACGGGGAGATCGCAGGATTGGACGGGGAGATCGCAGGATTGGACGGGGAGATCGCAGGATGGGAAGTTGGGGTGGACAGGGAGATCGCAGGATGGGACGGGGAGATTGCAGGGTGGGACGGGGAGATTGCAGGATGGGACGGGGAGATTGCAGGGTGGGACGGGGAGATTGCAGGGTGGGACGGGGAGATTGCAGGGTGGGACGGGGAGATTGCAGGGTGGGACGGGGAGATCGCAGGGTGGGACGGGGAGATCGCAGGGTGGGACGGGGAGATGGCAGGGTGGGACGGGGAGATGGCAGGGTGGGACGGGGAGATTGCAGGGTGGGATGGGGAGATTGCAGGATGGGACGGGGAGATTGCAGGGTGGGACGGGGAGATCGCAGGGTGGGAAGGGTGGTGGACGGGGAGATCGCAGGATGGGAGGGGGGGTGGACAGGGAGATTGCAGGATGGGAAGTTGGGATGGACAGGGAGATCTCAGGATTCAGGATGAATGGGGGTGGACAGAGAGCTCAGGAGAGGAAGCATAAACAGGGCAATTCAGATTGAGACACACACAGAACACTTCCCCATTCTCAGCACACACTCTCCTTATCTCCTGCTGCAGAGTCCTGTACAGATTAAACAGACAGAATGAGTGATGCTCTGTGTCTGCAACCTGAGCTAAGATTCTGGGCACAGGCTTCACCAGAAATCTATCTGTCATCTGCCAGGACACTGCAACAGCTTAAGTTAACTGCAGCAACTTTCCTATCACACATACACAGACCTGCAGAAAGCCCTCCTCCTCGTCTTCAGCACAGACCGGCAACTGACCCCGCCCCCACGGGGAGTGTTCTGTTGGCAAATACAGGAGGATGATTGCCATGTGCTGCAGCCAATCACCATGAGGACAAGCAGCCGCAAGTTCCAATCAAAGAAAATTTCCACACAGTGAGAAAACCAGCCTCAGGCTGTGCCGTGCGGGATTCATTCTGTGTGCACAGGACAATGCAGGGAGCATTCACCTACCTTTCTTCCAGAGCAGGAAAAGCCTTCAGGGGAGACCCGGAGTTGGGAGGTGGAACCAGGGGCAGAGCTTAGGCACGAGGAGGAATCCTCCTCCAGCTCGCACTGAATGCTGGGGCTCCACTCTCCTCCTCGTCGTGACGTCACTGGTTGTTAGACGCCAGGCGGGCCATGCCTAGCAACCAGTTGTTTTGGCAGTTAGCCAGGCAGCATCTGGGGGTGAAATGAAGCGGTCTTGGCAAGAACCAGTATAGCGCCGGGCAGTGAGGGACAGCGGCAATTTTTAGGGGGCATCAGATCGGCCAATGGGGCAATTCCGGGACATTGTATTGTCCCGGAATGAAGGTGCCCGGGACGCGGGACAGACCTCCCACAGCGGGACTTTCCCGGGCAATCCGGGACGGTTGGGAGGTATGAATGACCCTCAAGCCAACACCATAGTTCCTAACCCTGTGGCTCCTCTATACCCATCTGACTATCAACCAGTAGGGATGAGCTAACGGTTCGCATGTAAATTGAACAAGAACATCGGGTGCTCATTTGTTCTTAAACGAACTGAACATATGGGGCGTTCATGGGGAAATTCGAGCGCATATGGGGAACGCCCCATAATGCAATGCAAGAGCGCAGTGCATTGCTGTATGATGATTGGCCAAAGCATGCACCTGACCTGCATGCTTTGGCCAATCACAGTGCGCTCTGCTGAGAAAGCCATAATAGGCCAAAGGCAGGGTGCCTTTAGCCAGTCATGGCTCAGGGGGCTAAGTCCACGCCCCACACTATATAAGGCTGCTGCTTACACATTTATTTACGCTTATACAGTCAGGTCCATAAATATTGGGACATCAACACAATTCTAATCTTTTTGGCTCTATACACCACCACAATGGATTTGAAATGAAACAAACAAGATGTGCTTTAACTGCAGACTTTCAGCTTTAATTTGAGGGCATTTACATCCAAATCAGGTGAACGGTGTAGGAATTACAACAGTTTGTATATTTGCCTCCCACTTTTATAAGGGACTAAAAGTAATGGGACAGATTAACAATCGTCCATCAAACTTTTACTTTTTAACACTTGGATGCAAATCCTTAGCAGTCAATTACAGCCTGAAGTCTGGAATGCATAGAGAGCACCAGACGCTGGGTTTCATCCCTAGTGATGCTCTGCCAGGCCTCTACTGCAACTGTCTTCAGTTCCTGCTTGTTCTTGGGGCATTTTCCCTTCAGTTTTGTCTTCAGCAAGTGAAATGCATGCTCAATCGGATTCAGATCAGGTGATTGACTTGGCCATTGCATAACATTCCACTTCTTTTCCTTAAAAAACTGTTTGGTTGCTTTCACAGTATGCTTCGGGTCATTGTCCATCTGCACTGTGAAGCGCCGTCCCATGAGTTCTGAAGCATTTTGCTGAATATAAGCAGATAATATTGCCTGAAACACTTCAGAATTCATCCTGCTTCTTTTGTCAGCAGTCACATCATCAATAAATACAAGAGAACCAGTACCATTGGCAGTCATACATGCCCACGCCATGACACTGCCACCACCATGCTTCACTGATGAGGTGGTATGCTTTGGATCATGAGCAGTTCCTTTCCTTCTCCATACTCTTCTCTTCCCATCACTCTGGTACAAGTTGATCTTGGTCTCATCTGCCCATAGGATGTTGTTCCAGAACTGTAAAGGCTTTTTTAGATGTTGTTTGGCAAACTCTAATCTGGCCTTCCTGTTTTTGAGGCTCACCAATGGTTTACATCTTGTGGTGAACCCTCTGTATTCACTCTGGTGAAGTCTTCTCTTGATTGTTGACTTTGACACACATACGCCTACCTCCTGGACAGTGTTCTTGATCTGGCCAACTGTTGTGAGGGGTGTTTTTTTCACCAGGTAAAGAATTCTTCGGTCATCCACCACAGTTGTTTTCCGTGGTCTTCCGGGTCTTTTGGTGTTGCTGAGCTCACCTGTGTGTTCTTTCTTTTTAAGGATGTTCCAAACAGTTGATTTGGCCACACCTAATGTTTTTGCCATCTCTCTGATGGGTTTGTTTTGTTTTTTCAGCCTAATGATGGCTTGCTTCGCTGATAGTGACAGCTCTTTGGATCTCATATTGAGAGTTGACAGCAACAGATTCCAAATGCAAATAGCACACTTGAAATGAACTCTGGACCTTTTATCTGCTCCTTGTAAATGGAATAATGAGGGAATAACACACACCTGGCCATGGAACAGCTGAACAGCCAATTGTCCCATTACTTTTGGTCCCTTAAAAAGTGGGAGGCACATATACAAACTGTTGTAATTCCTACACCATTCACCTGATTTGGATGTAAATACCCTCAAATTAAAGCTGAAAGTCTGCAGTTAAAGCACATCTTGTTCGTTTTATTTTAAATCCATTGTGGTGGTGTATAGAGCCAAAAAGATTAGAATTGTGTCGATGTCCCAATATTTATGGACCTGACTGTATATATATTCAGGCAGTGTAGTATATATAATATAGTGTATTAAAGTGGTTAAGGGGAACCCTGCGCCAAATGTATTTTTTTGAATGGTGTGTTCCCCCCAGAATCCATACCAGGATTTTAAAGTGCTCTCTCGTCCCCCCCCCCCCCCCCCACTTTTCCTGCGACCTGCCAGGTTGCATGCTCGGCTAAGGGTCTGAGGGGGACCCCCATGCTATTTTTTTAATTTTTAATTTTTATTTTTGGGGCGGGGTTCCCCTTAAAATCTACACCAGACCTGGAGGGCCTGGTATGGATTTTGGGGGGGACCCCCAAGCCATTTTTATTTTAATTTTGGTGCGGGGGTTACTCTGAATATCCATACCAGACCTGAAGGGTCAATTTTTTTTTCAATTTTGGAGCGGGGTTCCCCTCAAAGGGCCTGGTAATAGACTGGGGGGGAGACTCACGCCGTTTTTTTCAATGATTTTATCTATATGGCCGGTATCCAACAATATATCACAGCCCCGAGTAGTTTTAAATTAAATTTTTTCTTTTAGAAATGTCATTTTGCTGTGGCATAGTAAAACACATCACAAAGATGCGCTATTTTACAGGCAGACTAAGGAGACCCCCCAAGTACGCTAGGTAAAGGAATATTTCATTTTAATTGTTTCACTTTAAGCATTATTAAAATCACTGCTCCTGCTTTTTTTTGCATTGATACATGTCCCCTGGGGCAAGACCCAGGTCCCCAGACACTTTTTATGGCAACTTGCATATAAGCCTTTAAAATATAATATAATATTTAATATAAAAACCTATAACTTGCATATAAGCCTTTAAAATGAGAACTTTTGATTTTTCATTTTCGTGTCCCATAGACTTTAATGGTGTTCGCACAAATTTTTTGCCTGTTCACATGTTCTGCTGTGAACCGAACCAGGGGGTGTTTGGCTCATCCTTTTCAACCAGCAATCAGGTAAGTCCTCAAAATTCACTGCTAGACCTTTTCTGGCCCATTACTTTCTTTAATCATGCAGGATCTCTAACCATTCTTCCTCTATGGGTCTAGCTTTACTCAGTCACATTTACTTTCAACAACACAACACTTTATATCTTGCTGTATCTCTCTTTAACCGAAATGTTTTTTGTTATGTTTGTTTGTTTTTTTTAACCATAAAATTGTGCATTTAGTCATGAGTTCAACCATGCGGGAAGTGTGGTCTATTCAATATGGAATGGACGGTTAAACTTGGGAGTTTGCATAAAGCCAAATCAGCTTTGGTGGGTAATCTGTATTCTGCTGCCTTCGCATGGTCTGTTTGAAATTGTCTTTTATTTCTCAGAGGAATGTGCTTTTAGATGTGTAGTGGATCATTTACCAGTTACCATTGTTAAGCAAACAAACACGTTCATATTTTTGTGCTGAAAAAGATTCCTAATTGTCTTTTTTTTCCCCGTAATCAGCATAAAGAGCAGGGATGCTTAGAAATGAAATAAAACACATAGAGGGGGATGAAATAAGCATTTCATGAAGTCGCTTGTCGGTTTCAGGCGAGCGGCAGGCCCATGGGAGTATATTATGACTTTGGCAGCCTTTCTCTGCTCTATTGAATTGTTAGCAATCGTGTGCGTGTTAAGAGTCCAATGTTTCAATCTCATTTGTGTCTGTGCTGTCACTAGGCTTCCACCCAAAACATGCTTAAGATGTATCCAAAGCAGGGGCTCTCAAACTCTTCAGCTCATTGACCCCTGTATTAGGTTTCAGATTGTTCATGAGCACAACAAACATTTAGTAAATTAATATATTTTTACAACAGTACTACAAATAATTATATAATAATAATAATATTTTTGTGAATACTGGTGTATTTTTGTGAATCTCTTGGTATTAGAAGCTGCCATTTTGTGTGTAGCAATGCTGAATTTTTTGTCGAAAAAGCACATCAACCACTTTAATAGGCACCAATCTTAGAGCTAGTGGTGCACTCACTGGCTCTCCAACCAAGTTTGAGGAGTGTACACTCACTGGCCCACCAACAGAGCTTGAGGTGGGTGAACTCAATGGCTCTCCAACAGAGTTTAAGGTGGGTGTACTCACAAGCTCTCCAACAGAGTTTGAAGTGGGTGTACTCACTGGCTCCCCAACAGAATTTAAGGTGGATGAACTCACTGGCTCTCCAACAGTGTTTGAGAAGGGTGTGCTCACTGGTTTTCCAACAAAGTTTGAAGTGGGTGTACCCACTGGCTCCCCAACAGCGTTTGAGGTGGGTGAACTCAATGGCTCTCCAACAGAGTTTGAGAAGGGTGCGTTCACTGGCTCTCCAACAGAGTTTAAGGAAGGCATACTAACTGGCTATCCAACAGTGTTTAAGAAAGGCGTACTCACTGGCTCTCCAACAGAGTTTAAGGAAGGCATACTAACTGGCTATCCAACAGTGTTTAAGAAAGGCGTACTCACTGGCTCTCCAACAGAGTTTAAGGAAGGTGTACTCATGGGCTGTCCAACAGAGTTTGAAGAGGGTGTAATCACTGGCTCCCCTACAGCGTTTGAGGTGGCTGAACTCAATGGCTCTCCAACAGAGTTTGAAGTGGGTGTATATACTGGCTCTCCAACAGAGTTTAGGAGGATGAGCTCAATGGCTCTTCAACAGAGTTTAAGGTGCAGGAGCTCAATGGCTCTCCAACAGAATTTGAAGTGGGTGTATTCACTGGCTCTCCAACAGAGTTTGAGGTGGGTGAACTCACTGGCTTTCCAACAGAGTTTGAGGTGGGTGTGCTAAATGGGTCTCCAACAGCGTTTAACCTCCCTGGCGGTATTCCCGAGTCTGGCTCGGGGTGGAATTTCAGAACCAAAAGCGGGAACCCCGAGCCAGACTCGTTATCGCATTGCAGGATCCAGGAAGAGCTTACCTTGTCCCCAGGATCCTGCAATGTCTCCCCGCAGTGTGAGTGGCTCGTCCTCCGCTCGATTCATCATGGAGCCGAGCTCCGTTCCCTGCGAGCGTTGCGAAGCACGGGGATGGAGAACGGCGCCAAATTCAAAAAGTGAAACACACACAATACATATACAGTATACTGTAATCTTACAGGTTACATTACTGTATGAAATTATTTCACATCCCTATTGTCCCTAGTGCACGCAGTTTTTTATTATATATACTGTTCTTTCTGCCTGGAAACTGGAGATTGTCCATAGCAACCAAAACCGTCCCTTTATATCAA
Organism: Lithobates septentrionalis; assembly: GCA_037952835.1. NCBI lineage: Eukaryota > Metazoa > Chordata > Amphibia > Anura > Ranidae > Lithobates > Lithobates septentrionalis. Next base: position 439,912 of record JBBDGP010000072.1, on the reverse strand, counting down.
AAGTGGCTTTAGACCAGCTAGAAAACAGCGATAATAAATTAGAATCACTCGCAGAATTGAGCGATAGTGACTTGTGGGGAGATCCGTCATCAAGCTCTGAAAAGTAATGACAGCGACAATTCTGCAACTGAGCAAATTTCAGTGTTTTTGATTTGATTACATTATTGAATAATTTTTATTATTATTATATTATTATTTGTTATAATTATTTATAGTTATTTATTATATTATAATTTATGATTATTATGATTTATCGTGTTTCAAACTTTATCATACCCGAGATGTCTACTAGACTCTGGTTTGGACAGATTTAAGTGAGTTATTCTTAAGAATTACAGGCCTACAATATAAAACGCCAAATTTCCATGCAAAAGAATTGTACCGCTTTCAGCATCAAAAATATGAAATAATCATACCGCCGGGGAGGTTAAAGAGGGTGTACCCACTGGCTCCCTTGAACTGAATTTAAAGTGGAACTAAAGGGAGGGTTTTTACCGCTGTTAGTTTTCTTTTGCCATCTGTGTACCATAGGGGGAGATTTTCTTTCACTTCCTGTCCCTTAGCCAAATTAGGAAGAGAGGCGAAATCCCTCCAATGTGAGGTAATACTGGGATGTCACCAGAACTAATGTCTCCATGGGAAGATTTTCCCTCTATTACTGGTCTGGGATCTTCTTTTACTTTCACTGATAATGGTAAACAGGACAAATAGAGAGGGTAACTCTCCATAACGATGACATAGACAGCAATAAAACGTGACAGGTTTTCTAATCTCTCTCCACTCTATCCAGAACTATAAAAAAAAATAAGTTTTGCCTTTAGTTACACTTTAAGGGCAATGTACACACTGGCTCTCCAACATAGTTTGAGGTGGGTGTACTCGCTGGCTCTCCAACAAAGTTTAACTTGGGGGAGGACACCTGGTACTGGGAAGCTGGATTTGTCCTGCTGGAGACAGCTGAAGTGAATGAGAAGAACTATGCTGGGCTTTTACTTGTACTTTCAATCTGAAGGGCAGTGGGCTATCTACATATGGCCATTAATGAGTAGGACTAATTCTGACACCAGCAGCTGTAAGGGTGACAACGCTGAAATAATTTCACTTCAGAAAATAGAGCATTGTCATCCTTCTTAGGAAAACGGAGAGCCCAGTCTTATTGGTATGGTTGCATGCATTACATATGTGAGTTTATATCTTTTGAAAGTTTGTTTGCTTCTCTCTACTGGAGCCTTTACATTTTTGAACACTTTGCAGTTTTTTACTTGCCAAGGCTTGTTATAACCTCCTTAATGCTCAATGATCCATATACAGAAAAAAAACAAACTTCAGAGTAAAGTGATGTACTGTGGTACTCACAGACATGTAGGAAAATAAAATCATATGAATATAGTTTGTAGTAAGAGCTTTGCAGATTACTCTTTTATATATTTTATTATTAGTTCTTTTATTAATGCCTAAGTATGTTTGAAAGTCTGCACTACAAGATTTATTCAGTTAGTCAAAGAAAAGTACAGCCGATGTTTTCATTTTCTTCATAAATTAGGCAGTTACTCCACTGTAAAAGCCAAGGAGTGACACATAACAGTAACTTCTCTGTTATATCTAGTGAATCCGACTATCCCCTGATCAGGGATTGTTATTAGCGGGGGGAATAGTGTCCCATCATTGGTGTTAGCGGAAGAAATATTGCCCTATAATTGGCATCGGTGGGAGAAATAGTGCCCCATCATTGGTGTAAGTGGGAGAAGCAGTGCTCCATCATTGGTATTAGTTGGAGGAATAGTGCCCCATTATTGGTATAAGTGGGGGGAATAGTTTCCCATCATTGGTGTCAGTGAAAGGAATAGTGCCCCATTGTTAGTATTAGTGGAAGGAATAGTGCTCCTTCATTGGTGTAAGTGGGAGGAATAGTGTCCCATCATTGGTATCAGTTGGAGAAATAGTGGCCCATAAGGAGTATTAGCAGGAGGAATAGTGCCCCATTGTTGGTATTAGTGGGAGAAATAGTGCCCCTTTCATTGGTGTACGTGGACGGTGTAGTGCCCCATCAATGCTATTCATGGGAGGAATAGTGCCCCTTCATTGGCGTGAGTGGGAGGAATAGTGCCCCATCATTGGTATTAGTTGGAGGAATAGCGCCCCTTCATTGGTGTAAGTGGGAGGAATAGTGCCCCATAATTGGTATTAGTGGGAGGAATAGTGCCCCATCATTGGTATTAGTGGGAGGAATAGTGCCCCATCATTGGTATTAGTTGGAGGAATAGCGCCCCTTCATTCGTGTAAGTGGGAGGAATAGTGCCCCATCATTGGTATTAGTGGGAGGAATAGTGCCCCTTAATTGGTGTGAGTGGGATGAATAGTGCCCCATCACTGGTATTAGTTGGAGGAATAGCACCCCTTCATTGGTGTAAGTGGGAGGAATAGTGCCCCATCATTGGTATTAGTGGGAGGAATAGTGCCCCATCATTGGTATTAGTGGGAGGAATAGTGCCCCATCATTGGTATTAGTGGGAGGAATAGTGCCCCTTCATTGGTGTAAGTGGGAGGAATAGTGCCCCATCATTGGTATTAGTGGGAGGAATAGTGCCCCTTCGTTGGTGTAAATGGGAGGTATAGTGCCCCATCACTGGTATTAGTTGGAGGAATAGCACCCCTTCATTGGTGTAAGTGCGAGGAATAGTGCCCCATCATTGGTATCAGTTGGAGGAATAGTGCCCCATTAGAAGTATTAGCGGGAGGAATAATGCCCCACCATAGATATAAGTGGGGGGAATAGTTTCCCATCATTGGTGTCAGTGAAAGGAATAGTGCCCCATTGTTGGTATTAGTGGGAGGAATAGTGCCCCTTCATTGGTGTACGTGGAAGGTATAGTGCCTCATCATTGGTATTAGTGGGAGGAATAGTGCCCCTTCCTTAGATAGATAGATAGATAGATAGATAGATAGATAGATAGATAGATAGATAGATAGATAGATAGATAGGAAATAAATGTTCAGCTAATGATATAGAATTATATGTCACGCACACAGATACTCGGATGAGCTTAGAAATCCTATTTTCCCTTTATCTTCCCCAATTTACAATTGTCTATGTGTTGAACTCCCCGCAGGCGCCTTATATAAATGTAATATGTGAATTAAGCTGGCGGTGTAAATCTCCGGCAATCTAAGCGGACTCCGCTCGCCTAAGAAGACAGCCTGGCAGCTTCCGCTTTAACTTCTGGGGTCATCTGGGTAATGTAACAACATCTGGCGGCGAGGCCGCCTCCGGCACTAAAATCAGCCGCAGATCCAGCATTCAAACCCCAGTCACACCGGGATAATCCTTGAAGTCAGCTGTGATGGTGGAACATAAAGATTTCAGGCTGGAAGTTGTCAGAGGATGATAAAGAAATACTGGCTCATCTTTGAGACTCTCTCTCAGATTTCCAGCGCCGTATAAATTCACGCTAAGCTGGAACAACACCGCCGCAATGCACACATATTATGTAAAGGGCAGCACGCAATAAGATAAAACATAAAGTATGGCTCATTGAAATGTATAGTTTTTCCCTTGGTGTACATCACGCTTTGAATTTAATAGATAAATCGCGTGACATTTTTATTTATGAATGTACTGCAGCGGATGGAGTAAAATAATGATACGAAATGCAATTTGTCTTTTCGTTTTGCTCTGTACTATATGGCTCCATGGTCTCTATTAAAGGGCAGCCCCACCCATGCCACTAAATACACACATAAAACATACATACTGCAACTGTTTTATGTGCTAGAAGATTTGTAAAGTGCCCACCTCCGCTGTATTTTATGGCTACATAGTATAATGAGGGTGACAAACAGTTTTCAGATACTGAAATCCCTAGGCTCTATGTCACTACCCTGCCTCCTCCATGTTTCTTGGTCTACTAAAGCTTGTCAACGTGATTGTGGCCCCTGAGCGCTCTTCCTCTGTTTAAAGACACATTCGCAGTCAGTTTATGTTATAGATACACCTTCTGCAAGTCTGATTTCCATCTTCAGCTAGTGTGTGGAAACTGGCCATAAAGCTCCAGAGCGTAGGCTATCTAATTAACTTAAAAAAGGTCATTTTATATATTTTTTCATTTTACAAACAGCAGGCAGGGATCTGTCATTTAGCAGCAGTAGCACTCCCACCGCTAAATGACAGATCCCCGCCAGTTTGTTTTTTTTTTTTTTTTTTAACAAACCAGGGGAACTGTCATTTAGCAGCTAGCAACAATAGCACTATGAATAAGAAAGGGTTTCCGCGCTCACGGACTTAGGTGTGCAGCCTCCCCTTGAACAACCCTTCTGGAGGGTGGCTTATAGTATAGAGAATATATTTGGGATAGGGGTAAGGGGCGCTACCTCTAATGGGGTATCTATTGTGGTAAACATTTTAGCACAATTTACCACAATAGATACCCCATTAGAGGTAACAATAGCACTATGACCTGGCACCCCTGGGTGACATCATTGTCCAAATACACTGATCAGCCACAACTGTATGACCACTGACAGGTAGAGTGAATATCATTGAACAGGGCCCTCTGATTTCGCCTGTATTGAATTGTATTGAAAGTGTACTGTCTGCCATCATGTTGTAAAGCGCTGTGCAAAGTGTTGGCGCTATATAAATCCCGTAAAATTATAATAATAATCATCTTGTTACAATGGCATCTGAAAGTGAGTGGGATATATTGGATGCAGCAAGTGAACATGTTTTCCCATTTCTTGTTAAAAAAAGAACATGTTTTCCCTAATGCTGGCCATACACTATACGAAAAATATGAACCCATTTTCTAAAAAAGGAACATTCAGACATGAGAGCAAACGATAGTGCCGTCATTTAATGACCGATAAATCGTTCCGTGGACATAAATTAATCAATTTTTTGTTTGTTTTTTTACATATACCTTGTGCAAACAGTTTGGGCGGGAAACACATTAACCTTTTAATTTATCGTTCCATCGGCAGAAAATTTCCAAACTTGTCCTTCTTTTTTTTGGCTCAAAAACGTCCCAGCGATTATCGATTTTGTGCCCATTAACTGACCAAAGAACGGACAAACTGTCTACCTGACCGAATTTCGTATAGTGTATGGCCAGCATAAAGCTTATGACAGCAGAAAAAACGGGCAAGTGTAAGGATTTGAGCGACTTTGACAAGGGCCAAATTGTAATGGCTATAGGACTGGGTCAGAGCAACTCCAAAACCGCAGCTCTTGTGGAATGTTCCCAGTCTTCAGTGGTCAGGACTAACCAAAAGTGGTCCAAGGAAGGAAAACCAGCCGAGACTCACTGATCCACATGGGGAGCAAAGGTTGGCGTGTGTAGTCCGATCTAATACCCTGTTTCCCCGAAAATAAGACCTAGCGTGATTGTCGGTGATGGCTGCAATATAAGCCCTACCCACCAATTAAGCCCTAGTTAAAGGTCTTGTAGGTCTTACTTTCAGGGTTGGGCTTATTTTCGGGGAAACAGGGTAGGGCTTATTTGGGGGGTAGGGCTTATATTGCAGCCATCACGACAATCACGCTAGGTCTTATTTTCGGGGAAACAGGGTAGAAGAACTACTGTGGCTCAGAATGCTGAAATAGTTAATGCTGGTTCTGATAGAAAGGTGTCAGAACACAGTGCATCACAGTTTGTTGCTTATGGGGCTGCATAGCTCAGGGTGCCCATGCTGACCCCTGTCCACAGCCAAAAACACCTACACTGGGCATGTGAGCATCACAACTGGACCACGGAGCAATGGAAGAAGGTAGCCTGGTCTGATGAATTCAACAGCTCTTTGAGGAACACAACAAAGAGTTTGAGGTTTTGACTTGACTGACCTCCAAATCCTTTAGTTCTCAAAGACCAAATGAGTATCAGTGGGATGTGATGGAAAAACAAGTCCATGGAGGTCCCACCTTGCAATTTACGGGACTTAAAAGATCTGCTGCTGATGCCTTGGTGTCAGATACCACAGCATGCCTTCAGAAGTCTAGTAGAGTTCATGTCTCCATGGGTTTTGGTGGGTTGCCATAATGTTATGGCTGATTGGTCCATGGCCATGGCCATATTTGACAATTATGTCACCCAGGATTCCTACCACTGTGTTTTTAGTGTTTAGCAACACCGGGGATCTGCTACTGGGGCAAAAGTAGCAACAAGTGAAGATCGTTGGTCTTTGGGGATTGTCACGTTGGCAGGTTATAGTGATTGATATGGATCTATCAGTAGATGACATGAATGACTGTTGGGTTTACATTAGGGAACATTTTATTTTTTATTAGTTTATTTTTTCAATAAAGAGTAAATGAGTAGCAAGGAGTTACTTCTTAGTAATTCATGTGGGGGGGCATATCTAAGGCCCCGCTTATTTTAAAGGGGGCTTACAGATTCTGATACGTTTCTCACCACAGACTTCCACATACATTAGGTCAGCAATGTGGGGATGAAAGTCCCTCCTGAGTGTGCACCTCCTGAACTAGAACCCAAAGCTCATCTCTACTGTCTGGTGAAGCCAAGGTCAGCGGTCATCCTTTTGTTTAATGAAATCACCATAAATGGCCATTAAATGGCCCTCAATGGACGGGGTGGTTGCAGAAGGGCAGGCTTAGCCCTGGCACAGAAGTATCCAGGTTCTTAGTAAAGAACTGAAACCAGGATCAGAGGTGCACACAGATACTGTAAAGCAGGGATATGCAATTAGCGGACCTCCAGCTGTTGCAGAACTACAAGTCCCAGGAGGCATAGCAAGACTCTGACAGCCACAAGCATGACACCCAGAGGCAGAGGCATGATGGGACTTGTAGTTTTGCAACAGCTGGAGGTCCGCTAATTGCATATCCCTGCTGTAAAGCTTTAATGGCTTATAAAAGGTAGAATCGGTTATCGTTGCTGACTGCTCCTCCACAGGGCGTTTACTAAAAAAGCTGACATGTTCACTTGAAAGGGTAACTATAGAACATTTATGGAACTAAATTAGTTAAAATGTAACTATGGGCAAAATAAAAAAAAAGACATATATGATATAGTCTATCACCTGCATTAACAGAGCAGTCTTTGTTTTTCTGTAACATGCTGTCGTTTTATTACCTGTTGATCTGGCCAGTAAGTCTGTTATTGTTCAACTTCCTTTAACCGACCAAACTGTCCAGAAAAAGTGTCAGATACAGGGTTGAGAAAAACCCATTTATCACTGTCAGGGGTGCTTAAAATGTTCAGTTTTTATTTATTTATTTATTTATTTATTTATTTATTTATTTATGTAGAACCTTTATCCCAAAAGGAAAAAAACAGCTATACTGTATCTACAAGTCCATCCAACACTGGGTCTCCTCCATAGATACAGTACGAAAAATAGCGCTTTCAAATCGATCGTGCGATAATCTGATCGTTAGTGCACAGCTTTCGAGAGCCGATCACGACAGTTCAGAGATTCGATGGGACAAACAAAAACATTTTTCTCGTATGATACCAGACCAAATGTTTTTTGTTTAATCAGCACAGTTTTCGTCTGAAAATACAATACAATACATTACATCACTTCCACATTTTTATTCTGTCATAGGAGATTTTTTGTAACTTTAGTAACCTCTTCATTTTCAATATGAGACTAGCATGCAAAAAAAAAAAACGGACGATCATTTGTCCGAAAATCTGAGCATGTGTACCAGGCATAAGTGTGACCGCTCTAGACAGGAAGTGTATTACTGGCAGGATTACTACTGTAGGTGAATGTGAAGGAAAAAAAACAATGCCGCCAACACATCAAAGGACTGGGAAGTGGCAATATGTTTACATTTTGTTCTTTGGTTTAGATATAATTTTAACCACTTGCCAGACCAATTTTCAGCGTTTAGCGCCGTCACTCTTTGAATGACAATTGGGCAGTCATACAACACTGTACACAAATCAAATTTTTATCATTTTTTCCCCACAAATACAGCTTTCTTTTGGTGGTATTTGATCACCTCTGCGTTTTTTATTTTTTGTTAAAATTTTTTTAAAAAGACCAAATTTTACAAAAAAAAATACAAAACCGTTTTATATTTTGTTAATTTTGCAAACAGGTAATTTTTCTCCTTCATTGATGTACGCTGATGAAGCTACACTGATGGGCACTGATAGGCTGCACTGATGGGCACCGATAGGCTGCATTGATGGGCACTGATAAGGCGACACTGATGGGCACTGATAAGGTGGCACTGATGGGCACTAATAGGCGGCACAGGTGGGCACTGATGAGGGGGAACTGGTGGGCACTGATGAGGTGGAACTGGTGGGCACTGAGAGGTGGCACTGAAGGGCACTGATAGGTGGCACTGATAGGTGGCACTGATAGCTGGCACTGATAGCTGGCACTGATGGGCACTGATGGGTGGCAGTGATGGGCACTGATGGGTGACAGTGATGGGCACTGGTAGGTGACACTGATAGGCAGCACTGCTAGGTGGCACTGATGAGATACTGATTGGCACCACTGGTGGGCACTGATAAGGTGGAATTGGTGGGCACTGATGAGGTGGAACTGGTGGGCACTGAAGGGCACTGATGGGCGGCACTGAAGGGCACTGATAGGTGGCACTGATAGGTGGCACTGATAGCTGGCACTGATGGGCACTGATGGGTGGCAGTGATGCGCACTGATGGGTGGCAGTGATGGGCACTGGTAGGTGACACTGATAGGCAGCACTGCTAGGTGGCACTGATGAGATACTGATTGGCACCACTGGTGGGCATTGATAGGTGGAACTTGGGGGCACTGATAGGTGGCACTGGCAGGCGGTACTGGTGGGCACATATGAGGCTCTTCCTCTTCGGGACCGATGTCCCTTCAAACAGAAGCCGGTGTTTGGCTTTTTTTTTCTCCTCACGCTGTCAGCGTGAGAAGAAAAAAAATCGATTACCCATTTTCTGTTTACATCACGTGATCAGCTGTCATTGGCTGACAGCTGATCACGTGGTAAGGGGCCGGGATCACATTGCGCATCCTTCAGGGGGGCATGGCGAGCCTGCAAAGGGGAGGACGTCAATAGACGTACTCCCGGCAAAACAGATCCGCGCTGTAGCCGTCATTCTGGCTATAGCGTGTATCTGAAGCAGTTAAGTTTAGCTACATACATAGTGTGCACAGCCTATTGCATTAGAGTGTGCACTCCAAAGCTCAAACACACATGTGTGTGTATATACACTACCGTTCAAAAGTTTGGGGTCACATTGAAATGTCCTTATTTTTTGAAGGAAAAGCACTGTACTTTTAAATGAAGCTAACTTTAAACTAGTCCTAACTTTAAACAAATATACTCTATACATTACTAATGTGGTAAATGACTATTCTAACTGCAAATGTCTAGTTTTTGGTGCAATATCTACATAGGTGTATAGAGGCCCATTTCCAGCAACTATCACTCCAGTGTTCTAATGGTACAATGTGTTTGCTCATTGGCTCAGAAGGCTAATTGATGATTAGCAAACCCTTGTGCAATCATGTTCACACATCTAAAAACAGTCTAGCTCCTTCCAGAAGCTACAAAACTGACCTTCCTGTGAGCAGATTGAGTTTCTGGAGCATCACATTTGTGGGGTCAATTAAACGCTCAAAATGGCCAGAAAAAGAGAACTTTCATCTGAAACTCGACAGTCTATTCTTGTTCTTAGAAATGAAGGCTATTCCATGCGAGAAATTGCAAAGAAATTGAAGATTTCCTACAACGGTGTGTACTACTCCCTTCAGAGGACAGCACAAACAGGCTCTAACCAGAGTAGAAAAAGAAGTGGGAGGCCGCGTTGCACAACTAAGCAAGAAGATAAGCACATTAGAGTCTCTAGTTTGAGAAACAGACGCCTCACAGGTCCCCAACTGGCATCTTCATTAAATAGTACCCGCAAAACACCAGTGTCAACATCTACAGTGAAGAGGCGGCTGCGGGATTTTGGGCTTCAGGGCAGAGTGGCAAAGAAAAAGCCATATCTGAGACTGGCCAATAAAAGAAAAAGATTAAGATGGGCAAAAGAACACAGACATTGGACAGAGGAAGACTGGAAAAAAGTGTTGTGGACGGATGAATCCAAGTTTGAGGTGTTTGGATCACAAAGAAGAACGTTTGTGAGACGCAGAACAAATGAAAAGATGCTGGAAGAATGCCTGACGCCATCTGTTAAGCATGGTGGAGGTAATGTGATGGTCTGGGGTTGCTTTGGTGCTGGTAAGGTGGGAGCTTTGTACAGGGTAAAAGGGATTCTGAATAAGGAAGGCTATCACTCCATTTTGCAACGCCATGCCATACCCAGTGGACAGCGCTTGATTGGAGCCAATTTCATCCTACAACAGGACAATGACCCTAAACACACCTTCAAATTGTGCAAGAACTATTTACAGCAGAAGCAGGCAGCTGGTATTCTTTCGGTAATGGAGTGGCCAGCACAGTCACCAGATCTGAACCCCATTGAGCTGTTGTGGGAGCAGCTTGACCGTATGGTACGCCAGAAGTGCCCATCCAACCAATCCAACTTGTGGGAGCTGCTTCTAGAAGCGTGGGGTGCAATTTCTCCAGCTTACCTCAATAAATTAACAGCTAGAATGCCAAAGGTGTGCAATGCTGTAATTGCTGCAAAAGGAGGATTCTTTGATGAAAGCAAAGTTTGATGTAAAAACAATGTTATTTCAAATACAAATCATTATTTCTAACCTTGTCAATGTCTTGACTCTATTTTCTATTCATTTCACAACGTATTGTGGTGAATAAGTGTGACTTTTCATGGAAAACACAAAATTGTTTGGGTGACCCCAAACTTTTGAACGGTAGTGTATATATATATATATATATATATATATATACATATAGCAGTAGGGCAATGGACAGTGTCAGTAGAACAGTGGATGATGTCAGTAGGGCAGAGGTTTTACAATTTTTTTTAGCAGCCCCATTGGGGAGCTTTGGTAAAATATCAGGGGTCTAATCAGACCCCTGATATCTCACTTTTGAGACAGAGAAAGGGACCGGGGACAGAGATTCCCCAGTCCCTTTCTCTGCAGCCAAGCAGTGGTGAACATCTGCACAGCACAGGGAGATTAAGCTGTGGCTCAGGCACACCCTGTGCGCACACCTATGGCTACACATAATTCTGATGTGATTTCGACATTTTTACTTATTTGCTACATACTGTAGGCCGTAGTGACTGCATGCCATATAGAGATTTGTGAAATCTCCCATTAGTTGCTAGTTTGCATGTCAAACAGCCTAAATAGGCACCCTTGCTAAACAACTGATGAAATAAAACAAACTTCAGGATAAGCCACCTAGTGATGAAATTGTTAGACCTCAAAAGATGTCTTAACACAGCAGAACTTGCTATCTATTTTTTTTTTTTTCTTTACCCCTGTGCACATTTGCGGGAATTAGAAGTATGTTGTAATAATTATTTTTTAATGATAACAATTTTAAATAATAATAAAAAAATAATAAAAAACACTAAAAATACTAATATATATAAATAATGATGCATGTTTTAAAGATTATATATTTCCCATTCACAGATAAAGCATTTTTGAGACAAGTTTGCTTCTTTTTTTTTTTTTTTTTAACTGTCAACTGTCTTTATATTTAATACATTACAGCATTTTACAGTATTTTAAGTGATCCAGTTCCATTATTTCATTATTCCCAATTAGCTACCGTAGCAGGTATGTGATACAAAGCACTGACACTGCTAGTTCCAAGCAGTATAAATGAAGAAGACTCTGCAGCGCTCCCTTGTGGCGGAAAGCTTTAAAAGACCGATTCTTGAATGAATCTAAAATTTGTGCTTTTGAAGAAATCTCTAGATGTGGTCTAATCTGTTAGCAGAATTTTTTTCTTTTTCTTTTTTTTTTTTCTATTAATATGTGAGTGTGCTCTGTCATGAGTTCAGATGGAGAAAGCCCATTTGAGCAGAGAATTGTTAGAAGCCAGCATTGATGAGACTCATATCTGGTCAGGCAGCTGTCTGCTTTCTGACAGTGTGACTGACGCCTCTCCGGCTCCACATTCTGATATCCAGAGCTGGAAATTCACATAAGCACAGAGGAATGCAATGTATATAGTATAGCTATTAACAGGCGGGGTTATGGATAATCCTTCTTTCCAAGGTGTTTTTTTTAGTTTGTGTGTTTAAAGAAAGCCTGTCACATTTGTGATAAGTGACTAATCAGTCAAGGTACAAAATGATATATATATGTATATATATATATATATATATATATATATATATATATATATATATATATATACACTTTTTTTTCAGTTCCACAGTAATAGGCCTATCCACCACTATGGAAGTAGAGGAAGGACCACTGATGGCACCGGAACGGCCAGGACTCTCTCTCTCTCTTTATATCCAATTCTCATTTTCTATATCTGATTCTCCCTCTCTTGCTTTCTCGCTCTATCTATAATCTCTCTATCTTTCTCCCTCCTTCATATTCTTCACCAATCACCACCCTTTTTTTGCTCCTTTAATCCAGGGGTGGCTCTCGGGTGCTGCCACCGCCATTTGTAGAAAGGGAACCCGGCAGGGGAAGGAGCTCCCTACTGCTCATGTGCTTTCTGAATGGCCCTGCGGCAGGGTTAAGGAGGGGGACCAAACTGCCGAGCGATCACGCCGCTGCATGATCTCCCGGAAGTGGGGACAGGCACCTGTCAAAAACAGGTACCCGCTCCCCCCCCCACCCCGAAAGATGCCACCAGAGGGGGAGAGGAGTCAGATAAGCAGAGCTTCCACTTTTGGGTGGAACTCGGCTTTCTTAAAACAAAGCAAAGTCCCACTTTACATTGGTGTCCTCACTAAAGTCCCTGGTTATATTAGTGTCCTCATCAGAGCCCCTCCCTTACATCAGTGCCCCCATCAAAGCCACCCTTACATCAGGGTCCCCATGGAAGTTCCCCCTTACATTAGGGTCCTTATAAAAGTCCCCACCTTACATCAGTGTCCCCAGTGCTGCTGTTAGAAATAACAGTGCCCCCCATACAGCCTACCTGACAGCCCCCCGTCCCCCCAAAATATTTAAAAAAAATATTTTCACTTAAAATACACTAAAATCATTATTAGCGGATACAAATATAACAGAGAACCTGTGTGAATTAGTCCTTCTTTATTTGTTTTTTACATTTTTTAAAATTATTTTATTCTACAATGATTAAAAATTATTTATTACGTTTAAAAAAAAAATTCTTCACAATTTGTTATTTATTTATTTTTTTTTACAGGACAGGGAAGCCGGCAGCACCACAGGAGAAGGGAGGGGAGGGCGGCAGAGTGACAGGGGGGCACACTTCACATCCGTTACTGTTGGGTGTTGGAGGAGTAGTGGAAACTGTGCACATCAGCCGTGGGCCAAGTAAAATTTCATAATGAGCAGCATGAGGCTTATTGGTTGTAGTTTTGGGACTCCTGCTCTAATCCACCCATTCTCAACCAAGGTACCGTAGAATCATAGGGTTCCTCCAGAGGTTGAAAGGCGTTCCTTAAGCTGTGGCTCCCATTTGAAAGTGCTTTTGCAAAAAATTGCTTTGTATGCGGACGATATGTTGCTATATCTAGCTGATACTCAGGGAACGCTATCCACCACAAAGGCTGCTATGAATACGTTTGGCTCCTTCTTTGGTCTCGCGATAAATTGGGCTAAATCTATACTGTTCCCATTGTCCCTTTGGACCCTTTACAGGCCCCCCTCCGTCTATAGTGACAAAACTTAAAATTGACACTAAAATTAAATATCTTGGAGTAGTTATCTCAAATCACCCTAGAGAGTATATCTCTCAAAACCTGGCACCACTAGTGTAGAAGTTTAAATTCCAGGGCAAGGTATGGTGCAAACTGACACTCTCTATGGCTGGACGCATCAATCTTTTAAAAATGATATGCATGCCTCAATTAGAGCCCTTTCACGCTGCCAGCACGGGGGCGTCGGCGGTAAAGCGCTGCTAGTGTTAGCGGCGATTTACCGTCGTTTTTACAGCACTTTTCAGGCGCTAGCACTTTTCAGGTGCTAGCAGGGCACTTTTAACCCTCGCTAGCGGCCGAATAAAGGGTTAAAAGCGCCGAGTCGCTTTGCAGGTGCTTCGGCGGCGCTGCCCATTGATTTCAATGGGCAGGGGCGCTTTAGGAGTGGTGTATTCACTGCTCCTAAAGCGCCTCAAAGAAGCTGCTTGCAGGACTTTTTTTAACGTCCTGCCAGCACAGCGCCCCAGTGAGAAAGGCTTTTTTCAGGCACTTTACAGGTGAAATTTTTAGCTCTAAAGCGCCTGAAAAACACCTCCAGTGTGAAAGGGGTCTTAATGTTTTATTTATATAATTTGCCCTGTTGGATTTCACTTAATTTAAATAATTAACTATGATCTTTCAGAACCTGATATAGTGCTAGAATTAGATATGAATTCCTACAATATGCAAACAACCAGGGGGGGTTATCAGCACCAAATCCGTGGGCATATTTTTGAGCTCCCCAACTCCAGCATCTTGAAGGCTGGGATGTGAGCAGCTTGCATACATCTTCTTATAATATACTTACTCACCATTTATATAATTGTAATCCTTTGCTCACCTTAGATCCCACTATTCCACCTTTTTACCAATTTACCTATCCAACACTATATTTGATATACAAGGTTTGGCAGTCCACCCAAAAAAAAATGAGTATTTCAAGCTATACTAGATTTACGCCACTTTGGTCAAATAGAGCATTTACGCAAATTTTAAAACTAAAATGATTTTCCAGATGGGAGCGTGCAGGGATCACCACCCTAATACAACTATATTCCAATGGTGTTTTGAAACAGTATCAACAACTTTGCACTGAATATAACCTAGACCAAATTTTTTTTTTTTTAGTATTTGCAATTAAGACATGCTCTGAAGATTCAAGGTTTGACTTCAACGGTCTCCTTCTCCTCTGGTCTTATTTTGGACAGTATAGCCACAGCAAACACTACGAAGGGCCTTATTACTAAGATCTATATGTGACTATTGACGGAAATGCTCTCTGGCGTTACTGTTCCATGTAGGCAAAGATGGGAGGCAGAGATCAATATGACCCTGGGGGATATATGGGATCAAATATTAAACAATGTACAGCTTATCTCAATATCACCTACCCACAGAGTTACTCAAGTTTACATTCTGTATAAAGCTTATCCTATTCCGGACTTGCTGCACAGGGTAGGCAGGAGGGAAAAATTCTGAATGCACTAGATGCGCTCAATCCCCTGGCTCCTTTATGCACCGTTTTTTGGAAATGCCCAAAGTTAATCAGGTATTGGTAGGAAGTGTTGGGCTTGCTAAACTCCGTATACAATACTAGGCTGAATTTGGACCCTGTTTTATATCTTTTGGGTTATGTGAATCCTAATGGTATGGCTCGTGATTAGTTAATCTCTTTTTATAGCACGTAAGTGGATAGCCTCCCATTGGGTTTCACCCAATCCCCCTACTTTGGGGGACTGGATTCGGGAAGTGGATAAATATGTAACGTCTGAAAAACATACCTATGTCCAACGCAATATCTTTAGGAGGTTTGAAAGGATCTGGGAAAGAATGGATTGATGTATCGTGTTCTCATTTTAATTTAAATCCCTGATAAATATTATGGGTGTGTTGTGGATGTTTTTCCTTCTCTCTTTGGGGAGGGGGGTTGAGAAAGAGAGAGACCTGCAAAAGATCTATATATTACCTGCTCCGCAGTAATTCTGAATTCTGAATATTTTTGAATGTTTCTGAATACTTCTGAATATATTTAAAAATCTTGGAATCATTTTGATGATAGCTCTTTGCGTATCTGAGAATATCATGGGAAAACTAGATGTGGTTGTTAACCGCGATGATTTTTGTTGTTTTTGTTTATTTGTTATAAAAAAAAAATCAAAAACTAAAATAAGATCTGAACTCAAAAAAGAAAGTTCTTGCATAGTTCCAGGGCCAGTGCCACTTGACAGAGCTGTACCGTTTCCCCGAAAATAAGACCTAGCGTGATTGTCAGTGATGGCTGCAATATAAGCCCTACCCCTCAAATAAGTCCTAGTTAGGGTCCTTGTAGGTCTTATATTCAGGGTAGGGCTTATTTTCGGGGAAACAGGGTAGGGCTTATTTGGGGGGTAGGGCTTATATTGCAGCCATCACTGACAATCACGCTAGGTCTTATTTTCGGGGAAACAGGGTAGGTGTCATTCGGACAACCAGTTTAAGGGGGCATTCTTACAATTGGCCACTAATACGAGGTGCATTTTGTCCACTCTCTTTTGACTCTCAATGAATTGGTTTTAGCGGGAGTTTCCTAAAACCTAAAAATGATTATCCTTGGTTGAGAAAGGCTGTTCTAAACCTTCTACTCCTCTACTGTATTATTTGCTTATTTGAGATAACTTATATTTGCATTGCCATCAATAAAGTTCCAAAAACAACACGTATCTATATAGACAACCATACTGCTTTATTATTTAGCAGTAAATCACGATACTGCTTTATAACACACAAAACTGATTCTTTTTTTGACATGTGCTGTCAAAATGTCGCTCGATAACAGTTACAAAGAAATGTGTTGTCCTCAGGGAGGAAACAATTGGATTTCGTTTCCAGGACCGCTAAATACTTTAAAATACTCTTGTGTTGTTGTTTCCTGAGAAGCAGGTCTGACCTGACCAAACACAAGGCATCCCGTACAATGGTACATGCCACCCTAAAGGAATCATGTTGCCACGTTATTGGAGGATAGAAGGAATACATAAAACAATATTTGCGGTAAAGCTTGAGGTTGATTTAATTCAAGCCTGACTGGACCCTCTTTGTTTTGCGCAGGGATGAGGAGGAGAGAGATGAAGGTGTTCAACACCTCTGTAGGCACTATTTGTGCAGCAAGGGCTGGAAAGGCCTGTTGCCCACTTTGGCCTAGGAAGGGGTAAAGTGAGTGGTGAAGATCTCACTCATAGGCTACTGTATGGCTGGATTAATGACACAAGGGATCCCTGCAATATGTGTAGAGGGAACCAGTGGAAGCCAGCCTATGAACTGCGAAACTTGTCCTAGATTAGGAAGGAGAGGGAGAGGTCGTTTTCACCAGAACTCAACTCAAACTCAAATGTTTTGATATAGGTCCATGGTGGGGGTTTTTTCGGCCATTAAGTTCTGGTGAAAACTACCTCTCCCTCTCCTCCCTAATCTAAGAAAAGGAAACTGCTGGAATTTTTTTGGATATACCACTCTCCATTTAGGATTGTATTGCTGCTTGCTGTTAATACAGGTAGGCAATAAACAACTAGTGTTTTTTTTTTTTGTGATATTAAGTCTTGCATTGTTTACTTATATTGTAATCTTCCTCCCAGATGGGCCAATAGGGGGCGTCATTGTGCCTCCCTCTGTGATTTCACAAATTATCCATATCTGTCTACCCCTGTGGCTTTGGAGCAAAATATCCATTGGATTTTAAAAGCAAAATACTTATGAACACTCAGGAAATGGAGACGTATGAATAATGCACAGGCCTTTGCACATTTGAGATATAGGCAAAAATATTGTGATATAAATGTATGCTATTGTCAAATTATCCTCAAATTATAGTGATCATATATGCAGTGCCTAATAAAAGTTCTCCTGAAGAAGCCATCATTTGACGAAACATGTGGAGATTAGAATCAGCTGCATCTGTTCCATGTATTGTACGGTAATTTATGATGACAACTTGTTAATTTTTAGATGGTTCTAAATAAAACTTTTATATTTATTATATATAACTATATGTTACTTGTTGTGTTTTGGCACCTTAAAAATCCCATATTTTGTTCTCTTGTTATGTATATTAAATCTGTCTCAACCCTACCTCACTGCTTCTGTTTAGCATTGCCTAGCTGTCCAGCATAATTGATAAATGCGCACCATTGTGTTTCCAGGGGCAATAGCCAACAGCAGGCAGGACCTATGTACAGTGCCTTTAAAAAGTATTCATACCCTTTGAGTTTTTCCTCATTTTGTCATGTTACAAGCATAAACGTAAATTTATTTTATTGGGATTTTATGTGATAGACCAACACAAAGTGGCACAATTGTGAAGTGGAAGGAAAATGATAAATGGTTTTCCAAATGTTTTTACAAATAAATATCTGAAAAGTGTGGCGTGCATTTATATTCAGCCCCCTTTACTCTGATACCCCTAGCTAAAATCTAGTGGAACTAATTGCCTTTAGAAACCACCTAATTAGTAAATAGAGTCCAACTGTGTGTAATTTAATCTCAGTATAAATACAGCTGTTCTGTGAAGCCCTCAGAGGTTTGTTAGAGAACCTTAATGAACAAACAGCATCATGAAGGCCAATGAACACACCAGACAGGTCAGGGATAAAGTTGTGGAAAAGTTTAAAGCAGGGCTAGGTTATAAAAAAAAATATCCCAAGCTTTGAACATCTCACAGAGCACTGTTCAATCCATAATCGAAAAATGGAAAGAGTATGGCACAACTGCAAACCTACTAAGACATGGCCGTCTACCTAAAACAACAGGCCGGACAAGAAGAGCATTCATCAGAGAAGCAGCCATGGTAACTCTGGAGGAACTGCAGAGATCCACAGCTCAGGTGGGAGAATCTGTCCACAGGACAACTATTAATAGTGCACTCCACAAATCTGGCCTTTATGGAAGAGTGGAAAGAAGAAAGCCATTGCTGAAAGCAAGCCATAAGAAATCTTGTTTGCAGTTTGTGAGAAGCCTTGTGGGGGAAACAGCAAACATGTGGGAAAAGGTGCTCTGGTCAGATGAGACCAAAATTTAACTTTTTGGCCTAAAAGCAAAAAGCTTTGTGTGGCAGAAAACTAACACTGCACATCACCCTGAACACACCATCCCCACCGTGAAACATGGTGGTGGCAGCATCATGTTGTGAGGATGCTTTTCTTCAGCAGGGGCAGGGAAGCTGGTCAGAGTTGATGAGAAGATGGATGGAGCCAAACACAGGGCAATCGTAGAAGAAAACCTGTTAGAGTCTGCAAAAGACTTGAGACTGGGGGTGAAGGGTCACCTTCCAGCAGGACAACGACCCTAAACATACAGCCAGAGCTACAATGGAATGGTTTAAATCAAAGCACACTCACGTGTTAGAATGGCCCAGTCAAAGTCCAGACCTAAATCCAATTGAGAATCTGTGGCAAAACTTGACAGATGCTCTCCATCCAATCAGACAGAGCTTGAGCTATTTTGCAAAGAATAAAGGGCAAAAATGTCACTCTCTAGATGTGCAAAGCTGGTAGAGACATCCCCACAAAGACTTGCAGCTGTAATTGCAGCGAAAGGTGGTTCTACAAAGTATTGACTCCGGGGGGGCTGAATACAAATGTACCCCACACTTTTCACATATTTATGTGTAAAAAAAAATTGAAAACCATTTATCATTTGCTTTCTACTTCACAATTATTTGCCGTTTTGTGTTGGTCTAGCACATAAAATCCCAATAAAATACATTTATGTTTTTGGTTGTAACATTACAAAATGTGGCAAATTTTAAGGGGTATGAATATTTTTTCAAGGCACTGTATATATGTTACATCAAAATACAGTCAGCAGCCTAATGGTCATCTCAGGCAAAGACAAAAATTGACAGACAACAAAAGCACATATAGCCAATAACAGAAGAACAGCCTGATGATCAAGATAAGCACAAACAAACTGAGTACAAACACTGCCTATACAGTTCACAGGAAAACCCAAAGCATTAATAGTAAACCTAGCCATAGATGGATCAAAATTTCGATCCACCTATGGCTGTTCTCCTTCGACAGAAGTCATTCTAATGATTGACTTTTGTAGAACAACTGTTGAAAAAATGTCAATTGATCATCCGGTGATCAGTATATTCTGACAGGTGGAGAAATCCCAGCCGTAAGAATACAATAGCACAGCGGTGAGGATTCCTCCATCCACCTTGCTTGTGTGGATGGGGGACTCTTTTCTTCTTTTTAAAAACTACCCCTGATCGAAAAAAAAAAAAAAAATGAATCATCTATGGCCGGAATTCATAGAAAGACAGCCTTTTCTCTAAGTCATGGGCAAATAGACAAACCCGTTGCACCTGCAAACTCCCAGCATTCAATTTAACCTTTCCTGATTAGGGTACAGGTGCATGCTGCTGAGATCCAATCTACAGTCCTGAGAAACAAACAGCAGATGGTGCAGACTCAAGTCTGATCATTGCGAGCACAAAATGCAAAAGTCAGTCAACAATGTCCATGTGTACAACAGTGAATGCCTCCTTGCCCAATAGATTTCCTTAAACTGGCTGTACTTGGCCATTTTAGCAGCTCCTTGTTTTTAAATGATATCGATCTCCTCAACTAGACTGAATCTCTTCTCCCTACAGTTTTTTTTCTTTTAGTAATTTATTCATGTATTTGTTTTCCTAATATTTTAATATTTATCACAAATCTCAATTCTTTTCTTCATTTAGGATTTGCTCGTCTTTTACTCTGCGTTTCTAAGGCAACAGACAGGAAGCATGCGTTAAACAGAACCTTTCATCTGGGAAAAGGATGATGGGAATGGATGAAGGAGTCTGAGCAAGGTCAGGCATTTACCGCTGAATACAAATCTGTCACGCTTAATAGATGAAGCTCTTTAGTTTTGGAGCTACTGAGGCTGGGCCCATCAGCCAAGGAGAAAATAAAAAAAGATACTGAGCCATGAATGCCAATCAGTTTGCTCTGGCAACAGTGATGTATCTACACGATCCACGGGGCACGTGGCGCGCTCGACTGCGGGAGATAGACAAAAATCAAATAAATGTCAATATGTATGTATGAGCAGGGCGCCAAATCCGCCGAACTCCAAATATTTATGACGGGCATTTTAAAGGGCACCAAGTGAACCGATTTGTTCCTGGTTATCTGCGCCGGCCATGCCGTCATTATAAAGTGCGTTAATTCATTACAGGGATCATTTTTATTTTCTTTTTTTGTCTCCGCTGGACTTGCACCATCTTGGCCGATGTTTACCCGGCATTGTTATTCCTCAAAAGCAGTCGCCAACGCCAAAATATATCATAGATACTTGGCCAGCGGCCTCAGCTGCAAGGTGTCTTGTTAAATGATTT
This sequence comes from Lithobates septentrionalis, assembly GCA_037952835.1. Classification (NCBI taxonomy): domain Eukaryota; kingdom Metazoa; phylum Chordata; class Amphibia; order Anura; family Ranidae; genus Lithobates; species Lithobates septentrionalis. The sequence continues at coordinate 418,819 of JBBDGP010000072.1, read as the reverse complement.
TCTTGTTATTAATTTCACAGTGTGGCACCTACTGTAATCAGTGGGGCCTGTGGAGGTGCGGGACTGAGACATTACAGGAAGGAATAGACAGCCAGATATAGGATGGCAGAGGCAGCGCAGTTGGCCTGAAAGTGACCTGATTATGTTCAGAAGATAAAGTTTGACGGGTCACATGGTCTGCAGGAATTACAGATGCCCGAACGAGTTTGTTTTTCATTAGGAAGAAAAAAAAATAATCTAATTTGTCATTTTTCTCATCTAAAGGAAAACAGTTTCATAAATTCAAAGCTATATTAAAGTGGATTTTGAGGATGTTTGTAAAAAATAGCAAATGATAAGACAAGTCATGTTGAGTAAAGGTTCGGAAAAAAGTGCTTTGTGATGTTTTGGGGAAATCTCAAGTGTATGCATAGTAAATCTTGTTTTTTTTAGAGTAATAAATGGTTTACACCAGTGCCATTCTCCAAACTGTGAGTCGTGGACCGGATGTGGCCCTTTGCTTGCATTTACTTGCCTTTATAAGACCCTTGGGACACTATTCCTCCCTCTGACATCAACAACGGGGTATAATTCCTCCCACTAACACCAGTGATGGTGTTGGAACATAAATTCTTCCTCTGACACCAACAATGGGGCACTATTTCTCCCACTGGCACAAACAATTTGGCACTATCCCTCCCACTGATACCAGTGATTGGGCACTATTCCTCCTCTTCCTAACTGCAGGGGTTTTTTTTACTCCCATTGACCACCAAGCCTGAGCCATTATCTACTCCCACTGAGCGCAATCTGGCCCCCTAAAGTCTGAAGAACAGTAAACAGGCGCTTTGTTTAGAAAGCTTGGAGAAGCTTGGTTTAAACCAACGTCGGGCTATTTTTTGTTTTCAGTTTTCCCCTGGGGAGATTTATTTTAACTTTCTTTCGTAAGGACGAAACAAGTAATGAGGGGAAATCTCCCAAAAATGAAGGACATTTTGTCACCACAACCTTTGTTTCCATTAAATGATTCCCCTCACCTTTGGTTCTGGGGACAACTCTAAAATTTCAGATTTCCTCATCACTTTCTGTCTCAGTGAAAACAGTTACCTGGAGAGGAGGATCTAGGGGTGGATCTACCTATCAGGGACACGGGTAGCAATCACAACTTGACAGTGGGTTTAATGTTTCCCAATCAAGAACTAAAATTAAAAGTTTTGCATTATATACACTTTAAGACTGTATTTTATTACTGGAGGTGGGATACCTGAGGAGCAGAACATCAATGGTGCAATACGTTTTAACCTGGAAATCTGAATTAATAGGGGGTGTTAATGTGAATATGCGCTATGTCTATGCAGGGCGAAGCTACAGGTTCACTTAACTGCTGCCTTTGCACCACAGGGAGGGAACAAAAGTACCCAAATTGCATGTGACTCATTCCCCTTTGTCCCTCTTCACCAGCTTTTCTCAGCCAGGGCTCTATGGAACCCTATGATTCCTTCAGATTCCTTCAGAGGTTGCTAGTGTTTTTGCGCCGCCTATCTGTGTAACCACTGACACCAATGACTATCTGTAATGAGGGTATTCTTCCCATTGACCACCAATGTAAGAAGCATTCTTTCCACTAATCACCAACGTAAGGAGCATTCATCCCACTGATCAACAATGTAAGAAGCATCTTCCCACTTGTCACCAATGTAAGAAGCATTCTCCTCATTGACCACCAATGTAAGATGTATTCTCCCCACTGATCAATGATGTAGGAAGCATTCTTTCCACTGACCAGCAAAGTAGAAAGCATTTCCCCATTGGCAATCAACATAAGAAGCATTTTACCCACTGACCACCAATGTAGGAAGCATTTTCCCATTGACCACCAATGTGGGGAGCATTCTGCCCATTGTCCAGTGACCACCAATGTAGGAAGCAGTCTCCCCATTGACCCTCATGCTAGGGGTTCAGTGAGCTGTAGACATAGTAATTATTGGCAGGTGTTTCCTGAGACCTGAAAATTATGTTAAGGGTTCCTCCAAGTTAGAAACATTTCCGAAAGGCTGAAGTAAACCCTGATGGTGCTTAGTGACTGGTGACTGCTCAGGTACCCAATGCTTTCACTTGAGGTATAAACTCTTCTTTTTACAACTGATTGGAGAAGCAGGGGAGCACAAGGCGAAAGGGAGGGTGAATATGTGCAGCTGAGGAGGACAGCAGTTAACTCAAACTGTTGTTGCCCTGCATAGGCAACTTTATGAATCCCGGGAACAAAAGAAAAGCAGGTATAAAGCAATAGTGGGATTGGCTTGAATAAATATGAACCTGAGTTGATGGGGTTTGATGGGCAAACGCAGCATTGCAGGTGCAGTTGACCTGCTTCAGCAGCTTTTGCATTTCCAAATACTTGTAAGGAGGGAGAATCATTTATAAAGTGAACATTGGCCCTTAAAGGATACGTTTACCCTTTGGAGCATGTTACACGTTATACCCATATTTAAGGTGTAACATGTAACATGCTCCAGTCTGTCTTTTAACCTGGTTCTTGTAATCAGTTAGACCTGGACATTGGACACCCAATGATTTTCCATTTGGTGCTCTTTTTTATATTATTACACTTGGATCATATACTTTTAATGATAAAAGGTGAAGCTTTTCTGAAGAAAAAAAAATGTTGCTATACATTATGACATATCAGGAATTTGTTCTAACAGAGGGGAGTTTACCAAGACTGGAGCAGACAGAAGTTGTGCATGGCAACCAATCAGCTTCTAGTGTTCATTTTCCAACCTTAAAGCAGAACTTATCCAGCCTATACTTTAACGCTAATGCCGCGTACACACGGTCGGACTTTTCGTCTACAAAAGTCCGACGGACGCTGACGGACAAAATACGGCTGACAATCCGATCGTGTGTGGGCTTCCCCGGACTTTCAGCTGACTTTTCCAGCCGCAAATCTGACAGACTTTAGATTTGAAACATGCTTCAAATCTTTACATCGTAACTACGCTGGACCCAGAAATCCGCTTGTCTGTATGCTAGTCCGACGGACAAAAACCCACGCTAGGGCAGCTGTTGGCTACTGGCTATCAACTTCCTTATTTTAGTCCGGTGTACGTCATCACGTACGAATCCGTTGGACTTTTGTGTGATCGTATGTAGGCAAGTCCGTTCGTTAGAAAGTCTGCCGCAAGTCCGCCAAAAGTCAGTTGAAAGTCTGTCGGACAGGCTGTCGGACTTTTGTAGCCAAAAAGTCCGACCGTGTGTACGCGGCATAAGAAAGCTAAGCTGCCATCTTAGTCGCTTTTTGATCTGTTGTTGACATGGGCAGTTATAGTGATTGTAAACCTCCCTCAGAAATTCATAATGAGCAAAGCATGTCCTTCTATAGAGTGTACTTGCCTCAATTCAAAACACCTAGTGTGATGTTTCCGCTCTCATTCCTCTGCTATCTGCAGAAGTCATTTCTGACAGTTTATGCCAACACCGGACAGTCCTGGGAGATGCACCCCCCCACCCCCTCCTCCAGCACACAGCAGATGATTAACAGCCTCAGTTGTGCATGTTTCCCTATGGGACTGTGTAGTGGAGGTGTGTCCATTCCCTCCACTCAGATTACACTCCGATTTCTGGTCTATGCTGTTCAGTGTGTGACGTCAGATCCCCATCCATTACCTTCTGAAGCTCAGAAACGCTGTCTAAAATCTGCACTTTGAACACATGTAGAAAAGAGAGGGAGGCAGATAAACAGGTCCAACTTATGTAGGAGGATTCCTTTCATCTTTGTGTATCACTTGAGGCCAATCACTTCAGTGGGTATATGTAAGGGTTTACAACCAGTTTAAGGCACTGGCCATTTGACGGCTTGACAGCTGACTTGCTCCTGATTCTCAAATGTCATCCAAAGGTTTTTGTTGCAGAAAGATCACATCACAAGAGAAAGTGCAACATTTCGGGGGCTCGTAGGACCCCTTCGTCAGGCATGTGATGACGTCACATTTCCTGCGAAGCTCTGAAATGTTGCACTTTCTCTTGTGATGTGATCTTTCTGCAATAAAAACCTTTGGATGACATTTGAGGATCCTTGGTGTTAGTGGCGGCCCGTCCATACAGGGCGCAGGGGTGCCGCCCCCCCAATCCATGCAACCGGCCTCTAATCTACATGCAGGGCGCCAGACGCATGGATTCCAATGGGTTTTTTTTTTTCAGAAGTACGTGAGTAGAGCTTGAGGCTCTAATTGGCTACAAAAAAAGGGTGGGCTCGGGGCGCAGAGCACTGCACCCTGAGCCCACCCAATTGTGTAACAATAGCGAATTATTATTCGCTATCGTCTTCCTGATTCTCCTCCTGACCATTCAAGAAGCTGGTCCTGAGTCCCGATTGGCCGGGAGGAGAAGCGCTTGTATTGGAGGAAGAGAGGTAGAGGAGGAGGAGACGCAGGGGAAGCCGCCGTGAAGATGAGGAGAAGGAGATGGCGGGTGAAGCTGCCGCCCAGAGGAAGCGATGCCCACGACCTAGATGGGGTAAGTGCGGTGATGGTCATTGATCGACGGAGGGGGGGTGCGGGTGATACATCCGACTAACAGACCGGCTGGGGGGAGGTGAATGGATTGTTTGCCGCCCCCCCAAAATATACAGCACCAGCCACCACTTTTTGTTATGCTGGTGAATATGTGCATGTACCTGTGATTTTCCAGTAACCAGCTGGTAGTCGCTGCACCACCCAATACTGATGAGCCTTGTTCCCAGGAACGTGTGCGAGGGGAATATAGACAAGGTTGCTCCAGATTCTGTCTGCTCCAGTTTTAGTAAATCCCACCCCACAGAATTATAAAGTTACTAAAAGGTCCGCTGTAAGCTAGAAGCTGGTGACCGAATCTAGACCCAGCCTCTAGATCAAGGATCCTCAAACTATGGCCCTCCAGCTGTTGCGGAACTACATATCCCATGAGGCATTGTAAAACTCTGACAGTCACAGACATGACTAGGCAATAAGGAGAATTGTAGTTCCTGAACATCTGGAGGGCCATATTTTGAATACCCCTGCTCTATATATCAAATATGACCATTGGTGGGACTTCCCAGAGTTCTCCTTTAATCAAAGTCTCCATGACCTAGGACTGTGACCGGGCACAAAGAAAGGCGGTTCATTTGTTTTGTTTTTTTCCGCCAGAGGATGCATTTATTACATGTTGCAGCCTCGACCCAGCGAGAAACCGTCACCGAAGATCAGCTTCCTCATTTCAGCATATGTAAAATAGCCCCTTCCAATCAATGCTTGAGCACGATCTGCGTGTGTATAATGAGATCCCGGCAGCAGCAGCTTCTGTATTCTGTGCTTGCTTCTCCTCCTGAGTTGGATGTCGGCTGTGAAAAGTCTACATGCAGTTAATAAGCGCTCATCTCCAGGCTGATTCAATGATCAGTCATTTGTTTAAGCTGAATGTACGTCTGCTGCTAGAATGAGGGAGAATGCACAAGCAGCATTCCCCGCGGTCTTTTTGTGCGCCGTGCAGACTCTATTGCCTGGTATCTAACGTCCTAATGTTCTATAATATGCCCTGAATGTATCAATCATCTCCGAACAAATGGCTCACACTGCTCTCCCTGTCTGCTCTTCCATTCTCCGTAGGAAAAAGCTATCGACAGCAGCCAGCAGCAGAGGTGAGGATGGGGTGAATCTATCCAGCCATTCTTATGCAAGGCAGGTGGCCATATTGTGAGCCGCACATAAAGTCTCTCCATTCGCTTACATGGTTGCGGTGATACTGTGGCACCACCATGCATGAAATGTAGCACGCCAGAGATATTCTCATCAAAATATGCACTTAACGTACATCCGTTCACTAAACTCATATGAGCTTTAATGCGTTAATGCCATCTAAAAAGGCATTTTCAAATAAATTTGAAATCCTCTGCTTTCAATATAGTTGAACACGGGCCAAAAACAACTCTTGGACATGTGCTTTGTAAAAATAAATTAGCACTTATGAAGCGTATGCCATGTGTGTAGGCTGCAGCGTTCTGTAAAACTCTTACTTTTATTCACCCCCCCCCAATACAATATAGTTAGCAGCAAACGTCTGGCTCTGAGATTTACATTTACAGATGAGCTCTGGTTTCCCCCAAACTTGGCTCAAGCTTAACCTGAAAGGAAGCTGTCACTCTCACTCACTGTCGCCCAATCAGCAGGAACATGTACATATCAAAACCCTTCATAACGTCCCATTGGACGAAACACGTCAGTCAGGATATTTGGTGCTGACGTCTTGCCGCTGAGCGAATCCGGGTCGCCAGGGGCCCTCCATGTGAGTTTACCTGATCTCATTTTGGAGTTTATGCTTCTAAGTCGAAACGCGTCGGAAGGATATGCTGAGACCACTGTCTTCTTTTATACAAGCGCTTGATTTTACTGCTAAACACGTGAGTGTATTTCCTTTGCTTTTTATGTATTAAAATTCCCATACGGAGTTACGCTATATGCCTTCCTCTTTCTTTTAATGATGGGGCTGACTGCCTATATCTACTGAGTCCATCCATACCTTACACCTGTTCGGTGGTCCATCTGGAGGTCATATCTGGATAGAGCATCTGATCCCCTTGGTATATTATACCACAAAGCTTGATTGACTCACTCGGTGTACACCTATTTGAGTTCAATCCCTCTGGTAAGCAGCTTCTGGTGTCTTTGGTGGTGGATCTACTATCAATTGTTATTACATCATACATATTTGAAGTTAAAGACTGTCGCTATATTATATCCACATGTGGTTGAGGATTATCATCACACATGATTGAAGCTTGTCACTGACTTTTTTCTTTTTTGGACATCACACGTCCAAGTTCTGTTTATAGACATCACATGTCATAATAGAGGACTGCTTGGAGTATTTTTGAGCACATCATTTATTATTCACGTTTTTTGCACTCATATTATTTGTTATGGTTTATATTATCACATAAGTGCTGCAAATTTCACCCAATTTGTCATTTATGCTATTTTATGTATTTGAATATTAAACCTACACTATATTACCAAAAGTATTGGGACGCTGGCCTTAATACGCACATGAACCTGGCATCTCAGTCTTAGCCTGTAGGGTTCAATATTGAGTTGGCCCACCCTTTGCAGCTATAACAGCTTTAACTGTTCTTGGAAGGCTGTCCATAAGGTTTAGGAGTGTGTCTATGGGAATGTTTGACCATTCCTCCAGAAGTGCATTTGTGAGGTCAGGCACTGATGTGGACGAGAAGGCCTGGCTCGCAGTCTCCGCTCTAATTGATCCCAAAGGTGTTCTATCGGGTTGAAGTCAGGACTCTGTGCAGGCCAGTCAAATTTCCTCCACCCCAAACTCGCTCATCCACGTCTTTATGGACCTTGTTTGTGCACTGGTGCACAGTCATGTTGGAACAGGCAGGGGCCACCCCCACAAAGTTGGGAGCATGAAATTGTCCAAAAGTCTCGGTATGCTGACGCCTTAAGAGTTCCCTTCACTGGAACTAAGGCGCCAAGCCTGACTCCTGAAAAGCAACCCCACATCATAACCCCCCCCCCCCCCCCACACCAAATGATTTGGACCAGTGACCAGTTTGTTTCCATATATGCTTAAAGGCGCACATGCTGCTGTAATGGCAGCCATTTGCTCTGGTGAGTTTTGAATTGACTCGATAGTGGTGGCTGGTCACTTAAACACAGTTTGAGAAATATCTTCACCATCACTGAAGTTGCTGCAGTAAATCCATTTTCACTTTAATATATATGTTTTTGGACTTTAATAATATTGCATTTATGGACTTTCATATGCATTTTTGCACATTTAAGTCTTTTTTGAGACATCTTTTTGAGTTTTTAATGTTTTTATGCATACATTTGTTTCTTTGTTTCAATTATTATAAGTTGACATAGTATTATTTTTTGGCGCAACACTAGAGATATATAAGGGAGAGGGGATGCTTCTGACATCATTGACCAAATATGGTCATATAAGCTCAATGACATTGACCTAATATGACCACGTGACCATGTGGCCATGTAAGTCAATGATGTCATGAGCATCCCAGCCACTTCGTAAGGTGAGCCGCAGAACAGGGAATCCCCCGCCCACAGCTTTCTGGAACAAAAAATTTCTCTGGCTTCCCGGTTTGGACCCAAACTAGACTCTGAAAAAAGGCATGCTCTTCTCTAGTACACCTCCAATAGCAGGTCACACTGCAGCTTGTCCAAATTAATAAATAAAAATGAAAAAGACTGACTAAATGAATGGATACAAGGTATCCTGTGATTGGAGGAGTGGGGATTGTGACAATCATCCATACCTCCTTCATTCACAGATCGGCTTGCATTCTCAGTGAAAAGTATTCGCTCATCAAGATAATGACTTGACCATAAAGACCAGACTGGCTGATAACCACAGATAGTAACCATCAATTCCCAAACATGACCAGTGCATAGAATCGATGCTGCCCTCCTGAGAAACTGCACAAAAGATAAAACACAGAGCGCAAAGGCCTAGTGCATTATCATTAGCACTTTATTTAGGACAAAAAGAAGTACATACTAACAAAAGCAATGAATGTAACAGCATTGTACATAAACTCCAGAACCGGTAGGTCTTCAAAATAACAAAATCCAATATGGGACAAACTTCTTAAACCTACTGAAGTGTTTCGGGGGGCTATACTCCCTTCTTCAGACCAAAACTGGTCTGGATTTCCTAACATCTCTTATTTATTTAATATATAAGAGATAGGGAACCTATCACGCTCCCCTCCTGAATCTCCCTAGTCCAAATAGGATCAGGAAGATTGATCTGAAGAAGGGGGTATAGTCCCCGAAACACGTCAGCTGTCTTACAGTGTTTGATATTGGATTTTGTTGTGTTGAGGACCTTCAGGTTCTGGGGTTTATGTGGGAAAAATAGCAAACAACAAAAAAATAATAATATAGCGTATACAATTGGGACACAAGTCATATTGTAATTGAATGTTAATGATCTTTTGTTTTCAATCTGCAGCGCTGTATTTTTCTGTAAAATGCAATATGGCTACCTGGAGGAGTTCTGTACATAGATGGGGTACCAAACGCACCCCAAAATGTCATTTCCTGCTTGTGTGTTTGGTTTACTGATTTCTCCCAGAAGTCTGCATTAAGATACAAGTCAGATTTTGCAAAAGATTTAGCAAAATGTCCTTTTTGGTGAGATACTCCCAAAGAGAAATCCCATCTAAAGGGATGCAGAGCCTGACACTTTCCTCATTAGAGCCCTGCAGGTGCAGCAGCTGATTGATAATTATAAAATCACTCCCATACAGACTCACTCTACACATGGACACAGACAAACAGCTATTTTTTCGTAATAACAAAAGGTAGGAATCTGCAACAAAGTGTTACAATCCCTGCAATGTACATAGCTCACCCAGAGGGGAGTGTTTTTTTCTCTCAACAAAAGTTGAGTTACTCTTTAAGTCCTCCTCCAGCAATGTATACAACACTGAACTTGTCATTTCCCCCCAGGACAGGAAGGTAGCTAGATATTGTATAATCTACTGCACTTCATGAAAAACGAGCTACCGAGACATCTGTTTGGTTAAAGGTAATATTTCCCAGTAATAGGAACATATGCTTCTCCCATCTCAAACATTTAGCTAAATTACTTCTGCTTAAGTGCTGTTCTTACATTCCATTTATAAATGTTACCTTCTGAGAGCGAACAACCCTTGGAGCAAATAGTTCTTTACGTCATCAAAAACATTCACATGGATTCTTCCATTTTTTTCCCCTGCTGTACAAGCTGTATATAAAATGCCTTTATTTTGACGTCCATGAAAAAAAAAAACATGGATGCCAACATTGTGCCATGATTGTACAAGGAACCTGCGGTCACATGGAATACTGCTCAGTGCCAACGCAGCTTTCCCGATTGCCCTGCTTATAATGAGGTATATGGCCAAACATTTGTGGACATCCCACCATCACACCTACAACCAGGGCTTTTTTTCTCAGAGAATAGGAGAAGGAACTCAACCATGACCGTCACACACACATACCTGCCAAATGGCATCAAATAGTACATACAACCCCCCCCTCCACTGCCCTCATCTTCTCCCCTCTCCTTAAAAGCTCCACCATCTGTTATATTTCTTAATTTGTTGCAATATTAAGTGGAAGCACCTATCCGGCTGTAGTACCTCCCAGCATACTATACTATACTACAGTCACTTGCAAGGGAGATCATGCAGTAGGAGCATCAACTACTGGTCACCAGGGAAAAAATGGAAGCCACAGAGGGGGCAGCCTACCACACACCCTCTCCTTCCCATGACTGCACTGAACCCTGGGCACCTGTTCTGTATCTCCCTTGTGCCTGTCCGGCACTCAGTGGGATTTGCACAGGAGATGTGACCTGTGGGAGCTACTGGGGGATGAGCTATCACTTGTAAACGCAGAAGCTGGACTTCAGTGTTACCAATTGACAGTGGTGAGCAGGAAGCAGAAGACCTGAGCCAGAGGTGGTGGAACTGAGTTCCCCCTAGTTCCTGCTGAAAAAAAGCCCTGCCTACAACCAACGCTGTATCCTGGCCTAGACCGACAAGGCCCAGGCCTAGGGCAGAACTTTGCAGGGGGGCAGCACGGAAAGAGTCCGCTCTGGCTTGCGCTTCACTGTTAGTGTAGCACCAGTCTTATGGGGCGGACTGGGCTGAGAGGCAAATTAGTCTAGCGCCCCCATAAAGCGGCCTCACTGCCTCCGGTATGCGGGCCACTGGCATTCCGCAACTGTGGGGGGGGGGGGCACAGCTTCTAATTTTGACTGTCCTCTCATCCTGGACCACAGACCTTCCTCACTGTGCTATATGTTTTCTGCTGCGCCATTGGCATGGTTATATCTTCTTAGTCCTCTCCAAAAAATTATCCGAAATTTGTGCTTAAAGTAGAACTATAGGCAACACTTTTTTTTTCATTTTGGATAGAGTAAGGGAGGGTTATAGCCCCTGTCAGTTTATTTTTTACCATCCCTGTCCCATTTCAGAGATTTCCCTTCACTTCTTGCCCCATAGCCAAACAGGAAGTGAGAGGAAATCTATGCAAATTAAGGGAATCCATTCCCCCCCCCAGGCCCTCAGAACTAGTGTCCCCACTCGAAAATTTCAGGGCGGGTCTTAAACAGCAAGGGGTGTGGCCTTGACAGGAAGGGGTGGGTCATACTTAAATTAGGGGGTGCACGAGTTTAGTCAGGCCTAGGACAGCACAAAACCTAAATACACTACTGCCTACAACTATGTATCGCGCAGACCCTTAACGGGTCCCCTCTATTTGTCCTATTCCCTAGTGCAGCCTCAACCTTTTCAAGACAGAGGAACCCTTGAAATAACTTTCAGGTATCAGGGTACCCCTACTAATAATTACTATATCTACAACTCATGATACATTAGTGTGATGATCAGTGGGAAGAATGCTTCTTACATTTGTGGTCATTGGGAACAATCCCCCCCCCCCCTTCCCCCCGTACAGATAGCTAAATAGATCAATGGTGTCAACGGCAAAACTATCTAAGAGGTAGGATTTGTTCATTGCTCAAGGAACCCTGGGAACCTCTGGAGGAACCCGAGTTGAGAAACCCTGCCCTAGTGGGTGCAAACAGTCAGGCACACGGTAGGCTCCCAGTGTCTCCTCACAAGAACCAGATAGATCTTTTTTAGATTTACTACTAAATAAACTTAGGTCGGGTGCAGGGTGAGCCTTGGAATACTCCAGAATTAGTGCAGCAAGCAATGGAAGACTCTCTTACTGTACTATTTCTACAGGGTGCAGCAACCCTTTTTAAAGTTAGTGATTCAAGGACTACAGCTCAGGGGACTCCATTGCGGAGGTAGGTCTGCAAACTTGAAGTAGCTTTCTCAAAAGTTTCTCAGAAGTTGGCAAGAACAGTCTCTGGGATTTTATTTCAGGCTTGTACTCACTGTGTCCTGGGTACTTCCAACCTTGTGGTAACAGTTTTGGTTAGGCCCATTTCTGTTCCAGCATGACAAAGCCATTTCCATATTCAATTTTTTTTTTTTAATAAAAAATGTGAAATTCGAAAAATTGTGGTGACAGATTGGTTTTCTGTTCCAGCATGACTGTGCCCCTTTGTAAAAAGCCAGATCCATATTCAAAGACATGGTTTGATGAGTTTATTGTGGTGAACTAAAATGGCCACCAGGGAGCCCAGACCTAAAGCTTTTTGAAAGCCTTTGGAATTAATTGCAAGGCTAAATGCAAGTCACGTCTTCTCTCTTTTCGTTGAATAAACAATAATTACTATAGCCAGGCTCAAAAATCCTTTACATATGCAAGAGATACAAAAATAATTCATATATGCGATCATCTGTAAACTTCCAGAGATCTGCTGCAGGACACTAAACTGAAGCTATCTCTATTCTCTATGGCAGCCAGTAGCGGCTGGTGTTTTTTTTTTGTTTGGGGGGGGGGCAGAAAAACAACCACCACCCCGGCAGCACCTCCACCCCCCCCCCCTGCTGTCTGAAGGTCCACCGGCACTTACCCCATCAGCGGCGGGAATTCACAGGCCCATTGGGATAGGGGGACAGGCTGCGGCGGGCATCTAGCAATGTCTCTTGTAACCTCTTCTCTTTTGAGATCATGGCGGCTTCCACCGCGCATCTCCTCCTAGGCATCCAATAGGATCGCCTGACCTTTCAGCCAATCGGGAAATGGGTAACAGACCTGCGCTTCCTGATTGGCGGAAAGGCGATTCAGTATTCGAAAAAGCGAATATTAATTTGCTTTTCTAAAACACCTGGGTGGGCTCCGAGCGCAATGCTCTGTGCCACGAGTCCACTTTATTTTGAAGTCTATTAGAGCCCACGACTTTAATCAGGTGTTTTTTAAAAAACACCCCCGCCGCTGTAATTGAGAGGGGCCGGATGCATGAATAGGGGGTAGCGTCGGCGGCCATGGCTAGATACATGAATAATCAGTAAACAGAACAAGAGTACACACACCGCTTCAGGCAAAAAATGGCCACACCCGATCCAAGGTTCTTATCCCGGCTCATCACCGTAGGCAATATCAAGAAGAGAAGAAAAGATTTATCGCACACTTGAATCTAAAAGATGCTGTAGAAATTTCTTTATTGTCACGAGCCGGACAAAATTGCAATGGATGATCAGTTGACGCGTTTCACACAAAAAAGAAACGTGCTTGTTCACATCTCTTCTTGATGCTATGCATGAATCCATCAATTACTTATATAGGGGGTGGCGTGGATAGAGGGGGCTGCACCGGTGCGCCCTTAACTGCCGGGCCACCCCTGAAAACAAACTGAAAATTAATTGGAAAAAACTGCAATTCTCCTGACTGCTCAGACTCATTCAGTGTGTTCAGATTTTAGCTTCAGCTATTTGGGTCTGCATACAACTGCTCTTTTTCAGCAGTTTAGCTAAGAAAAGATAGGTGAATATGTTGAAATAAATCCAGCAAAAAATACTGCTTTCATTGTCCTTTTTTTAATCTTGTAAATAAAAAAATGTGTGCAGAAGCATTAAACATTCCTTTTAATAAGGATCAGATCAGCTATATTTTATATATTTTCTTAAACTATGGGGGGGGGGGGGGGGGGATTTTATATTACTTTTATTATTTCTGTTTCCTTTTAAATTAAGCTAAAAGACACAACAAATGTGAAACTATTTAAGGAGGAGAAAAGGAGGGGACTGCCAGCCTCCATGGCTTACCTCTCCTGAACACGGGCCTGCCCGATTCCTGCTTACCTTTCTGCAATTCTCTGACATACATTTTAAATGCAAATGCGTCCTTATGTAATCATCACTTGGCTTTTTAAAAGATTCGTTTAGCGTTCCCCAGAGTTGTTACAAACAACCGGCGCACTACATTCAGCTCCTAAAAGGCCGTTACGCTGTCCTCGCCGCTGCATTAAAATAACATGAAAATTATATCTCACTACTATGCAAAGAAAGTAGGTGATTTCCATGGGGAGGGAAACCTTATAGTGCTGACATGATCCACGCATCAGGAATATTATCACAGCCAAAGAATCGCGTCCTGTGGGAAATATATTATTTACACTGGATCCGGAGAAAAAGGTATGCGCAGACAAAAAGAATATTTAACTGCATCTATCTTTTTTTTAGCGGTTTCCCAGATACTGGTATTTTAATAAAAGGTAATACAAGATACATATGAAATAATGTACACTTACGGTATAAATTGTTGAAGCCAAAATCTAGGCAAACGGATCAATTTAGAATTAAAATAGGAAATGGGAGCGGTTTAAACTGAAAAAAAAAGGATTTGTAATTCGCTAGATCTGGTCCTGAGATTTAAGCAGACCTGCCAGACTGCACAGCCAGAGTGGTGACCTGACTTTCCTCTGTTATAAGTAACTAATAAAGCCAGGTTCTTTCCGTTCCGCCAGAAAAAAAATAAGGCACAAGTTCAACCAATCCAACCAATGAAAATAAATGCATTGAAAACCTTCATATTTTCAACCTTTTACCAGGAGCGGCTGGTCCATAAGGGGCACAGCGGCGCCGCCCCCATATTATGCATGCGGGACTCAGAAGTTTCTATGGATTTTTTTTTCAAGCCACATGATTAGAACCTGAGGCTCTAATTGGCTTGAAAAAGGTCGGGCTCAGGGCGCAGAACCCACTCACTAGTGACATTAGCGAATTAAAATTCGCTATTGTCTTCCGGCTTCCCTTGCTGGCCCATCAGGACAAGGAAGCGAATCGGGTTGGCCGTGAGGAGATGCCAAGGAAGCTGCAGAGGGGCAGAGTGTGGGGGGACCATGGAGAGCCAAGTACGGAGGGACTGTGGAGAGCCGAGTGCGGGGGGACCGTAGAGAGCCGAGTGTGGGGGGACCGTGTATAGCTGAGTGCAGGGGACCATGCATGGAGAGCCGAGTGCGGGGGGACCGTGTATAGCCGAGTGCAGGGGACCATGCATGGAGAGCTGAGTGGGGGGGGACCGTGTATAGCCGAGTGCAGGGGACCATGCATGGAGAGCCGAGTGCGGGGGGACCGTGTATAGCCGAGTGCAGGGGACCATGCATGGAGAGCTGAGTGGGGGGGACCGTGTATAGCCGAGTGCAGGGGACCATGCATGGAGAGCCGAGTGCGGGGGGACCGTGTATAGCCGAGTGCAGGGGACCATGCATGGAGAGCCGAGTGCGGGGGGACCGTGTATAGCCGAGTGCAGGGGACCATGCATGGAGAGCCGAGTGCGGGGGGACTGTGGAGAGCTGAGTGCGGGGGGACCGTGGAGAGCAGAATGCGGGGGGACCATGGAGAGCTGGGTGCGGGGGACCATGCATGGAGAGCCGAGTGCGGGGGGACTGTGGAGAGCTGAGTGTGGGGGGACCGTGGAGAGCAGAATGCGGGGGGACCATGGAGAGCTGGGTGCGGGGGACCATGCATGGAGAGCCGAGTGCGGGGGGACTGTGGAGAGCTGAGTGTGGGGGGACCGTGGAGAGCAGAATGCGGGGGGACCATGGAGAGCTGGGTGCGGGGGACCATGCATGGAGAGCCGAGTGCGGGGGGACCGCGGAGAGCCAAATGCAGGGGACCATGGAGAGCCGAGTGCGGGGGGACCGTGGAGAGCCGAGTGCGGGGGACCATGCATGGAGAGCTGAGTGCGGGGGACCATGCATGGAGAGCTGAGTGCGGTGGACCATGCATGGAGAGCTGAGTGTGAGGGGATCTTGGAGAGCTGAGTGTAGGGGGACTGTGGAGGGCTAAGTGTGGGGGGACTGTGGAGGGCTGAGTGTAGGGGGACTGTGGAGGGATGAGTGCAGGGGGGCTGTGAGGGGTTGAGTGCAGGGGGACTGTGAGGGGTTGAGTGCAGGGGGACTGTGAGGGGTTGAGTGTAGGGGACTGTAGAGGGCTAAGTGCAGGGGAACTTTGAGGGGTTGAATGTAGGGGACTGTGGAGGGCTGAGTGCAGGGGGACTATAGAGGGCTGATAGCAGGGGGACTGTGAGGGGTTGAGTGTAGGGGACTGTGGAGGGCTGAGTGCGGGGGACCATGGAGGGGTGAGTGCGGACCTAGGGGGGTTGTTTGACACCCCCCCAAAAAAAACACCAGCAGCCACTGCCTATACCCACAGTTGTTCCAGAGGAAGGCAAATAAATTATTATAAAGCACTGTCCTATTTGCCTCCAATGGGTGGGAAAAAAATTCCTTCCTGAGCTTCTAAGGCAATTGGATATCCTGTTACTATATTCTGTGACTGTAAGAATGCATGGGCAGCAAAGAAGCAGCAGCATTTCACTCCCCTGCTTACATTGTTCTGTCTTTCTGTCAGCATGTTCCTTGTAGCACATAGCACTCTGGGAATCCTTTGTCATGTATTAACCACATGCCGACCGCTCACAGTAAATATACTGCGAGCGGGCGGCAGGTACAGGCAAAGTCACATACAGTATTATCACTGATCACTGTATTAGTGTCACAAGCGACATGAGTGGCAGTTAGAGACCCTCCCAGCCAGTGTCTGTTTGCGCCAGATTGCCCACCGCTCTATCATAGTCACAATTTCAGTTGCCAATCACCACTATTCCCAGTATAGCGCCTATAGCTGCATAAATTTCAGTATATAATATAGTTTGTACACGCTATAACTTTCGCACAAACCAATTAATACTGGAGATGTTTTATAACAAAAAATATAATAGATTTTTTGGAATTTCTTATTTATATAGGTTTGTATAAAAAACCCAGTGGGGATTAAATAAAAAAAATTATATAAATTTGTTTTGGGTAAAGTGTTACATAACCGTTTAATTGCCAGTTAAAAAGGAAGTAAAGTATTCCTCTTTAATTGTACCTACAGGTAAGCCTATAATAAAGCTTACCTGTAGGTACTATAAATATCTCCTAAACGTGCACCGTTTTAGGAGATATGTACTATATACACTGTCGCCGACATCATCAGCGTATGCACACTGGAGGAACGACCTGCTTGTGTTGTTTCTTCAGGGCACGCTCCGTGACTGGCGGCACGCGCCGCATGCGCGGGAGTGACATAATCGCGGCTCCGGCCAATCACAGAGCCAGAGCCTGCAAACCCAGAAGTAACTCTGGAAAACATGTCGGTTATGTGAGCGGTGTGCCGGCGCCGATCTAGGGCATCGTTCTAAGGTAAGTATTTCATATTGAGTTAGTATGCTATGCATACTAGCTCATTATGCCTTTGTCTTGTAGGATTTTTTTTTTGGGGGGGGGGGAGGGTTTTTTAGAGGTTTACAACCTCTTTAAAAGAGAATTTTTTTTTTTTTTTTTTTTTTTGGAAGGTGGTATTGAACCGATGCTGCATCTGTACCCCGCTGGCTCTAAGGCTGTGAACCGAGCAGTCAAACAGCGCTGATTGCTCGGTTCTTAGAGCTTGGTGAGCAGAGAGCTGGTGTCAGTCAATGACTCCCTGCTCTCTCCGCTCAACCCCTCCTCCCCCCTGCACTATTCCACATCCTGTGATCCACAAGAGAAGTGCAGCCAGACGAGCTTTGGCTGTACTTCTCTTTTAAAGTAGTACAGTGCTGAACAGTAAAAAAAATGCCCTGGTCATGAAGGTGGTCAAATCGTCTGGTGGTTAAACATTCATTACATTTTAAATATAGATTGTATACAAACAGTAAAAAAATTGGTAAAAAAAATTGTTTTAAACAAATATATCCTTAAAAAATGTAAACCAAAACCATTATGGGTTGCCTTTAAAGGGAACATAGGAGGGAAGTGGGATGTCTTTCTGAAAATGATAGTTGCCTGGCACTACTTTTGGAGGCACCAAGTCATGGTGAGGTCAGGGGTTCTGATTTTCATTCTAACTCCTGGGTCAGAGAATTACATCCTGGCAGTCAAAATGTAAGAATGGTTCAAAAAGAATGGTTCAAAATATGTAACAATGGCAATCAATATGTAAAAATGGTTAAAAAAAAGTGAACCCATGGTCTTTTAACCTCCCTAACCGTTAGGGAGGTTAAAAGACCATGGGTTCACTTTTTTTTAACCATTTCAATAAAAAAGGTTTTGGATAGGGAAGGGCTATTATAGTGATTTTAAATTAATATTTTTTAATTTGTATTGGGTAAGCTTTTTTACCTATTCTTGTGAAGTGGTAAACAGGCATCATTTGCCAGCTGACCGAAGAAGGGGTAGGTAAGCTGCACATGCGTTCTTCCACCTCTTTCAGGTCAATGAGGACATGGAACACTGTTGTTTTGAGAGGAAAGCCCTGTTTTTTTTTTTTATAGGTGCCCATCTTTAAGCACCCATAAAATGGACAAAGAGAATGTGGGATGGTATCAAAGTTGTGTGTGGTCCTAAAGCCATATGTCCTAGGCTAATATATATACAGTATCTCACGAAAGTGTGTACACCCCTCACATTTTTTGTAAATATTTTAATATATCTTTTCATGTGACAGCACTGAAGAAATGACACTTTGCTACAATGTAAAGTAGTGAGTGTACAGCTTGTATAACAGTGTAAATTTGCTGTCCCCTCAAAATAATGGTGGTCACACAAAAAATGTACACTTTGAGCCCAATTTGGACATTTTCACTTAGGGGTGTACTCACTTTTGTTGCCAGTTTAGACATTAATGGCTGTGTGTTGAGTTATTTTGAGGGGACAGCAAATTTACACTGTTATACAAGCTGCTGTCACATGAAAAGATATATTAAAATATTTACAAAAATATGAGGGGTGTACTCACTGTTGTGAGATACTGTGTATATGTATTTTTACGCTTTCTATATTATACTGTATTTATTTATTTAGTGTGAAGGGGGAAGAAGTTTGGGGAATTGTGATGCTTTGTGACAATCTCTGTGCTTTTTTTTTTCTTTATGTTTTTTTTTTCTTTTTTTGTTTGTTTTTACTTTGATCCCCCCACAAAACAGAATTTTGCTTTTTATGTAGATCTTTTTTCTGCATGACCCCCACCACCACCACCATCTGCACCACTAACCTGAGCATCCGACTCGCCTTTCTGTAACAAATAGATAAATAATGAATAACAAAAATGCACGGATGGCTTTGAATTTAATTAAAAGGAAGGTCCGTTTGAATTACAGATCTGGAATTCAGTACACAGCTTGGGTGGAATGGCAGGCGCATTGTTATTCCCACCATGAAGCCATCTGAAATTACATGAAGCGGAAGTCACCCAACAAGATAAAAAAAAAAAGCAAATAAGATTGGTTTTCAGAAGGCAAGTGACACCTTTCTCTGCAAATCCCTCAGCTTCAAATGATTGTAATTTCACTCTGGGTACTGGACCATAACAGCTGAATAATTTATGCAAAGATAAAAACTATCCAGAGTGGATGGAACAGGAATTACTTTTAAAGCAAAACTCCAGCCAAAGAGCCAAACACATGGCTAAAATACATATGTAATATCTGCAAAGCTGCCAAAAGAACTGAAATGGTATTAGTTAGCCCTATGATTCACACACCTTCCACACTATGTAGATAGAGGCTTACACTAATCATCATCTCTGCATTCCCTTGTGTCGTGTCCTGACCTCCAATATGCTCATAGCATTATGAATGAGGTCTCATCCATGCTCTTCCTGGAAAGATGTCTAAACATCCCCAGTGCTTGAAATATGTCATGCCCCGTACACACGGTCGGACTTTGTTCGGACATTCCGACAACAAAATCCTAGCATTTTTTCCGACGGATGTTGGCTCAAACTTGTCTTGCATACACACGTTGTCGGAAAATCCGATCATTCTGAACGCGGTGACGTAAAACACGTACATCGGGACTATAAATGGGGCAGTAGCCAATAGCTTTCAATTCTTAATTTATTCTGAGCATGCGTGGCACTTTGTGTGTCGGACTTGTGTACACACGATCGGAATTTCCGACAACGGATTTTGTTGTTGGAAAATTTTATAGCAAGCTCTCAAACTTTGTGTGTCGGAAATTCCGATGGAAAATGTGTGATGGAGCCCACACACGGTCGGAATTTCCGACAACAAGGTCCTATCACACATTTTCCGTCGGAAAATCCGACCGTGTGTACGGGGCATTAGTGTGACTATATGGGGCACTATAAAAGAGTGTGATTAACTCATAGCCACTGTCAGGCTGAATTATGTTGTGCAGGGGATAACAGGAAATTATTATGAGAATTAATATAATAATTACACTGGCCAATTACTTAAATTAACAAATGAAAAAAAAAAGAAATATATATAGATATATAGATCTATATATAGATATATATAGATCTATATATCTATATATATATAGATATATATATATATATCTATATATATCTATATATATAGATAGATAGATAGATAGATAGACAGATAGACAGACAGATAGATAGACAGACAGACAGACAGACAGACAGACAGACAGACAGACAGACAGACAGACAGACAGACAGATAGATAGATAGATAGATAGATAGATAGATAGATAGATAGATATGTAATTTATTTGAAAGTATGGGGTACATTTGTATTCAGCCCCCCTGAGTCAATACTTTGTAGAACCTCCTTTCACTGCAATTACAGCTGCAAGCCTTTTTGGGGATGTCTCTACCAGCTTTGCACATCTAGAAAGTGACATTTTTGCCCATTCTTCTTTTTGCAAAATAGCTCAAGCTCTCTCAGATTGGATGGAGAGCGTCTGTGAACAGCAATTTTCAAGTCTTGCCACAGATTCTCATTTGGATTTAGGTCTGGACTTTGACTGGGCGATTCTAACACATGAATATTCTGTGATCTAAACCATCCCATTGTAGCTCTGGCTGTATGTTTAGGGTCATTGTCCTGCTGGAAGGTGAACCTCTGCCTCAGTCTCAAGTCTATAGCAGGCTCTAATGCCGCGTACACACGATCGGACATTCCGACAACAAAACCGTGGATTTTTTTCCAAAGGATGTTGGCTCAAACTTGTCTTGCATACACACGATCACACAAATGTTGTCAGAAATTCCGAATGTCAAGAACGTGGTGACGTACAACACGTACGACGAGCCGAGAAAAAGGAAGTTCAATAGCCAGTGCGGCTCTTCTGCTTGATTCAGAGCATGCGTGGACTTTTGTGCGACGGACTTGTGTACACACGATCGGACTTTCCGACAACAAGTTTTGTTGGAAAATTTGAGAACCTGCTCTCAAACATTTGTGTGCGGAAATTCCAACAGCAAATGTTCGATGGAGCATACACGCGCTCAGACTTTCCGACAACAAGCTCACATCGAACATTTGCCGTCGGAAAGTCCGACTGTGTGTATGCGGCATAACAGGTTTTCTTCTAAGATTTCCCTGTATTTGGCTCCATCCATCTTCCCATCAACTCTGACCAGCTTCCCTGTCCCTGCTGAAAAAAGCATCCCCACAACATGATGCTGCCACCACCATGTTTCACGGTGGGGATGGTGTGTTCAGGGTAATGTGCAGTGTTTTCTGCCACACATAGCGTTTTGCTTTTAGGCCAAAAAGTTCAATTCTGACCAGGACACTTCCTTCCACGTGTTTCCTGTGTCCCCCACATGGCTTCTTGCAAACTGCAAATAGGACTCCTTATGACTTTCTTTCAACAATGGCTTCCTTCTTGCCACTCCTCCATAAAGGTCAGATTTGTGGAGAGCACGACTAATAGATGTCCTGTGGACAGATTCTCCCACCTGAGCTGTGGATCTCTGCAGCTCCTCCAGAGTTACCATGGGCCTCTTGGCTGTTTCTCTGATTAATGCTCTCCTTGCCCGGCCTGTCAGTTTAGGTGGACGGCCATGTCTTGGTAGGTTTGCAGTTGTGCCATACTCTTTCTATTTTCAGATGATGGATTGAACAGTGCTTCGTGGAATGTTTAAAGCTTGGGATATTTTTTTATAACCTAACCCCACTTTAAACTTCTCCACAACTTTATTCCTGACCTGTCTGGTGTGTTCCTTGGCCTTCATGATGCTGTTTGTTTACTAAGTATCTCTAACAAACCTCTGAGGGCTTCAAAGAACATCTGTATTTATACTGAGATTAAATTACACACAGGTGGACTCTATTTATTAATTAGGTGACTTCTGAAGACAATCAGTTCAACTAGATTTTAGTTAGGGGCATCAGAGTAAAGGGGACTGAATACAAATGCCCGTCACGCTTTTCACATATTTATTTGTAAAACATTTTGAAAACCATTTATCATTTTCCTTCCACTAGACAATTATGTGCCACTTTGGGTTGGTCTATCGCTTAAAAAACAATAAAAAGAATTTACGTTTATGGTTGTAACATGACAAAATGAGGAAAAATTCAAGGGGGTATGAATACTTTTTCAAGGCACTGTACATAGGTCCTGCCTGCTGTTGGCTATTGCCCCTGGAAACACAATGGTGCGCATTTATCAAAGGCTATGAATACTTTTTCAAGGCACTATATATATATATATATATATATATATATATATATATATATATATATATATATATATATATATATATATATATATATATATATATATATATATATATATATATATATATATATATATATATATATATACATATACACACACACAGTATATATGGCTTTTTTTCAGCAGGAACGTGGGGAAGCGCAGTTCTGGCACCTCCAGCACTGACTGTATGTAATGGCAAGGGGTGCTGAGGAGTACTGCAGGGTCTATTGATGCTCACTGCTGGGGGATTTATTTTGGCTGGAGGAGATCTATTTTTGCAGGGGGGGGGTCTGCTGTTGCTGGGGGGGGACCTATTGTTGCTGGGGGGTCAATGGTTGCTGGGAGAGATCTACTGTTGAGGAGGGGTCTATTGTTGCTGGCTGCTGGAGAGTCTACTGATGCTGGCTGTGGGAGATCTCTTGCTGCTGGGGTCTTTGTTGCAGGGGAATTTTTTTTTTGGGTGGTCCATTGTTGTTGAGGGAATTTATTGTTGCTAGGGGGGGGGGGGGGGGGGCTCTATTGTTATTGGCTGCAGAGGATCAATTTTACTGCTTTTCTTGTTAGCATTAACATATTCCATACAAATGACTTATCACCAATAATGACTCTTGGTTCTGTATTCTCCAAAACGGCAGTAATGGGAGGTGGATAGGAGGTAGGACCAAGAAACAGTCCTCGGAGGTGGGTAGGGGTGGAGAAAAAGGGTTGGAAAGTGGGAGTTCCTGCACCTATTTCTTTTTTTTTTTTTTTTCTTTATTATTATTATTATTTTTTTTTTTTTTACTTTCAAGGAGAAAACTTTTTACAATTGTATTTCTACCTTTATTTACATGTACCAAATCTTGTATTGTTCTTTATTTAAATGTGTTTCATAAAGTTATCAACCATGGAAAAGATTACCATTTTATTATGCATTATTATAAATAGTAGTGGACATAGAATCTAATAACTTAGGCTTATATAGAAACTCACTTGCCCTTATATCCCCAGAAAGTGGAAAGAAAAATCCAAGCACAGCTTTTACTGTCTCTGCAAGTTAGAGGTCTGTGGAATCTCCCAGGCCAGTAATTCATCACTGGGAGCTACCTTTATGGTTTTGGTACTTTTCATTGAGCTGAGATGAGGGAGGTCAGGCGAAGCAGTGTGAGAAGCTCAGGTACCCAAAGCTACAGATAAAAACAGACAGGCCCCTGGTGTGTAATTCCTCCTAAATCCAGTGATAACAAAGGATATATCACATCAGGCTGGCTCGGGAACTTTTGCAGAAACAACACATTTCGAAATTCAATTTTCATCATTTTCTCTATCACATAAGGCAGACCTGTCACAAACCTGAACAATACAGCCTTGGCACATCAAGAAAAAAATGCATGATGGAAAGCTGTACTGAGGAGAATATGTACACCACCACTGCCGACCGGCTTCTGAAATCGCTCATTTCCTGGCTGCAGTACTTTGTAGGTCACCGACCTACACCATGCATACAGATCAGGGAAGTCAAATTGAAGTCAGACCTTCTGATCTGCATACTTGTTCCAGGTCAGTGACCCTGGGCATACTAAATCCATTGGACCAGAATGACCATCATGAAACAAAGAGAAGAGGACAGCAATGGATGTCTTCAAATTCTTTGTATAGGCGACCTAAAAGTAGAGGTTAAAATTGGGCATAGACTCTTAAGCTGGCCATACATGAATCAAAATTTGGCCAATTCAGCAGGGACCGGCCGAATTTCGATACATGTAAGGGCAGGGTGGTTGTACAGTCAGTCGTTCTACCAATTTTTGCCACTTGACGGACTTTCCGAATGAACGGACTTGCCTACACACAATCAACCAAAGTCCGTCAAATTCGTACGTGATGACGTACGACCGGACTAAAATAAGGAAGTTCATAGCCAGTAGCCAATAGCTGCCCTAGTGTGGCTTTTTGTCCGTCTAACTAGCATACAGACGAGCGGACTTTTCGACCGGACTCAAGTCCGTCGGATAGATTTGAAACATGTTTCAAATCTAAGTCCATCCAACTTTTGAGAATACAAAGTCCGCTGGAGCCCACACATGATCAAATTGTCCGACGAAATCCCTTCCGCCGGGCAAAGTCTGCCGTAAAGTCCGCTCGTGTGTACGCGGCATTAGATTTTTTTTTCTCTCAGCCTGTGAGCTGAATGAAAAAAATTGGACAGATTCCTCCATCCACACTATACAGCGCGGATGGACAAGTCTCCCAGCATCGGCTGTCAGAATACCCACACAGCATCCCAAACACCATACTCTGCATCTGATTGGATGCAGTCAGGGTTCGTCCAAAAACTTTCCATCTAGCTCCTTTGATTTTTTCTAACTAAAGGATTTTAGGCGGGAAGATAGAGACAGGGCCACCCATACAGCAATTTTCATTAGGATTAGTAAAAATTTGCATAGTATATGAACAGCATTAGTAGAGGTTATCTTGTCAAAACAATCATTAGATCCAGAGTTATGAGTGAGCTACAGTGGAACCTCGGTTTGCGAGTAACGTGGTTTCTAAAATTCCTAACTCGGTTTGTGAGTGTTGTCTCGCAAAATGAGCAGGATTCAGGCCAAAAGCGGTGTGCAGTACCGCTTTTGGCCTGAGGTGGGGGGCGCCGGAGCCGAGCAGAGCCGAAAGTCGCCAATATGCGCCGTTCGGAAATGCACGGAAAGGCCCGAGGACAGTTCAGCTGACCTTGGCAAACCTCAGAAAGGCTCATGAACAGAGTCTTTCTGAGGTTTGCCGAGGTCCGCTGAGGTCCGCCGAAGTGTCCCTTGGGCCTTTTCGGCCGTTTCTGAGGCGCTCCGGCGCCCCCCGCCTCTGTCCGCATGCGTTATTGCATCCCATTGAAGTCAATGCGGAACAAATTATTTTCGTTTCCATTGACTTCAATGGGAAAACTCGCTTTGATATGCGAGTACATTGGATTACGAGCATACTCCTGGAACGGATTATGCTCCTAATCCGAGGTTTCACTGTACAGTTAAAAATGCAGCTTGTAGGCAGGTGCGGTCCACTTTCTCCACTGCAGGTGGCACTCAACCGCAGCAGAATTGCAGAGAGAAGAAGTCAAGAGGAACATGGTTCCTCTATGGTTTCCTGGGTCACTGGGGCAGTGACCCTTACTGCTCATGTGGATGCTGGATGCTGGCTGCCCATGTTACTCTGGCAGCCATCTTAGGTGTGGCAGAGTCTATTTAACACCCTGGCTCCTGGGTTTAGCATGTGTGTAATGTAGGGACAGTTCACCCGTCTGTCAGGGACAGTATTAGCGGTAGGGAAAGGTTCCAGATGAGAAGAGGAAGTGTAGGGATTTGCCATTCTCCTGGAGACAATCCCACTTGGGCTCAGACGGCAAGGCCACATTCCGCACCTCAAGACAGACTCTGCCAGTTCAGCTGAGACCTGCTCCGCTACTTTCTGTTGTCATACGTGAGTGCTTCCCGGTTGGGCCTCCTTCCACCGGGCCTGTTTGGGAACTGTTATACCTTGACTTCAATACAAGTTTCCAACTACATCTGGATGAATGTGTGCTACTGCCGCCGAACCACGCTGCACCCACCCACAAGCTAAATACACAACCTCCCTATCCATCTTATAGGACAACAAAGGAGCAAAACCATATAGATGAAGTTCCCCATGTGCCTTCACCTCTTGTAAGCATGTTTACAGTTTCAGACTTACAGCACTCTGCTAATCAGTGTAGCTCTGACTGTCTTCCTCTCTTAGTCGAAGTCAGCCTTTCTCAACCCTTTTTACCACAGAGGAACCCCTGGAATAGTTTTTAGGTCTTTCAGAACCCCACTAAGACTATTAAACCTTCAAAAGGAGAGTTTTGAATAAAATAATAAATAATAGGGGATACTTAATAACCAAGAAATAAATAATGATGGCCACAAAAGAACTACAGATGGTAAAAATTGTAGTGACCCGTTACATTGGCGGTCACTGTAGAAGTGACCCTTTATATTGGTGGTCGTCAATGTAGGCAGGAGCTCAGTCAGCCGAGAAACCTCAATCTCTTCTCAAAGAACCCCTATCAACCTCTGGAGGAACCCCAGAGATCCATGGAACCATGGTTGAGAAAGGCTGTTCTAATACAAAGGCATATTCTGATATTAATAGCAGATAGATCTAGAAACACTTTTTTTTATATAACAAGACTAAATAGTGTTCTTTATGTTTGATGTTCAGGTTTGATTTACAGACAATAAAGACATTTCTAAAAATATATCATTATAAAAAACATTCTGCAATGAAGAAAACACAAGGTCAAAAAGTATTATTGTTTTCAGGCAAAATTAATCTGTAAAAAGGATATTTGCAAGTATCTGAAGGGACATCATGACCACAATCACCATGATTTCTTTTGCAAACCTGCCCTGTAAATCAATTTGAGTGGCATTACATTAATTCATGTTAAGCCACACAAAATGCATTTTACAGTCCACAGTGGCAGATTTAGAGACGTTTAGGACCTTCAAGCAAGGCGGTTAGCAACCTTCTGGCCCTAATGCCGCGTACACACGAGCGGACTTTACGGCAGACTTGATCCGGTGGACTTTTCGACGGGCTTTACGACGGACTTTCCGAATGAACGGGCTTGCCTACACATGATCAACCAAAGTCTGACGGATTCATACGTGATGACGTACGACCGGACTAAAACAAGGAAGTTCATAGCCAGTAGCCAATAGCTGCCCTAGCGTCGTTTTTTGTCCGTCGGACTAACATACAGACGAGCGGACTTTTCGACCGGACTCGAGTCCGTCGGAAAGATTTGAAACGTGTTTCATTTCTAGGTCCATCGAACTTTTGGGGGAAAAAAGTTCGCTGGAGCCCACACACGATCGAATTGTCCGCCGGACTCCGGTCCGCCGGGCCAAGTATGCCGTAAAGTCCGGTCGCGTGTATGCGCCATACAGTAATGCCCCGTACACACGGTCGGATTTTCCGATGGAAAATGTGTGATAGGACCTTGTTGTCGGAAATTCCGACCGTGTGTATGCTCCATCACACATTTTCCATCAGATTTTCCGACACACAAAGTTTGAGAGCAGGCTATAAAATTTTCCGACAACAAAATCCGTTGTCGGAAATTCTGATCGTGTGTACACAAATCCGACGGACAAAGTGCCACGCATGCTCAGAATAAATAAAGAGATGAAAGCTATTGGCCACTGCCCCGTTTATAGTCCCGACGTACGTGTTTTACGTCACCGCGTTCAGAATGATCGGATTTTCCGACAACTTTGTGTGACCGTGTGTATGCAAGACAAGTTTGAGCCAACATCCGTCGGAAAAAATCCTAGGATTTTGTTGTCAGAATGTCCGAACAAAGTCCGACCGTGTGTACGGGGCATAAGTCTACCTGGCCTCTGCAATATGGTTGGCAAGGCCCCAACTCCAAAGCTTGAATCAGGCTCCGTTGGCTCGACACCAGGATAAAGTGGGTCTCTGTTCAGATAGGAGTGGAGCCACTGAAGCTAGAACTGAGCATAAATTAGATTGTTTAATGGTTACCTCCACTCCAGTCCTTCCCTTCTCTTATACACCCCTTATTTCCACATGGTGAGCCGGGGTGCTTCTTTACATTCTTTAGCAATATTGATGGGCAATTCTCAATGCTGCATTAAACAGCACTTACGTTGTGACATTTGAATGTTGTCCTATACTGTGTTTTCAGTCTGTGTGATGTTACACCCCCAGGAGGTGTGTCCAGGACAACCTGGGGTCACAGGAAGTGGACCGAGTACTTCTGGGTAGAAAAAAGACAGTGGCAAAGAAGGATACAGAGGGCAGCACTGGATCATGGAGAGGGGGAGTGGTGCTCTTCACAGGAGATTGGATGGCTGTGTTGTGTTGAAGGACCGGGCCATATTTTACATTATCCATCCATTATCCATCAAAGTATTGGTTTGAGATGTGTTTCAGTAAACAATTGGCCATCCACACTTATAAGCCATATTACAGACCCAAAAAATCTACAGGAAGGGGTTGATTGTATTGTGCTGACTGAAAATACATTTCACACTTCAACATAGCATAATTTAAATGCCAAGATCACCCACATCCAAGTTTTCAAATTTGGGTGATACTGCCGAGTGGAATAATTGGGTTTCAAAGACCCAAGCAGTAAGGTGTTCACACCAGAGCTTCTTGAATCTCACTTGCCCTGCTACATTCTTCACTTCTCTATAATGCTTGTAGTATGGGTGGGGTTCGAAATTTAGATCCAAGTAACTCATTGCCAGAACTTTATGGAGATAAAGGCTCCTATTTGCCCTTCGTTTAGAAAGACTGACCTTTTTTTAGTATCAAATCTCTCTGTCCCTCTTTTCTCCTAGGTTGACCTAATTTTTAGTCTGATGACCTTTTTAAAAAATTTCTTATTTAACCATCGGAAATGTTCTCTACATTAAACTATGTAATCATCCTCTAAATTATTGCAATTATTTAAAAGATAAATAGTGATGAAAAAATTAAAGCTGTGTTCTGTCAAAATATACAACTCGTCTGAAACTCCAACTACTTAACCTCCGGTTTCTTTAAACCATCAGTAATTGGAGATTTGGACGAATTGCTGTTTGGACACAACACCGACAACCAAATACAGTCCGGCGCACAATGTTATGAGCAGAGATTGTTACTCCGCACTGATACTAGCCAACAAACTGGCCACCACCGCGGTGGCTACAACTTTGTCCTCGTTAGCCGCTGTGCTGTCAAAACAGCTATATCTTCCCGTACCGGACTGTAGTCTGTTGCCGGTGTTGCGTCCAAACAGCAATTCGTCAAAATCTCCAATTACTGATGGTTTAAATAAACCGGAAGTGATGAGGTTGGAGTTTTTGACGGGTTGGAGAATTTGACAGAACGCTCGCCATAGATGGAGCCATGGTTGCAGGAAAGGAAATCGCTTGATTCCCCCCATTCACACAGTCAGTGTTGATGGGAGAATCCCTTCCGCAGATCTATTGTGTTCTCCTGGTGGTGGTGGCGGGTGGGGGGGGGGGGGGGGGTGTGGTGCAGAGGAAGGCATCCCTGTCAGGAGAACACAGTGAAAATTGCCAGCTGCTATAACAATATATTGCTATTGCAATAATTACATGAATAATCCAACAGGCTGGTTGTACAAAAGTTGATCGATCAATCAACTTGGGTAAAATTAGCCTGCCCCTACATGGATCTCAGTGAGTCCCTGTTGAACCAGCCAAGATTTGAGCCCTCTATGGCCAGCTTTAGTTTAACAAATTTTTTTTTGCATACCAATTTTTGGTGGTCTCCATAACTAGGGGTGTGGCAAGAATGAGTACTTTGCTTACATACATTTGCTAAAAGGCATCTGTCTTTTTCATCTCAAAAAATTGCAATGATTGAACTATCTGGGACCCAGCAGAACTAAAATATCCATCTTAAATGTATGGACCCTTTAACAGACTAATAAAATGTCATTTGTTACAATTTTCAGACATTGCATATCACAAATCACTGGCAAGCATACTACAGATAAAATGTATTACTTACCGGGTTCAGGGATGATGAGCTGAGCGTATGTCTCAGCAGTCCCAGCCTCATTCTCAGCGATACACTGATAATAACCTTCATCCGACTTCACAAGACCTAATATCCTGAGATTGCTGCCACTCTGCAATGAGCAAAATACATCATTATGAAGATTCTGGCAGATGAAAGGAAAACGGCATGTCCTGCAGATAATCAGAGCTACACATGGGCAGCTAACTGTAACAGCATATTTCCTTTTAATAAAAAATATCTTCCATTAAATCACGCAGATAAGGGAACACTCACATTCCATCATGGGATTAGAACTTAACTACCGTAAGTCCTGCTCAGGAGAAAGTGTACATATAATAACAAATACATATATTGTAAAAAAAATTGGGGTCTAAGATACAATATACTAAGGGGACCGCACAAAATACAAAAAGCTTTAATGACCCTACAGCAGCCGAACATGGGTCACAGATCATGGATGCCGAGTTCTCTGAGTTCTCCTTCAGCATATAGAAGACATTGACCCGCAGAATTGTGTTCTTCATAGCCATCTACTGGACAATGCCTTGCAGTGCAAGACAGCCAAGCTGCAGTCTGCACACCTGGACTTATTAACAGACTTTACAGAGATTCTAGACCCATGATGGCGAACCTTGGCGCCCCAGATGTTTTGGAACTACATTTCCCATGATGCTCATGCACTCTGCAGTGTAGTTGAGCATCGTGGGAAATGTAGTACCAAAACATCTGGGGTGCCAAGGTTCGCCATCACTGTTCTAAACCGTGCTTAGTAGAGTTGAGTTTGGGCAACCTTCGAACCTCATCTCTAGCCCGAACCATAAACTGCCTCTGTACTTTGTACTCCAATGAGCTGTGGACCAAGTCATTCCCCACCCTGCAAGCTCACAAGAGTCCCACTCACCACGAGATCCATTTCTGTAAAGGACAGACCATCTGGAGCAATGGAAAGTTTTAGAGCTATAGGCATTTTTAAAAGGATTTTAATGCTAAAGCTTGGTGAGCACTAGGTATGGTATTTACATGAATGAAGAGTGCCCCATGTGCTCCTTTCTTCAAGATCTATCATCCTCTGTCCTCCTCCCCCCCGTATACCTCTGCAGCACCGGAATGTTACCACTGTGAGGGTATACGGGGGGCAGAGGATGGAAGGATAATATGAGTGACTTCACCTGTCTAAGGCCCACCCTTTTCGCCCCCCTCCATTTACTGAAACCACAATGAAAAGCACTCTATAAATAGAGGAGGCAGACCTTTCATTCATCAACCCGTCCTCCGTTCATAGATCACTTTTCATTGTAATAAGTGATAATACAGCTTCTACGAAGGAAGCAAGATGGTAGAAAGTGTGGTTATAGTAGGCCTATTTAAAGAGTGCCTGTCGCAGGTGAAGCTGCTCGTATTGACCCCCGCAGCAACCAAAGATCATGGCTGGAGACAGAGCACAGAACAATAATAATAGTGGCTTTACTTGTCATAAGCACTCATTTAAAAGTGCCAAATATGCCCGCCCTCTCTGCCACCCTGCTCCATTCATAGAAGCCGTACTATCACTTCCCACAATATAAAGTGCTTTATGAATGGTGGAGGGAGACCTTTCATTCATTCACTCTTCCCCCTCATTGCGGGAAGTGATAGTATGGCTTCTATAAATGGAGGCATCTATGAATGGAGGAAAGGGATGGAAAGGGTGAGAATAGATGGCACTTTTAATGAGTGCCTCACACAGGTGAAGCCATATATAATGATCTCTGCAGCACCAGAAGATCACGAAAGTAGGGATTAGGGATGGGCAAACTTATGCTCGGCCGAACTTTGGTTGTTCGGCCGTCCTGCGAACAACGAACATTATGCGGTGTTCGCGGCAAATTCGAAAACCGTGGAACACCGTTAAAGTCTATGGGACACAAACATGAAAAACCAAAAATGCTAATTTTAAAGGCTTATATGCAAGTTATTGTCATTAAAAAGTGTTTGGGGACCGGGGTCCTGCCCAAAGGGACATGTATCAATGCAAAAAAAAGTTTTAAAAACGGCCGTTTTTTCGGGAGCAGTGATTTTAATGATGCTTAAATTGAAACAATAAAAATGAAATATTCCTTTAAATATCATGCCTGGGGGGTGTCTATAGTATTCCAGTAAAGTGGCGCAGTTTTCCTGTGTTTAGAACAATACCACAGCTAAATGACATTTCTAAAGGAAAGAAGTCATTCAAAACTGATCGCAGCTGTAATGAATTGTCGGGTCTCGGCAATATAGATAAAACTCATTGAAAAAAAAGGTAATGGGCTCCCCCCAGTCCATTACCAGGCCGTTTGGGTCTGGTATGAATATTAAGGGGAACCCCAAACCAAAAATGTAAAAAAAAATTGCGTGGGGGGTCCCCCCAAAATCCATACCAGGCCCTTCAGGTCTGCTATGGAAATTAAGGGGAACCCTGCGCCAAATTTTAAAAAAAACACGGCGTAGGGGTGCTCCCCAAAATCCATACCAGACCTTCAGGTCTGGTATGGATTTTAAGGGGAACCCTGCTCCAAAATAAAAAAAATGGCTTGGGGTCCCTCCCAAAATCCATACCAGACACTTATCCGAGCACGCAACCTGGCAGGCCGCAGAAAAAGAGGGGGGGGAGACGAGAGAGCGCCTCCCTCCTCCTGAACCGTACCAGGCCACATGCCCTCAACATGGGGAGGGTGCTTTGGGGTCTGACCCCAAAGCACCTTGGCACCATGTTGACAGGGACAAGGGCCTCATCCCCACAACCCTTGACCGGTGGTTGTGGGGGTATGCGGGCGGGGGGGCTTATCGGAATCTGGAAGCCCCCTTTAACAAGGGGACCCCCAGATCCCACCCCCACATGTGAATTGGTAACAGGGTACATTGTACCCCTACCATTTCACAAAAAAAGTTTTAGAAATGGTAAAAAAGACAAGAGACAGCTTGGGACATGTCCTTTATTAAAAGATAAAAAAATAAAAATGTCTTGTGATGTAAATCCACGCTGCAACGACGGACAGAAAAAATAAATAAAATTAAAAGCCGCAACAGTTCCGCCTCCATGGGAGGCTCCCACTGAGTGACGCTTCTTCTTGGTGACAGCTGTTATATAGCTGAGAGCAGGGCCACCCGGTGACATAAACGGGTGATCCCGCCCCCTCTGACGCCACGGGGAAGCCGGGCGGGTGTTCAGCTCATCCTTAGTAGGAATACAGTGGTAGCAGAGGATGGACGATTTTAAGGAAAAGCACAGCTACCTGAACATTGTATACTTTTCATCCAAGTAAGTATGTAGGTAAGTGCAGTCTACCTTCTCCACTCCAGGTGGTGCTCATTTGCAGCAGAATTGCAAAGGGGGGGAGTCAAGAAGAAGATGGTTTCTCTATGGTTTCCAGGATCACTGGAGAAGCTATGCAATTGGATGCTGTCGCCCCTTGTGACTCTTGGAGCCATCTTGGGTCAGGCAAAGCCATTTAAGGCCCTTGATAATCATTTGACGTGTGGGTAGTGTAGGGACAGGTCACCCTAGGGTTGCCACATTATCCCTTTTATCCAGGACACACATTAATTACACAGGTTCCGTGGCTGATTAAGGTGGTAATTAAACTTGGTGCCTTATCTGCATTAAATCAGCCTCAGAATCTGTGTAATTAATATGTGTCCTGGATTAAAGGGATGATGTGGCAACCCCAAGTCACCCATCTGACAGGGGCAATAATTAGTGGCAGGGAGAAGTTCCAGATGGAGGAAAGGCTGGGGACAAACCATCCTTCTGGAGATCTCCCAATTTTGGTTTGGACCAGCCAGGCCGCATCACGCCCTTCAAAACAGACGCTGTCAGCACATCTGAGACCTGCTATGCTACACATTGCTGTTACATGTCGTCAGTATTCCTTGTCGGGATAATTGTGATTTACTTTATTCTGCATTATTACAAGTTCTGTTCTCTGCTACTGGACCCTGTGTGGTCACTGCCGCTGCACCATGCTGCGCCTCCCCAAAAGTACTGTTCCTTGCTCTGATTTAAAAAAAAAAAAAGTATCACTAAACTTCATCTTTAACTTTCCCTTGGCAGTGTAAATGGCTGTTGTTATGATATGAATCTGGTTGTACTTTAAACCTAATTACAGAAACGCAACAGAAACGTGCCACGCAGGTGGTAACGACTCTTGATTGAGGTCTTTGATGAAAGCAAACGAATGCCCTTTGCTGCTCTTTGCACAACATTACTTAACAAATCCCATGCGTGTTCCACGTCTGCCGATATTATAAAGCGCGATGATGATCCCGAGCTGCAGACAGGGAATGACAATTTTAATAACCGGCTTGTCTTGGGTCCTCGTTGTGTTTCGGGATGAGAAGCCGTGTCTGGGAGCGATGTAAAGTGTGAACCTGTCAGCCGCTCGTTGCCGCAGTTTAAGGCCTCTTTATGTTAGGGCACCTGTGGGAATTATCATCGGAGCAAAAGTTTAATCGAAAATGTTTTGCTGGCGGGCGCTGCTTTCAAGGATAAGACAAACGCGTGGCATCCTGTCACATCTGAACCCTTTCCAGGAAGCCCCGGCTGTGGCTGAAATAAGTAGAGAGCATATTTGCAGAGGAGAAGAGAGCAGCGTGTTGTTCGCTCTGGGGAACGAGACCAGCAAATCAAATTCAGACGTCGCCCTGAAAAAAACAAAAACTTGAGGCCATCCAAAACAGCTAACATTAGCTTTACCTCCTGTGCTGTGAATGCGCTGTCAGCTGTGCTTAGCATTGGGATGATGGCTTAGAGAATACAGGTGGCATTTTAAGGCTCTAATCTGTAGAGATGTCACCGTGACGGTGGCCAAGGGCAGCAGATATTATCAGTATGTCACTCCCTAAAAACGTACTCTTGGCTTAAACAGACATATAAAAGAACCAGTTATCAGCTTATTCAAGAATCTGGATATTCAGTTCTCAGACACTCTAAAGCTGAGGTTTTAAGTTGTAAACCTCTGAAATGAAGAATGAACAAAGCATATCCTTCTATACTGGATAATTGCATCTATCCAAAGCACTTAGTGTGATTTCTATTTGCCTTCTCATTCCTCTGCTATTTGCACGTGCCACATCTGACAGGTTATACTGACACCAGACTATCCTCCCTGCCACCCATCCAGCACACAGCAGGTTATTTACCAGCTTCAGCTGTGCATGTTTCCCTATGAGACTGAGTAGAAGGGGGTGTAGGCAGGTGCAGTCTATATTCTCCACTGCAGGTGGCACTCATCCACAGCAGCAATGCAGATGGGAGAGGACGTTAAAGGGGTTGTAAACTTTCGTGTTTTTTCCACCCTATACATCCTATGCATTAAAGTGGAGTTCCACCCAAAAGTGGAACTTCCACTCATTAGATTCCTCCCCCCCTCCGGTGACACAGTTGGCACCTTTCAGGGGGGAGGGGGGTACAGATACCTGTATATTACAGGTATCTGTACCCACTTCCGGCATAGATAGCCGCAGAATCTGCGGGTATTTACGCCACTTCCTGCTCCCTCCCCGCTGCCTGCTGGGAAACACACGGGTCCCAGAGGCAGCAGGGACCATCCGTATTGCGCTGCGCGACTCGCGCATGCGCAGTAGGGAACCGGGAAGTGAAGCAGCACGGCTTCACTTCCTGATTCCCTTACCGAAGATGGAGGCGGCAGCACCCGAGGACGGAGAGACGCTTCGGCCTCGGGTGCCGACATCGTGGGTGCCCTGGACAGGTAAGTGTCCATGTTTTAAAAGTCAGCAGCTGCAGTATTTGTAGCTGCTGACTTTTAAAATGTTTTTTTTCGGTGGCGCTCCGCTTTAAGGTGAAAGAACACCTGTTAGTGACCTGCCCAACAGCCCCCCCTCCCCCGTTTTACTTACCTGAACCCTCGAACTTGACCCACGGGGACGCGCTGTCTTTCTGCCTGGGGGTTCTCGGCTCTTGATTGGATAGATTGATAGCTGCGCAGCCATTGGCTCCCGCTGCTGTCAATCAAATTCAATGATGCGAGCACGGGGGGGGGGGGGCAGGGCTGAGTCCTGCATTCAGCCTCTATGAGCGCCGAATGCTGGACTCGGGAGTGCGCCCGGAAGGTAACCCTGTCGGGGAAGCGCTTCTCCGAGGGGGTTATTAGATGTGGGGAGGAGCCGCGAGAGCCGCCGGGGGACCCCAGAAGAGGATGTTGGAGGCCACTCTGTGCAAAACGAGCTGCACAGTGGAGGTAAGTATGATATGTTTGTTATTTAAAAAAAAAAAAATTTTACCTTTATGCCGTGTACACACGGGCGGACTTTGTGACCTGACTGGTCCAACGGACTGGACAAATTGATCATGCGTGGGCTCCATCGTACCTGCAGCGGACTTTTTCGGTCAAAAATCTGACGGACTTTAGATTTGGAACATGTTTCAAATTTGTCCGACGGACTCGAGTACGGTCGAAATATCCACTTGTCTGTATGCCAGTCCGAAGGACGAAAACCCACGCTGGGGCAGCTATTGGCTACTGGCTATCAACTTCCTTATTTTAGTCGGGTCGTACGTCATCACGTACGAATCCGTCGGACTTTGGTGTGATCGTGTGTGTGCAAGTCCGTTCGTTCAAAAGTCCGTCGGAAGTCCGTCGAAAGTCCATCGGAAAGTCCGTCGGAAGTCCGTCGAAAGTCCATCGGAAAGTCCGTCGGACCAGTCCGGTCGAAAAGTCCGCCCGTGTGTACGCGGCATTACAATCACTTTAAGAGAAACTGTATGTCTCTATGATTTCCTCGGTCACTCGAGCAGTGATCCGGTTGGATGCACATGCCCCATGTGACCATGGCGGCCATCTTAGGCCAGGCACAGTCTATTTAAGACTCTGGCCCCTGGGTTTGGCACACTTTATGAGAGTGGACAGGTTAGGGACAGGTGGCAGTGATATGGAAAGGTTCCGGTGGAGTAGGGAAAGAGCAGGGACTCCGTCTACCTCTTCAAGAAGCTTCCTATTTGGGTCAAACCAGCCAGGCCACACTTTGCTTTTCGTGGCAGACGCTGTTGGCATCCCTAAGTCTTCTGACCACTGTCAATATGATGCATGGTTGTAAGTGGCACCGGACATGTAAGACTCCCTCTGAGCCTGTGTGTGCTGTTGACCCACTGTTTCAATAGTACGTTCTTTGCAAATCAGGGTTCTGAGTGTTTACTGCCTACCACACCTACCCAGCAGGGTGTCCCTTCCCTCAACTCAGGTCTCAGATTACACTCACCTCCCTGTTCTATGCTGTGCAGTGTGTGACACCAGATCCCCACCTTCTGCCTCCTGAAGCTAAGAAATGGTGTCTAAATGTTACACTTTGAAAGGCTGTAGGGGACAGATGGCTGCAGATATACAAGCACAGCTTATATAGGAGGATTTGTTTCATCTTTGTGTATCACCTGAGGACAGTCACTTCACTGGGCATATGTAAGGATTTATAACCACATTCATCTAATTATTATCAGAAAAGTAAGTAAGTCCTGCTGGAGTGACTAGTCTAAGTGTTAACCTATAGAGTCACGAAGATATAGAGTGAGGCCACTTCATGTTCAGTGCTTAGCGGAGATCTTCAAATGTATACATTTCCTTGTGGCGGTCTGACACTTTTCTATTAATACATATTAAAAGACTTCCAGTAATTATATCGTCCTTCAGGTCACAGCAGGAGCTGTCTAAGAAGCAGAGGACAGTTCTGCTACGTAAGAACCCTTTTGGTAAAAGCCGCCATCGTCTCACAGCACAGACAGGTCTCACACCACTTAGATCAAAGGAGCCACTTAAACTTTAATAAGTAAAACTTCACGGTGCTAGCCTCAGACCTGCACAGGGAAGAATCAGATTTTTTTAGGCAGGGTAAAAAATGGCTTAATTTAAATCGCCCTTGAAATAGAATGACTCCATACTACAAGTGAACTGTTAAAGTCCAGTGCCAAACTGCTGCCAAGTTTTTATTGCAATCTGTGACCCCAATAAGAAGATCCCACCTCACTTCCTGTATCAGTGACACCAGAGTGAGAAATGAGGGGAGCTGTTGTCACTGGGACAGGAAGACACAGACAGTAATAAGAACCTGACAGAGACTCTAACCCAGGGGTCTCAAACTGGCGGCCCTCCAGCTGTTGCGAAACTACAAGTCCCATGATGCATTGCAAGGCTGACCGTTACAAGCATGACTCCCACAGGCAGAGGCATGATGGGACTTGTAGTTTTGCAACAGCTGGAGGGCCGCCAGTTTGAGACCCCTGCTCTAACCCTTCCCTATAAAGCTAAAAAAAAAAAAAGGTCTGTGTCACCACTGGAGAGACTTCTGATCTCTGTCCCAATAAGAAAAGAACATTTCCCCAGTGGGGACACAACCACAAATATGCACAGAACATGGAAAATTATTTTAGTAAATATAAACTGCTAAATACCTTTTCTCATCGGCAGTATATATTTTGTGACTACAATCAGTGTCCAGCTAAGCACTGATTAAATCTTGTAGAAGGAGTTTTCACTCTCCTCTGACTGTCCTATGAGGCTGCATGACCCCTGACCCTCTGTCTGGACAGTACTGATTGGCCCTGTGCTGATCAAATGCACCCTCCTCTCAAGAAAAAAAAACCTCTAGCAATACACACCAAACTGAGCATGTGCAGGGTGCCCCCAAGGCTCTGTACTATAAGCAGATGGATTGGGTATTGTGGAAGAAGGGGAGGATCAGAGAAGACAGGATCAAACAACCTTTTTACACAATGCAGATGATTAACCCCTTAGGTTCCACAGTGAGTAAAACAAGCATGCTTTACTGCATATACACACAAATTTTACTGTTCACACATGTGGACTGTTTGTTTCATCAGTTAAATCACGCTGGTTTTTCACCTGTGGTCCTTAACCACTTGAGTTCTGGAACCATTTTTTCATGCAAAATCTGACTTGTCCCTTTACATCCGTTTTTTTGTCCGATCTGTTTTTTGTTTTTTTTTAACTGAAGAAATATTGTTTTTTTTTTTATCCATTTTAGAAAACGGATGTTGACAGAAGTTTTTCCATAGAGATGCATTGATGTCCGTTGTATGAAAAATGGGCAAACAAGTCTGTATGTGTGAAAGGAACCTTATACAGACAGGTCGGTGACCCAATTTTTCTCTGCTGCATAACTTGGTCACTTGCCTATGATTGGAAGGTGAAGGAGCAGGCTTCTTCTCATTTCCAGACCAGAAATGAAGAGAAATCTCTCCAACTGGGACACAGGCAACAATTAAACCTGACAAAGGTTCCAACACTTCCCCACTCTACCCAAAACTAGACAAGTTAGATATACAATACTTTAAACTTTGCTGGAAACCAGACATATAAACAATCTATTTACCAGTATCTGAAAGTAGTCGCTGGGAATAACTACTTCTCCATTCTTGATCCACTTGATGGTCGGAGCTGGCTTTCCAGTGACAGCGCATTCAAACTCAATGTCCATGCTTTCGTAGGCGAACAGGTTGGCTGGGTGGTTCAGAAATCGTGGAGGCACTGTAAGGAAACAGAAGGATACGTTACTAAAGGGAAGCCTTCATCAACTTAAAGCCCAACTTTAAAAGAAGAAAGTCCAGTGCACATCCTACACACATAATAAAAATAGCAGCTATGGTATCTTTGATGCTGTACCCCACAAGAGAGCTGAAGAACCAGCACCAGGAAAAAGCCGGAGAGAGTTAGCGAGTGACCTTGTAGATGACAGACCGTTAGAACAGAGTTACGTATAGTGAACTTTAGTTACACTTTAAATGGATAAGCAGATATCAAATCTTCTAGATTTTCTGGTCCCCTGTCTTCTGCTTGGAACAGGTTATGGATATTTTTAGGATAGGTTAGGATATTTTAAAAGGGGTGTCCTCGTTTTGTGGAGTGCTGCTGAACCGAAGCTAGTTTGCCCAAGGATAATTCTACTGACATCAAAATTTTGTATCTAGTGCCTCGTTTTTTACTTGTGTTGGTCACCAGATGGAAGGTCCCTCTGCTCCAGGCCTCAAACTATTTATGCTCCTTCCAAGCCACCTATTGGGCAACCTCCCCTAGGGATTGGCTGGGACCACATAAATATTCAGACTGTAGATTTGACTCTCCCAGACCACTACTTTCCAGAACCATCCAGAAAACAGGTGGGAACAGCCAAATCCACAGAGCAGACTAGAGCAATCACTAGCAGATTATAGTGGAACTAAAGAAACCTAACTAGGAGGTGCTATATACGTACACGTATATGCAGTGGGATTATAAGCAGTCCTGAAGCCTCCTGGAACACATGACAAGGGCATCCCAAAAGGCTTTGGGTGGGGGGAGACGTCATTCTGGCCAGAGCCAGAAAGGCAGAAGCACTGGCTGAGCTCCATTGAAAAAGGGATTCCTCCCCCACATACAGTTTTTTTTTTTTTACTGAAAGGGGCGGTGAAATCCCACAGTTAAGCCACATTTTTACTGCCCCGACCACTCCCTCCTTACCTGCAGAGGCAGTACATATGCTGTGGATGTGATGGTTTGCTTTACGGTTGCAGTAGGAATTATACCCCTGTTGCTTCCGCTGGGTGTAGCGCCCATCAAGTGTGACACACCCGAGTGAAAGAGGCCACTCTGCAAGTGCTCTACAACTACGTGCATTGCATGTGGCATGCTAATGCGGGGTTTAAGGGGTTAAATCATGCAGGGAGGAGGTGATACAATGCCACCCCACCCCCTCTTAAATGCTCATTGCAGAGATCAAAGCACATCTGAACGAGCCCTACACAAGTTCCTCAAGAAACAGTTGAAATTAGCTCAGTTGATGGCCCTGCTGTCGCCGATCAGTTGAACCCTGCTGGATGAACAGTCCAATCAGAGGCAGCCGCTGTTCCAGTATTTTGACAGCTGGCGAGGCCACACTGTATAGCATTGTTGGAGGAACCTGTTCATTTTTTTTTGTTCAGCCTATCAGTGCTTTAAAATGGAAGGGAAGGGGGTAAACAAGATGGGGAACTCCCAGGCCCACGGTTCCATTTTAAAACATCTCTATCTATTGTTGAGCTTGCATGCCACCATGGCATACCAGCACATGTTCTCCCTCTAGAAGGCATGGCAGCTGTACCAGTCAGATCTCTGTCCTGGAACCATCACTTCTGTCAATGATTCCCAGCAAGGCTGAATATCTGAATAACGATATAAACATCATCGTATTTCGCTGGCTTGTTCCTCTTGTCGGGAAAAAAATTAATATTTCAGAATATTTATATTTCTATGACATCTGCCCACTGAACTAATTCACCGGTGATGCGCACTGAGCTGACATCCATATATTTGCATATCATTTAAATATAAATAAATGAACAATTTTGAAAGGAATGCAACTATGCAAATATGTTATTGTACATTCGGTTTTGGTTTTTTTTTGTATATCTCTTGGAATTGCTCTGAATGAGAAATGAAATATGGGACAGTTGAGGAGAATTAGTGGACTGGCCAATGGGAAACAGTTATGTAAAGCAGACATGTAAACGCTTTCTAAATTATAAATGATTACTATATATATATATACCTATAATAAATAAATAAAATAAATCTATGAATATATTTTCAACATGCCATTATATACATCTATTGGCCCTGTTAGCATAGGACTAGCGAACAGGGAATCCTCCAAGGATATATGGGGTTGTGGGCAAAATTTTCATATAGAGCACCTCCAGCTACAAAAATTAATTATAACAAATAAAAAAATAAAATAAAATAAGCTAAACACACATGCAAATGCACATTGATGACACAGGGGTGTCAAACTCAATTTAATCGTGGGCCACATTAGCAGTTTGGTTGCCCTCAAAGGGCCGGTTGTATCTGGGGTGCGCTACGCACAGAGTGCAGGGTTTAGGGGTGCGCTACGTATAGAGTGCAGGGTTCAGGAGTGCTTTACATACAGAGTGCAGGATTCAGGGGTGCACTATCTACAGACTGCAGGGTTTAGGGGTGCGCTATCTACAGAGTGCAGGGTTTTGGGGCATGCTACGTACAGAGTGCAGGGTTCAGGAGTGATTTACATAGAGAGTGCAGGGTTAAGGAGTGATTTACATAGAGTGCAAGGTTCAGGAGTTATTTACATAGAGAGTGCAGGGTTCAGGAGTGATTTACATAGAGAGTGCAGGGTTTAGGAGTGATTTACATATAGAGTTCAGGGTTTAGGTGTGCACTAAGTACAGAGCGCAAGCTTCAGGAGTGATTTACATACAGAGTGCAGGGTTCAGGAGTGATTTACATACAGAGTGCAGGGTTTAGGGGTGTGCTAAGTACAGAGTGCAGGCTTCAGGAGTGATTTACATACAGAATGCAGGGTTTAGGAGTGATTTACATACAGAGTGCAAGGTTCAGGAGTGATTTACATACAGAATGCAGGGTTTAGGAGTGATTTACATACAGAGTGCAAGGTTCAGGAGTGATTTACATACAGAGTGCAGGGTTTAGGGGTGCGCTAAGTGCAGAGTTCAGGAGTGTGCTATGTATAGAGCGCAAGGTTTAGGAAAGCAAAGCTGTCCCTTGTAAACACAGAAGGCTTCTGTGTTTACAAGTGACATTGGGGAGTGGAGAGTGAGGAACGGAAGTGGGGGAAGTTGCGCCAGGTTCCGGCTGCAAAACTGGATGCGAGGGCTACATGACAAGGCCTGGTGGGCCAGATTCGGAAATACCATTTACGACAACTCATTCTCGGATATGTTGGTTTTGTTTCCCCTACATAAAGACAGGAATGTATAGCTTTATCATTATGCCATAGCAAAGGAGTCACAAAAACAATGCTATATTTGTAGTTCTATGATCTACAAGTCAGACAGGGGACTCACCTAATCCTACCCTAATTTAAAATGACACACGCGTGCATTATCAAGAAAGTGACACTTGTACTTGGACTTGAAAAAAGCAGAACAAGGTGTTAATTGATTGTGCTGCAGTGCTTATACTGTATGTTAACAAGGAGGATGCTGATAGGAGATGAGAGCAGAGTGATAGAAAGATGTCCAGTCAAGGTGAGGGAACTACAGACCTATATGGGCTCAGTCACACTCGCTTTGGTCCTTGAAGGGTGATCCAAACATGGACGGGCAGTGAGGAGGCACTGTATTATCGTATCATTTCCTCACTAACTGTTTTAAAACAAAGAATCCGCACTTGCAAGCGCAGGGCACTTGCAGTGCTGCCCTATTCACTTGACAGGCAGTGAGGAGGCACTGTGTCATTGTATCGCCGCCTCACCTCCTACTTTAACCCCTTGAATGCCACATTAGCGGCTGCAGGGGACTTGCAGAGCAGCCCCATTAACTTGAGCCACGTTTAACCATTTGCCTACTGGGCACTTTTACTCCCTTCCTGCCCAGGCCAATTTTCAGTTCTCAACGCTGTCGCATTTTGAATGACAATTGAGCGGTCATGCAACACTGTACCCATATGAAATTTGTATCCTTTTTTTCACACAAATAGAATTTTCTTTTGGTGGTATTTAATCGCAGCTGGAGTTTTTATTTTTTGCTAAACAAACGAAAACAGAATTTTGAAAAAAAAAGTTTTTCTTAGTTTCTGTTTTAAAATTTTGCAAATAGGTAATTTTTCTCCTTCACTGATGAGCACTTGTGAAGCGGCACTGATGAGATTGTACTGATATGCAGCACTTATGGGCACTGATGAGGCGGCACTGATGAAGCGGCACTAATGAGGTTGTACTGATATGCAGCACTGATGGGCACTGATGAGGCGGCACTGATGGGCACTGATGAGGAAGCAATGATAGGCACTGATGAGGAGGAACTGGTGAGGTTGTACTGATATGCAGCACTGATGGGCACTGATGAGGAAGCACTGATGAGGAGGCACTGATATGCAGCACTGATGGGCACTGATGAGGCGGCACTGATGGGTACTGGTGAGGAAGCACTGATGGGCACTGATGAGGAGGCACTGATGAGGTTGTACTGATATGCAGCACTGATGGGCACTGATGAGGCGACACTGATGGGCACTGATGAGGAGGCACTGATATGCAGCACTGATGGGCACTGATGAGGCGGCACTGATGAAGCGGCACTGATGAAGCGGCACTAATGGCCACTGATGCGGCGGCACTGATGGGCGCTGATGAGGAAGCAATAATAGGCACTGATGAGGAGGAACTGGTGAGGTTGTACTGATATGCAGCACTGATGGGCACTGATGAGGCGGCACTGATGGGCACTGATGAGGAAGCAATGATAGGCACTGATGAGGAGGAACTGGTGAGGTTGTACTGATATGCAGCACTGATGGGCACTGATGAGGAAGCACTGATGAGGAGGCACTGATATGCAGCACTGATGGGCACTGGTGAGGAAGCACTGATGGGCACTGATGAGGAGGCACTCATGAGGTTGTACTGATATGCAGCACTGATGGGCACTGATGAGGTGGCACTGATGGGCACTGATGAGGAGGCACTGATATGCAGCACTGATGGGCACTGATGAGGCGGCAGTGATGGGCACTGATGAGGAAGCACTGATGGGCACTGATGAGGAGGAACTGATGGGCACTGATGAGGCTGTACTGATATGCATCACTGATAGGAGGCACTGATGGGCACTGATAGGTAGCACTGAAGGGCGCAGTGGGTGCGGTTCTGGGAGGACACCCTTCCACAACTTGACAACTGCCCTGGAGCCATCATTCGGCTATAGCATGGTCAGCAAGTGGTTAAGGCCTGAACGGCCAAAATGTGTTGGCCTTTTATGGCTGCATTCTACTTTGTTTAATAAAGGACATCCACTACCTGATATTTACTGATGTGCCGTCTCCCTATAAAACCTTGTATAATGGGTCGTGCTTGGCTGGTTCTACACCCG
Organism: Lithobates septentrionalis; assembly: GCA_037952835.1. NCBI lineage: Eukaryota > Metazoa > Chordata > Amphibia > Anura > Ranidae > Lithobates > Lithobates septentrionalis. Next base: position 373,992 of record JBBDGP010000072.1, on the reverse strand, counting down.
CCAAAAGCAATAGGAGGTATAAATCTTGCCAGGCCATGGCATGTGTGCATCCCCTGGCCGGTGTCTCTGAAGCTAAAGGGTAAGTGGTAAAAACACAGCTCAATTGTGGGATTTTACTGCCCTTCACTCGCTAATGTGACCGAGTCCTGTTACTAAAGGTTTTTTTTATTTTTGGATAGAGTAAGGGAAGGTTATAACCCCTGTCAGTTTTTTTTTTCCTTTTTTTTCTGTTATCTGTGTCCCATCAGGGAGATTTCCCTTCAATTCCTTCAATACTAACCTAATCGCTCTCCTCATTCTTCTCAAGACCTCCTGCTCTCTAGCTCCCTCGTCTCCTCGTCTCCTCCTCCCATGCTTACCTCCAGGACTTTTCCAGAGCCTCTCCCATGCTATGGAACTCCTTACCCCAATCTGTCCGCTTATCTCCTACTCTATTAGCTTTTAGACGATCCCTGAAAACCCTCCTCTTCAGTGAAGCCTACCCTACCCACACCTAACAACTGTATTTTCATTTTCTCCATCTGATCACCCCCCACAGTTATTACCTTTTGTTCCACTTGACCCTCCCTTCTAGATTGTAAGCTCTAACGAGCAGGGCCCTCTGATTCCTCCTGTATTGAATTGTGTTGTAATTGTACTGTCTTCCCCGATGTTGTAAAGCACTGCGCAAACTGTTGGTCAAGAATACTGGATGGTCAAGAATACAAAACCCTCTGGCAGATAAAACAAGTCTCTTGTATTTTTATTTAGCTGGTTTCCTGGAGTTCAGCCTTTAACCAAAATAAAAGTTAAATACCGTAATTATTGGCGTATAACACGTACTTTTCCCCCCTTAAAATAGGGGGGAAATCGTGTGTGCGTGTTATACGTTGATATAGGCTGCCTCGGAGAGGAAGGAGGGAACGCCACCGAAACACAGAGCCACAATCTCCTGTGTACTCGGCTCTGCTCACAGTCACGCCCAGTCCCGCCCCCTGGACGGCTCCTATCGTTGATGTCCCGGCATTGGACCGTTTTTATGTCCATCATAAGAGCCGAGCCAAGGGACAAGGACTGGGCGTGACTGCGAGCCGAGTACACAGGAGATCTGGCTCTGTCTATCCCAGCATAGACAAGGCTGCAGATGGGCACAGATCAGCCTGCAATTATGGGCAAGGCTGCAGATGGGCACTGTTCAGGTTGCAATGATGGGCAAGGCTTCAGATGGGCACTGATCAGGCTGCAATTATGGGCAAGGCTGTAGCTGGGTACTTATTAGGCTGTAATGATGAGCAAGGCTGCAGATGGGCACTGATCAGGCTGCAATTATGGGCAAGGCTGCAGATGGGCACTGATCAGGCTGCAATTATGGACAAGGCTGTAGCTGAGCACTGATTAGGCTGTAATGATGAGCAAGGCTGCAGATGGGCACTGATCAGGCTGCAATTATGGGCAAGGCTGCAGATGGGCACTGATCAGGCTGCAATTATGGACAAGGCTGTAGCTGAGCACTGATTAGGCTGCAATGATGGGCAAGGCTGCAGATGGGCACTGTTCAGGTTGCAATGATGGGCAAGGCTGAAGATGGGCACTGGTCAGGCTGCAATGATGGGCAAGGCTGCAGATGGGCACTGATCAGGCTGCAATTATGGGCAAGGCTGTAGCTGGGCACTGATTAGGACGCAATGATGAGCAAGGCTGCCGATGGGCACTGTTCAGGTTGCAATGATGGGCAAGGCTGCAGATGGGCACTGATCGGGCTGCAATTATGGGCAAGGCTGCAGTTGGGCACTGATTAGGCTGTAATGATGAGCAAGGCTGTAGATGGGCACTGTTTAGGTTGCAATGATGGGCAAGGCTGCAGATGGGTACTGATCAGGCTGCAATTATGGGCAAGGCTGCAGCTGGGCACTGATCAGGCTGCAATTTTGGGCAAGGCTGTAGCTGGGCACTGATTAGGCTGTAATGATGAGCAAGGCTGCGGATGGGCACTGTTCAGGTTGCAATGATGGACAAGGCTGCAGATGGGCACTGATCGGGCTGCAATTATGGGCAAGGCTGTAGATGGGCACTGATTAGGCTGCAATTATGGGCAAGGCTGTAGCTGGGCACTGATTAGGACGTAATGATGAGCAAGGCTGCCGATGGGCACTGTTCAGGTTGCAATGATGGGCAAGGCTGCAGATGGGCACTGATCGGGCTGCAATTATGGGCAAGGCTGCAGTTGGGCACTGATTAGGCTGCAATGATGGGCAAGGCTGCAATGATGGGCAACGGCAAGGTTGCAGATGGGCACTGACCCTTATTTTGCTTCAAAATTATTTATTTAAAATTCTATTTCTTTCCCCTAAAAATTCCCCCTTAAAATGAAGGTGCATGTTATATGCCTGTGAATGTTATACACCGATAAATACGGTAATTAAAAAAAAAAATAATAATTAGGAAAATGCATACATTATATTCAAAATACCGCTTTCCATTCTGCTTACTCCACTTCCTCGTCTTTCCCTTCCATATCTATCCACACATTTTAGATTTTAATCAGAAAATGTCTGAAGCATCTAATGACACGAGGTCTCGGTTCACACGTTAATTCTTTTTAATTATGCACAGCAAAGAAAAAAAAAATCTTGATTCCAGTTAAAATGCGAGCTGAGAATTATCACACGCTCTATAAAACCCTGGCGGAAGTGAGTTTCTTTTACTGCTCCCGGGTTTCTGATGAGTCTGCAGACATCCGTCTTTTTCCTGGTGCCGGCTTTATGGACGAGCGTGGTTATTTATTAGTAGATTGCGCTGATTACTTAAATACTTTTAATAATGTTACTGATTGAAGTTGCCGAATAATTACAATTTTTAGAAGCAGAAGAGCAACTCAGCATATTAAAGCAGGCCACCTGTACGTTGATTGTAAAAAATTGAAGGGGTCGATTAAAAAAGGCAAAGAAGTTTGGGAGGATTCGCTCGGGACGTACGAAAGTCGGAACTTTCTTGGAGTGGAGGGTAAAGAAAGGAAGGGGACATGCATAGCTCCCAACTGTCCCTGATTTCGAGGGACTGTCCCTGATTAGGAGCAATGTCCCTCTGTCCCTCTTTCCTCCTCATTTGTCCCTCATTTTGGTCTGATCCATATAGATGTATAAAAAAGCGAATATAAAGGAATAGTAGTGGGGAAAAAAAATCCCTTGTGGATTTAATTAACCTTTTTTTGGTTAATTCTCCTTTAACCTGTTGCCGCCCGCCCACCGTCATATGACGTGATGGACTTTGAGCGGGGATATCTGAATGATGCCTGTAGCTACAGACATCATTCAGATATTGCCGTTTGCAGCCGGCGATTCCCTACACCATAAGAACGATCATAGCGGCTGTTCCGCCGCTTGATTGGTCTTACGGGAGGCGAGAGGGGACCCCCCCCATCTCGCCGCACTCCGGTACTTCTACCGACTCACTGTCACGATCGGTGAGTCGGAGACAGTATCCGCCGGCCCCGGATGTCGATCATAGAGATTTCTGGCGGACCAGATGGTATGTTATGACGTCACGCCCGGCCTCTGCATTAAAAAAAAAAACGCTGCCACCTCGGCTGGGAAGCCAGGATCGTTTTTTTTTTATTTATTTCAGGCTTCCCAGCCTAGAGGTGAGATGTGGGGTCTTATTGAATCCATATCTCACTGTAAAGAGGACCTGTCATGTCATATTCCTATTACAAGGGATGTTTACGTTCCTTGTAATAGGAATAAAAGTGATAAAAAAAATGTTTTTTTCAAAAAAGTTGCAAACTAATAAAAAGAAAGTAAAATTAACAATAAAAAAATAAATACATTTAAAACGCCCCTGTCCTCGTGTGCTCGCACGCAGAAGCGAACGCATACGTAAGTCCCGCCCACTTATGAAAACGGTGTTCAAACCACACATGTGAGGTATCGATGTGAACGTTGGAACGAGAAAAATAATTTTGTCCCTAGACCTCCTCTGTAACTCAAAACATGTAACCAGTAAAAACATTTCAAGTGTCTCCTATAGGGATTTTTAAGTACCGAACTTTGGCACCATTCCATGAGCGTTTGCAATTTTGATGCGTGACAGGTTAGGTATCTATTTACTCAGCGTAACTTCATCCTTCACAATATGCAAAAACATTAGGATAACTTTACTGTTTTTTTTTTTTTTTAAAGCACAAAACTGTTTTTTCCCCCCAAAAAACATGTTCAAAAAGTTGCTGCACAAATACCGTGCAAGATAAAAAGTTGCAACAATCGCCATTGTATTCTCTAGAGTCTTTGCTAAAAAAAAGATATATAATGTTTGGGGGTTCTATGTAATTTTCTAGCAAAAAAATGATGATTTTTACATGTAGGAGAGAAATGTCAGAATTGACCTAGGTGGCAAGTGGTTAAGGGGGTGTGGCAGGGGGCGTGTCTCATGCCTACATATGTTTGCTAGTAGGTGTCCCTCATTCCCATCTTAAAATGTTGGGAGGTGTGGACATGGGTGCTGCCATTTTCAACCAGTCTTTCCTTTGGCTTCTGACTTTTCAGCCCCTTGGCTGACCAGTCCGTGATGATGTCACTTCCCATGGGAATTACATCATTACTTGCTGTAATGATGTGGTTCTGTAAGTGTAGCCAGAGCTCCACATGCGTACATGAATGCTAATAAGCAGGGGTTTACGACCCCTGCCCATAAAAATCCTAACTGTCAGTGTTTTTTTTTTTTTTTTTTTAAGTGGAACTAAACCCATCGTTTTAACAGTTTTAAAAAAACAGTTAGTGCCGGTTCACACAGGGTCAACCCGACTTACAGCGCGACTTTACAAGGCGATTTGGAGGCGACTTCAGCGCAACTTTGAGCAACTTACATCGCGACTTAAAGTTGCCTCCAGGACAGGCGACTTTGTCTGTGGCCAATCACAGAATAATCAGCTCTGTAGGAGGGATGGGGGTTGGCTGGGTAAACTTGGGGAGTACCTGGGTAACTTATTTTCATTTTCCTTCAAAGCCGCTTCAATATAGATGGGGACGCGACTTGGAGGCAACTTCCATTGAAATCTATGTGTACAAGTCACCTTGAAGTAGTAGAGGAACCTTTTCTGAAGTCGGAGCGACTTCAGTAGTGTACATTAAGACGGCTCTCATTCACTTCTATGGCATTTCGTGTGTCCAGCGACTTGGGGCGACTTGAGGACTTGCAAGTCGGAGTAGTGTAAACCGGCACTTACAGTACATTTCTGGCACGTGCCAGGAAAGTAACTGTCTTATTGGTTGTTCTCTCAATCAAACTGTCAAGCCATCCAATGGCTGGTTACATAACTGATCACATGTGCAGTGTTTTGGCTGATGAAGATGAAAGGGAGGCCAAGATGGCAGCTTCCTTGGCTGAAAACAATAGGAGGGTTTAGTTCCATTTTAAAGTGGAACTTTAGCCGGAAAATTAAGTTCTGCTAGATCACTTCAGAATGGTCCCTTTTGCAGGTATAGCAATATAAAACATTAAAAATAAGTGTCTATACTGTATAAAATCCAATAATACACTGTCTTACCCTTCTTCTGCACATGCTCAGTTGCTCTCCATTTTTAGGCACTGCTGAATTTGTAGAGGCCGATCTGCTGACAGCCTTAGACGGCTTTCACACCAAGCCGCAGGGGGGGGCGTCGGCGGTAAAGCGGTGCTATTTTTAGCGCCGCTTTACCGTAGTTTTAGGGTCGTTAATCGTCTGCTAACGGGGCGGTTTTAACCCCCCCCCCGCTAGCGACCAAAAAGGGGTTAAATCCGCCCGCAAAACACCGCCGGAGCGGCGTTTTGCCAGTGGTATCGCAGCGCTGCCCCATTGATTTCAATGGGGAGTAGCGGTGGAGGAGCGGTGAGTTCACCGCTCCTTCGCCGCACCAAAGAAGCTGCTGGCAGGACTTTCTGTGACGCCCTGCCAGCGCACCGCTCCAGTGTGAGAAAGGAGCCGCTTTTTTCAGGCGCTATACAGGCGCTATTTTTAGTGTTGTGGCACCTGAAAAACGTTGGCAGTGTGAAAGGGGTCTTAAAGCGGAATTAAATCCTTTCCTATCCTTTACAGCCAAGGAAGCTGCTTCTGTTTGATCTGCAACTGCCATGGCGCAGCACATGCGATCAGTTATGACACCAGCCATTTGATGGTTTGACAGTTTGGCTGAGGACACAAGCAAATGTGACAGTTAGCAATCCCGCCAACAGAGACTTGACGAATGTCGTTCAGAATTTTGTTTGCTTTTAGCATTCGATTTTGATATCAATACATTTTCCCAAAAGGAAGCCACATTTGTGTTAGAATTGGGTTAGTTTGAGAAACAATGTCCATTCCTTTTAATTTTCCGGTCACTATGTCAGCTTGACTTCACTAATCATAGAATCATCATAGAAAATTGAATGAAAATATTCAATCCGAAAACTCAAGTTTTCAAATGTAAAGCTACCAGTGTATGGCCAGCTTAAAATGATGATAAACGCTGATTTAAAAAAAAAAGTATGTATTCCTAAAGCAGGCCATAGATTATGCAATTTTCTTTCCTTCCACCACAAGTGGAAGGAAAGAAAATTGCTTGAATCCCTCCCACAGCGCTATTGTGTTCTGCCGGTGGGGAGCCTTCCCTGCCGGCAGAACACAATGGTTAGTGTTGCCAGATATCGCAGCTGGTGATACTAATTGTTTGGTTAAAACCTGGCAGCGTGGGTGGCCATACATGTATCGAAATTCGCCCAGTCCCTGCTGAACCAGCCAAATTGCAACCATGTATGGCCGGCTTAACTGAGAAAAGTCCCTTCTATTGCGGGAGCTCATCAAGAACATTACAAAGAGGGAAGAAAACCACAGTAAGTAACAATGCCAGCTTTTCTTTTCTATGGTATCCCATTTAAGTTTGTGGTATTTGATCAATAGAACTAAATTGCGTTTCAAAGTCCAACTCCAAACAAAACCTTTTTTTTTTGTTCTTTTTTTTTAACAGAGAAAGGAAATGTTTAAACTTATTTTTTATACTGTCTGCGACACCGGTGAGAGTTGTTTTTTTTAAATTGTTTTATTCCCTGTGACACCAGGAGAAGAAACTTTGTTTAGGAGGGTCACCGAGATATAAGAAACAAAATAAAATAAGTTTGCCTGTCTCCTATTTGCTGCTTTTCTTTGCAGAGTTTTCCCATAACTTCCTGTTCTATCTGACCCACTGTCACCATGACAGGAAGTGACAAGAATTCTCTGCAATACAGTCACAGCTAGAAAAATAAAGTAAACAGCTGACAGAGATTTTAATATATATACAGTATAAATTTAAAAAAAAATGAAAAAAGATAAGCTGAATTTAGCTTTCAGCTTAGAGCCCTTGCACACTGGGGCGGTTTGCAGGCGCTATTGCGCTAATAATAGCGCCTGCAAACCGCCCAGAAAGTGCCGCTCCTTGCATTCCAGTGTGAAAGCCCCGAGGGCTTGCACACTGGAGCGATGCGCTGGCAGGACGGTAAAAAAAGTCCTGCCAGCAGCATCTTCGGAGCGGTGAAGGAGCGGTGTGTATACCGCTCCTTTACCGCTCCTGGCCATTGAAATCAATGGGACGGCGCGGCTATACCGCCGGCAATGCGCCTCTGCAGAGGCGCTTTGCGGTGGTATTTAACCCCTTCTCGGCCGCTAGCGGGGGGTAAAACCGCCCCGCTAGCGGCCGAATACCGACGGTAAAACGCCGCTAATAATAGCGGCGTTTTACCGCCGACGCCGCCCCCCGCCCCAGTGTGCAAGGGCTCTTACAGTGGTTGTAAACCCTTATGCCCTGTACACACGACCGATTTTGCCGAAGGTTTCTCCGACGGAACTCCGACGGAATTCCATTCAAGCGGTCTTCCCTACACACGGTCAACCCAAAGTCCGACCGTCCAGAACGCGGTGACGTACAACACGTAGGACGAGACTAGAAAGAGGAAGTTCAATAGCCAGTAGCCAATAGCTTCCGTCTCGTACTTCAGAGCATGCGTCGTTTTTGGTCCGTCGGAACAGCATACAGACGATCGGTTTTACCGATAGGAATTGATTCCGTCGGAAATATTTAGAACATGTTCTATTTCTAGGTCCGTCAGAATTTTCGAAAAAAAAAAAAGTCCGATGAGGCATACGCACCGGAATAGACGATGAAAAGCTTCCGTCTGACTTTTTCTGTCGGACATTCCGCTCGTGTGTATGCGGCTTTACATGTACTCAGTGAAGCGTAGGACCGCATGTGATACACAGGGATGAAACAAATCTTCCTACATAAGTTGTACCTGTTTATCTACAGTCTTCTCTTTTCTACACCCATTCAAAATCTGGAATTTATAACACGTGTCGGAGATTTCAGAAAACAGGGGGTGGAGAGCTGAAATTACACACTGCAGAGCTCAGTGAGGAGAGCTCTGAGAGCTGATTGGAGGGAAGGGACACACCCCCCCCCCTTCACACAGCATGTGTTGGAGCTTCCTTCCTTGTCACTTTTTTTTCTCTTTGTGTCAGGAAAACTTATCAGAAGAGATTCATGCAGATAGAAGAGGAAACAGAAATGAAACTTGGTGCTCTTATTTGAGACAAGTACACACTATAGAGGGATATGCTTCGTTCATATTTCATAATTGAGGTTTGCAACCACTTTAAGAATTACAATTCTCTACCAATGCATTTTTATTCACTCAACTTTTTTCCTCACGAAAATATCAAATACAAATGTAATCCTCTAGATACTTAAAAATTAACATAACACATGGGTATGTGAAATGCGTAGGTAACTGACGAATAACATTATAGCAGTACATTTGCATTTTTATCTACGTTCGCTAATATAGCCGTATGGTTGTTTTTTATGTCTTTATTTACTTTTTTAAACTTTATTGACATTCTGAGAAAAAACACAAAAACAGAAAACTAAAATGAAAAGTAAATAAGATACTGTAATTACAGGTGCAACTAACAAATAAATCACATTTCAAAACATCTATATGGGAAAAGTATTTTGTAAAGATCACCTATATCATTATGTTCTGCATACGTCCTACCTGCCATATGGCAGGATCTTAAGCTTTAAATTATGTAGTGGATGTGGCTATGATTATCTGCAACCCCAAAGAGGAGTGACACCCCCGTCATCCTTCCCTGGAGCAATGGCTCCTCCGAACATTATTAGAAGTCTGTATAATTTCAGCATGAAGGGCTAGAACACTGCAAATGCAGCCCTTTATTGTCTGATTTCCAATGCATGAGATGCCTCCAGAGCGACTTTACCATCAGATAATAATGTAAAACTGGTGGGCCTCCTCTGTAGTATTCCTTTAACTGAACTGAGACATCTTTCCAATTCAAGCACTGTACTTATATTGAATATTGCAGTTTCGTGTGACTTTACTGTACAAAAAAAAATCAAGCGAAATACTATGAAGGGGATATTCTGAGTCTACTGCTTTTACCATTAATAACTATCATTATAGAAGCCCTGGAAAGGTCGAATGTCTTATCCAATTCCTATTTGACCAATTTAGACCCAAAATCTCTAGATAAAAGCAATGATCGCTTTTATGATCTTTCAGCAAGGATATTGATGACCCTTGACTCATATATTGGTAGAAGTGCTCTCTGGTATCTGCAAGTCTGTATTTTGAAATATTATTGTGAAAATAAATACTTATTAGCTTTCAGCCAGGGTGCATTTCTTTATATTCAGAAAGGTATACCCTCTAATGCAGCCCTTCTCATCCGTTTCGCCCTGGAGCAGGCGCCACTAAATGGTGGACTACGGTCTGGATCTGAACTGGGTGACAGTCCCATCCAGACCGCTGTGGTCCCGCCATTTAGGGTCTCTCTTTCTGCTCTGGCTGCTGCGCACATCCCTCTTCAGCTTCTTTCCTTCAGAGCTATGATCCTTGCAGAGCTATGAGCTATGATCCTTGCAGAGCTATGAGCTATGATCCTTGCAGAGCTATGAGCTATGATCCTTGCAGAGCTATGAGCTATGATCCTTGCACAGCTATGAGCTATGATCCTTGCACAGCTATGAGCTATGATCCTTGCACAGCTATGAGCTATGATCCTTGCACAGCTATGAGCTATGATCCTTGCACAGCTATGAGCTATGATCCTTGCACAGCTATGAGCTATGATCCTTGCACAGCTATGAGCTATGATCCTTGCACAGCTATGAGCTATGATCCTTGCACAGCTATGAGCTATGATCCTTGCACAGCTATGAGCTATGATCCTTGCAACAGGGTGGAGGACAGGAGAGGCGTTAGGTCTGGATGGAGGGCAGGAGCTGCAAGCGGGTGATTGGTTGTTAGGACGCTGCAACCAATAACCAGCTTGTTAACAAGAAAAGTTGGACTCGGACGCTCTGTCCAGACCTGCCCTGTGTAAGGTAGGACTTAAATGTTGCTGTGAAAGGGAAGGGGGGGGGACACTGCTATAAAGGCAGGGAGGATGTTGCTTTAAAGTGAGGCGGAGGACACTGCTATAAGGGGGGCTAAGGAGGGTGAGTCGCATTGACGTGAAGGAGTAAATGTGACATAAAAGGGGAGTAATGTGCAGGGGGAACTGAAAACACTGGTCTAAGAAGGGGGCTGTAATATAAATATGGATGTGTGGGGGGGAAGGGTGCGACGTAAGAGATCTGAGTTATTGGATAAATATGCGATTCAGACCTCTGTTCTAAGAAATATTTACTGACTCTCCGGACCTCTGTCAATTATAATTCAATACCCCTGTCCTAGAGGAACCCCTTCTAAAACAAATTCATCAGGGGCTTTGTAGGTAGCTAAAAAGATGGCGGTAGTCATGACTCTGCAAAGTAGCTATGGCCCTGGAAATATCCAGGACCATCAAAGGAAGCTCAATCAGCCACAGTTCAAGAGACCCCTAGAAATCTTTTGAGGAACCCTAGCTGAGCATGTCTGCTCTAAAAAGACTAAAAGGCACACTACATGGCCAAACATTTATGGCAGCTGACCATCACACCTATATCAAGTTATTGGACATTCCATTCCAAAAACATGGCCATTATATATGGTCTTGTGACTATAACCACCTACACTTTGATGTTAGGTTTTCCACAAGATTTTGGAGTATCTGTGGGCACTTGTGCCCATTCAGCCAACAGAGCATTTGTGAGGTCAGGTACTAATGTTGGATGAGAAGACCTGGCTTGCAAGCAGATTCCAATTAATCCCCTAGGTGTTCAGTAGGGTTAAGATTAGGGCTCTGAAACAGGCTACTCAAGTTCCAGGTGGGCATTAATAGAGTCAGGAACTACAACAGAGAAATCACCATGATTTATGAGAAGCTATCAGCCCATCATGTGTTTATTATTAAGATGGCATGATGTTTCAGGGCCTCGCAGAGTCCCCTTTTCAAGGCAACATAGTGACGTAGTGACGGTCTATGGTGCTTTGAGAAAACGACCCTATGACGCTATGCCTTATGTGATGCCGTCTTAACAATAAACACATAAAATGCATTTATTTGGAGAGCTGATGACTTTGCATCTTTGCATTCTTTTCTGGCATGGCACCATCCGTAGCAGTCACTTCAAGCACCCATCAATACAAGGTCAAGAACATTGAGGAGTGCAGTTTCTATTTGGAATTCATAGATCAGCCCATCAGACTCCTTTTTTTAACTAAAATACCACTTTTGGGTGGACTGGCCCTTTAAGAGACTCTTTCATGCCCATATGACCCTTAGATAATGTATAGTTCTTTCTGGGTTTATAGAGTAGTCAAATTCCCTATTTACAATTAAAAGGCACACAATCATCATCGCGGCAAATTGTTAGGAATAACCATATATCTCTAGAGAAGCAATGAGAGTGGATGCACTGGGCACAGATTCAGCACTGTGTGACAAAGTAAATTATAATGGTAATTATGGTTGTCCTGTAGCTGTTTAATATATTGCTTTTGTTTTCCAGTCCGTCCAGAATAGAGTAATTCAATTATGTTCCATTATGATAATGTTCGAGATTGGAATTCAAGTGAAACCAAGAAACCAAAGGGACAGTTGTTTCATATAAAGGAGATATCTTGTTTAAAAATCAAACGCTCCAGAGATAAGAGGGGAAGTTGCGTCCTTTATAACTGCCTAGTCAGAACACAGCTATTCGGGAACTACAAGCTGTATCCTAGAGTAGAATGGGGACCCCTCTGGGATATCCATATTTTACTAGATGTGGGTCAGATCTGTGCTGGGACTCACACAGACGTTGGTACTGCTCATTTATGTCTAGCTGCCAGTTGATACAGAGTAAATAGGTATTTTACTTTGCTAGTAGTTGAATAGGAGTCCCCAAAAATGGTCTTGCATAGGGGCCATTTGGTGACTTGGTCCTTCACTGTGGAGGATGAAGGCTAAAATCATTGTTGGACCAGTTGACCCAACCCAATGGCCACAAGACCTTTAGTTCTAATGGGCTGAGCTGGATCTCTTCATATTTATAATTCATGATGTAAGTTTGTGAATGTTCTCAATCATCCAGGTCAAGGGATATCTAGTGGTAGTTAGCAGTGCTGGGACAAGATCATCCAGTGCCCAAGATGGCGAATAGCACCCCCCACAAGGTGGAGTCCCCAGTAGAGTCCCCCTTTACATCAGGTGTCCCTGATAGAGTTCCCCTTTACATCAGGTGCCCCTATGATCCCAAGTTATTTCCCTTCCCCTTTCCCCCTTGTACTGGAAGATTAGTACTCACAGGTGTGACCTTCTCTCTCCGGAGATTTGGCAAGTCACATGACAGGCAAAGAGAGGAAAAAGTACACAGTCCGCCCTCTTTCCTCAGCAACAAGGCACTGAGACTGAGGATCTTTTCCGCCATATGAAGGCTGGAGAGAGGAGAAGGCTGAATCCTCCCTCCAGCAGCAATTATCGGCCGCTGATGCTTCTGACAGGAGTGACACTGCAGTCACTCCTGTCAGTAAGGAGTGGGGCGAGCCTGGACTGGCCCTCAACAATGGCATTTTACTAGTAAGGATAGACATTTTTTTTTTTTATATGTGCTATAATATACTTTTATTATATATAATGTTGCTGTATATCATAAGTAGGGACTTGGAGAACAGGTAGAGATCTCCTTTAATAACACACATGCATTCTGGTTATTCCACCCTGATCTACTTTAAAAGAAACCCTAAGGCTAGGCTTAGACATACATCTAAAACCTCTGAAAAGCAATCCATTTTTCGGATTGATTTTCAAAATCAGTTAACAGGCAGCAAGGAGGTGATGTGATGATTGTTTACTGCTTTTTTTTAACCACATTTTTGCCGAACACAAGTTCTGCAACAGCCTGCATTACACACAGTTGTAGGACAATTGTGGCGCTTCCCCAATTGCTTGAATGGGTAGCTTTCTGCCCGCTGATCATGACATGTTGAATAGTTTTTGCCATGGGGGGCAAAGCAAAACATCACAACTGTGGCATGTAAACAGCCCCCTTCACTGCCATTGTAGTTTAAGGGAAGGTGGTTGAGGGGGAGAACTAAAAACGCAGCTCAACCACACAATTTGATGCCCCACAACTGGCCTTACTGAGGAAGTATTGAAGTTTCCTACTGCTGCCCTTCCTAAAAAAAAAATAAAATAAACAGTTCACCGGCTTTTGTTCTGATCCAGTGGCTTCAGTACTTTCTGCATCACTAACCTTGAAAAACTATGCAGATCAACAGACCTGACCTCATTATGACTTTATTGGATTTGCTTGCTTCTTGGAAAATATTGACGGCAGCGATAGCCAGGTATATAGCACTTTCCAGAAGAAGGTCAGTAATAGCAGCCCCTGGATAGCTCTAAGTACAGATTTCCTTTTCCTTTAGACTTGCTAAATTTATCGGGCTTCACATTTAAGTACAGCGGACAGTGATGACGAGCGGTAGTAGATCTTTGGCAGAGGTTAAAAGCAAGGTTAAAGCAATTGTAGTTTAAAGTCTTTTCGCCTGACGTAACTTCTGTGACTTATATATGATATCCGCCAGAGAAAACGAAGGCAAAGGGACTGTCAGGTGGATGAGAAAAAACCGCCAGTTGCTGTGATAAAAAAGAACCGCACTATATTTTCTTTCTGAAAAGCGTTTGTAGAGCGCACTCTTTCGATTTCAGATATTAACAAAGGCAGACTTGCTCCTGATAGCTGCTGAGCTGGAGTTAGGTCAGTCGTCCACAATGTAAGGGCAAAAGGTCTCCATTGGAACCTTTTTATTTCCTAGATTAGAACACTGCCAATTCCCACTAGTGAGACTTTTTTATTACACTAGAGAAGAGAGAAGATTGACGTGTTCTCTGCCCGAGGTTTTCCATAATCAAGGTTCTACCAGGCCTGTTTTGTGGGTAAAGTTCACGTCTGTTCATCGAAAGACAAGCGTGCCAGAGGGGCCTGTTCAGAAATGTTTATTGGATAATATCTGGTTAATATATTCCACTGTGTAGTCTTAGATTAATTTACATTGACTGCAGACCCTGGACGCTACAGAGCAGGGCTGGATTTGTAGCAAGGCCACATAAATCTGGGCCTAAGGCAATATCAATCAGCCCTCCCGAATCTAACGACACCAAGGGTTTGTCAAATCAAATGTGCTTGAATAATTTTGGTTTAAGCGTGTTCTTTATGTGCTCTATTAAAAAAGTCTAAGGGGCCAAAAACATGTGACTCTGCTCCTGTACTGTAACCTGAGAAAAATGTGTGAACAAGCCTTCAAATCACGCTTATGCCCCCTACACACCGTCGGACATTGATCAGACATCCCGACAACAAAATCCATGGATTTTTTCCGACGGATGTTGGGTCAAACTTGTCTTGCATACACACGGTCACACAAAGTTGTCGGAAAATCCGATCGTTCTGAACGCGGTGACGTAAAACACGTACGTCGGGACTATAAACGGGGCAGTAGCCAATAGCTTTCGTCTCTTAATTTATTTTGAGCATGCGTGGCACTTTGTGCGTCGGATTTGTGTGCACCCGATCTGAATTTCCGACAACGGATTTTGTTGTTGGAAAATTTTATAGCCTGCTCTCAAACTTTGTGTGTCGGAAATTCCTATGGAAAATGTGTGATGGAGCCTACACACGGTCGGAATTTCCGACAACAAGGTCCTATCACACATTTTCCATCAGAAGATCCTATCGTGTGTACGGGGCATTAGTGTGATTGCAACCTACTGTAAGTCCTGTTCTGCTCTGAAGTCTTTATTTATGCGACACTGTGACTAAAATAAAACTGTACAATAAAAAGCACTCTTCAAAGAAGGGATTTAATGTTCACCTGTCCTGCAGCTCATGGTGACGTTCCCTGTGGCAGTAAGAAAAGATCCTGCTAAAGAGCAGGAGTTGTAAAGATCCTGCTAAAGAGCAGGATTCTTGGTCACCCACAGTGCTGTGATTCAACCTGCTTGCGTGCAAGGTGCAGTGTGATGTGGCGGGCAGTAAACACATAGAGTCCGAGTCATGCCATAAAGTTGTATTGTAGGAAAGGTTCAACACAACTTGTTCAGACCCAGTGGGTAGGCACACCTGTCTGGAGCATCTTACGAACTGTAACGCTGGTCTGAAGGCTTGAGGATGCCGATAGTGTTTGCAACGAGAAGCTGAATGCGGCCTGGATTGTCCACACCCAAAGGGGAGGCTTCCTGAAGAGAGACAGACCTAGTCCCTGCACTGTCCCTACTCTTTTGGAACTTTTTCCTACCTCTAACACTGTCCCTGCCAGACGGGGATCCCATCCCTATGATAGCCACTCACATAAAGTGTGCCAAACCAGTGAGCTAGAGTTTTGAATAGACTCTGCTTGACCCAAGCTGGCTGCTGAAGTCACATGGTGTGCCTGCATCGAAACGGACAGCCGTCTCCTTGTGACCGCAGGAAGCCATATAGAAACCAAGTTCCTCACAGCTTCCATCCCATTCTGCATTGCCGCTTTGATTGTGCGCTACCTGCAGTGGGTAGTACAGACTGCAACTGCCTACGTGCTGGCCCCTATTTCACTACTGTATTCTATAGTGATGTATGGGCCAGTAGGTGGGACCACAGCACACAATGGGGGGACCAGGGAACTGACACTTCAGGAATGACAGATCCCACAGGATCCTCTTTGCCATTGCATAGATCATGAGTGGCGGGAAAAAGCCATTTATGGTACAATTTTATTTTACAGTCACTTTAAAGCTAGCCTGTAGCAACGGGAAACTTCGTAGTGTGTAATTTACAAGATATAGCAGCCACCTCCAGTTTTCTTCCAAAGTGTCCTTGGATTACATATGCAAATAATGACTTTATCTGGAATGTCAGCAAACAGATATGCAACCTCCCACCTGCTATGCCTCATTGATGGTAGGTGATGTTCTTCACAGTAAGGTGCTGGCATTCTGGAAATGCATATCAGGGCAGCTTGGGTTTAGGGACTGCTGGGGCACTACAAAACAAAACTGTTGCTACATGCAGGAACCTGAAGGTGTCTACGGTTGCTTGTGAGTGATAGGTTACAAACCTTCATGTAATTACAGATGCACTTTACAGAAGATATCCTCAATCCACAGTCCCAATGCATCTTGCTCATCTGGGTAATTAGAATCCATGGGGTTGATTTACTAAAGGCATATAGGCTTGGCTTTGCAAGGTAAGTTGCACTTTGCAAAATAATTTTCACAAGAGTTTAGTAAATGAGGTGAAATTTCACTTTGCAAAGAATATCCAATCATGTGCAAGGAAAAAAAAAGGATTTTAGATAGGTAGAAGTCAGCAGAGCTTCATCTCATTCACTAAGCTCTGGGGAAAATTCGCTTGCAAAGTGAAAATTTCTGTTTGCGTTTAGTGAATCAACCCCCATGTCTCCAAATGTCTTGTTGGGCCTGTAATTAGATGCTACAAACAGCACAGTATCTGATTTTACAGAATGCTTGACTGTTATCTTTGCCTAGAAGTGTATGGTCTTGAAAGTCTCAGTGTGACACAGTTTAAGTCTGAAGCTAGTTTCCTCACATTATTATATGTTTTCTGTGTAAGTCTTCAAGAAGAGCAAGAGAGATTTTATGTACTCTCTAATCTAGGCTAACCTTTGAGTCCCTGATCCTCCAATTCGGATCTTTAAAATGTTGGTCCACATGACTTCTAGGAACTGCAACTCCCACTCTCCCTTTCTCAGGGCTCTACTAAAGGAATTATAAAGACTAAGCACTGAACATGTAACCTCAAACTTCCCCCCTTTGTTTAAATCTCAAGATTTTAGCGACTGCCTTTTGTGCACAAGCTCTACTTTGATCATCCAACTACTTTCATATCTCTGTGAAATCATTCCCCTGCATATCCAAATATAGGGATGCTTTGGAGGCTTTCAGCCTTCTAGTTCACTACACACCTCCACTATCACTTAGGCAAATGTTTCTGAAAGTGTAAAATGTGTGGGAATTTGCCCTTACTGATGGTGGGACTCCGCAAGGCTCAGGTTTTCTCCTTTTTTTCCAGGAGAATTAACTAATCCAGTGATGTCGTCATGGAGGAGTGGAAGAGGACTCCAGTGGCAACCTGGGAAGTTCCGGTGAACTCCATGCCCAAGAGGGTTAAGGCAGTGCTAAAAAATAATAGTGGCCACACAAAATATTGACACTTTGGGCCCAATTTGGACATTTTCACATAGAGGTGTACTCACTTTTGTTGCCAGCGGTTTAGACATTAATGGTTGTGTGTTGAGTTATTTTGTGGGAACAGCAAATTTACACTGTTATACAAGCATTACACTCACTACATTACACTGTAGCAAAGTGTAATTTCTTCGGTATTGTCACATGAAAAGATATAATAAAATATTTACAGAAATGTGAGGGGTGTACTCACTTTTGTGAGATACTGTAACTTCCTAATGCCTCCAAGTTTCTTGCTAAAAGCCTGTAGACTTAGGAGACTATTCCCTTATAGTCCACTCCTTACTACAGTTACTCAAGTTTGAATATTAGGAATGCAATACCTTGGCTGTGCCCTTGGTTGTTTGTTACAATATTCTCTTTGAAAATTCTTACATTATAACCTTATAATTAATGGCTATATTATACATATGTATAAAAAGGTAAACCACTGCCCCCACCTATAACTGGTCTTTGCAGCAAGTAGCATTGGAGGGAAACATATTATAAAATGAAACAATCAGCGCCACAAGTAAGTAATATTGTGATGTTTAAATAAGATAACCTAATAATAAACGTGCACAGCTCCTAACCATTCCAAGTGGTACACCACACTAATTTCAAAATGGATAGTAAATAATGAATGTAGCGCTATGTGTAAAATTATAAATATAAAGTGCAAATCTATAAAATAAATAAATCCTACATATAAATGAATAGTCCATAAAATGAAAAAATGAAGAAATAAAACATGAAAACCGCTTCTTGTGATCAGTGTATCCACACAATTCCACCACAGTGATTGTTCGTCCTCAAAAGGAGTGCACACCACCACCAGTAAAAATGCGCGCTCACCTCCCAGATGAGTCTACAAAAGGAGTTTTAACTCGTGGGGAGATCCGCATATGAGTTTTGACTCATCTGGGAGGTGAGCGCGCATTTTTACTGGTGGTGGTGTGCACTCCTTTTCTTCTTGATCACAAGAAGAGTTTTTCATGTTTTATTTCTTCATTTTTTCATTTTATGGACTATTCATTTATATGTAGGATTTATTTATTTTGGAGGGAAACATATGTTAGAAAAAGGCCAAGGAAAAATCCAAGGAAAATTCCAAGTTCACTTCCAAGCTCACTTATCGACCAGCCTGTGACCAACCAAATTACCTGTCTAACAGAATGCGTTAAAAACAGGGGTTTAGTCTGCACACATTTGCAAATACATGCGTAAGCTACAGGCCCAGCCAAGACACCCTGGTATCTCTAGTCCTGTCACTATCTTTTAAGTGGCTCCACAGTGGAAGCACATGCATTTTGATGGATAGATGGAGGGCAGATGGACTGAAGAGAGCCCACCCCTTCTTAAAAAGGTAAAGGGGCACACTGAACACCCAGCACATAGCACAATGGCTGCAAAGGTGCATTGCCTGAACAGTATATCAACAGTACAAAAAGGTAAGCCACTGCCCCCACCTATAACCCCTCTTTTTAACGCATACTGTTAGACAGGTTAATTTGGTTGGTCACAGGCTGGTCGGTAAGTGAGCTTGGAATTTTCCTTGGATTTTTACTTGGCCTTTTTCTATATTATGCATATGTGCCTACAAGTATGGCAATTTGGAAAATAATCAGAAAAGATAGACAAGTCCTTTATTATAAAATAAAAAAATTAAAATGTCCCACAAAGTCTTCTTCCTCTTCTCTTGCTCCTCTGACGGACCGAAAAAGAAAAAAATAAATCTGCCTCCATCTGACCCCGCCCCCCTCTGACACTACGGGGAAGCCATAGGGATGTCCCCGTGCATCAGAGGGGGGCGGGGTCTCCCGGGGACGTCACCATGTGACCCCGCCCTCAGTTATAAAATAATTTTTACCTGCGAGGGCGCTTCATACGGCGGGTGCCTCTCATGGAGGCGGGTCGGTGCAACTTTTTTTTTTCTTTTTCGTTCCGTCGGCAGAGCAAGAGAAGAAGAAGAAGACTTTATGGGACATTTTTATTTTTTGTATTTTTTAATAAAGGACTTGTTCCAAACCGTGTATTGTCACATTAACCATTTTGACGCTTTTTGTGAAATGGTAGGAGTACATTTGTACCCGTTACCATTTCACACAGGGCGGGAGGATCTGGGGGTCCCCTTGTTAAAGGGGGGTTCCAGATTCCGATAAGCCCCCCGCCCGCAGACCCCCACAACCACCAGTCAAGGGTTGTGGGGATGAGGCCCTTGTCCCCATCAACATGGGGACAAGGTGCTTTGGGGGCTACCCCAAAGCACCCTCCCCATGTTGAGGGCATGTGGCCTGGTACAGTTCAGGAGGGGGGGCACTCTCTCGTCCCCCCTCTTTTCCTGCGGCTTGCCAGGTTGTGTGCTCAGATATGGGTCTAGTATGGATTTTTGGGGGGACCCCCACGCCATTTAAAAAAAAAAATTGGCGCGGGGTTCCCCTTAAAACCCATACCAGACCTGAAGGGTCTGGTATGGATTTTGAGGGGGACCCCCACGCCATTTTTTTTAAATTTTGGCGTGGGGTTCCCCTTAATATCCATATGAGACCTGAAGGGCCTGGTATGGAATTTGGGGGGACCCCCACACAATTTTTTTTTTAATTTTGGTTCGGGGTTCCCCTTAATATTAATAGCAGACCCAAAGGGCCTGGTAATGGACTGTGGGTGATTCCCATGCCATTTTTTTTTAATTACTTTTATCTGTATTGCTGAGACCCAACAATTGATTATAGCAGCGAGTAGTTTTAAATGACTTTTTTTCCTTTAGAAATGTCATTTTGTGCAGGGACTCTTCTAAACACGGGAAACATGCGCTAATTTACAGGCATACTATAGACACCCCCCAGGTATGAAATTTAAAGGAATATTTCACTTTTATTGTTTAACTTTAAGAATTATTAAAATCACTGCTCCTGAAAAAGCGGCCGTTTTTAGAACTTTTTTTGCATTGATACATGTCCCCTGGGGCAGGACCCAGATCCCCAAACACTTTTTATGACAATAACTTGCATATTAACCTTTAAAATTAGCACTTTTAATTTCTCCAATAGACTTTTAAAGGGTGTTCCACGGCTTTCGAATTTGCCGCAAACACCCCAAATTGTTTGATATTCGGTGAACGGGCGAACAGCCAAAGTCCGAGTCGAACTCATGTTCGACCCAAACATAAAGCCCATCCCTAGTTTAAATGTATACCTCTTTGATTGACGTTAAGGGAAGATATGAACTCCTGCAAGTCATGGTACTCGCCATCCCATAGGAGGAGGATGTCATCAATATACCTTGCCCACAGAACTAACTGTGGTATATCGTGGGCATAGATTATATCCTCCTCCCACCTGGCCATAAAAAGATTCGCCAGGCTGGGGGCATATTTAGCCCCCATAGCCACTCCCATGTCCTGTCTTAAAAAATTTTTGTTAAACCAAAAATAATTGTGGGAGGCGTCATACTCTAATAGATCCATCAAAAATTACACCTGACTTTGTGAGAGTCTAGAATCTCTATCCAGGAAGCTTTTCCTCAAACCCTAAATTGTGTGGAATAATAGTGTATAAGGATGTGACATCCGCAGTCACCATCCACATACCAGGTTTCACATATTGCAGCCTGCAATATGTAGGCCGAACTAAACGCCCCCTTCAGGTTTGCCTCAACGAACATATCACCAACATTCAGATGGGCTTCAAGAACCATTCTGTATCCAAGCATTATCTATTTGCACACAATAAGGACCCTTCCAAGACCATTTTTCTCAGTATAGATAAGTATAGTCCCCATTGGAGGGGTAGTTCGCTAGTGAGGGAAATATCTAAACTTGAAATGACTTGTGTTATGCACATTAATATGTGCACCGGTTGGCTGGGGTATGCCCCAATGGTCCGGTTTTGCACTGCAAAGGAAAATTTTCAATAAAGAGAAATTAAAAAAAAACAAAAAACAAAACTTGAAATGGCTTGGATTCATAGGCTCAAAACTTATGTCCCATATGGGATGAATACTAATACTGATGTGAATGCTTTTATTGATAATTCATGAAAAGCCTGAATGTAAACTCATTCTGAGACACCAGCATATGAGGTAATAAGAATGGGCCATTTTGCTCTATATCCTTTTTAACCTTTTTATCTTTTCTTTTTTGTGTAACATATAATTATTAACTGATTATATATATAATTCACTTAATATTTTCACTTAATATTTTTTATTTTATTAATATAATTCTTGAAATAATTTATTTAGTATATTTCAATTCTTAATAATATGGGTATTAATCTAGTCAGTTGCAAATTTAATTAGTATATATAATTTAATTGAGTAATTTTATTAAATTAAAGAATATTCTATATTAAGTGGTAACACCATTTTATATATTTGGGGTTTTTATTATATCTTTTTCCCATTATTGTGAATTCATTTGGTTTCATTACCTTTGTCTTTGCAAATGTAATATGGCGCTCTGAGCCATGCGCTCATGACTCAGAACAAGGCTTGGTTCCTTATATAAGGTGGTGAGTCATTACGCTGCCTGTTCCCCATTGACAACGTCACGTATGATGAAACGCGTCTGGAGGAGGGTACGTACTGACGTCACCATGCAAGTTTACTAGGAGGACGGCTCTGTTTGTTTATTGAATGGTTGCAACTTTTTAGCGCAGCTTCTCTCTTTTAATTTACTTTTTGTGTGTATCCCACTTTATGCTGCTGCTTGTACCTACTTTTATGTATACATTATTTCGATTTTAGCGCGGTTCCTTTTGCCAATTTATATGATTTGAGATACCAAAAGTCTTGTGATTCAAGACCATCACCTTCCACCTTCAATTTTTGATATCAGTGTTCTAAACAGTCATACATGGCAAAAAATATAACAACATGACTTTCAAATTGCCCTATCTTACACTACTGGCCTTGTATTGGTCCACAAGTGTCACAAGCCAATAAGGCCTAGGCATAAGGCAAACACTCCAATCCCATCATGTTTCCCTACTTATATGTTGGGACCTTTTATATCAACCACAGGAAGGATTTGGGCTTGGGAAAGTTCATTTAAACTAAAAGACACTGCAATCTACATTCTACGATGTTCTTTTATTTAAAGGGCTTGTTTATTTTACAAATCCACCCAGGCGACAGCAGCTCCAGATTAACAGGTTATTTATTCAGCTTAATGTGTATTTCCCGAACAGCAAGTCTTTATTTTGCAAAGCTTGCCAACAGATGAATGCCTAACTAGTGCAGGGGTGCCAGTTATTGACTCAGGGTTCCCACACATTTTAATTCCAGCTTTCAAGATTTAGCCAACAACTGAAAATGTTAAGACGTCTCTTTGTAGTTGGATCAGCTAGCGCCTTATTACCATTTGTAATAAAAGTGTCTAAGTCCTGATTCGTTTGGCTGCCCCAAGGCCGGCTCACAGGATGATGAAAGGAAATTTCACTGTTTTGGTGGTGATGAATAAAGCTATGCCTGTGAAATGCTGTCTATATCTTACTCTACTCCTTTTTTCGCTTAAGATTTGCTGGAGTCCAGCAGTAAGCGGGCAACTGCCAAAAGTCTTCTTTTAAGCAACAGGAAACAAGCACAACTGCTGCCTGCCCATGGCTAGCTTTACATGCAGGTTCAAGTTTTGTTTTGAAATGAAAACACTTACTAAGAATAAATGTGGAGTACAAAGTATTAATAAAATGAGCTTGATAAAATTAGTTGTTTTGACTTTAGAGAGTTTTGATGCCGACTAATTTTACACTCAATAAACATATTTGGAACCTCTAAATAATATTCAATATTCTTTTATAATTAAAATATAATTTAAAAATTAAAACATTTTTCAAACCCAATACCTAAAATCCTATTTTATCTAAGCTTTCACGTGTAAATGTAATTTCACAAGTCATCTTTTACATATAAAATCTGACGCTTTCACTAACATTACACATGGTGGTCCTGCCATGATGGCCCTAATTCTTGTAAATTCTGCAACAAAGTCAATCAAAAGCGTAACACCGCTCAGGCAGCAAATGATTAACAAATCATTGCAGGTGCTCATCCCGACTCACCACCGTCATTAGTCAATAAAAGGACAATGAGGATGGCCGCACATCATAAGAAGATGAAATACTGTATGAATATTCTTTATTGTCACCATGCCAGATGGATGTCACAGGATAATTTCTTGACGCGTTTCACACGAGCAGTTCGTGCTTGTTCACAAGTGTTGTGAACAAGCACGAACTGCTCGTGTAAAAAGCGTCAACAAATGCGCCTGTGACATCCATCTGGCATGGTGACAATAAAGAATATTCATACAGTATTTCATCTTGTTGTGGTGTGCGGCCATCCTCCTTTTCCTTATAAATCCTGCAACAACCCTCTGTCCATGTCACCAATTATGCTTCTGTGTTGTCACCCTGTCAAGTGGGCTTTAGATGGGCTTTGGACAGTTGCTTCAATCGGAAAACCCGCCATGGGAAATGCCATGCAAACATCATCGGAGTGCATGCAAATAGAACGTTTCTGCAGATAGACTCAGCTGCAGTGAGTTAGGGGTTACATCTACCTTAAAGCCCAAGGCTAAATACATTTTTTGGTAGATGTGGGAAGCGTAAATGTTCGTATTTTATTACTGCCTATGACCCCACTGGAAAGATTTTACTTCCTGTCCTTATGCCAGAAAGAGAATGACAGGGGTGTGGGCAGGAAATCACAGACAGTAATACAAGCTTGACATAAGCTGTAACCGAGTGATGGCGAACCTTGGCATCCCAGATGTCTTGGAACTACATTTCCCACGATGCTCATGCACTCTGCAGTGTAGTTGAGCATCATGGGAAATGAAGTTTCAAAACATCTGGAGTGTTAAGGATCGCCATCACTGTTCTAACCCCTTCCCATCTTACAGAGTGCTTTTTTACAGTCTGTGTCCCCACTGTAGAGATTTTTTCATCATTTTTCCCACTCCCCAGTTGCACAAATTTACCATTCCTTCACAGCCCCACTACTCCATTCAGCTTCCAGGATGGAAGAGAAGAAGCTCCTTGTAAACTCATAACTGTGACTTAGAGCTTACACAGGGCCAAAGATGCTCTTTCAACTTCCACGTGACGACATTGGGTGCTTGACTGGGTAATCACCAGGTACAAGCTCTAACTTATGATTGGGAAGAGAATATGTCACATGTTGCTCCAAAGCTGGAAGTTCCAGGTATTTTTGTTTCATTCCAAATTGTGAAAAGAAGTAACAGGAAAGTGGAGGAAGAGTGAAGGACAATGGTGAGGGCTACCATTAAAGTCAACAGTGATGACATTATCCTTCCGGTGAGATCCTGGGGGAGTGTTGGGTAGCCCAAATCTTGCTGAAATGGTGTTCCCAGTACTATGCTACAGCATTTTCTCATGAGATTTGAAGTACTCAGCATTCCCTGAGATCTCATCAGAGTAGGATGACATCACCCCTTGTACAATGGAAGGTGGTGGAAAGGTTTGTATAATATCTTTAATGTCATAATTGTTAAACCAATTAGTTTGGTTGGATCTCAAATGAGGGAACACATGGTCAATGTGTCCTCTAGAGAGTCCCCTGGCTGATGGGGGTATGGCATCAGGTGGGACTGGTATATGTCTCTGGCTTCTGCTTTTCTGGAAACAGCTGAGAGGTGCTCCAGGGTGGATTTTGAGCAGTTTTAGAAGGGCGCCACATGTAGAAGTACATCATAACAGAGGCTGGATTTTAAGGTTAAGCTGTGAACCAAGTTTCTCAATAAACTTCTTGAAACACTTGGCGCACCTCTAAACCTGCTCAAAATAATTGTTAAACCTACATTTTTTATGTAAAAAGTTAATCCCCCCCCCCCCCAAGTGCCTTGGTAAAGAATGTGGATTCAGTAAATGTGCAATATTAGCCTCTGTGTAATTTGCAAGTCTGAATTCTACAGGAACTGGTAGGAGATTTTCTGTAGGAAAACCCTTTAGGAATTTCATAGATACAGTTCACTTTTTTTGCTTTAATAAATTAGTTTGACGGTTCGAAAATAAAACTTATCTATAAGATCATTTTCCCAGAGTAATTTCAGATTGCAATTAAACCCAAATAGCTATTCTGACACACATGCAATAACTATGGGCATCTGTGAATTCCATAATCTTTCTGTATTTGTTTGTGCAATTTAGTTTTTTAATTTTCAAGAAGCATCTGGTACTTAAACATCACATTATCATTGTGACTGGATCTGTACGAAAACAAAAAGCTATCAATTCATGACAGATGGAACAAATTGAATATACATTACAAGATATTGAGACTAAACACATCTAAATATTGCTTTGTTATTCAACTATTAAGTTAACAGTTAAGTCAATAGGTGTCCACCATTGTTGCTTTTTTTAAACAATTGTTTGGGATGAGAGGAGTTATTTGTAGTGAAATTGAGCTGCTTAGAAAAAAAAATAGTTTCTTCTACTTTATTATTTAAAAGCTTCTTTTGTGAGTTGGGGTATATATACATCGTTTATTTTATATCCTTTAGAGTTTTTTTTTCTTTTCTTTTTTATGTATTTGATCATTGCTTTAATTCTGTCACTTTAAAAAAACTAAAATAAAAAAACAAAGGATTATTAAGTGGCCATTTTTTTAGCACAAACACAGGTCCAAGAAATGAGTTTCCGTAACTCTCAGGGATTAAGTCAGTTTAAAATAACCAGAAACCACCTTAATTTTGCTCTTTTAACTTTGACTTTAATGCAGTTTATCAAGATGGCAACATTTAGCAAAAATCTTCTGACTTTCATTGAAACTGAAAAGAAATTTAAAGTTTTTATTCCACTAATCCCTAAACATGGCATTGTGCAGCAGCCTGGGTGTGTGTATATATATATATATATATATATATATATATATATATATATATATATATATACACACCAGTCCCTAATCTTTTTGTCAAATGACTGGTGTTCCCCCTAACTGTTTTTAAACAGTAGCTCCAGGCATGCTCACCAAAAAAATATAGCTCTGATAAATTTAAATACGCTTAATATAATACAAAACAAGAAATACATTTTGGTTTAATTAAATCTCTTGAAGCCAGATTATTTAGAATTATCATGCTGATAAAGTAACAGTGATCATTAGGATTTTATGAGCTGGGTAGCCATGTGAAGAAGGTGGCTTCTCATGTGAAAACTTTAGAGGCTAAAAAGGTAGGTTTTACCATAAGGCATCTTAGGTTGGGGTCTAGAGGTGCAAGGTTTTACAAAGGCCAGTTTATTTGAAGTTTGTTGTTGAAGGTTTTGAAACTTTGGTATTCTATCCGTTTTTTTATTAGACATCAGTGGCATGTCATCCATGGGCCCCAAGGCCTATGCATAACATAGGAAGACGTTGGTTCCCTGTCTTTCTTGTCTGGGCAAGGAAGTGGGCTGCACATAATAATTAAGCTAGAGGTGGAACCCAGGGGAGGCAAACCCCACAGATGCCTGGCGCATGTATACTATGTAACCAGCTGGCGCTATCGATGGGCTGGCTGGTTACTGTCATCTGGAGAGGAAGGAATGTCTGCTACTCTCCCTGCCACTCCCCATGTGCCTGATCTCCTCCACACCACAAGCTTTAGAGCTGCAGCAAAGATTAATTTAGCGGCATAGTTGACATACAATAAATAATAAAAAAAACAATATGAAACATCAGTTTATAAACTTGTAAGCTTGAAGTGTTTCTAAAGTCATTTTTTTTTTCTTTTAGACAGAGTGGGGAAGGGTTAGACCTGTATCCACAAATGGAAAATTCACTTTCTCTATTTGTTCCGGTGACCCTTGTCTGAAAGTGATGGAAAATCCAAAATTTTGAGATGTCACCAGAACAGTAATAGTGACAAAAATCTTCCAATGGGAAGTCTTCTTCTGGTGACAACTTTAGAGAGATCTCCGTCACTTTTTATGTGTCTTGGGACAGAAAGTGAGGAAAATCATCTTAATTGAACACAAACAGCAAACAAAAAAAACTTTAATGTCCATCTCAAACCAGCTTGTCTACAAGGTGGCATGCTGCCGAATGAACAATGTTGTCACCAGTTCCAGTAAGTTAAAAAGGAGATAATCATCTGCCGGCCTCAACAGAAAATAAAATTATATTATGAGGGGACTCAGAACAACAAAAGCTGTTGTGTAAATGCTAGTGAAAGTCAGAGCCATACTTAAAGGCCATCTTGAGGGAAAATAAAAGTTCTCGCTTGTAGTGAAGGTGACCTCAAACTGCAAGGTTTAAATGCTCAGTTAGGTCTTGGGGACTGGAAAAAGCAGGTACTTATATGATCTCTGCTCACTTGGCAGGAAATGTTCTGCTATACTTTTCTGTGCTTTAGCTTCCGGTTTGTCCTTCAGCAATCAGAATTATCCCTACTCACCTATGCTCCAGCTTGTGGACTATCCCTCTGAGTCCTCACGTCCAATGTATTGGCCCTGCATTATACTTGATCAGAGGGTATGTGACTGCTGGAACATAGGGGATAAGAGGATGTGGGGACCAGTCTATCAGCAAGGAGGGAGCCTGTGGAATGGGGTAAGGTTGGGGTCATAAATTAGTACATATGAGCATTTAACCCTTGGGCAGCACCACTGCAAATGGCAATTTTTGTTTTCCCCAGAACTCAGCTTTAAAAAACAAAACAAAACTAGAACTGACCAAAAACCCTTATACGTTCCTTTTAAAATAGCCTATGGTACTGACCTAAAATCAAGACCTGGTCATGGTCATGAGTGCAGATCTTGGCTGTGCCTCACTAAGGCCAACAAGCCCTATAATGTTTTCTCTATGTAGCATATTACAATATATTTTGCTTCAAGGTTACTGGGTAAAGTCTAGCAGAAGCGACAATTATTGAGCATCCTCAGGTTCCCTTAATAAATCAAACATGTTCTTTATTTCACAATGAAAATAGATGAACTACAAATGTTCTTCAAGGCCAACAGTTTGTCATTGTTCCCCTCGACTTGTTCAGAAACAACGCCAGTGACAGACCGTACTCTACAGAATATAAAGAACGGGCCAAGCAGACCCTGGACGTAAATCTTAGCATCAGACTTCATTGACTGTGATAAACACTGAGGAAACTTTCTCTGCATAGAGCAAAACTGTCCTTCGAGTGTTATAAAGTACAGCAGGTTAAATTTTATCTACTAGCGGAAAGAAGCTACTGACAACCAGAGCACTGCTCTATCTGTGTTCTGCACTCTTGTATCTGTGTCCTCTGCAGGAGCTTGAAAGGATATTAAAAGCATGTTAAAAAGATAACTCCACTTTCACAGGAACCAAATATAGCAAATAAAGAAAAAACTATTTAGCATACTCAACTGCTACACAATTAAAGTTATTGAAAATTATCTTTCATTTTCAATCTGCAGTCGCTGTAATTTTCTGGGTAGTGTAGTGAGAGGTCACCTGTCTGTCAGGGAAAGTATTAGCAGCAGGGAAAAGTTCCAGATAAGAAGGTAAAGCTTAGGGCTTGCAATCTCCTTGGACATCTTCCCGTTCTGGCACAAGACGGTCAGGCCGCATTCTGCCCCTCCACACAGACGCTGTCAGTTTGGCTGATACCTGCTCCGCTACACGCTGTATGCATTTTTGAGTGTTCCTAGTTGGGCCTTCGACCACCAGGTTTGTTGTGAATTGTTTTGCTTTCACTGCAGTACAAGTTCTACTAATTGCACTTGGACTGTGTGTGTGTATTATTGCCACCGCACCATGCTGCACCCAATCACATGATTTTGTACAGTGCATCTGGAAAATATTCTCAGCGCTTTACTTTTTCCACATTTTGTTATGTTACAGCCTTATTCCAAAATGGATTAAATTCATTATTTTCCTTAACATTCTACAAACAATACCCCATAAGGACAACATGAAAGGCCTTTATTCAAAACCTGTGCAAATGTATTAAAAATAAAAACGAAAAAATCCCATGTACATAAGTATTCACAGCCTTTGCCATGACACTCAAAATTGAGCTCAGGTGCATCCTGTTTCCATGGATCATCGCTGAGATGTTTCTACAACTTGATTGGAGTTCACATGTGGTAAATTCTGTTGATTGGACATGATTTTGAAAGTTACACACTTGTCTTTATAAGGTTCCACAGTTAACAGTGCATGTCAGAGCACAAACCAAGCCATGAAATCCAAGGAATGGTCTGCAGACCTCGAGGACAGAATTGTATTGAAGCACAGATCTGGAGAAGGGTATAGAAAAATTTCTGCAGCATTGAAGGTCCCAATGTGTACAGTGGCCTCCATCATCTGTAAATGGAAGAAGTTTGGAACCACCAGGACTCTTCCTAGAGCGGGCCGCCCGGCCAAACTGAGCGATCGGGGGAGATGGGCCTTAGTCAGGGAGGTGACCAAGAACCTGATGGTCACTCTGACAGAGCTCCAGCATTTCTCTGTGGAGAGAGAACCTTCCAGAAGAACAACCATCTCTGCAGCACTCCACTAATCAGGCCTGTATGGTAGAGTGGCCAGACGGAAGCCACTCCTCAGTAAAAGGCACACGACAGCCCACCTGGAGTTTTCTAAAAAGCACCTGAAGAACTCTCAGACTATGAGAAACAAAATTCTCTGGTCTGATGAAACAAAGATTGAACTCTTTGGACTCAATGGCAAGCATCATGTCTGAAGGAAACCAGGCACCGCTTATCACCTCGCCAATACCATCCCTACAGTGAAGCATGGTGGTGGCAGCATCATGCTGTGGGGATGTTTTTTCAGCAGCAGGAACTGCGAGACTAGTCAGGATCGAGGGAAAGATGAATGCAGCAAAGTACAGAGACATCCTTGATGAAAACCTGCTCCAGAGTGCTCTGGAGCCCAGACTGGGGCGAAGGTTCATCTTTCAACAGGACAACGACCCTAAGCACACAGTCAAGCTATTAAAGGAGTGGCTATGGGACAACTCTGTGAATTTCCTTTAGTGGCCCAGCCAGAGTCCAGACTTGAATCCTATTGAACATCTCTGGAGAGATCTGAAAATGGCTGTGCACCAACGCTCTCCATCCAACCTGATGAAGCTTGAGAGGACCTGCAAAGAAGAATGGGAGAAACCGCTCACAAATAGGTGTACCAAGCTTGTAGCATTATACTCAAAAAGAATTGAGGCTGTAATTGGTACCAAAGGTGCGTCAACCAAGTATTGAGTAAAGGTTGCAAATACTTATGTACATGTAATTTTTTTCGGTTTTTATTTTTAATACATTTGCAAAGAGTTCAAACAAACTTCTTTCACATTGTCATTATGGGGTATTGTTTGTAGAATTTTAAGGAAAATAATAAATTTAATCCATTTTTGAATAAGGCTGTAACATAACAAAAAGTGAAGTGTTGTGAATACTTTCTGAATGCACTATAAGTGGCTTTTACCAGAAATCTGAGTTTGAGGTAGAAATTTAGCCATCCCAAACACTGCCCCAAGGTTTACTGCAATGAGGCTTTCATTTTTTGTGACATGGTAAAGAAAAAAAGCAAGGCTATAGTGCTGCATTATGAGTACATTCATGTAGACCCCAACACTTAGCAATCAATTTGGGGACATTACTGATATGACCTGTCTTAGTATCTACAGAACAAACATTTTCTACAGTCCAGGCAATTTGTACAAATGGCCTGGTGGGGATTTCTTTCTGTCCCAAGTGTAGAGTTTCATGATAAACTCAGAACGGAAAACTGCCAAATTGTAAGACAAAAAATAACCTGCTTGCCCTGAGCTCTATTAAGTCAGACAAAAAAGGATCACTTTAATCGTGCCTATTGTCTAATTTTCTTCTTTGTTGTTTTTCATTCATGGAGTACTGCAGAGTGTGTTTAAAGTTATTAAGCTTACTGTCAGCCATCATTTTCCCTCAATATCCTGTGATGTATAGTCACTGCAGAACCTTCATGCACTGCAGAGTGGTCTTAATGACAAAAGTCTCTAGGGAAGGCCACTCAGACACCGATGAGGTCAAAACACCAGGCAATGTATATTCTCCAGTGCAGGCTAGCTGTAATTGGTTGTGTTCATTCCTGCAATAGAGACCCAATGTTGGCTTTTTATCCCTGAGCAGTGTTACGGGCCAATGCACTAAGTGGTTTCTCCAGCCTTGCTTGAACAATAAACAATGGGACCATTAAAAGCTACTAATATGTTCTGATAAAAGGTGTCAGTGGAGTTCAAGCAAGGAGAAAGTAAAAACAAAGATTGGCCATACGGTACCCATGCACAAAATATACTGATGCATGATATGGAGCAAAAGTCACACCGTGCAGGATTTGACAGGTTGGAGCATTAAGTTCAACTTTCTGACAACTTCTTTTAATAAAAAAGAAGGGAATGGAGATAGTTATGAGTAATACTGCAGGAGTATAGGGGGCAAATATCAGGCTTGATTTGTCAGCCCTGACCAATCAAATCTTCAAATGCATGATCAACTGTGGACTAGCAGATCTTTTAGGTGACTACATGAGCCAACTCTAAGGTCGCATACACACGGGCGGACTTTTCGACCGGACTTGTCCGACAGACTTTCCAGCGGACTTTCGACAGCCTTTTGACAGACTTCCAGCGGACTTTTTACCGAACGGACTTGCCTACACACGATCACACCAAAGTCCGACGGATTTGTACGTGATGACGTACACCGGACTAAAATAAGGAAGTTGATAGCCAGTAGCCAATATCTGCCCTAGCGTCGGTTTTTGTCCGTCGGACTAGAATACAGACAAGCGGATTTCTGGGTCCAGCGGAGTTACGACGTAAAGATTTGAACCATGTTCCAAATCTAAAGTCCGTCGCATTTGCGACTGGAAAAGTCCACTGAAGGTCCGGTGAAGCCCACACACGATCGGATTGTCCGCAGGACTTGGTTCGTCGGACAAGTCCGGTCGAAAAGTCCGACCGTGTGTACGCTGCATAAGCTGTGGGTAGATGCCAGCATGACTTGTGTTCCCAGTTCATGCTTTGTTCAGATGAAAGCATGCAAAAAGGTAAACCAAAGAAATTATTGCTTGAATACATGCAAACAAGTTTGCAAGGTGGTTGTGTTGGAGTGCAATACCCTACAGGGGTACCCTTAGGGGACTGCAAACTTTCTAAACAAACTTTAGACTTTATGGAAGCCAAACTGTGGCCAATGGGAGTAGAAAATGCCCCAGCAATAGACAATGTCTCAGGTTTGGTGGTCAGTGGGATTAAAAAAATTACATAGCACCTGTGCCCAGTAGGTGGAGGAATAGTGCCCCATCATTGGTGTCAGTGGGAGGAATTGTGCCCCATTATTGGTGTCAGTGGGAGGAATGGTATCTCATCAATGATATCAGTTGGGAGGAACAATGCTTCATATCAGTGGGAAGAACAGTGCCCCAAGGGCCCAAAGGCAAGCAAAGGGCCACATTCAGCCCACGGGCCGCAGTTCAGAGATCACTACCTTACATGATTGGTGATCAATGGTCAAATAGTAAAAGGAACTGCAGAGGTAAGAACTTGTCCTACATACCTACCCTCATTTAATGATAGAGAAACAGAATCAGATGCTAGTCATTGCAGCTTTTGGGCCTTTGGGAGTCCGTGAAATAAATGGGATTGATACAATCCCATCTGGTGATGTAACCCAACAATGGTGACACGGTCAAGGACTCACTCCCTTAAAGTAAGACAGAAACACACAATTTGGCCCTTTCCTTGAGTCAGCGGGGTGAAGATGGGGACAGGGGGGGGGGGGATCTTAGTTATACCTTTATATTAGTGGACATTCAAAGACTCCCATTAGTTGTTTTCTTTTATTTGGGGAATGGTTACTTGTTAGTAAATAAAAAATGCTGGTGTGGCCAAATAAAACCAATGTTGTACAGTCCAGATCTTTTTTAGGGCTTGGATCATTGGAGGATTCACTGTTGACTAATCCCCCAGTCAAGTCTGGATGGAGACCTATTAAAGCTTGAATTAAAATTTTCAGATTCAAGCAATTTTCAGCTTCAGGAATTGGGTATTTATTGGTATTATCCCTTAAAGAGTACCTCCCGCTTAGATGGGAATTCTGTCTGGGATCTAGGGTTGCCACCTGTCCGGGATTCACCCGGACAGTACGGGTTTTGAAACATGTGTCCGGGTCTCTGGCCGCCTGAGACCCGGGCACATTATTCAGACCCGCCTGTGGCTCCCTGTGCGGCGTGCCTTGCCTACACAGGCGGCCCTCTAATTAACTCCCCCGGCGAATCATAGTAATGGAATGCTGCAGTTATGCGGGGTATCTTTGTTCCCACACGCCGCCTGTGAGCTCCACTTTTCATGACAGGGCAGACCCGACATCTCTCCCCGCTGTCCCCAGCTGCAGGACACATACACAGTGCAGAGAGAGTGCTGTGGAGTGAACCCGCCCCTCCTCCTCCTGCTGTGTTGTTTTCCTGTGTACACAGAGGAGGAGGAGGGGAGGAGAAGGCTCACCACGCTGCCGACAACGCTGCTGGACTGAGATAATCTATCTGAACTAATCCACAGTGAGTCTTCCAGAGGATGGGGGGCATGAACAAGAGGGTGAGGGGGGAACTAGCCTACAGTTCACTTTGAGCAATGGGGGGGGGGATATCTTCTAGGGGGCACTTTAATACCTGTGCTAAAAGGGGGCTTGGATATGAAATCCACCCCCCTTAGCACATATCCTCTCCCCCCAATATTAAAGAGATGATGTCTGCCACAGAGCGGGTGGCCCTTGGCACCCCACAGGAGATGTGGAAAATTGCTCCAGGTGCCCATACAAGTGCCCCCCTTCCAAGCAAGTTAGTGGAGCAAAGTGTGGGTTCCAGGTCACAGGGTGGGTTCACACTATGAAAACACAGGAACACGATGTGCGTTCTGTGCGATTCATATGTGACCCGGGTGCAATTTCAGCCCAATTATGTCTGCAGTCTCTGACAATCTCCTGTACTATGTCTGGAGTCTCTGACCATCTCCTGTATCATGTCTGCAGTCTCTGACCATCTCCTGTACTATATCTGCAGTCTCTGACCATCTCATGTACTATGTCTGCAGTCTCTGACCATCTCCTGTACTATATCTGCAGTCTCTGACCATCTCTTGTATCATGTCTGGAGTCTCTGATCATCTCCTGTATTATGTCTGCAGTCTCTGATCATCTCCTGTATTATGTCTGCAGTCTCTGATCATCTCCTGTATTATGTCTGCAGTCTCTGATCATCTCCTGTATTATGTCTGCAGTCTCTGATCATCTCCTGTATTATGTCTGCAGTCTCTGATCATCTCCTGTATTATGTCTGTAGTCTCTGATCATCTCCTGTATTATGTCTGCAGTCTCTGACCATCTCCTGTACTATATCTGCAGTCTCTGACCATCTCATGTACTATGTCTGCAGTCTCTGACCATCTCCTGTACTATATCTGCAGTCTCTGACCATCTCCTGTAATATGTCTGCAGTCTCTGACCATCTCTTGTATCATGTCTGCAGTCTCTGACCATCTCCTGTATCATGTCTGCAGTCTCTGACCATCTCCTGTATCATGTCTGCAGTCTCTGACCATCTCCTGTATCATGTCTGCAGTCTCTGACCATCTCCTGTATTATGTCTGCAGTCTCTGATCATCTTCTGTACTATGTCTGCAGTCTCTGACCATCTCTTGTATCATGTCTGCAGTCTCTGACCATCTCCTGTATCATGTCTGCAGTCTCTGACCATCTCCTGTATCATGTCTGCAGTCTCTGACCATCTCCTGTATCATGTCTGCAGTCTCTGACCATCTCCTGTATTATGTCTGCAGTCTCTGATCATCTTCTGTACTATGTCTGCAGTCTCTGACCATCTCCTGTACTGTGTCTGCAGTCTCTGACCATCTCCTGTACTGTGTCTGCAGTCTCTGACCATCTCCTGTACTATGGCTGCAGTCTCTGACCATCTCTTGTATCATGTCTGCAGTCTCTGACCATCTCCTGTACTATGGCTGCAGTCTCTGACCATCTCTTGTATCATGTCTGCAGTCTCTGACCATCTCCTGTACTATGGCTGCAGTCTCTGACCATCTCCTGTACTATGGCTGCAGTCTCTGACCATCTCCTGTACTATGTCTGCAGTCTCTGACCATCTCCTGTACTGTGTCTGCAGTCTCTGACCATCTCCTGTACTATGGCTGCAGTCTCTGACCATCTCTTGTATCATGTCTGCAGTCTCTGACCATCTCCTGTACTATGTCTGCAGTCTCTGACCATCTCCTGTATTATGTCTGCAGTCTCTGACCATCTCCTGTACTATATCTGCAGTCTCTGACCATCTTTTGTACCATGTCTGTAGACTCTGATCACCTCTTGTATTATAACAGCACACTCTCTGACCATCTCCTGTACTATGTCTGCAGTCTCTGACCATCTCCTGTACTATTTCTGCAGTCTCTGACCATCTCCTGTACTATTTCTGCAGTCTCTGACCATCTCCTGTACTATGGCTGCAGTCTCTGACCATCTCCTGTATCATGTCTGCAGTCTCTGACCATCTCCTGTACTATGTCTGCAGTTTCTTACCATCTCCTGTACTTTGTCTGCAGTCTCTGACCATCTCCTGTAGTATGTTTGCAGTCTCTGACCATCTTTTGTATCAAGTCTGTAGACTCTGATCATCTCTTGTATTATGGCCGCACACTCTATGTCTGCAATCTCTGACCATCTCCTGTATTATGTCTGCAGTCTCTGACCATCTTTTGTACCATGTCTGCAGTCTCTTACCATCTCCTGTACTATGTCTGCAGTCTCTGACAATTTTTTTGTATTGTGTCTGTAGCCTCTGATCATCTCTTGTATTATGGCCGCACAGTCTCGTAGTGTAATATAGGATGAAAGGAGAGCCACCAAGCTGGGGCCCAAAGAGAACCATCTGACTGAGCCCTGCACGATGCACCTGAGTGGTGGTCAGTGATAGTGTAGCAAGGCCAGTCTGAAGGGGGGATCACTGGTGTAGGGGGCAGTGAATGCAGTAGGGTAAAGGGGCACTGATATAAAGGTTACCTCTTATATCAGTAACCCCCCCCCCACCTTACCTTAGTGCATTCACTCTGTGGAAGGTGCTCTATGGTGACCAGAGTCCCCCCCACATTAGAGTTTCCATTTTAAATGCAAGTTAGAACTCTGTGGACAATTACATAAACAGGAACTCTGATGTAAAGGGGAATGCAGTGGACTCTGATATAAGGTGATCTCGTCACCAGAGCCCCCCCTTACATCAGAGTTTCCCCCCCCCCAACATCAGAGTTCCCCCATACACCATACATACAGTCCTCACCACCAACCCCCCCATACCCACCATTATCTATCTATCTATCTATCTATCTATCTATCTATCTATCTATCTATCTATCTATCTATCTATCTATCTATCTATCTATACACATACATACATATACACACCAGGAGACCTCCCCCCACCCCCCAATATTACACTGGGAGGCTCCCACCAAACATTACACACTACATATACACTATATTGTACATTATGCACGCCTGCGCTATATGCAATTGTCTACACCCACTGTTCACTGCTGCGCGTGCCGCATTACTATTCCCCTAGGACACACAGAGGTGTCCCGGGTATTTTACAATCTTATAATGTATGCTACAAAAAAAATGCCAAGTCCCGCTGAAGTGTTCGGGTTTGGCTCGAAGAAAAGGTGGCAACCCTACTGGGATCACTGGTACAAAGAGGAGTCCTCACAAACTTAAAGCCTCCTTGTAAACACGAGGCTAAGTTCACATGGTCTTCAGTTTGTAAATTATGTGGACACCTGTTGAAACCTCCCTTTATCAGCCTGTTTAAAGTGACTGTCAGCACTCTTAGTAAAGTAAACCTGTGTTTTGCCTTTGCAAGGACAACATCTGTAAATTCAAATTGTGTGTTACTACATAGAAAGATCGTAAGCAAGAAATGTTAAATTCAATTGCCAATCCATCCACAACTGATATACACAGAGTAATTAATGTACATATAACTTGCACAAGATATGCGCTCTCCTATCAGCATGGCACTTGTACTGTGAACCAACTGGGTTGCTCCTTGTGCTTCTTCTACCCCCCCCCCCCCCCCCCCACCGTCTGAGCTCTATTGTACAAAAAAACAGCCAAGACAGTAAGATACTGTGATGGTAAGTTGAGCAACTTGGGAACAAAGATGCAGATCTTTTGTATTCAGAATTCTTGAGCGATATATATGTAAGAATCTGGAGACTGTTTCTCCCTGCCAACCTCTACCCAAAAAACGCATGCCAGTACTACACTGACTGATGCTAAAACATCTCCTTTAACTTTTTTATTTTGTTTTGGAAGGCTGAAAGACCTGTGTGTGTTGCTATAGCATAAACCATAGCACAATAAGAAAATAATTGGTTTCCACCATATTCCATCAAAGGTTAAAACCTGCAATTCCTGTAACCTTTACAGGAGGAGAAATTTTTATCAGACCTGGCAGACAGACCTCTAACAATAAGGTACCTATAAAGGAACACAGCAAGTGGACTTCCAGTTCAGTAATGTTTTCTGAGTTACAGGAGAATCACTGCCATGACCTATTATTATACAAACCTATGACGTGACATTTAAGAGCTTCATAGCCCCAATTACATTGTTTCCTGTTATATCTCCAACAAGACTTTAGAAGCGGCACAGTCAGACAGCCTGCTGCCCTTAAGCTACTGGGGGATTCACTCCTTGTACATAACAATAGTGATCCTGTACGTTGTCCAATCATCCACCTATTTAATTGGGAATAAAGTAGGTAAGGCTTTTGTTTGTGTTTTTATTTATTTCTTTTTTTGATGATGCTCCCATTGGGGAGATTTCCCTTCATTTCCTGCCCCTTCATGAGGAATTGAGAAGAAATGGCTCCAAAGTGAGAGAAATCCCCTCTTAGACTGTTGGCACCAAAATATGTGCTCTCGTTGGAAGAACACACAAAGAACTCTATTTCTGTTCGGGTGACAAAGGAAAATGTTTGATTCTTCACTCATTTTTGGTCCCTGTGACAATGGTCACCAGTACAGACAGAGTAAATTTCCCCAGTGATAAAACAGACAGGAAAAAATAAACTTAGAGAGGTTCTGACCCCTCACCTCTCTATTCATAGATGAAACATAGAAACATATAGAATACTGAAGGCATAAAAAAGGACAACATGGTCCATCGAGTTTGCCCTAATTATTTTTATTATATTTTTCTTAACTTTTTATTTTATTTTTTTGTCTGAGTATAGATCTTTGTCTCTCTCAAACATGTTTGAATCCACTAAATATTGACTGGTGCACTACCTCTGTTGGACATCTTTTCCAAGCATCAACTGCTTTTTCCATAAAATTATACTTTTTAAGATTAGAACTTTGAACTCCTGCCACTTTGAAGTCATGGTTCATAATAATCTTAGCTTCAAATTGGAAATACTATCCTCCTGAACCTTATTCACAATATAAAAATATTTAAAGTTTCAATCATTTACCCCATCCCTTCTTCCCTCAAGACTGTACATATTACAGTAAGTTCCTGATTTGTTTTATCCCCCAGACCTTTTACGATTTTTGTTGCCCGCCTCTAGACTCATTCTATCTTATCAATACCAGAAAGTAACTGAGGTCCCCAGAACTGGCCATAGTATTCTAAATGAGGTCAAACGAAAAAAAGTGGAAACAGGACCACCTTTCTCCTGCTGGTGACCTCTCTAGTGATAACTAAAGAACTGTATAGTTGAATTAGGATCTCCTTCCTCCTGCTAGTGAACCCTCTGGTGATAACTAAAGATCCATACAGAGGAATCAGAATCTTCTTCCTCCTGCTTGCTGGTGACCCATCTAGTGATAACTAAAGAACTATATAGTTGAATTAGGATCTCCTTCCTCCTGCTAGTGAAGCCTCTAGTGATAACTAAAGATCCATACAGAGGAATCAGGACCCCCTTCCTCCTGCTGGTGATCTCTCTAGTGATAACTAAAATCTACATAAGGCAATCAGAGCCTTCTTCATCCTGCTGGTGATCCTTCCAGTGATAACTAAAGAGCTATATAGAGGAATCAGGACCTCCTTCCTCCTGCAGATGATCTCTCTAGTGATAACTAAAGATCAACCAACGTAAAGGGAACCAGGGCCTTCTTCCTTCTACTGGTTATTCTTCTAAAGATCTATATAAACAATCTATATAAAGTAATCAGGGCCTTCTTCCTTCTACTGGTTATTCTTCTAAAGATCTATATAAACAATCTATATAAAGTAATCAGGGCCTTCTTCCTTCTACTGGTTATTCTTCTAAAGATCTATATAAAGGAATCAGGGCCTCCTTCATCCTGTTGGTGATCCCTCTAGTGATAGAATTCTATTATATTCAAAATGTAAAAAGAAAAAAGTTTTAGCTTTAGATATCCTGTGCTTCCCCAACATTACCGGTTCACTCAATGAAGCCAAATAAAAAGCCCAGTGTAAGGTGGTGGTTTACACATGGGGTCAGAGCTCACATGTGAGTAAAGACCATCTCCTGCCTCCAATACTCAGACCTTGCAATTAACTGCTTAGAACAACAGGAAAGGAGTTGTATGCTCCCCTGTATCTGGGTAGCATCAGAAATTGCATTTTCCTTGGTGGTGAAGAGAACAGATAAGTGGGTAACAGCATTGGTGTCTGGGGAGGTTATCAAGTGAATTTGTTATATTGTTCTGAATCGGCTAAG
The DNA here is from genome assembly GCA_037952835.1 of Lithobates septentrionalis. NCBI lineage: Eukaryota > Metazoa > Chordata > Amphibia > Anura > Ranidae > Lithobates > Lithobates septentrionalis. The sequence goes on along the minus strand of JBBDGP010000072.1, from coordinate 333,665 downwards.
TCCTGGTTCACATTAAAGTGGTTGTAAACCCGTACATATACCCAGTGAAGTGACTAGATATAGGTAATACACAGAGATGAAACAAATCCTCCTATATTCATTTTATCTGTTTATCTACAGCTGTTTCTTCTCTACATCAGTTCAAAGTGCAGATGTTATACAGCTTGTCTGTGCTTCAGAAAGTAGGGGGCAGGGAGCCGAAGTGAGGAGAACTGAGAGCTGATTGGGGGGGGAGGGTCAAAGGGTCAATCCACTCACCCCCTTCATCCCCTTCACACGGCTCACAAGAACAGAGATGTTGGAGCTCCCTCCCCTGTCACCATTATTCTCTTGGTGTCATGAAAACTGGTCAGAAGTGATTCATGCTGATAGCAGAGGAAGGAGGCAGTGGACAGAAACGACACATAGTGCTCTAGATTGAGACAAGTTCACACTATAGAAGGATATGCTTTGTTCATATTTAATGTCTGAGGTTTACAACCACTATGGGCTAAACGAGCTATGAAATGACATCATGGGGGCTTTAATTACAATAAGCCTCATTTAAAAAAGTGTATGAGGTACGAATTGTCTATTTTTCATACCAAGTCACCAACTTAATGCTACAATTAAAGGAGTTGTAATGGCAGAAGGTTGTTTTTTATCTTAATGCATTATATGCATTAAGATAAAAAACCTTCTGTCTATAGCAGCCTCCCCAGCACCCCCCTAATTACTCCCTGAGCTCCATCTCTCTCCAGCGATGTCCACGAGCGTCAGCCATCCGGGACTCTCCTCCTGATTGGCTAAGACACAGCAGCGGTGCCATTGGCTCCCGCAGCTGTCAAAGTCAGTTAGCCTATCAGGGGAGAGAGTGGGTGGGGCCGGGTCGGGGCTTCGTGTCTAAATGGACACACGGAGCTGTGACTTGGCTCGGGTGCCCCCATAGCAAGCTGCTTGCTGTTGGGGGCACTCAACAGGAGGGAGGGGCCAGGAGCAGTGAAGAGGGACCCAAGAAGAGGAAGATCCGGGCTGCTCTGTGCAAAACCAACTGCACAGAGGAGGTAAGTATAACATGTTTGTTTTTTTGTTTTGTTTTTTTAAACAAGACTTTACAATCAATTTAGGCGCTGATCATTTAATGATAGAGTATTAGTCACTACTGGATATATTACTATTTGACAATTTCAACCATTAGCAACTGTGAGCTCCATATTTCAATGGTGAAAAACCTTTGAGAGTGCAGCAAACCTACATGTTACATTAAATTATATAACTCTCTTTTCTTTGGTTGGTATGAAGGAAAAAAAAACTGTGATGTTACCTCAACCCACTCAACCTTGCATTCACATGTGTGTGATGGTTTTTCTTTTTTGTTTCCTTTAGACCTTTGGAGGTGCTGTTATCTTTGTAAAACAACGAAGGTGTGATTTTTATTTGTTCCCTTTTGACCTTGGTAGGTGCTATGTTCTGTGCAAAATAATGAAGGCATTATGGAGGAAAGATGTCTTCTTTTTTTCTTTCTGTCCCTCTAGGAAAGTTGGAACATAGGGTACAGCGCCGACAGCAAAGTGAATCTATCATGTTTTATTTTCCTTTTGTCCTGGTTTCTGAACAATCCACTGATTATCATTTTGGGAATAAATAATGTGCGCATGGAGGATTTATAAGAGAACACTCTTCCTCCCGTCTGTAGTATACACCTCCAACACTGCGCTGGTAGTCTGCATTTTGAGATTTATTTGCAAAACTGAGTGATGCCTCAGGCAATTCTGAGTTCTTGTAAATACTGGCACATGTTCTGCCGCACGTCTTGCCAATATGGCATAAATAAAGAAAAGGGATAAAACGTCATGTTGACAATATTAAAGTCGATTCTGCAGGGAAAAGCTTTGCAGAGTTTTCAGACTGGGTGCAGAATTTTGTAAGAACCTCTAGAAAACGATTCAGAAATGAACCTTCCTTGTTTAATGTTACCTTTTCCATGATTGCTGAAGGTTAAAAGTTGAATGGTTCCCAGCAGTTTGGCAGAGCTGTGTGTTTTACTCATCGGTAAAGTCTAAATAGAAGCTGCTCTCCTACTTACACTTTAAATAACTGGTGGGAGCTCAAAGTGATTACTACGGATGACTCAAAGTTAAAACGCTATATGAAACGACACAGCTACCAGCAGGCCAAATAAATGTGTTTCACATATTTTTTTGTGAAGGCAGCATTACAGATTCATAAGAAACTGGTATCTCAGCAAGCCGCCCCCGCGAGAGAACACATTGGTTACTGCTAGAGACTATAATAGTCAATAGCAATTATCACGTGTAAAATCAGACAGGCTGGTTGTACCCAAGTTGATCGATCAAACAACTTGGATACACTCAGCCTGCCCATACAAGGTTCAAAAACTTGGTTACTTTATTAACCATGACCAATTATGTCATATGCCTTTGCTGCGGGAGCTCCAGGAGAATAGTCCAGATGATTTTCGAAGGGAATTGTGTGATGACAGGCTGTTGGCGGAAAATCCGACCGTTTGTACGCTCCATCGGACAATTGTTGGATGGCAGGCTATAAAATTTTCCAAGGACAAATGTCTGCTGTCAGATTTTGTGAGCATGTGTACACAAGTCTGTCGGACAAAAGTCCAAAGTACAAACACGCATGCTCGGAAGCAAGGATGAGCCAGAAGCGGTCGGTCTTGTAAACTAGCGTTCGTAATGGAGAATTCACATTTGTGACGCGGCAAGTTATGAAATCTGGAAATGCAGCACACAATTCTCTTCTTCTTTAATGGGATAATAATGAAGCTGCTTTGCTGGTGATACTGATGGAGTTCTGCCAAACACATTTTCAAAGGCTTTTTTTTTCTAGTGATATCAAGAATAATATTACTATGCTTGTTATTTTTATTTTTTTGGTGCAAGTTACCACAACACCATTATCCTGTAGTTTTTAAGATCAAAGATACAACTATGTTGGTGTTCCTTGTTAATTTTACATTGTATTTTTTAAAAAGTAACTGCCTACTCCCAAACTGTCATTTGAAGTAAAACACGTAGCCAAGTATTATTCTACACAATTTTTTTATTGTGCATTTTATTTTATTTTTTTATTTTTTTATTGTGCATTAAAAAAATAAAATCTAGACATGCTATCTGCCAATAGAACTTAATCTAAAAGTGCATTCTATGCATCCAAAAATATACCAAATCAAATCAAATCATTATTCAACCAAAAAATAAAATAAAAGCCTCATATATGTGTCCTGCTTCTTAATATAGGGGGTCACCAATGCCAAGACTTGGTGAATGCAGGGTTCCGTCATCCAGAGATAATTCCGAAAATCATCTGGATTATTCTCCTGGAGCTCCCGCAGCAAAGGCATATGACATATTTGGTCACGATTAATAAAGCAACCAATTTTTGGTCCAAGAAATCCTCCTCCTCCTGTTCCTGGACTGGACTTGGGTCAAAGCAATAACTCCAAGGCCAATAATAAATATGACTTTATCTCCTCTGATTCTGCAACATGTCTGGTTGACGAATGGGCCTTCAGGGCGTTGCCCTTCGGACAAAAGTCTGACGCTTATTCTGCGGACAATCCGATCATATGCATGAGGCTTAAGGCTCATATTCCTGACTGTGACCCAATTGGGAAGATTTTCCGTCACTTCCTCTTCTTACAAAGGCAGCACAAAAAATAGGGAGGAGGGGTTGTCCCCGGGACAGAAAGGCATGGGAAGCAAAAAAAGCAATGTCAGAAGTTTGATGCCTTCCTCGATTTTTTGTTTTTTTCTGTGCCCTTGTTGGAACATTTCCAATCACCCTTTGACTGTGTAAATCTCACAAATTAGTACATAGATATGATAAAAATCTGACTTTTTATGTAAAAGCTGAGATCAGCTCTACCCTTCTCAACTTCATGTTGGTCCTCCACAGAGGTCAGGTCACCAACAGCAGGAGAAGGACTCTAGGACCCAGTATCTGTCAGGGCACCAATGGCAGGAGAAGGACTCTAGGACCCAGAATCTCCATCAGCACTTCACATGGCCCTTTATAAGGAAGCATGTCAGTGGATACAGTTTCTGATTGGTCCTCAGATTGTTACCTGTGTACTTGTGATTTCTTGCTCCTGTGATCCCTAGTTTGTGGCCCGGTCTGTCCCTTACCTGTCTCCGGCCTGTCTCCAGTCCCTGACCACTGGCTTGTCTAACAGATACCCTCTGCCTGCTTCTCGTGTTGACCTCGGCTTCCACCTGACTTCGTTGGCTCTGCTTCCCACCTGGTTCCTGATCCTGGCTTGTGTTGACTATCCCACTGTCTCAGTGACTCTACAGACCTGTCACATCTCACGGGTGCCACCTGCCTGCAGACTCTGTTCATCACATCAGCAGTATTCCTGAGTCCTTCTGCAAGCAACTCCACAGGCAACCTGTGCTACTTTGTGCTCAACTCCTCCTGTCTCACCTTCAGGGTCAAGGAAGCCCTCTCTCCATTGGCCTCCAGCACCTGGTACATTATAACAGAGAACAACCCCATCTAACAGGGGAGGAGTTTTTTCTCTGCTGCAGGTCATTTCAAATTACAGGTTTTGTTCCTCCTCCACCCTGTAAAAAGAGCAGTAGAAGACTTTCAACGCTTGGCTTCATCCCAACGCGTTTCATTCCAAAGAATATACTTGGAGGATTGCCTGGGATCATGTGACCACTACAACTGCCAATCACAGTGGTCAAATGATCGTGAACTCCACCTCTCATCTTTCAGAACCCTTAAAAGGGCCAGATGGAGATGGTGCCAATGGGTTAATGAAGCATAAAGATCTGCAATTATTTTGTTTCTTCTCTATATGGATGGGGTTCAGTTTTAAAACCTCTATTCAGGTAGCAGGAAAACAGCACAAAATTATTCAGTAAACACTAAATTAGGACACCCAATCATTTGTCCATATGTCAACTGCTATTATAAGTATGTTTTTAGCTTAAAAGTGTAAGTTATTCTCGTTTTCTGACTTTATTAGTCCATTTTCAGCTTATCTATTACAAATACCTTCATCTGTTTTCTTTTTCTCCTGTTCATTTATACAACACTTAACACATCAGTATGCAAAACCTTGGCTGGCCTAGAACCTTCGACGCATCATAGCTGGTATTACTTTTTCCTCGATTGCTGCCAAAAACCTTTTATCTTTCCCTTCAAAGCCTTTTCAAGAGGGGTGATTATTCAGTTCAGTGTCACTTGCAAAACACAAAACTGCGATTTGTATTGTAATTGCAGTTGTATCGCTTAAAGCTGACTTTGGACAACATTAAGCAGATAACAGCCATGTCTTAATGACAAAGTCTGAAAAAATAAATAAATAATTAAATAAATAAAGGGCAGCACAGGTATATCTTTTATCTGTTGTAACGCAGGAAATGCCCAGGAGTGTTCGCCAGAAAATATTCACCCGGCCGGGATCTGACCTTCTCCTCCCCATTAGACTCCATCTTACCCTCAACCATACAGATAGATGGAGATGTGACAAGTTTGTGGTACTATGAGGAATCTCCCGAACAATAGGTTGGAATAGCTGAACACTGGAATTGTAAGCTGTCTGATCTCAGATATTTTCCCAATACAAGGATATCAGAGAATGGAAGTCTGATCTTATACTGTACAATGTGACTCTGGACAATGATGGGATATACAGGGTGTATATATACAGTAGAGGAGACCATATACAGAGAGATTATTACACCATCCATGTAAAAGCTGATGAACCAACCCGGACGGGATATGTACCTGGCGTTTGGAGTTCTCCTATTCAAAGGGATTTAACACGCGCATTTGACCATACTATATGATGGTCCGCAGGATCCGGTAAGGGGCTTGTTCATTTGGTGTCACCTGGTGGTGGAAGCACTGCGAATTGAGAACGTGCCCAAACTTGCTGATAAGTGATCCACCACCAGAGAGTCAAAAGGCTTACCAGAATGATTGAACCCAAATAGGTGTTCACCTAATGGGTCAATCAGGCTTGTAGGGCTACGCACCCAAGGGGAACTTTCACAATGGACACGACCTCCAGCCAGAAGACCAACTCCAACAGTGAACCTCAATGGGGTAGGTTTTAGACAGAAAACCGAGTGGATGGTTTCATGTATCCCTTCTCCAGGTCACTGTCCTCATAGCGAAACGATGGGATGTTTTATTTTTCACATTGATGGGCTTCTATGGACTGATTATTTTTTGTCAAATAATTGTTTGGGGGTCACTTTTATTTCATGTTTGGTACAAGATAAGTTTGATGTCACCACACTAGTATACATTATTTTGGTTTAAATGAATAGTGATAGGGTAACTGTATTATAGCAATTAATAAGGGGAGGTAGACCTCCATTTATCAACCTTTTCTGTGTAAACATACAGATCCACGTCCTGTCAGGGGAGAGGTGAACTGATCGTATGTTCCTTGTATATAGGAACACCGATCAGCCTCCTCCCCTCATCAGTCCCCTCTCCCCACAATTAGAATCACTCCCTAGGACACACATTTAACCCCTTCAGCGCCCCCTAGTGTTAACCCCTTCCCTGCCAGTCACAGTTACACAATAAATCAGTGCATTTTTATAGCACCGATCGCTTTATAAATGTCAATGGTCCCAAAATAGTGTCAAAAGTGTCCGATCTGTCCGCCGCAATGTCACAGTCATGATAAAAATCGCAGATCGCCACCATTAGTAGTAAAAAAAAATAATAATAAGTGACATAAATCTATCCCCTATTTTGTAGTCGCTATAACTTTTGCGCAAACCAATCAATATACGCTTATTGCGTTTTTTTTTTTTTTTACCAAAAATATGTAGAAGAATACATATTGGCCTAAACCGAGGAAAAAAAATGGTTTTTTTTAAGAAAAAAAATTGGGATATTTATTATAACAAAATGTAATAAATATTGTGTTTTTTTCAAAATTGTCGGTCTTTTTTTGTTTATAGCGCAAAAAATAAAAAAACGCAGCGGTGATCAAATACCACCAAAAGAAAGCTCTATTTGTGGGGAAAAAAATGATCAAAATTTAATTTGGGTACAACGTCGCATGAGGGAATTGCATAACAATAGCCCAAAGCCTGTGTGTATAAACAAAGTCATGTGATCTCCATGTCAGCGCTAGGATGGTGATCACGTGGCTTTGTTTATGAACAAAGCCATCTTACACAGTGTCGGGGACCGATAGAGCAAGCTCCTAGTTTTAAAGGGAAATGTATTGGGGTAATATACATAACTGCATTTATTAATTTTATACAGTATATTACTGGTATTTATATAGGGGATGTGATAGATGCACTTTACTTAGGAAAAAAAAAAAAAACATAATACATATGTCACGGCTGGATTTATGGAGAATTGTGTCCCATTGTTATACTCCCAGAGAAGTTTCCTGGGGTGACCTGGATCGTTTAGAAGGCTGCTGCCGGATACTATTTCTGTAGCTTGCAATAAATAATGGACTATTTTTCCCCCTCCATTTTGGCTTGGGTGGAGTACAGTGTCTTGGACTCACACATAATGATGTTTCCTGCATGTGATGGAGACACAAAAGAAGACAATACCCTTCTGGTGCAATTTCATTGAAGCTGATTTTCAGCAAAGCAAACACTGTGTTCACTTATTAAGTAAACCTGGATAGAGCTAGGCAGTGAGATAATCTGGCAATACGATCGACTTCATATCCTGTCCTGGGTAACAATGGCAAACATATCTACATGTCTTACCCCGCATTATCTCTTCTGATATAAAACGCGTTAGAGTACCATACAGACAATGTGTGCTTGTTTTAAGAAATATTGCATTGCTGTGAATTTATAGGTTATACTGTAGATAGCATAGATATAGTAATACGTTATTTAAAGCTGAACTCCAGGCATGCAGCTAAATACATAGATCAAATCATAGGCATGCGCATAGGGTGTGCCAGGTGTGCCTGGACACACCCTAACCCCCCCCCCCCCCCCCCGTTTGGTGCAGATTCCCCCTGTTTAGACCCCTGATGTTTCACCAAAGCCCCCTAATGAAGCTCCTAACAAAATGTAAAACAGTAATTCAAAAAAAGCTAAAATGATAAAAAAAATAATAAAAAATAAAATATTACAAATAAAAACTACTGACACCATCCACTGCCCTACTGACAGCAATCTTTGCCCTACTGACACTGTCAGTATATATACACATGCATGTGTGTTTGAGCTTTGGGGTGCACACCCTAATGCAATAGGCTGTGCACAGCTATGGATCAAATACATATATGGGAGATGTTTTACTCACACAAAGATTTGTATTTCTGTCCATCCAGTGTGTTTATGGGAATGTTTGACCATTCTTCCAGAAGCACATTTCTGAGGTCACTGATGTGGATGACAAGGCCTGGCTCGCAGTCTCCACTTTAATTCATCCCAAAGGTGTCCTATTGGGTTGCAGGTCAATCAAGTTCCTTCACCCCAAACTCGCTCATCCATGTCTTTATGTTTTGTGTACTGGTCCAAATCATTTGGTAGAGGGGGGATTATGTGGTGTGGGGTTGCTTTTCAGGGGTTGGGCTTGGCCCCTTAGTTCCAGTGAAGGGAACTCTTATAGGGCGTACACACGGTCGGACTTTGTTCGGACATTCCGACAACAAAATCCTAGGATTTTTTCCGACGGATGTTGGCTCAAACTTGTTTTTTCTACACACGGTCGCACAAAGTTGTCGGAAAATCCGATCGTTCTAAACGCGGTGACGTAAAACACGTACGTCGGGACTATAAACGGGGCAGTGGCCAATAGCTTTCATCTCTTTATTTATTCTGAGCATGCGTGGCACTTTGTCCGTCGGATTTGTGTACACACGATCGGAATTTCCGACAACGGATTTTGTTGTCGGAAAATTTTATCTCCTGCTCTCCAACTTTGTGTGTCGGAAAATCCGATGGAAAATGTCCGATGGAGCCCACACACGGTCGGAATTTCCGACAACACGCTCTGATCGGACATTTTCCAACGGAAAATCCGACCGTGTGTACGGGGCATTAAGGTGTCAGCATACCAAGACATTTTGGACAATTTTATGCTCCCAACTTTGTGGGAACAGTTTGGGGATGGCCCCTTCTTGTTCCAACATGACTGAGCACCAGTGCACAAAGCAAGGTCTATAAAGACATGGATGAGCGAGTTTGGGGTGGAGGAACTTGACTGGCCTGCACAGAGTCCTGACCTCAACCCGGTAGAACACTTTTGGGATGAATTGGAGCAGAGACTGTGAGCCAGGCCTTGTCATCCAACATCAGTGCATGACCTCACAAATTCACTTCTGAAAGAATGGTCAAACACTCCCATAGACACACTCCTAAACCTTGTGGACCGCCTTCCCAGAAGAGTTGAAGCAGTTGAAGCGGCAAAGGGTGGGAGAACTCAATATTAAACTATACAGACTAAGACTGGGATGCCATTAAAGTTCATGTGCGTGTAAAGGCAGGCGTCCCAATACTTTTGGTAATATAGTGTATCAGGACTGGTAGAAGGAAAGACAACGACAGTCTGATTTTGTATCAGGACTGGTAGGCTGCAATATAATACACAGTTGTTATTGGGTTTCGATTTAGATAGTATTTAACATTATGGGGAGTCATTGGGAGGTGGCCCACCTCCAACAACCCCAGCTTTGACACAATGAAGAAAAGGATTGGCCACACGCAGGTCCTGTCTTTTTAAACATTCCCACATATGCCTGACTATTTAAGGCATGAAAACTCTATCAACATGTTTTTTTTCTTCTAAAGAAAGAATTGCTCTTTTTATTATTACTGAAAATGCACTAGGGTTATGTTGTGCGGTCAATAAACATATAAAAAGTGCCATTGTTTATAAAACATTGCCTTTTCTAATGGAAGGATCTGAAAGGCTCTTAACATTTATCTAAGAATTCCTGTGCAATATCAAAGGATATATTTGTCTTTTATACTGCTATCTATACCAGAGATGGCAGTACATTGCTTTCCTTCAAAGGATATTAGCTACAATGTTTACATTCACCTTGTCACTGACAATCATCTCAGGTAGGAAAAAAAAAAAAAGGTCTACTTAACGTTGGATCAGCAAATTATTACAAGTCAACATAACAGATGTTTGACTATTGCTGTTTGTTTCTACTATCAGGGACAAACAATATTTAAAAGATAAAAACAAAATGGCTCTTGACTGTCATTCATAAACAGCCCCTGGGGAAAGAAAAGACACATATAGAAACAAAAACATGAAATAGATGCAATGCTTGCTTCGTATTATGCATTATAAATGGGGAGAAAGTAAATCAAGATCTTTGATTTCCTTGAAATTTTGGCAAAATTAATGGGGATTTCAAACAAATCTAGCTGTTGTGGTGCAATGCATTAAAGGCTAAATTAATGCCATTGGTTGGTTTTAAAGGGTGCAGTGGGCTTAAAATGGATGTTGAAGGTTACAAAGTTCCTTTCAACTATCCTGGACATGTTCTTGTACCGATAAAATGTTTTTTTTTTTGTTTGTTTTTTATTTCCAGGAAAAGTGTTAGCCTAATTCCTGGGTTAACTAAAGTGGAGGGCTTCAGAAGCTAGGTTGCTTCACCCCCTTCAGAAGGTTGAAGCTACTTCACCGACTAGACACGTTACACCCCTCCCTTTCCCTTATTTTTTTTTAATTTGCTCTATTGATAGTCTTTTGATATTAATGGTCTTTTAATTTAATGGAAGGTAATTGGTTTCCTAGCTATGTCCAACTTGGATTTTTGGGTAGTTGAACCCCTGTCTGGAACTGATGGTGAGGACAGTTTTGTAGAGTCTACAGGACTGTCCTTACCGCCAGTTCCAGACATGAGGTCAACAACCCAAACCCATGTTGGACATATAGTACCTAAGAAACCAATTACCCACTGGCAAATTAAAAGAGCATCAACAGAGCAAATTAACTAAAAACGAATTACTAGAATCTAGTTGTCTAAAATTTAGACTATATTCTAGTAGTTGGTTGCTCACAGATCAGTGGGTTTACTTGTATTAAACCCATTGCCCTTCTTTTTAAATTTCATTTTGGGATGGTGTTTTATGTGTAGCATTTACGCATATGTTTCTCACCAGTTATATCTGCCACCCTGGCCATCACTGCAGCTCAAACACAATTATTAGTAGTAGCAGCACTGGAACTCTTCAAGGCACAACCACCTGGACCATTCCTGGTCCAACACCTGGCCTTCCAGGCCCAGCAATATAGCAGGGCAGAGATAGTCTCCATATTTTAATGTAAGAGATTACCACCTGGGCTGTAGCACAGGCAGGGGCGGACTGATAACTCATGGGGCCCCCGGGCAATAGGATATTATGGGGCCCCCAGGCAATCAGAGATTATGGGGCCACACAGAATACACACATACAGTATACAATCACACATTATACACATACATGTACACACAGCATACACAGACAGATGTAAAAAAAAACACAGATTTATACATACTGTCCCTGGTTTTACTGAGGCTGGCAACCCTGATGGGGCCCCCTAGTGGTCCAGGGCCCTCGGGCAGTGCCCGAGTGGATCAATGGTCAGTCCGCCCCTGAGCACAGGTATTGGAAACAGAAGGATGTAGGGAACATAAATGAGGGCAGTGAAGGATACCATTTACACAGTGGCATGGTTAGTTTGGGTCTTTTTTCCAACATTATTCTTTAACCTCAGACCCCATGAACTTTGAAGTCCAGAATATTGCTAATGTTCCAGTTATGTTAACATTCTGCAGTGTAGGAGTTTTCAGAAACCCCCAACACAGCCAACAGAATCTTGTTGACATGGTCTAGGGCCATTTACTCAGTGGCATGGTTAGTTTGGATATTTTCCCAGCAGTTTTTCTTTAACCTCAGACCTATCAAACTTTATATTCCAGGATATTTCCAGTGCTCCATTTATTTTTGCATAATGCAGTGAATAATTTTCAGAAACTCTCAACGCAGCCTTTTGTTTTACATTGTCCGGGGCAATTAAAGCTTGGGCATGGAATGCTTGAATGCCTACAGGCATATAAAACATAGAAAGGGATAAGAGCAGAGAACTGAAGAAGCTGTAGTAAACAATAGGTAGTCATGGTCCAAACTCTGTACATACAGTAGTATTTGGGCTACTAAAGCTCTGCTTATATTTACCAATCAGTGCAGGGCATTTAGACCCATTGGGGGTGATTTATTAAAACTGGTGAACACAGAATCTGGTGCAGTTGTGCATAGTAAGCAATCAGCTTCTAACTTCAGCTTGTTCAATTAACCAACCACAATATAAACTGGAAGCTGATTGGCTACTATGTACAGCTGAACCAGATTCCCGTAGCACCAGTTTTTGTAAATCAACCCCATTGTTTGGGGCAGTACTTGACAAAGATCCTAAATTTATGCTGTATGTACTTGCTACAGCTGCCGTGTTAACAAGCCCACAAAGTTTTATCAGGCTAGAGGTTGCGTAAACCACGTCATAACCACCCAAAACTGAAATTTCAATACTGGGTTGGCTTATCCTTTCAGGCTCTATTATTACTCGATGATTTGCTTGTAAATATATTCCATATTATGTTACAGCATATCAATTTCCTTCATACCAATCCTTATCCGTTGTCTTACAGCCAGACCTGGGGATTTAAACAGCATTGCATTCAGTAAAGCCAAATTTAATGGAAAATGGATTGAATCAGTGAAGAGAAAGAGAACATGTTGTTGGGAATGAATATATTAACGTATATTGTGCATTCTGTTATGATAATGGCATGAACGGCATAACTCTTCTGCAGTAATAACAGGACGCATTCATTTTGATTTATGATCACTTTAAAAGCTGCATGTCAACGCATCAGAACTGCATTCACAAATTGGTTTTGCATTACCCCTAACTGAAAATGTGTGGGTCAATAATCTCTGTGATTAGGAACACAAGCTGTATGTGTTAAAATGCTACTAAACTTGAATTGCAAATAGGTTTATGTAAAAGAGTTTTTAAAATATGTTAAGGTTTCGAAAAACTGCGTCAGATATGAATATATTCAAAAAAGAGTATTCTGTCTGGTGATGCCATAAATCAACACTGCCTATATTCTAACCTTTTTAAGAAAAGCTGTGTCAGTTCAGTCCAGTTGGGAGGACAATAAATAAAGTAAACCAGGCATACAGGCTCTGATTCATCAAGCAGCAATGATATTAAAATCTGGACTTCAGGCACATTTTTTTCTTTAATATCAGGTGTGCATTCAGCCAGGGCTGGGATAAGGGGTGGGGCAGCTACCCCAGACGCAATGGTGGTGGGGTGCCCTCTAATTGCACACTCCAGATCGGTAGCTGGCAACTAAAGGTCCAGAGCTTAATATCTTCTCTGACAGCTACAGTACTGCTGTCTAATATACCCACTCTCCACCCCGTCCACCCACAGCTGACTTAAAAAACCCACCATGCATGGCCAACTACCTTCTAGTTACTAAAAAGCAAGCAACTGGTCATCCATATGCAGTGCACACTCCATGTCAACCATGGGCTGCTGAAGCAAGAGCTGGGCACAGGGCAGTACACACATTCTATGTCATGCATTAGCTGCGGAGGAGGGGGGGGGCACAGTTTCTCATCCTTGCCCTTGGTGCTGGATTATTCTGTGCAGCAGCACAATGGCTAAGTTGTTAAAACTCCCGCCTAGCAGCACTAGGGTCGCTGGTTCAAATCCCAACCACAACACTACCTGCCTGGAGTTTGCATATTCTCCCTGTGCCAGTATGGGTTTCCGCTGGCTACTCTGGTTTACTCCCACACTCCAAATACATGCTGGTAGGGTAATTGGATCCTGTCTAGATTGACCCTAGTCATATGAATGTGAGTTACGGACCTTAGATTGTAAGCTCCTTGAGGTCAAGGACTGATGTGAATGTACAATATATTTGTAAAGCACTGCAAAAATTGATGGTGCTATATAAGTACCTGTAATAAATAAATAAATCCTGTCCCTGTACCGCATAAATCAGCAACCTTTCCTGAGGTTTTTCTCAATGCCTGATCACCACCGATCCAAAATCACTGAAAATAGGAATAAGTATCCATGCTAGTGAATTATACAAATAATAGCTGCTGAACACTTTTCCCTTTGATACATCCAAACATGAAACAAAAGTGCAATGCATATAATATGATATAACCATAAAGGAGTGATAATCATTATACAACACAGTAAATAGTGAAGATATCAAGGTTATACAAAAAAAAGTTTAAAAAAATGTATACACCGTGAAATGTATTAATCTGTGCACCTCCGAGGTGAGTAGGAGAAAGAAAGGACCCACACAATTACTTCAAATGTGCTTGGAAAGGAATCCAGGAACAGCAAAGGTGACAACCAAATAAAGATCCACACCAAAGGCTTGACAGAGACCCCCTTATTCAGGGTGGTCAAAACTTGTTGGAAGGAACAAACATCAACAAAGGAACCTCTTGATAACAATAGGAATGTATCCAGCAATCAACTTGCTCTCAGCAGACCATGGCGTGTATGAAGCAAAAACTCAAAATAGTGTAATATTGTAAAACACCTTAATTTATTGTAAAGTATTGCACTTACATGGTTAAAACTTGCAAGAAAGCATATAAAAAAGCCAGAAACTAAGATAAATCCTCCTCCAGTAACCAAAATGGCCGTCGCTCAGCCGCGCATTTATAGGAGCGTGTGTAAGTGGCTCCTCCCTACATGTTTCGTCAGATAGGATATCATCAACTTTTTTTGTATAACCTTGATATCTTCACTATTTACTGTATTGTATAATGATTATCACACCTTTATGGTTATAGCATAATATCTGTGCTGCACTTTTGTTTTATTACACCTTCGAAATCACTACTTTTGTTGACACGAGATACTACCGCTATCATTGTGCTTCTGGCCCACTGTGGCTACGAGAGCAGCAGCTGAGTAACTTAGGCATTTAACCACCAACTCCTCCCCTTTATCCATTTACAGAACACTGTGTGGCCACTCAACCAATATTATTGTACGTCCCTTTATTAATCCTTAAATTAGATTCTAGTTTTGGAGGAGGTATGGAATGGTTAGGAACTCCTGAGAAAGAGAAGGAGGAAGAGGCCTTGTGAGGTCAGAGGCCTTAACCATATACCCATGGTAAAAAGGTACATGTATCAAAAATTTTAGTAAAGGAAAATCGGAGCTCTAAGGGGGGGTACGTGGGGGGGGTGGAGGTCAGGAAATAGGGGGAGGCCCCAAACTTGGAGTTGCAATTTAAGGGCCAATTCACACTTGTGTGTTTCTTCGTGAGCATGCTATGCTATTCTCACTAGCTGAGATCCTTTCACACAAATCCTATCACCTACATGAATGTTCATGAGCATGCTCACTAATTTTGAAGTGGGTCAAGAAAACAAACTACTTTTTTCTTTCCCCAGGACACTGCAAGGCAACAAACGTGTTTCAATTTTTAAATGACATTTGTGCTAATCCTTTAATTATGCCATTACAATATACCTGAAGACTACAGATTGCCTTCTCCTGGGCAGCGCACTCCCAGTGATGAGTCACATTGTTTCCTGTGACATTTGCTATAAAATGAAAGGTTATTCTCATCCTCCCAGCAAGGAGGTGGAGGTTAGTAAAAAGATGTGAGTCACAGAGTAATCCTTGGTAAATCAATATTCACATTTTTAATTTCCCCCTGGAAATGGATTATTAATTTTAAAAGGCCACAAATGTAAGCGCACTATTTGGAAAGAGACCATAAATATTGCATCCAGAAGGTGCAAAGGCATTGACATTGTTCGGGATGGCTGAATATGGAAATGGATTTTCCCAGAGGATTTATCCCGAAATCGCTGCTCTGTGCATGGAAACAAGCAAATTAATTTGTTGCCAAAAAAAGGAAAAAAAAAAAACAGCAGGTGTTTTATCTTTGACTGTTGTTTTGATCTCAGCCCTGAATGCTGAAAAATGAGTGGCACCGTTACCACATCACACTAATTCTCCAAGACCTCCACTGGCTGCCACCTGAGGAAATGCTACAAGTGAAAACTATCACTAATGATCCTGTATCAGAGCCGCATTTATACTTCCTGCCCTCCTCAGCCAACTATGATTTTTATTTTTTTTGTAATACAGCCTTTATCACTCCAGGGGAACCCTTGAATTAATTTTCTGGTTTCAGGGAACCCTATTAAAAATTAAATCTACAGCTCGCAGGATGTTATCAATGTCATTAAGTTAGCCCTATGCTTATCGGGGAAATTTTATAAAATTCTTTTGGTGGTAGTTGCAATTTTTTATGTAGCGTGATATTTGCGCAGTTATTTATCAAATGCATATTTACAGAAAAAAATACACTAAAGTGCAAACAAATTCAAAAACCTATTTATTTGTAAAATATAAAAGATGGGGTTGTGTTGATTAAATCGATACCAAACATGTCAAGTTTTAAAATTGCGATCCCATGGAATTTACAAAAAACTCTGGTACCCAAAATTCTCCATACGCTTTACATTTTAAAAAGACATTACAGGTCATTAGTTTAGAGTTAACCATTAATTATGGTCCCAGAATGATTTCTCATGTGTGGCACAACTGATGTTTACATACATGTGCTTTCTCAATGTTGTGCTTTTTATGCAGGGTATATTCAAGGACGATGAGGGTGCTTTAAAAATATATTATTTTTATCTATCATGTCATTCTTTTTTTTCTTTTCAAATTTTTTTACACTTTTTTTTTTCCTCTATTACTATCACAAGGAGGCTAACAAGCTCCCTATGTGAGATCATAAGCAGATGACAAGTCCTCTTTATGGAGACATTGGACCCACAATGCCTCCAATGCAGCTATTTAAACACAGATCATGTGTACCGTATATACTCGAGTATAAGCCGAGTTTTTCAGCACATTTTTTCGTGCTGAAAGTGCCCCCCTCGGCTTATACTCGAGTCAAGCACTTTTCTGGTGCAAAAGAATGACATTTTCCCAAACCGACTTTGGAGCCCCGTATCAAGAGACCACTTGGTGCTAGGAACCCCAAATTGGTGTGCAAACTCAGTGGAACTAGTACTACAACATATCCAAAGCTGGGGTTCCTAGCACCAAGTGGCCCCGAGATATGGGGCCCCAAAATCGGTTCAGAAAATGTCATTCTCTGCTGCAGAAAAGTGCTTGACATTTTCCGAACTGAATTTGGGGCCCCGTATCTCGTGGCCACTTGGTGCTGGGAACCCCAGCTTTGGATGTGTGGTAGTGCTAGTTCCACTGGGTTTGCATCCCAAATTTGGGGTTCCTAGCACTAAGTGGCCTCGAGACAATGGGGCCCCAAAATCAGTCAACTGTGTCCATCTGCAGCAATGTCATTTCAGGACCCTTTGGATCCAGAGACCCCAAATTTTGGCTGCAGCTAGGGGGCATCTAGGAACCCTTAACTACTGAGTTTGAAGTTCGAGGGACCTATGGCTGCAAATGGGCACAGTGAGGCTGCAAATGGGCACAGTGAGGCTGCAAATGGGCATTGTTGACCCTCTTTTCCATTTACAGTAGCTGCGCATTTCTCACCCTAGGCTTATACACGGGTCAATACGTTTTCCCAGTTTTTTGTGGTAAAATTAGGTGCCTCGGCTTAAATTCGGGTTGACTTACTCTCGAGTATATACGGTAAGTAATTGTTGATGGGGGAATCCCTCCTGCAGTGCTATTGTATTCTACCAGTGGGGAGCCTACCCTGCCGGCAGAACACAATGATTGCAGCTAGCGGCTATTGCTGCCGGCAGTAATCGCTTGCAAAAAAATCCAACAGGCTGAATTGTACTGAAGTCAATTAATGGATCAACTTCAGTACAACCAGCCTGTCCATAGATGGATCAAATCTCAACCGGTGATTGAATCCGTCTATGGTTGGCTTAAGGGAGAATGCACAGCAGATTTCTAATTGGGAGTCAGCAGGTTAGCAAAGACAGCATGAAACAGGGAGCGCTGTTCCTACTGCCCTATATAAATATACGGTGGAACGCTTTTTAGGAGGTGATCTTGTCGCCTCCTAAATGCCTCTTTTTTTTTATTTCAGTAAGAAGTAAGTAAAATATTGCACCGCATCTGTTTGGCTCGCAGTTGCGGCATGCTCCTATTGAACTCAAAGGGAAAGTCTGATAGGTGTCACCTCCTGTCAAACTCAGTTCGAGTTAACATTTCCACATGGGTGGGAAGCAAAGGATAACAGCCATGGTATGTGTACAGCCATAGCTCAGCCATCTCTTTTTAACTGTCTCTCAACTGCTTGAGTGAAAGAGCAGTTTGCCTAAAGTGGTTCTAAAGGTGGAAGTTTTTTTCTTTTTTTACTCCAATGCATTATGTGCATTAAGGTAAAAAACCTTCTCTGTGCAGGTCCCCCCCAGCCCCTCTTATTCAATCTCAGTCCAACACTGTTACTCAAGATTTCACTTGGGTCTCTCCCTCCTCACTGGACAGAGTTGGCTCCTGCTGCTGTCAATCATAGCCAGTGGGAAGCGGGTGGGTGGGCGGGGGTGGGGCAGAGCAAGGGACACACAGAGCGAGGCTCAGGAGTAAGCCTACAGGAGTGTCCCCATAGCAAGTGCTTTGCTATGGGGACACACAGTGGAGGGAGGAGCCAGGTGCGCAGGCGGGGGACCCCAGAAGAGGAGGATCAGTTTTGTTCTGTGCAAAACCATTACACAGAGCAGGTAAGTATAATGTGCTTGTTATTAAAAAAAATATATAATTCAATGTAACGTAATAATCTTTCACTCTCTGAAGTTGATCCAAAGGTTAAATTTTCATATCAATTGGTCCTCTACAACTAGCCAGACAAAAGAAGCAGATGTTACATATCTAAATAAATATTGAAGCTACTGTGTGGCAGCACAAGGGCACCACATCTCAAAAAGGTATTAAAGTGTTACTAAACCCAGGAGCCTGCATTCACTAATATCTGGTCTCCCACAGTACACAGAACATGGAAATGCAATTATTTTAGTAAATATACAGTGGAACCTCGGATTACGAGCATAATCCATTCCAGGAGTATGCTCGCAATCCAAAGTACTCGCATATAAAAGCGAGTTTTCCCATTGAAGTCAATGGAAATAAAAAATAATACGTTCTGCATTGACTTCAATGGGATGCAATACAGCATGCGGCCAGAGGCGGGGGGCGCCGGAGAGCCTTGGAAACAGCTGAAAAGGCCCGAGCAAACTTCGGTGGACCTCGGCAAACCTCGGGAAGACTCCGTTCACGAGCCTTTCCGAGGTTTGCTGAGGTCAGCCGAACTGTCCTCGGGCCTTTCCGTGCATTTCCGAACGCCGACGATCGGCGACTTTCAGCTCTGCTCGGGTCCGGCGCCCCCCACCTCAGGCCAAAAGCGGTACTGCACACCGCTTTTGGCCTGAATCCTGCTTGTTTTGCGAGACAACACTCACAAACCGAGTTTTTTTAGTAATACAGTGCTCGTTTTGCGAAACACTCGTTAACCGCGTTACTCGCAAACCGAGGTTCCACTGTATACTGCTAAATACTTTTTCTCATCAGCAGTATATAGCAGTCTTGTGCTTTTGAAGGCAGCTTGTGAAAGCTTTTAGGAGGAGTTTCCATACTGCACTGGCTGTCCTATTAGAATGCAGGACCCCTGACCCTCTGTCTGGAGAGTGCTTATTGGCCCTGTTCTGATCACATGCACTCTCCCAAGTCAACAAAAAAAAAAAAAACTCAAGCGATGTCTTGATATAAGAGTAGCGTCATGTCACAAGGGAGTATAAAAGAGAAGAGGGGTGCCTCTAAGTGTAGCAATATGGTTACATTTAATGAAGGCGTCCTCCCTTCCACGCTGTGCTCCACAAGCGTTTTAAGCCTCGCTTTTAGACCGCTCTACTGCAGGGTAGTCTTCCCGGTCACGTTTTTACTCTATAATTAATAATGCTATTTGTGGAGTATTGATTTTGGCACCTTGAAAATCCATATTTCCTGTATTCTTGCAATTTGATAGACTATATAAATAAATAATCAAAGGAAACCTGTTGAGAGGCTCTATGAAGGCTAACACTAATGCTAAGGAATTTTAAAATCTGTTTTATTAGCACATGTGAGAAATGTCATCCCTGCCTTGACCACCTTGTGAGCCCTAGCACAATGGAACCAGGGTAAAGGAGGAAAAAAAGCCCAATATGTTTGATGTTTTCAAAGTCATAGGGAATACTTTGTACTTTTGAGTAAAGAAAGCAATGCTGTACTGTCTTCCAGCTCCCCCCTCCAGGAAATACATTCATCAGATATGATCTCTTTGACAGTCACTTTGCAAAACAATGGTTCATTATTGATATGAAATTCAATGGCTTATCAAAAGGGAAAAAAAAGCTAAATATTTTCAAAAATGAAAAGAAGCCAACAAATGCGCACTTTCCCGAACAGAGCCGAGGGATACAATACACCCATTAATCTTCTAGTGGAAAATCATAATTCTTTTATTTTATTTTTTTCTCGTTGCCGTTACTCCGAGTTTCAAAACTGCTGTGTCACTTTTTTTTGTCTCCCATTATAATTAAAATGTAAATTTACTTTGTGTGCCGTATCTTCATAACAGTGAAATATTTTAAGAAAGTTAATACAATAGTTTTATCAATTCGGAATATAGAGATGTTGCCACAATCTCAAGGCTCGATCTGTTTCAGCTGTTCCCATCCCGGTTGATTGAAAGCATTGTATTATTTTCATCGAATGGATTGCTGCTTCATTATCAAAACCAGCGATGCACAAATAAGTTCCAAACCAATTAGGCGGAATTGTCAAGGAGTGGATGTGAGGTGTGTGTGTTTATATCTGGGGCTCTTCAATGGGAAATGATCGTGTGTTTTCAGCAAAGTCAGTGCTGGGATTTAAGCTCTGTGCCATTATGCCAATGGCCTGTTCTAGAATCCCGGCATGGGGCTTGAGGTCATCCTATGTCACCATCAAATGGTACTGCATTCAAGTCCTGGCTCCATGACATAAAATATCATTTTTTTTCAGTAAGTACTAAAATGAGTGTGGAGATTTTGGTGAACTTTATTTGTTTTCGAAATAAGCAATTTCGTGTTTGCCAAAACTTCACCAAACTTTTATGTTCACCACGTGGTGAAATTAGCACTCCTAGCTATGAGGCCCAATTTCTTTGATCAACAAATCTTGCTCTTTGATGGCAGAGACATCCCTAAACCCTTTGTTTACAAAGGGTTAGGGTTATTGCTAGGGTTAGGGATATCTTAAAGCAAGGGTTAAAGTTAAAGAAATAAAAAGAGAGAGGGGCGCACCGGCCATGTGCATTATCTTTTGTAAAACATTTATTGAATAAAATGATAAAAGAAATTACTCACAAGCAGTTGTAAAATCTGGTGCCATAAAACTCGAGCAACAACAAGCAGCAAGTGGTAGTAATGATGAGCGAAGCCTTCCAAAGGTCTTAGAGGATCATACAAGCTTCACTACTAGCTGACGCGTTTCAGAATCTGCTGAGCTCTGATGAAGAAGGGACGTGCCCTTCGAAATGCGTCAGTAGTAGTGAAGCTTGTATGTTCCTCTAAGACCTTTGGAAGGCTTCGCTCATCATTACTACCACTTGCTGCTTGTTGTTGCTCGAGTTTTATGGCACCAGATTTTACAACTGCTTGTGAGTAATTTCTTTTATCATTTTATTCAATAAATGTTCTACAAGAGATAATGCACATGGCCGGTGCGCCCCTCTCTCTTTTTATTTCTTTGTCTGCTAGGATTCCCCATCCTTGAGGGCAGCAAGGCCTGTGTCGTTCTTCCATCTATCTGGTTGACCACTTGTGCGCAGGAGTCAATTTCTTTTTTCTGTAAGGGTTAAAGTTACCTTTGGGAATAGCATGAGTATTATTGCTAGGGTTAGTCTTTAGGGTTAGTGATAATCATAGGATTAGTGTTAGTGTCGGGTTAGAATTTCTGTATGCTTTAATGCTTGGGTAGTGCTAGCAGTAGGGTGAGCTCTAGGGTTAGGGTTAGTATTAGTTTATATTAGGGTTAGTGTTAGCATTAGGGTTAGCTTTAGGGTTAGGCTTAGTGCTAGGTTAAGAACTAGCATAAGGATGAACTATAAGGTTAGCGTTAGGGCCAGGGTTCGTATTAAGGGAAACTGTTAGCATTAGGCTTCATGCTCACAGACGTTTTAAAAAACGGGCTGCAAAGCTAGTACCGATGCCAGGAAAAAAAGCAGGGTTAAAAACGCGATTTTTTTTTTCGCATTTTGCATTGGCGTCAATACCCGTTTAGCCACGCTAGCTTTCAGCCGCGTTTCTCTGTCTCTATTCAAAATCAATGGTTCCCTATGGGAGCCCATTGATTTGAATAGAAGTCGAATCAAGATGATCCGACTTGCGGTGCGACTTGTGTGCTGAGAATCTTGAAGGGGAACCCCGCTAAAATTTTGCGTGAAGTTCCCCCCAAGATCCATACCAGACCCTTATTCGAGCACGCAGCCCGGCAAGTCAGGAAAGGGGGGGGGGGGGGGGACGGTGCATAATGCTGTGTATACAGCGTTAAGCCCCGTTAAATCGCGTTTAACACCTTTTACCGGTGTCTGGCATTTTTACAGCTCTAGCGCTGGAGCCACAGAACGCACTGGTCCTGGCTTTTTTTTTTTTTTTTTTAAAGTCTATGCCACTTACAGCTCAAAAACACCATGTTGGGCATGAGGCCATAGGCTAACACGGAGAGGCGTTTTTAAGCTGCAAAAAACGCTCAAAAAAAAGTGGCTGTTAAAAACGTCTGTGGGCATGAGGCCTTAGGGTTAACTTAAAATGATGGTTAGGCTTAGGGCAAGGGTTAGTGTTATTACTAGGTTAAAAAGCTAGCATAGGGATGAACCCTAGGGTTAGTGTCAGTGTGTTAGAGTTCGGCCTCATGCACACTGGATGTTATAAAAAAGCCAGTAGCGTTAGCTGTAGAAAGCTGTAGCTTTTTTAGCTTTTTAGGTTCTTTTTTAGCTTTTTTAGCTTTTTTTAGCTTTTTTAAACAAAATTACCGTATACTCCCACAAAAGCTTATGGCTCGAAAATGCTGCTAAATACCGAATAGCCACGTTTTTCACCGTTTCTTTTGGTGTTTTTAAGCTGTTTTCAGCTTTTTTTTTAGTTAGAGCAACTTTACAGCTCTAACTCCTCTCAAAACCCACTAGTTCTTGTTTTTTTCCAGCCAAAAAACGGTTAGGGCTAGTGTGTGGGTAAGTGTTAGGATATTGGTTAGCTCTAGAGTTAGGCTTAGTGGTAGGATTCGTGTTAGTTCTAGGTTAAGTGCTTCATTAGGATGAACTCTAGGGCTAAGGTTAGTGCCAGTGTTAGTATTGGGGAAAGTGTTATGCCGCGTACACACGACCGTTTTTTCCGTCAGAATAAAGTCTGACGGTTTTCCCGACGGAGTTCCGCTGAAAGGGACTTGCCTACACACGATCACACCAAAGTCCGATAGTTTAGAACGCAATGACGTATGACGGGACTAGAAAAAGGAAGTTCAATAGCCAGTAGCCAATAGGAATTGATTCAGTCGGAAAGATTTAAAACATGTTCTATTTCTAGGTCTGTCAGAATTTTCGAAAGAGATAGTCCAATGAAGCCCACACACGATCGGAATATCCGATGGAATGATTCCATCTGACCTCTTCTGCCGGAAAGTCTGGTCGTGTGTACATGGCATTAGTGTTAGGGTTAGTACTATTGCTTGGTTATGTGTTAACATTAGGGTTAGCAGTAGGGTTATTGTTATGCCCTGTACACACGGTCGGACATGGATCGGAAATTCCGACAACAAAATCCATGGATTTTTTCTGACGGATGTTGGCTCAAACTTGTCTTGCATACACACGGTTGCACAAAGTTGTCGGAAAATCCGATCGTTCTAAACGTGGTGATGTAAAACACGTACGTGGGGACTATAAACGGGGCAGTAGCCAATAGCTTTCGTCTCTTTATTTATTCTGAGCATGCGTGGCACTTTGTGCGTCAGGTTTGTGTATACAGGATCGGAATTTCCGAAAACGGATTTTGTTGTCGGAAAATTTTATAGCAAGCTCTCAAACTTTGTGTGTCGGAAATTCCTATAAAAAATGTGTGATGGAGCCCACACACGGTCGGAATTTCCGACAACAAGGTCCTATCACACATTTTCCATTGGAAAATCCGACCGTGTGTACGGGGCATTAGTGTGAGGGTAAGTGGGAGGGTAAGTGTTAGCATTAAGGTTAGCTCTGGAGTTCGGTTTAGTGCTTGGGTTAGAGTTAGTGCTAGGTTAAATGCTAGCATTAGGATGAAGTCCATTGTTGGCCAACATTTGTGTGACCGTGTGTATGCAAGACAAGTTGGAGCCAACACCCTTCGAACAAAATTCCACGGTTTTGTTGTCGGAAAGTCCGATCGTGTGTACGAGGCTTTAGGGTTGGTGCTAGGTATAGAGTTTGGGTTAGCTTTAGGGTTCTTGTGAGGATTAGCATTTTTTTTATTAATGCCGCGTATACATGAAAAGTCAGACGGAGTCATTTCATTGGATAATCCGCTCATGTGTAGGCCTCATCGGACCTTTTTTTCCGAAAATTCTGATGGACCTAGAAATAGAACATGTTCTAAATCTTTCTGCCGGAAACCTATTCCTATTGGGAAAACTGCTCGTCTGTATGCCGTCTGTATGCTGTTCCGACGGACCTAAAGCGACGCATGCTCTGAAGCAAGTAAGAGATGGAAGCTATTGGCTACTGGCTTTTGAACGTCCTTTTTCTAGTGCCGTCGTACGTGCTGTACGTCACCGCATTCTGGACGGTCGGACTTTGGTCGGACTTTAGTTTGACCGTGTGTAGGCAAGACCGCTTGAATGGAATTCCATCGGAGAGACCTTCAGAGTTTAGTCTGACGGCAAAACCGGTCGTGTGTACGCGGCATATAAGTTGATAGGAGTTTCTCTATCTATAAAAAGCCATTTTAAAGGCCATCACACCCTTACCACCCAATAAAAATATCTATATTTCGCCTTTACTCTTGAGTGACTCCAATGCATGTATCTGAAAGGGCAAAATGTTAGTGAAACAATATCAATTCATACGGCTCTTGAATGCTTGAGGTGTTTTGGAATAGACTGATTTGAGTTACGTATTTATTATGATATGCGTGTTGGTTTCATTAAAGTGTTTTTATGTTAGATGTGGGATTTCTTGTAAGGGAGCCACAACTGTTTCATTTTATGATATGTTATTGTAAAATGATAAATACATTTTCTGATTCTGATCTAGTATATGCCAATTGTGTTCATCCCTAGTAAACACGTTTTGAATTATTACTGCGACATACATCTAATACTACCAGATAGGCAGAACTGCGATCTCTGCAGAATGTTGTCACTTCCCAACCCATGCTATTACTATTCAACTATATATAACACAGCAGGGAAAGGTGGATAACAGTGCTTGCATGACATTCTAATCTTCTGACAAATAAATCAAACATTCCTATAATGAATGCTATATGGTGTTGCCCTTTAAGCTAGTTTAGCTTCCACTATGAGTATGCCAAGGTGGCAGGTTCTCTTTGAATCCCCGCCAACTTAAAGCCGAAAACTCCAGAGACCAGCAATTACCAGACATTTTAAAAAGTACATTCCCGCTGAAACACCATTAAGATTAACATTAAACAATATTACTAATTTAAACGGTGATCATGGAGCAAAGCCGATCTTCATGTTCAGAATGAAAAGCAACAACGCCGCCTGCCATGTTATAATGAGCTTACTTTATGATATGTTTACCAACCTCATTTACTTAATAGCATTGTGGGCATGCAGAAAAATGAGCTGGCGCCGGTGCCAGAGTATGAGAAAGTTTCGCACCGGAGCTAGAGTATTCCTGCCATACTCCTCACCGGGAATATGAGCTGCTGTGGAGAAGCAACAGTTACTTAATTATTTACCATGTCTGCACAGAATGACACAGAGTGTAATTGCTGTAGTGGGAGAGCTGGAATCCGAGCATCTCCAACATGGTTCACCTCATTTGCAAAACTATCTAGGGAGAAAATGTGTTTTGCCAATAGCAATCAGCCAAATTTTTTCTAACTTGCACTGGTTGGAGCCAGATTGGTTGTTTCCGAGAGGTTTAACTTTTTTTTTTTTTTTTTTGCTTTATTTTTTTTTCTTGTAAAACTGTATGATAACTGGAGAGGAAGTGATTGTCTTGGTCAGAGAGTCAGTGTAATGGTTTTGCACAGAGCAGCCTCAATCCTGCTTTTCTTGGGTCTCCCACCGGCACTCCTGCTTCCTCCTCTCCTCTGAGTGCCCCCCATAAAAAGGCGCTTGCTCTGGGGGTACTCGTGCACGCTCGTTCCCGAGTCCCGCTTTGTGTGTTCATAAGATATACAAAACAGGGCTTGGACTCGCCACTGCTCTATCCCCACTGGCCAATGGCTCCTACTGTAGGCTCTCAGCCAATGAGGAGACCTGGAAGAGCAGCTGCTCTCAGGTCAGGTAAGTATTAGGGGGAGCTGCAAAGAAAGCTGCACACTGAAGGTTTTTTTTTACCTTCATGCACGAAATGCATGAAGGTAGAAAACCTTCAGCCTTTAGAACCACTTTAATGCTGTATAAATGCAGATGGATTTTGCACTTTGGGCTTTATAGATCTGCTTGGAGTTCAGATTAAACCTTTTCAAACCTTTGTCCAACAGGTTCAGAATGCATTTATATAAAGTGTATGTTCCAGCATGAGTAGGGAGTCAGGACCCTGCCATACGCAGGAGAGGCCAAGCCAAAATTTAGTGTCGTTGCTAGGCTGTAGTCAGCCTGAGTTTCCATGGTTAGTTCTACTTTTATTGGGCTTCCCTAAACCCAGATTATTGTTTACTTCTTGCCTGCTGTTAGGGAGTAGCCCTGGCAATACAGCAAAAAGATACAACAAAACTGCATTATGAGTATGTAAGTTTCCATAGCCAACTGATACGAGGTTTACTGCAGGTGGTGCATGCTAAGGAAGGATATAAATATTTGGGGTGACCTTCCAAAAGGTAATTTGTCCTGCAAACTGGGCTGTTTTCAGGAGGGGAGGCTGTGTTGGAGGTCTCTACCACCTAGACCAGAGTGGGTCAAGAGTGGGCCTGAGGAGATTACACTGAAGTGCTGGAGTGAAGAATGTCATCAGCACACCAAGGATTCCTCAAAAGGGTCCAAAGCTTTATTTTCGTGGTCACATAATAAACATACAGCAAAGTTTCAGAGCCATGCAGGGCCCCATTCATCAGGCAACTGCTTTACTGAAAGTCACATTTAGGAAGAGTGAAGCTGGAACCTTGTTGGAATATTCTGGAGAACTGGGTACAAGCTGCCGGTGGGGGACATTGCAGGAGGTCTGATGGCTCAACTGAAAAGATATTTGTTCTGCTTGAAACTGCTTAAAGTGGTGTTCCGGCCGAAATTATACTTTTTAGATAAAAATACCCCTATAATACACAAGCTTAATGTATTCTAGTAAAGTTAGTCTGTAAACTAAGGTCTGCTTTGTTCGTTTATAGCAGTAGTTTGTAATTTTATAAACTTACAGCAGGCCGTGGCCATCTTAAGTGTGGGCATCTGAAGCCAGGCTGTATTTCTTCCTGGATCTCATCCTTGCAGATCTTGCACATGCTCAGTGCAGCACAAGCAGTGTGATAGGTTTCAGGTCAGTTTCCATAGCAACGGTAGTGTCAAAGGAAGTTGCCGCCCCTTCCCAGAAGGCATTGCAAACAGGAAATGATGCGATGGGCCACGGCCAGGGAGGAGGAAGTGAAAAATGAATACAGCAGATATACAGTAGGTGCTGAGAATTTTTTTTTTTAAATATCCAATTCGGTTACAGTGCACAGTTTAGTGAGGGATGCTGAAGAGTTGTAAAAGTGGGTGGAACTCCACTTTAACAGTCTGAAGAATACAAACAGCTGGTCTTGGATTAATTAATTAAGGCATTAATTTCTGTATTGCGTGTTGCTAGCAGAAATGCCTAGAATCGTTTTTGTTCACTTTGTGCATATCCTGTGCTCTAACCCTCTTATCCTGAGTTTATTGTGCCAAATAAACTCTGTTAAACTTTATAATGTTACTGGCGCCAAATTTCTCCCACCCCACAGACAGTCAAGAATTCTGCCCTGAGGTTTTAGATTCTAGCCCATCAATTTGAAAGTGAACCAACACTGGTTCAGATGAGGCTGGATCAAATGTAATCTACTATGAGAAATATAATATAGTAAAATAGCACAAAACTATTTTCAGCATTGGCAGCGAATTTCCTAGTCGCAGTGTTGTCTATATGCAGATGAAGTATAAATCTTGATCCTGATGGCCTCTCTCTTGTCATCTTTTTCTACGGCTTCAAGCAGTCAAGTGCATCAGTCAGCTCTGACTGCGTTCTGCCTGCCAGTCGGTAAGCCAGGCATAAAAAGGCCACAGAAGATGCCAATCTGGCAGAGAGAGAAAGGTAATACTTTCTGACACTGAGCGAATGGAGGCATCTGCTCGACTCTGCAGTGTATTGATACATTAAATACAGAACAGCTATTGGCTTCAAAGCAAAGACAGCTAGATACTGAGCTACTTTGTCAAACATTATCTGCCCTTAAAAAAAATCTGATTACAATCCTGTTTACTGAATGAGACCTTCAGCGCAATTCTTGGATGAGAATTGAGATACAGCCCTGAACTTCCTAGGGCACCTGATAAATTGGATGATCTTTCTTTCTGGAACTTTTCATTTACGCTTAGCTGTAATGCCTTCTTATAGGCACGTCCAAGCACTGCCTGTGCAGAGAATACTTAAAGTAGCTACCACACCATCGTCATCACATTTACTACTAAACATGGATTTGGGAGATCCTCCCAAATGTACAAAGCTATATAGACGTACCTCACTGGCTCATATTGGAGCCTTCTTGCCCTCCATCCTTTATTCTATATTTCAAGCTTCGCTTTGTCCCTTCTTACCAACTTTTTTCCTTTCTTCTTTCCACTATACTCCATCTCTTCCTATAGATCTCTTCCTATAGGCCATAGATGACTCAATGTTCTTTTCATGGTCAGTGTTGATGGGGGAACCCCTCCTGCAGCACTATTGTGTTCTACCAGCTAGCCAATATTTACTGCTAGTGGCTATAGCCATTGGCAGTAATCGCTTGCCAAAAATCAATTGGCTTGGGAACATGCCAAAAATGGATCGACTTGGGTAAGTCAGCCTGCCCATACATTGATTCCAATTCGGCTGGTCCCTGCTGAACTGGCCAAATTTCCATCCGTGTATGGCTGGCTTTACAACCTCCCTCCTCATTCCTCCTTTCACTTTCTTCTCTTTATCCCTGTTCTTCTCTCTCCACTTCCCTCCCTTTCTTGTTTTCTTTCCTTCCCTTCCCTTGTCTTCTCTCTGTCCTTTTACCACTCTTGGACTCCATACCATCCTTCCTTTGGTCCCTTCCTCCACTCCGCTCCCTTTCTTCCTTACCTACTCCTTCCCTACTCCCTACATTTGCTTTTTAATGGACAGGACTAAAAAATATATTTTGAACTACTTTTCCTGTCCATCAGGAGGAGCTCTAGGCTACTATTCACATGTTTCAAGGCTGTTCCTAGATCATCTTCTGTGAAAAGCTTGTTTACAGAGTTCAGTATCTCAAGCCTAAATGTACACACAAATGAGTGAATAAGTTAGAGCAGTGACTCTTTATCCTCCCTGACTGGTAGGTTTAGACAGGGGTATACTGAGTTGCAATACCAGATTGAGAGCCTGAAGGAAAACAGCACATGAGGTGCTCTCTCATTGGGGCCCATTAGCACTGGCACGGCCCTGCCAAATGAATGGCATGGCAATGCACTAATGCACGTAACACATGTTAATGTGTATACTGGTAGTACATGCGTTACTGCAAAGTATTGCATCAAAACAAGTTTGATTTGGCCCTTAGAAAACCCACAATGCTCCAGGAATCCTGTGTCATGGTGAAAAAAGGTTTACCTCAAACCTGGCATGAGAAAAAAAAATGAGCAAGCTACCATTGCTTGGTTGCCTCTGACTTCAGTACATCTGAATCATAAGCATGCAGGACATGGAAGTTAGAATTCCATATCACTATAGTTGTTAAACACTTCAAAAAGTACTGAAGTCAAAGCATCGGGTTGACAGCCAGGGAACCAGCAGGTTCTGAATGGGTCAGCAATGGCTGCCTACGCATTTCACTCTTAATAGATTTCCTTTAAGCAGCAGGTGCTTTGCTGTTGCTACATTATTGCAATTGTTCATTCACATCCGGTTACACCATGCTGGTAAGAGAAATGGAAGTGGGAACCGGCTGAATGCATACACAGAGTCTAGAGGATGATCTGATGGCTTTCTGTGATGTGTTTTTTCCCCAGTTGTTCCAAGCTTTCCGGCCAGAACTTTTAGTGGCTGTGCTAGACAAATCATTTGGCCTAACTTTTGCATAACATTAGCATTCCATTGCCAGCTAATGGGAAAATCTACAGTGTTTGGAGACGCGCTGAGTTCTTTATATGTTACTCTATAAATCTGATCTTACTCATGTAAAGAAATAAGTATCTTTCCATCCCATAACTTCCCTGGAACATGCAGTTTGTTTGGGGATATTACAAAAATACTGCTTACTATCTCTATCCTTTTTTCTTTGTTTGGCAGCAGTGAAAAATTTACAATTACATTCAACATTTTTTTTTCTCTAGGTGTTTGATCTAAAATAACAATTGTATGCTATATTCTGTGTATCCTTACAGGGTGAGTCCAATGTGGAGCGGAAATGCGCTCTCGGGTGGGCACCTGCCAACGACTGGAGGACCCAGGATTTGGGGGTATTGAAAGCGTTGTGCCTTACCATTGATTCTACTTAAGTCTGATATTTGGAATCTCAACGACAGCACTACCTGCACAGAGTTTGCATGTTCTCACCTTACCGAGCATGGGTTTCCTCCAGACACTCTAGTTTCCTCCCACACTCCAAAAACATGCTGGTAGGTTAATTGGCCCTAGTATATGTATGAATATGAGTTAGAGACCTTAGATTGTAAGCTCCTTGAGGATAAGGACTGATGTTAATGTACAATATATATGTAAAGCACTGCATAAACTAACAGCACTATATAAGTACCTGTAATAAATAAATACATTAATTTAAAAAAATATATTTTTGGGGTTATTGATGGACAGTTAAACCCCAAATCTTGGCTTTGTGTTTCCCACCGTTAATAGACACCCCTGTCACCTTCTGGCCCCCGCTGGCTGTAAGATTCCACTCAAGTCAGACATTTTCTTTTTCCCAACTCCTAGCTTTGTCCTCTCCCCCTTAATAGACAACGCACCTAGTGGCCCCCACTGGCTGTATTTTACATTTTTTATACTTGCCTTTTCTAAAGTCTTCAGGCCAGTCCTGTGATAACAAAAGATCCTCTTCATCTTTGCCTCTACTCCAGGCTTGGTGGTCCCTACTGATGCACATGATGTCAGTGCCTCTCATTGCACCAGCACACTGTAAATGAAGGGCACCATGTTGATGCCCACTTAGGAGGCAGGGCCATGACATGTTTAATTCTCAGTAGAGTCCTCAGTCTTCCAGGTTGAGTTATACTGGGTGCCATTAAACACAGAGGACTGAGAAAATCTTGTGAGCATGAGAGACACAGCATTTTAGAAACTTTAGCCTTGAGTTTGGCTTTAAACCACCTGACAGTATTATCTTGGAGAAAGAGGGAAAAGAGAGGGGAGGTAGGAAATTGAGAAATAAGTGGAAGAGGGGTCAGAAAGGATGGAGTAGTAGACACCCAAAAAAGGTGGACAGAGTGGCTGATCACTCTCCCCTATCCCCCTCCACAGACCTATATCAGAAGATGAGTTGAAATCGCATATCAGAAACTTAACTGAAGTCAGGACAACATTATCATCCACAGCAATGAGTAACTTTATATAACAGAACCTCTTAAAGGAACCCTTAGCAGTTATGATTACGTCTGAGACGTAAGGTTTTTGTATTCGATCGTGGTTTTGAAATGTAACCAACACGCCCATGTTTTTGTGAATGCGGAGATTCGGTCCTGAGCTTTATGAATTAACTCCTCCATCTAGTCCAGTCTGATCAAGCGAGCAAGCTATTCACATACAATGGGCAGAGTGATGTCTCTCCAATGCAAGGGGACGCACAGCTGAGCGGCATTAATTATATGTAGTAATAAGGATCTGCGATCTATACGAACCAAGAGCTTTGTGTGGTCCAGCAGATTTTGGGCTGGAGTAAATTCAATGGCACAGCCCGAGACTCATGAAGCTTCATCATGAACCATAGACCAAATCGGAGCAATGAGTGGACAACGCCACCAGATTTGGAGAAACGGGCCTTCAGCTGCTGCACAACACCAATAGAGGCGTGCTATTTTGTTAATACATTTTTACAGGAAACTTGTCATGAGCTTCCAGTTAGCTGCTGCACCAAGTGCATTAAACATTGAATTGTCAGAATATTTAGCCAAATTCTTATCATCCAACACTTTCCTCTATTAGAGAGAATGCTTCAAGTGGTTAACCTACTTCATACCCTGACTTCTTGGAAAAACCCGAAGAGCTTTGGAAAAGAACTTCCCATATTATTTCAGAGTTAAGATGAGTTTTTACCCCTGGCCTGGCCTTACTGAATTGAGGAATTAACACTATTCTGCCATGTTTTTGACCCATATCCTCCTAGCAGGTAGATTGACTATTACCAGATGTTGGAAAAATGATACAATTTCCAATATCTCTGAACTCGTTAGAACTGTTCAATTACATTAAGGTTATAACCTACTTTAATTATTATTATTATACTGCATTTTTATAGCTCCTACAGTTTGCACAGGGCTTTTCAAAAAAAGGCAGACATTACAGTTACATTACAATTTGGTACAAGAGGAGGGCGCGGCTCGTTAGGGCTTACAATCTAAGAGGGAGTATCAAGTGATACAAAAGGTAATAACTATGAGGGATAGGCTGATGGAGAAAAAAAAAAAAACAGTGATTAGTTAGAAGCAGGATAGCCTTAATGAGAAGGGTTTTCAAGGATCATCTAAAGATGGATAGATTAGGAGATAGTTGGACAGATTGGGGTAGGGAGTTCCAAAGGATGGGAGAAGCTTAGGGGAAGTCCTGGAGGATATTTTGAGACCAGGTCAGTGATGTAGCTGGGGGCTTTGTAAGTTGTTGTTAGTACTTTGAATTGTATTTGTTGGCCCAAAACATACTTGTATCATTAACATAATTAAACAAAGGTGCCACTGTAACGTGGCGTGTGTCCTATTGGAATTCTAATGTTTCTTTCTACTTCTAACCTCATTCCTATCTTTTACTGCTTTAATATTAATTTATACTGCTGTATTGAGTGCACAACACCTCTTAGGTGACAGAAATACAAGGATCCTTATGTCAGTTCATGTGAAGTGATTGGATGTGACAAGCAGACTTAATGCTGTATGATTTTATTGTCACTCATTTATTCTGTATTCTCATTTTTCTCAATAACCTGCCTAACATGACACTTATTGTACTTTGTTATACTTATAAAAATGAATAAAGAAGTATTGAAAAGAATTGTTGGCATATTTTCCATTACTCGCTATTCACTATTGGTGGCTGACTA